>CM053587.1:347804767-347850681 GCA_028646515.1 Pseudochirops corinnae | reverse complement strand
CTTTGGCTCTGACTTGCCAGATTTCCCCATCAAGGGGACCTTCCCTCCTCTTCCTTCTCAGCTCACCCCTACCCCTTTCAGGCCGTGTCTTTCCCCACTGGAACTGGAAGCTCCTTTTTGCTTGTGTTTGTCTACAAGTGTCTGAGGCCAGATTTAAACTCAGGTCCTCCTGATTCTAGGCCCAACGCTCTATCCACTGTGCCACCTGGCTGCCCTTTCCCTCTACAATATCCTTAAAGAAGGCATCATCCAGCTTCTATTAAAACACATCCAGTGGCAAAACAAGGGCCCTGTGTGCCCCTTGAGATCTTCTAGAACAAAATGGCCCCTTGGTGCACTCTAGAGTTCAGCCAAATCAGCCAAGCTCTCTGTACCACCCCCATCCCTCTCCCCAGATTGTTCCTAACACCTGGGAATCCCTGGCCCCTCTTCTGCCTCCTAGATTCCCCACTTCCCTTCCAGGCACAGCCTGGGCCTTTTACTGATCCTGACACTCATCAGGCACTTCCCCACATCCCACGCTTACTTTGTACAGATCTGTACTAACACATCCCAACCCTGCCTCCTCCCCAGCAGAATGGAAGGGCCTGGAGGGCAAGAATGATTGCTTTGGGCCTTCCTATGCTCAGCAATGAGTGCAAGGCCTGGTGCAGCTTTAGAAAGGATCCAGGTGAAGCCTCTCAGGCTTCCTTCCTGAGTATAAGATGGGAGATGTGACTAAAGAATGGACTGTCTGACAGATGAATGGAAGGCCCAGGGTTGGGTCAGCCACCCCCTGACGGGGCAGCCAAGAGAGTTCATCACAAGTCCAGGTTCTTTAATCTGTGTCAAGGCCTAAGTCAGGGGTGGGGAACCTGCAGCCTCAAGGCCACATGTGGCCCTCTAGACCCTCTGACTGAATCTAAACTTCCCAGAACAAATCCCCTTAATGAAAGGATTTGTTCTGGACAACTTGGACTCAGCCAAAAAGCTGAAACCAAGGACCTGGAAGGTCACAGGTGGCCTCAAGGCTGCAGGAGAACCCCACTGGGCCTCTGTCTGACCAGACCAAGCTGGAGGGCTGAGGGCAGCTCTGGGCACCACCCTAAAAGAAGGATGGGCAGTGATAAGCTGGAAAGCATCCAGGAGAGGCAGCCAGGATGGATTCAGGGCCCATGTGGATCAGGAGAGAACCCTGGAGAGTTTGGCTTGAAGAAGGTAGGATTTAGGAGAGACACAAGAACTGTCAACACATCTGACCTGGCAGCTGTCATGGGGAAGAGGAATGAGCTTGGTCCGCTGGACCCAGAGGGCAGCCCTGGGGGCACAGGGAGCAGCAGCTAGCTACATGGAGGGTAAGAGAGGCCTCCTTCACCAGGAGCTGTCGGTGGCCCAAAGCAGAGCGAAACCCTCAGGCTGCGGGTGGCAGGGTGGGATGGGGGACATCGCACCCACAGGAAGGCTCCAAGCAAGGGCTGAGGCCCACCAGCCCAGGAGGGCTGTCAGTCACCAAGCATTCAGAGACCAAAGTGAGACAGTCCCTGCCTTCAGGGAGCTTACGTTGGGGGGGGATTCTCCTTACTCTCCAGTTGTGTTCTGTCCACTCCATGCCCTCTGACCAGAGGAAGAAGGAACACAGACTAGCCAATGTTCAAGGCTATGACAGCAGCAGGGCCCATGGTGATGAGGACAAGATGGTGCAGGAGAGCATGGGAAGCTACCATCCACATAGGAAGCCCCAAGACAGGACGGCATGCCAAAAGCAGGCAGGAAGGTCTGGAGAATGCCTGCAGAGTGGTGTCCGGCCAAGCGCACCGAGGCCTCCTCCTGGCCCTGTGACCCAGCGATGGGAGGCCTGGATAGCTTAGTAGAGGGTAGTCAGGACCCCCAAAGATCCTAAAACATGCCAAATGGCCCAACAGGGCTTGGCCCCCCCACTGGCTGGAAGGGGCTGAAGTTGAGGGAGGCCAGAAGGGAGCCTGCAGCCTGGGGGATGGAAGATGGGGTCAGTCACTGCACAAACACCCAAGCCTAGCAGGTTAGCTCATTCTAGAATAGCCCTTCAAAGCCTTGGAGCCCCACCTCCCTAGTACTAGGGGTATCAGCTGCCCCTTGAAGTCATGAGGCCCCAGTACTTACTCTTCACTCACTCATTCAAGCCCTGAGTGTCTTCTTGGCTCTGAGGAACACCCTAGTCCCCCACGAGGCTCAGGCCCCACCCTCAAGGGCCTTATAATCCAAGGGGCGGCTAAGATCCCCACCCAGAGAACTCTAACACACTGTGCTATGTGCAAGAGAAGCAAGGGGCCACAGATGTGGAAGCAGAAACACGCCTGAGCTCTGACTCTACCGCTGACTTGTTGTGGGGCTGCAGGCACACTCATCTCTTGTCTGGGGAAGGCCCTGGGCCAGGGGCACACAGTCCCTGCCCTTGGGGAGCTGACAAAAGCCGAAGCACTTTGTGCGCAAGATTCTCTGGACAATCTGGTTCCCATAACGAAGGGGTGGTGAGAACAGACAAGATGACAGAGAGAGACAGACAGAGAGACATAGAGACAGAGACAGAGAGAGACAGAGACAAAGAGAGGCAGAGATAGACATAAAGAGAGGAGAGAGGAAGAGAGAAGCAGAGATAGAGAGATAGAGACACAGAGAGAGGAAGAGAGATGCAGAGAGAGGCAGAGATAGAGACAGAGACAACAGAGAGGCAGAGATACAGAGAGAGGAAGAGAGACGCAGAGACAGAGAGACAGAGAGAGGCAGAGATAGAGACAAAGAGGCAGAGATACAGAGAGAGGAGAGAGGAAGAGAGACGCAGAGGGATGTGGAGGGAGGACAGGAAGAAGATGGGGCTCTACTCACCACGGCTGTAGAGCGGGCTGCTGCTCAGAGGAGGGGCTACAGCCGGGTTGGCTTTCTGTGGCTTCGGCTGCACTATGATCTGGTAGCCCTGCATGAGACGCTGGCAAATGAACTCTTCAAACACCTGCTGGGCAGTCATCTGCATGCCCTCCTCATCCCTCCTGCAAAGACGTGGTCATCCCATCAGGACAGTAGCAGCTCCCATGCTGGGGGGCTGGGGGTGGGGCCAAGGTCCTCTGACACTGGGGTACCGGGGCGTGCGAGGGCAGGGAATCAGCCCCATGCCAGGGCCGCTGCCCTCACCCTCCATTCCCCCTCAGAGAGCCCAACTTGGACCCAGAAGCCCTGGGCACGTCCTCCCCCTGGGCACTCTCTGTCCTGAGCAGTTAGTCTTCATGTCAGTGACCAACAGAGAACTGGAATGTGTTGACGGTGGAAGTGGAGGTGTGTATGAGCACTAAGAGGCTTGTAAAATGTAGGAATTAAATTCAACTATTATTTAATAGAAGATAAATTAAATTTAGACAGTGACCTGTGACTGTTTCTATTGAAAAACTCAATTTTTCTTTCTTTAAAAAAAGAGTACACAATGAATGGATGCACCAGATTCCCAAGCCATGTCTTGAGGACACGCTCCCAACGACTCTCCCCACCAGCGTGCCATTGCACTTTACAAATGTTGTCTCAGGGATCCTCACAACCATCTGGGGAGACGGGTGCTGTTATGATCACTGAGGAAACTGAAGCAGACAGCAGTTCATGACTTGCCCAAGGTCACCCAATTAGTAAGTGTCTGAGGCCAAATTTGAACTCGGGTCTTCCTGACTCCAGGCCCAGTACTCCATCTGCTGGATCCCCAATTGCCTCTAGACAAGAAAAAAAACCCACGACTGAAAAGGACTGAGCTGGGGATTTTGTTCTTCTTCTCTAGAGAAACCTGAAATCCAATTTTTGAGCATTAACATAAAAAGGTTTCAAATAATGGTAATTTGCTTTATCTGTCTTAATGTGTATAGTGTATCTTCCATTTCTAAGGACACTCAGAAAAAGAAAAGGCAGGACATTTATTTGCTTTTTGATTTCTCATTATTTAGCGAAATGTTGTTTACGGGAACTGGGACCAAGCAGGTGAGGAGGATGATTCAGACATCTTTGGAGGCGGGCGAGACCGCAGGTGGGAGATATTAATTGCTAAAAGGGAGGTAAATTTAGCGAGAGCCTCTGGATGCAGATTTATGGATTCAGATTACAAGAGAGACAAAGAGTGGCCTCATATCACCTCGGACTGGATGGAACTCAAGAAGCTGTAGTCACACCAATTTATCTGACACCCATCAGTGTGTCAAAGAAACCTACTGGCTAAGTATTGGATGAGAGAAAAGTCTAGACTTTGTGACTTCCTGTAAAAATCACCTGTATTTAAATGCACATTTTATGTCCCGAGACTATGATTGTGGGCATCCAGCGCTTGGACATGCATCCTTTCCATAAGACAAAACTGCCCAATGTGGGGATCAAGCTTGGCTGCATAAAATGAAGCGATGTCTCATGTACAATTTGTGATTCCAGGTGCTCAGAAATCTATGCTTCATTTAGAGGATGCCTGCTCAGTCCTACATATAATCTTAAACGTTTTAGTTTATACTGTTTTAATGCACAATTACTCCAAATCCCTTCAGAAATGGGTGAAATGGAAATACTTGCTTTAATTAAAAAAAAAAAACCAGAAGTTTTGCATGACTCCTTAGCTTTCCTGATAAAGCCAGGTACAAACACCCTTTTGTTTTCAGATTGATTTGTTGGTGGGTACACAGAAGGGGCACAGCTCACGCCTTCCTATGAGCTGGGAACTGCGCTGATGTGCTAAGCTCTGGGGATACCAAAGAAGGGCCCTGTCCTCAAGGAGCCCACATTCTCATGGGGAGGACAACGCACAAGCAGGGCCAGGAGACAAGGGAGCACAGCTGGCCTGGGAGGCCAAGTCAGGGCCCCTACACTGGATGGGCCCCCCAGACCATCCCAGGAGCCTCCGTGTCCTCATTTGGTGTCACTCCAAGGAACAACCCAGCACTGCCATGGGGCTCTACATACAGTGCCCGGCTACCCAGCTTCTGCAAGGGTGGCCTTTGTGTCCTTCATGTCCTTAGTCACACGCCCTTCCTATTGCTCAGGAATCTGACCTTAACCAGACACAAGCAATGAGCAAGGTCCTGGGACACCCAGGAGCGGCAGCAAAGACAGGCGACACGTCACCTGCCATGGCCGATCCTCGATGGCCTTGGTCTAAGAGGAGGCAGGGGCGTGCTCATCTCCTCACTGGGGTGCAATTACACAACACGGCTTATATTTACATCACTGTCGTTACTGGGGGGAGAGGGGGGGGTGTGGTGGGGGGCACCTCTCTCTGCATGGCCGGGTGGGTGCAGGTGGGTGTGGAAGCCTTCCCTCACTGCCCCTCTTAGATGTGTGCCTCACAGCATCATCTCCAGGTCAGTGGCGGACAGCCCTCTAAGCCTTGAAGATGGACTGTTGGGGACTCATGGCCACAAAGGAAACTGAACAGATCTCACATCATGACATTTTCTGAAAACAACAAAAACCGCTGGATGCCAAAAGGCAAAGGACACAAGGAAAGGACACAAGGGAAAACCCTACGGAAAGACATCCGATCCCCGATCCCCACAGCAGTTGACAGTGATGTCAGTGAATGCTGGTGAGGGGAAGCCTGCCTCCCTCCTTGGCTGGAGAGGTGGAGGACTCCTGGGGTAGAATGAGGCATACTAGTCATCAACCACGGCGGCTTCGCTTAGCTGCACCTTTGGTATAAGAGGGATCCTACCAGGGGTGTGGGACAGGAAGGGTATCAGAGAAGCCAGAGAAGAGCCGATCTCTAGCAGGCAGGCGTGAACAAGCGTGAGCCTGTGTGACGTCAGCCAGGCTATGGGGCCTTGCACACTCACCTGTCCACATCCGCCTCCGGGAGCAGGTCGTAACAGCCCTCTGTGTAGTCATTCTGGAGGCCCTGGCGGTCTGGGAAGTAGTCGGTGGTGAGGGGCAGGCAGGCCGGAGTAGTGAGAGACTTCCAGTCCACTCCGACTGTGCAACAGAAGCCCGGCACTATGGGGGGAGCAGACAGCGTCAGAACTGCCGCGGGGCCCGAGGTCATGGGCGTTCCCCCACAAGGAACGTTTGGGGTGCAGGGAGAGGAAGGACAGAGCGAGAGGGGGGTCAGGGCGCCAAGAGGGGAGGAACAGGGGGGAGAGAGAGAGAGAGACAGAGCTTGTTAACTAGGGCAGCACACGTGCGTAACCGACCCCTCATGCAGTGGGGTGCTCAGCTAACCCTCGTAGACTCTGGTCAGTTATAAGCTACAGAGCTGCGAGGCTGGAGGGTGATGCGGCAGGCCCTGGAAGCCAACAAGGAGCGGAGGCCGGAGGCTGCAGAACCAGAGCGTGTTCAGATTCTGGACAGAGCAACAGACACGGCATGAACAGGAGTGATTGCAGAGGCAGCCATCCAAGCGACAGACCCGAGCGGGAAAGGGGGAGACAAGGGGAGGGGCCCCAACAGTCCCAGGGTGGTCTGAGGGGCTCGGCTGCATGGGCCAGCCCAGAGTCCCCTGTTTCCAGACACCAGGATGCTCCGCTGGCAGCTAAAGATGAGGATGTCCGCCAAAAGAAGGGGACAAAAAAAGGCCGTGTCTGTGCTTGGGAGTCCAGAAAAGGGTCACACTTCAGGCAGGTTGTGGGTGGCCGTCAGGAAGCGCCAACCCCAGTGGCTCCATGACCAAGGAGAGATGCGCCACCACCAACACCCCTCCCCAACACAGAGTCCAGGATGCCCCAAGACATATACCAGGGAATCCCACTTCTGACACTTAAAAGCCATTACTGACTCTGGGAAAGTCCCCTTGCTTCTTTAAGGCTGTCTTCTCATCTACAAAATGGGTCAACATCTCCCACACCTTCCTAAGAGCTGCTGGGAGGCTTGTGTGAATAAGTGGACATCTATGTGCTCTGGACCTGTTACCATGCACAGAAAAGCCAGGCATCGTCACTAATACCCAAGGAACTTTCTAAGCACATGCTGGTATTACCTAATCAAGCCCCTCAGTAGCCCCAGAAGGTAGGTTGGAGGTGGGACTGTTCCCCTGAGAGGCAGCAGGGGTCAAGTGGAAAAGCATGGCTGTGGGCATCCAAGTCCTGGACTGAAATCCTGCCCACCTCTCCCTGGCAAGGTCTCAGTTTTCCCCTCTGTACAACAAGGGGGCTGTATGAGGTGGCCTGGGAAGGGTCCTGCAGTCACAGGTGCTCAGACAGGCCCGGCCGGACAGCGAGGAGGTTTGATGAGGACCAGAGTCACCGTCCCATTGGGGGAAGGAGGAAGTAGCTAGACTGTTCTAGGTCCAAGGGCCCAGCAGCCAGGGCCTTCCCAGAGGCCAGGCCTCCGAGAGCCTTTGTTCTGCCTCTCTTAGCTACACTTGACAAATGAGCAGAGCTTGAAGCTTCAGACTGTAAGCTCCCTGAGGGCAGAGGCCTTGTGTCGGCTCCAGCATCTAGCCCAGTGCTCTGCACGCAGCCAAGCTGTGCTGGCCTCATTTGGAACATTCAGAAGAGCTAAAAGGCTCTAAAAATGTTTTCTGCTGGACAAACATCAAGGCTTGAAGGCTAGGAGCTGCGTCCAGAGTCTCCCCGTAAGAGAGCGGCAAAGATCTTGACTCCCGCTACAAAGCTATCCTGGGGCCTAACCCTGAGCCATGACAGTGACATGAAGAAAGGCCTCGTAGCAGCCAAATACACAAATTCCAACACGTTTCCATCTTTCTAATGAGTCCATTTCTAACTCCCCCAGGGCCAGGTCTGGGATGGCTGGACAATGGTCCAGGATTGCTCGGGCAGGGCTGAGACCGACCATGAAGGAAGGTTGGCCTGCATGGTGCCCCTGCTCTACCTTAAGCAGACAGCCTTTTTGACAGCAGGTGAGTCACCCTCCACTGGACATGTCAGCTCCCCGCACACCAAGGAGGCCCCAGCAATGGGGCCGATGCACTTCAGCTCAACAGCTGCCCCCTCCACTAAGCCTGTCCCAATGCCTCGGACCGAAAGCCAGCCCCTCCCCAGAGTTCTCTCCTTCGCCCGTCACCCCCACTGTACAGGGATGGGCCTTGCCTCTTCCCTTCCTCCTCCTCCCAACAGAACGGAAGCTGTCCCTTCTAGGCTGCAAACTCTCCCTCACAGCTCCCTCTCGGCCCTATGGATACAGTGATGGTGCTGCCCCGCCCCCTCCTCCGCCCTCACCACCTTCTCTGACTGGCTGCCCCCCCTTACTTGGATCTGAAGAGGCAGATATGCTGTCGTCCAGGGAATCCTTGTTCTGAGTCCTGGATCCTACAGAAGGATGGAGACACTTGGCAGAAGCAAGCTGCACCCTCACCCCCCCTCCTGCCACGCACAATTCAGAGGCTCCTGGTCATCAGGGAGACGTGAGAACCTCCGCTGGGCACTGTCTGCCCCTGTTAGAACATAAGCTCCCTGAGGACAAAGCTGGTCCTTCCTCGCACTGATGTTTGTAGCCCGGCTCCTGGCCTACGGGGGCACACACTAGGTGCCTGTTGCCTTGCCTTGCCTTGCCAAAGAAGGAAACAAGGCAGCTGAAAGAGAAATGCTTTCAGAGGCAGGAATACCAGGGGTCCAATCCAGCCTCAGACACTTACTGGACATGTGACCAAGCCACTTCACCTCACCAAGCCTCGAGCCACTCCCTGAGACTTATCTACAAAGTGATGGGGGAGCTGAGCGCGATGCTTGGGGAGAGAATTCTCACACCAGGAATCCCCCATGATCCTTCAAGTGAGGCCCCACAAAGGAGCCAAATGCAGCATCTGGAGCTGAACACTTCTGGCCGCTTGGCGGAGCCCAAGCCAGTGAGGGGGAGGGATGCCAAAGGTGGGGGGATGCGAGGGGCATGGAAGGTGAAGTCACTTGTGTTCTGAACTACCCCCTCTTCCACATTCGGCACCTGGCTGCCTTGGCTAAGCTGGGACGCTGAGACCACAAAACGATGTGACTGGTGTTTTCTTAGCCAAGCTGCCCTCCCACCTGCACACACAGTCAAGGTTTGGAGGCCAGGGGCTTTATCCTGGGTCCCCCAAAAGAGAGAAGGAGCAAAACTCCCAAGTCCTGATGCAAAGCTGTCCCCTGGGTCACACAACTACTGGCCTAACCCTGACCCACGACAGCAACGTGAAGAAAGGCCTCGTCACCCTCAGACACACGAGCCCACTTCCATCTTCCTCGAGATGATCCCATGTGACGTCCCTGCATCTTCCACGGATGGCCCGGTACCTCGAGCCACTATGGGGGCCTGGGGACCCATGGAGAGGCAATGCTGAGGCCACCAAGACCACCCCTCGGGGCCCCGGAGGGCCAGGCAACTTGTCCCGGGTCACAGAGCTGGATCCTCACACCAAATCTGCTAATCAATCCTGGGATCGCCTTCAAAGCCTGATGCTGCCAAATCCCTGCTTCGTCTCCAGCAAACCAGTGATGAACTTCAGAGGCTCAAATGCACGTGACCTCCCTTCAGAGGAAGTATAGGACATGAGAGCTGAAAGGGGCCCAATCTCAGAGGCCATCCGGCACCCCTGGTACATGGCCATCTACCCCAACTGAAGCCCCGACTGGGAGGAGGCCCACGACCGCCCAAAGCAAGCCTAAATGTGCCTTGTGAAAACATCCCTGACAGCTCCCAGGAGCAGACAGCAGGTCCTTCCACGGGCAGGCTGTGCCTATTGGCTTCTTCTCCCCCCCAGGCTGAACAACCCCAGCTCCTTCCACTCGTGGTCCACCATCCTGGCTAAACTGTGGTCCCCAGAACTCAACCTGGTCTTCCAGATGTGGACTGCCCCAGGCAGAGGAGGCCGCTGGGGATGGTGGGAGGAGGTGGATGCTGCCCCGAACAGAGGAGGCCACCCTGGATGCAGTGCCCAGACCAAGGACCACCAGCCTTGCCACCTGCCCCATCGCGCTAAGGACACACACAGGAGTCACGAATCCCACACGTTCTTTTTCCAGCTGCATTTCTCTAACCTTGCTTTCCCATCTTGCACTGTCGAGGCCAGTTTTTCAGATTAACTTATTAGACTGGGCATAGCGCTGGGCCGACCAGATCTTTTTGGACCTGACTTGGTGAGGTCTTCTGGCTTCTCTGAGAAGCCGGCATCTCCTGGCAGACAGCTGGTATGGCAAGTGAGAACCTATATCCTGAGAGCTGGTATTTCTATGGCACTCACATGCCTGGCACTGTGCTAACTTGTTTGGTTCTCACAGCAATCCTGGCAGGTGGCTGCTGCTATTATCTCCATCTCAGAGTTGGGTAAACTGAGGCAGACAGGAGCTAAGTGACCTGCCCTAGCTAGTAAGTGTTGGAAGGTGGATTTGAACTCAGATCTTCCTGACTCCGTGTCCAGTGCTGTAACTACTGCACAGCTAGACAGCGCATCAGAGTCAGGAAGACCCAAGTTCAAATCCTGATTCAGATCCTGCCTGACTCCTGGGAGGTTACTGAACCTCTCTCAGCTCCAATGTTCTTATCTGTAAAATGGGGCAACAGCATCTACCTTAGGGCTGGTGTGAGGACAAAATGAAACCATACTATATAAAGTGCTTTGCAAACCTTAAAGAGGTACAGAAATGATAGATGTTTTCTACCTAATAAAAGAACCCCAGAGCACAGCTAGGCACAGAGCCCTGGGGCACTGCACTGGAGACTCCGTGCCACGCTAACACTGAGCCAAGGGGTGGCCGAGGTGGGCCAACCGGCCAGGTCCACATTCTGAGCACTGGCCTGGCAGAGCCGGCCTCCAGAAAGACCCCAGAGGGCAGAGCAAGGACATTTACATTTGCAAAATGGGGAGAAGGGACTGGGCTTCCCCCTCACGGAAGTGGCCAAGCAGCTGCAGACCAGCTGGCCAGCCCTGAGCCCTTGATGCTGAGTCTGCAGGCTGGCATTGGGGAAGCCAGGAGGGCAGGTGGCAAGTGGCCATTTGCCTACACGTGAAATTTCTCCAAAGCTCCCAGGTTACCAGCCACCAGACCCACGCAGACAGTGCTGGGCACATTAAGCCAAGCGCCAATGCAGAAAAGAAACGTGGCCTTCCTGTTGCTCAATTCCCTCTTTCTTGCCCCCAATCCAAGACTCTCCATCTGCGGTCACTTAAAGACAGAGCTGTTGTGTGTCTCTGCTGCCACCTGGTGTCCAGTGGGAAAACTGGAGAATGGCCCTCTTCTGGTGGCTGGTCAGTCTGGGAAGGGTTTGGGGGATTCCCAGGGAGCAGAGGGGAGTCCCGAATGAAGCTGGCTTCCTTGATGAGAGATGGGGCTGAGCCATGCCTGAACACCCCCAGATCGTGGCGGCCAGCTGGCTATGGAGCAGAGGCTAATACTGGGGTACAGGACCAGAGATTTCACAGAAATCACACCAGCCACGCTGCCACAGTCCCCTTCAGGCCACCTGTCCTCCCCACCCCACGTGATCCTGACTCTCAAACCTGGCCCCCAAAGCGGGCCTGGACTGACCAAGCAGCAAGCCAGTCACACCCAAAGGAAATCTCCAGGGCAGGGCTTTGGGGAGCCGTGAACTTGGGTGGGAAAAACTTTCTTTTCACAAACTTCCAACTGAAATTGAAAACTTCCTTTGATTTTTTTAAAGACTCGGCTCTGAGAAGATGGGGAAGCAAGGCCAGAGGAGAGGGTAGGGAGCCCCGGCCCTCCTTGGCCCTACTGGGGGACATCTTATCCATGCCTGGTAGGGGAATGCTATTGAGAAATAAAACTGGGACTGGAAAGCTATGAGATTCTGTGATTTAGATAAAGACACAACTGTCACAAGGAAAAGAGCACTGGATCTGGCCGTCACAAAGGCCCGAGTTCAAATCCAACCTCAGATACTTAGCTGGGTGACCCTGGGTAAGTCACTTTAACTGCTTCAGTTTCTCCACGTGTAAAAAGGGGATAAGACATGTCCCAGGGGCGTCATGAGGATCAAACGAGGCAATATTTGAGAAGGGCTTTGTGGATGGCCAATAACCGAGCCAATCTCCCAAGAGGCAGCCGAGACTGTGGGCCCACCGGGCGTCCATGCCCCTGGGCATTCAGTAAATTGGCTCCACGTCCCCAATTCAGTAAGAGAGGCAATGGATTTTTAAAACCCACTGTTTGACAGGCCTGGGTGCCTTCTCCAGCAAACACTGTAATTTCTGCCCCCTTTTCAGGCCAGCTCAAAGCCGCATCTTCTAAGAGGTTTCCCCGACCCTGCCCACACCTGCACCCTCTCTGGGGGCTCAGACCCCCTGGGTGGCCCCTGCTCTGCCCTGCTGGAGGCACACAGGGCACACGAGGGTGTAACAAACACTTGGGGTCCTGGAAGAAGCAGACCGAGCTTTCAAGAAATTCAAAGAGCAGCTTCAAGTGTCCTGGCGGCCAGGCGACAGACACGCTTTGGTCCCGGGATCCACGCTCACTTCCTTTCTTTTCCATTCAAAATGGGGAAGATGAAGGCGGCGGCCTGGCAGTAGGACGGGCAGGAAGGGCCCAACCTTGCACCAGCTTCCTCTCTGTTACCAAGAGACAGGAGGTTTGGAGACTCGAGGCCTGGGGCAGGAGAACAGGTGTGGCTCCGGCCACGACCATCTGTGGCCCGTGCCTGGGTGGCAGTGGCTGCACACTGTGAGGAGGGGCCGGCTGCCTGGTCAGGCCCCAGGCATCACCCCCATGCCTGGCTCCACAGCTGGGGCCTCTAGGACCACATCTATATCAGGTCAGGCTCTTCCAGCGTGTGGCCAGACTATATTTCTCCTTGTACCATGAGCCAAGCATGCGACTTTCTGGCTCTCTCCGTGGCTTGCTCTGTGACTTCCTCAGGGTGGGATGCTCCCAGAAGGGAGTGAAAACTCTGCCAGAGCAGATCACCTCCTTCCTTGCCAGCTGAAGCCTTGGCGAAGCTTGTGTGTGGCCAAGGCCAGTCTGGGCACCTGAGGTCCTTGCTCCAGGGATAGGGGTCACACACTGGAAGTGCCCGAGAGGGGATCTGAAGCCAGGTCTCCCTGACTGCACATCCGGCAACCTCTACAGCATCCCCAGGACTCCTGTCCACTCCAGCGGTCTGAGTGCCTCCGCCCTTAGTGGACTAGCGTCAACTGGAGGGCTGGGCTGTATCTGCATCTCACCCAACGGCCAGCTCAGGGATCCAAGAAACCAACAGCACCACCACAGAGGGCATCGCTGCTCCCCAGGATCCAGCCTCGCCTCTCCCTGGGCCGGCCTCCTCCTCTCCTCTAGTGGGATGCCCTACCCCTTACCTCTGCTCTGTCCTTCACTATCCATCCCACCTGGCCTTGTCATCCACACTGACCTTCCACTTAGAGAGGGTCCCGGGGGTGCTAACAGTCAATGCCCTCTCATTTCAGGATTTGTCATCTGTGCCCCCTCCTGCCACAGATGCGGGAGGAGGGAAGGCTCTGCCACCCGCAGCCTCCACGCGGCTACCAAAGGGATCCTGCCACAATGCAGCAGGTCTGCACCTCCATGTCCTCCCAGCCCATTGAATCAACCCCCTCGGCTCCCCATCTATGACCTCCGGGACCAAACGTAAGATCCTGCGTGACTAGCAAAGTGCCCCAATACCTTCCCATGTCAGACTCCCTCTCCCTCCACCACTATGCCTCCATCAGTCTGGTGCCACTGGCCTGCTGGCAGTGCCTCATCTCCAGACTCCTGGCATTTGCACCGGCTGTCCCTCATGCCTGGTGCTCTCTCCCTTCTCCTAGGTCTTTCTTCAAGTCCCAGCTAAAGCTCCCCCTTCTCCAGGGAGCCTTTTGCAGCCCCTGTAATTCCAGCGCCTTCCCTCTGGGGTCTTCTCCAATCTGTCCCACCTGTAACTGTCTCCCCCCTTAGACTAGGAGCTCTCTGAGGGCAGGGACCATTGTTTGCTTATGTCCCCGGGGTTTGGCACAGTGTCCAGCACACAGTAGGTGCTGAATAAGCGCTTGCTGCCTCACCTCCCAACCAGCCTGTAAGTGCCCGGTGGCCAAGGGCACGCCACGGCCTCCTCCTGCATCTACAACGTGGTGGCTGTGGGTGGCTGGCCAGGGCCTGCTGAGTAATGGCAGGGCCTCATTGGCATCCACGCGACCACCGCAACGCCTATCTCATGGCCCACTTATGAGCCCCAGTACGAACACAGGGCTGCTGCTAACTGGGTCACCCCCAAGCGCGGCGCATGGAGTCTAAAGATAGTCACAGATGACACTGAGTCCTGCTTGTCTCATCTCGTGTCTGCTCCCACCTGCAGGCCAGTTACCTGCGCCACTGTTGCTCAGGAGGCGGGCAGAAAACTCGTTCGTTCCACTGAAATTCGGGAAGGACGTGCCGTCCCCAGGCTGGCGGGAAGGGAGGTGCCTGTGGAGAGCAAAGGGCCAGCTGTTGGGCTAGGCAGAGGGGCAGCCCTTTCAGCCTGAGGTGTGTCTGTGCCTCTGCACACAGTAGGCACTTTAAAAAATACCCAGTACACTGACTAGCCAGTGCCCAACATCGTGGCACTGACAGAAAGACCCAAGTCCTACCTGCCTCTCATCCCAATCACCTTCTCAGGCCTTCCCCGTGGCCAAGCTCATCCCTCCGGACACATGGCGGGGGGGAGTGTGGGAAAGGGGATGAGGACCCCCAGCCTTCTCTAAACCAATAGTCCTGGTGAGGTCACAAAACCTGGGCAAGAAACCCTCAGGAGGAACAGAGCAGAGAGCTGGGCCAACATGCTGGAGACAGCACCAACCTAGAAAGGGCTATGGGAGAGGCCTAGGGCAGAGAGGAGAAGCAGGCTGGTCACTCAGTGAGAGCAAGGGACACATGACCAGGGCTGGCCCAGGGGCTCCAGCCTCTGGAGAAATCAAGGAAAGCCTGGGGCACGTGGGGCGTATGGGCCTCACGGGTACCATGGGCCAGGGGCGAGCAGGCAGTGCAGTCAGCACTGGAGAGAGCATCCACTCCACACATACCCTGGGTATCTCAAAAGCTGGTTTTCCCAGGGTGGGACGTTCCCTCCAACAGTGCCAAGGGAAGCCCCCTGGGGGGTCTCAGAAGAGCACATGCCAGTGGCCATCCTGCTGGAGGGCAGCCTCTGCCCACCCAGCCAGGGTTCACAGCTGGGTGAGATGTGCCTGACCTTGGTCTCTATGGGCACTGACATGAATCACCTCCATGGAAGCCCCACCATGGCCCCACCAACCCTGATGGCCCTGCAGAGGGGATCAGCTTTCTCATTCACAGAGAAGACTGAGGCTCAGATGGGTAGGAGGATGGCCATGGAGACCCCCAAGGTCAGAGCAGCCTCCCTCCTGCCCTGGGCCTCCAGGACCCCCTCCAGCCCTGGCTCAAACCTCCCCACCCTGGACCCCACTCCAGGATTATCAGCCATTTCAAGGCTCAGCATCTGCTCTGCCCACTGTCCTCTACCCCCGGGGCTTGGTACAGTGCCTGGCATAGAGTGGCACTTAATAAATGCTCTCAGGGATGGGCTCTGCCTGGCCACACACACACAGCCCCAGGGAGCTGCTCACCTTCTCCATGGGGGGCAGGGAGAGAATGTGGGACTCGGAGCTTCAAAAACAGATGCTCAAAACTGCTGTACGTGTAACTGGGGGAAAGAAAGTACTGAAGACGAAGAAGGGAGAGAGCATTTATGAAGGACGTTATCAGCACAAGCTCATCTGGTCCTCACAACGACCCTGGCACAGGAGGGTGCGGGCACTGACCCATTTTACAGATGAGGAAACTGAGGGCCAAAGTATAATATATTCTGCTCTAGCCTTTCACCTTTACTCTCTTCTTCAAATGTGCTTCCTGTAATATCATATGGTAGGATTCTGGTTTGTAATCCACTCTCTTATCTGCTCCCGTTACATGGGAGAGTTTATCCCACTCACATTCACTTAGGGTTACTCTCGTATTTCCCTCCATCCTATTTTATCCCCTTTTGCCCAAATGAGAAAGACCTTTCCTGAAGTCCTTCTAAATTATCTTAAACTGGAAAATTATTTCACTCCATCTTTTTTTTAGGCCAGAGAGGGGCAGAGGGGGGCTCCCTAGGCCCAGAGCATTGGCTTTCCAGATGCCAAGTAGGAGCTTCTTCCAAAGCTACCAGTGATGGAGAAACTGAGGCCCAGAGAGAAGCAGGGAACTCGCCAAGGGCCCCCAGGGAAGAGTGGCCCAGACCCCAGGACCAAAGGCTGGCAAAACAACCTCCTGACAAGGAGAAGAGGACGGAGCTGGGAGGCAGCTGTCAGTGGCTCTTTACCACCTGCTGGCTCATCCACTGCCATCCTTCCACCTTAAGAAGAACCTATACAGTCTTTGCTCACTACTGGGTTTGACCTGATTCCAGAAGACCAGTGATGAAGCTGGGCCAGGGTTGGGGGTGTCTGGCCCAGGACCAGGGGGCCCCTATCCAGGCTTGTTACAAGGGTTTTGTTATTCCTTTAAATATTTGGAGGGAGAAGAGAGACAGAGACAGAGACAGAGAGAGAGAGAGAGAGAGACATAGACAGAGAGACAGAGATAGAGGGGAGAGAGAGAGGAGAGATACAGAAAGAGGAAGAGAGAGAGAGACAGAGATAGAAAGTGAGAGACAGAGAGAGACACAGAGACAGAGAGAGACATGAGATAGAGGAGAGAGAGAGAGGAGAGATACAGAGAGAGAGAGAGACAGAGACAGAGACAGAGACAGAGAGGGAGAGACATAGACAGAGAGAACAGAGATAGAGGGGAGAGAGAGAGGAGAGATACAGAGAGAGAGAGGGAGGGAGGGAGGAAGAAGGAGAGAAAAGAGGAGAGAGAGACACAGAGACACAGTGAGACAGAGACAGAGACAGAGAGAGGGAGGGAGAGAAAGAGAGACAGAGACGGAGACAGAGAGAGAGACAGAGATACAGAGACACACACATACACAGACACACACAGAGAAGAGAGAGATAGGGAGGGCAAGGAAGAGATGGGAAGAGAGGAGGTTGCTGAGGGAGAGGAAGAAGGAAAGAGACAGTGAGAGAATAAATGTTCACTGAAAAAGGAAATAAAATGAACAAGTAGATAAATCAATAAAGCAGGTCTGAGGCAGACCCCCATCTCCCCGCAAAGGCTTTGTGACAGGCCCCACATCTCCTCCCACATGGCTTCTGACCCCATCTCTCAGCTACCAAGCCAAACAGTGGGCAGCTGGGTGCACGGTGGACAGAGCACCAGCCCTGGAGTCTAGAGGACCTGAGTTCAAATCCGTTTCCCAGCTATGTGACCCTGGGCAAGTCATTTCACCCTTTTTGCCTCAGTTTCCTCATCTGTCAAATGAGCTGGAGAAGGAAATGGCAAACCCCTCCAGTATCTCTGTCAAGAAAATCTAAATGGGGTCTCAGAGAGTCAGACCTGACTGAACAACAAAAGGGACTGGGGAGAGGCTTCCAGGAGCCTCCAGAAGCTGGGGGGCAGCCTGCCGTGGGTCTTCCCGAGGATAAGGCTGGTGGCAAACACCGTGGACTTGCTGACTTCTCTGCTGTCTCTGGGCCCCAGGAGCCAATTCAGCCCAAGCCCATGTCTCTGACAAGGATCCTGTGGGCAGGTGGCCCCCAAACTTTGTCCTTGGGTGCTCCCCTAGGGCCTCTCACCTTCCCGCAGCTTCATGATACGCCAGCTCCAGCAGCTCCGCGGATGAGTGGGTCAGATCCCGCTGCCCCCTGCCCTGGAGCTCCGCCATGTTCTGGCGGGTCTGGTGATGGATCTGGATGGCTTCTCCTGACGGACCTACAGGACAAACAGCCAAATGGTCAGCGGCTCATCACATGGCGTGTCCAGGGCTTTCAGATGACTGCTCCTGCCCCATGTGGCCCACTCACTTTTCAGGCCTTTGTAAGGTCGCCTCTGGCTCCAAACTCAGTTGATCCTGCTCCATGATCCCCATGGCCTAGGCAGTAACTCATGGCCTTTCTTGGTCCTGACCCACTGCACCCCGGAGCCTCTGTCCTTGCTTACCCCTGCCCCCTCCAGGACACGCTCTCTTAGCCGGGTCTCAAAGAAGCTGCCATTTAAGTCACACCTTCCTGGAGTAGTTGGGTCAGCCTGCACTTTCCCTGTCTTGTGGACAGGTGCCCCCTGGGCTCTACCTTAGGCCCATGGGCATGCGCTGCCTCCCCACCCTTGCTTGACTGGGCCCTGGGCACCTCTCATCTGGTCACGTGCACTCACTGGCCTCCGGCCTCTCCCATCTCTGGCCAATCCTCAGGGAGACTCACACTGCTTCCCACCCAAAACCAAAAAATTTTCCAAAGCCACATCTCAAGGAACGCAAACTGTCCCAGTACAAGCCACGTGCTGACACATGAAAAGAGGAAGCAGAAGACAGAGACCAAGCCAGGCCAGGTCTGAGGTGAGGGTCCCGGGAGCAAAGGGCGAGCTGGCCCTTGAGGGAGAGGACAGACAAGGCCCGGCCTTTAACAGGTCCCACGCCAATCCAGGGACTAAAGCTTGAAGGGCCTGGGCTCCTCACTGCCTCGGGGCCCTCTCCAGTCATCCTGATCCATATCTGGCCACTGGACCCAGATGCTCCAGAGGAGACAGTGAGGCTGGGGACTGCACAGCCCTGCCTCACTTAAACCCAAGTCACTCTCATGGCACAGCTTCCCCTTCCTGATGCCATGGTCCTCTCAGACAACAAACAACAAACTGCAAGGCAGGGAGGACAAGGCCTGGCAGGGGCAGCTGGGGGTCTTTGAGGGTGAAGTGGCCCAGGGCTCCGTGAGGGCGTGGGAAGAGACAATGGGATGGGCAGAGGCCTGAAAGAAAAGCCAGCGGCTGGGGACAGGGGAGGGACCAAAGCAGCACCAGCTGACGGCCCATCAGCCCCTGCCTTCAGGGTGGGATGCACAGCAGGGGCCCAGGAGGCAGGGCTAGGGAGGGGACCCCAATGGAGAAGCCGCTACTGCCCTGCAGACAGAGGAGGGTCAGCCCAGCCCAAGGCTCCCAGGCTCACCACGGCCACCTGCAGCACAAAGTCTGCCATGAGATCAGAGGAGGGGAGGGCAGACCTGGTCTAAGGGCCCCAGAGAAGACCTCGGGGCCTGCAGCTCCGTCTCCTCACACCCCAGTTTTCTGAGCCTAGGTCACAGGCAGGACACGAAGATAAGGACTGGGGCATGGGGAGACTAGCCATCCAAGCTTCAGAGAATCTGAGACAAAGGGGGTGACGACCCCCACGTTCTCCTCTCGAGTCTGGGAGTGTGTCCCCTTCCTTAGCCCTGCTCTGACACCTTCAGGAGATGCTCCCCGATCCCCAGGACAGAGGCCTCCACAGCAGGGGCTGTGGCCTCATCCCCAGGGACACATGACTAACAACATGGGTGTGGGAAGACGGGTCACACCTCACCCACCCTGCTGCGGCCAAGGGGGGAGCTCGTCTCTGACACAACCATGTCTACGCCTATCCTCACCAAACTCCCCTACTCTGCCCCTTTCCAAGCCAAGCTTCAGCCCCTAAGCCAACCTCCACATGGAGGCCCTGGGAAGGTTGGACCCCACATACCTCCCTTCTCTCCCAGTCACAGCACAGCAAAGGGGAGCAGATGCCTCCCTCCCAATGAGGCAGCAAAACAAGGGTCACCCTCAGTGTCCAGGGAGGTAGATGGAGATTTGGTGTAGGTAAAAGCCCTTCCCACAGTCGCATGGCTGGTGCCTGAGCTGAGGTTGCAGCCCTGCCCTAGAGGAGCTCACACTCTCGTGACTTATCAGTGCCCTACTATGCCCTGGATCTCTCCACACATCTGTCCTACCTCCCTATGCCACTGTGAACTTCCTGATGGCGAGGCCCACCCCCATCTCCCATTTCCACGGTCTAGCACAGGCCATACACAAAGTAGGCTCTAGAGAAAGGCTTCCTGAAGCTAGAACCAGGTGAGCCAAGGGCCCCCGAGGGGCACCAGAGAGGGCAGGCCCCCCGGAGGCAGTGCTGGAGGAGGAGGAAGGGGCCAGGGTCTTGGTGGCACAGGGGGAGGCGGTGGCACACAACCCACTGTCCCCTTTCTCCAGACTCACCCACAGGGAAAGTGTGCATCCACCTCCTTCTGTTGGACGTCAGCTTCATGGGCATGCGAGAGGGTGCAAAGGGGTTAATCAGCGCTCGCTGAGGTGCGTAGCCTCCGGGACGGATGTGCAGCATGGACTCAGCACTGCCCACATGGAACCTCCCTGGCGCACTCGAGTCCCGCTGCTGGGCCTCCATCATATTCTCCAGGACATCTGCGGGTCACCACAGACAAGCACAAGGCAGGGGTGAGAGCAAGACACGGGGACACCTGAGACAACTGACCCACTCCCAATAGACAGAGACAAAGAAAGACGGGATTTCAAAGCTGAGGCCCAGAAGGGCGAGCTCAGACTTCTACCAAAGTGGACTGAGTCTTTCCCACTTAGACATGCCCAAAAGACTGGGGGATAGAACAAGCCACCAACCAAGGCCAGAGAAAACCTACTGGTCCCAATAGTGGGAGGGGCAGAGCTGGCCATGGAGGCAGGAAGATCTGAATTCAAATCCTGCCTGACACATGCTGGCCCACAACAGAGGGAGGCTACTCGCCCAGAGTTTCTTAGGGTTGGTAACAAGGAGGTGATACGCCCTGACCATAGGCTCTGCTCTGCTATGCTCTGGCATGGAGATGCCCGCACCCTGGCACTCCTGGCCCTCCCCAGCCCAGCGCCCCACCCCGGCCAGTTGCAAAAGCACTCTCGACTCACCTCGCGTGCTGGTGTAGCCGAGGGAGCTGCTGACATCATACTGATGCAGGTGGGTGTGGGGGATCAGCAGGATGTGGGAGCCCTTGCCCAGAGAGCTGTCGTCTGAGGCCTGACTCCTCACCTCCTCCGGGGGAAGGGTGCGACTCTGCAACGATGGGCTTGAGGACACATCAAAGGAGCTGGAGCTCTTGCGGGCCTGGCTCTCTCGCTCCCTCACAGACCTGGAAGCCCAGGGAGAGGAAAAACAAGGGGTGCTTGCACTTACAAAGGCAGAAGTGAAAATGAGACAGGTGGTACAAGTGTGATTACCCTCATCTTAGTGATGGAAGAGGCCTCAAGAGTTAGAGAGTTAAAATGACTCATCAATGGCGCCACGGCTGCTCAGAGGCGCACTGGGATTACATTGCCTCTCACCCCATCAGGCTCTGCCCCTGGGCTTTAGCATGCGGCGGGCGCAGCACCCAGTGGTTCCCAGAGAACTCGCCCTCCTTCTTCTTGGTGAGAAGGATCAGAGCTTGCTTCCAGGAGAATCTGAAAACATGCTAAGAAGGCACACCCACCCCAAACAGGGCCCCAAAGGCCCACAACAGTGGCTCAGAGCTTGAAAAGGGCCTCATCACCAGGACATGGTCACAGAGAGATGTGTTTCATAAAGTGCACAATCTCTCCAAATCATGGCAATCAGAGTGAAAATTTGAGTGTTCACTAAGACTACATCAACACGTTCCAAAGCTGTGGTTCTATACCCAGGGGACCCTCCACACACACAGACACACAGACACACACACAGTCTGTTTCTGTCTCTCTCTCTCAAAAAACAGCAGCCTGAGGACCAGAGGGAAGAGACACATTCAAGGTCCCATGGTTGGTGTCAGAGGAGGGATCTGAAGCTCTCCCAACTCCAGCAATCTCTGCTCCACCAACAGCCACCCTTGAGAATGAGTCCCCCCCACCTGACCCCCTCCTTCAGCTGGCTCAAGGTCACATTCTCGCCTCCCTAGCAGCCTCCAAGTGCATCTCAGGCCACACAATGGCTTGGAGCCAGGCAGGCTCAGGGACAGAGAGTCCCACCGACCCCATGGAGTGCCCACTGCAAACGCAGAAGAGGACCTGAAGGTGGTGACGCGCTGAGCGCGGGCCGGGCCGGGCAGCCTGAACACTTGGGCGTCATAGGCGTCATAGTCCACCTGGATGGGCAGGGCGTTCTCCGATTCCTTTGGGGTCCCAAGTGCTGAAATCCACAACAAAGGAGAGATGAGGAAACACCAAAAACAAGGCTCTTATTCTGTTGGGTCCCTAAGAAGAGAACCAAGAGAGGGAGGCAGCTGTGCAGACAGCAGGCTGGGCTGGGCTAGATACAGACAGGGCGTGGCGTCCCAACAGGAGAAGCAGACCACCTGGGGGGGCGCTGAGGCCCCTGTCACAGGTGGTCTTCACACAGGCCACGTGACTACGGCAAGGTCCAGAGAGAAGCAGGTGCCCTCAGAGTGAGTGCGGAGCCTGCGACCCCATGCTTCCTCTCCTCTCCTGTGGCACAGTACCTGGCACAGAGTGGGTGCTTAATGAATGTTTACTGACTCTTTCACGAAAAAGTACAATTCTTGCCTGGGCTCTGACCAGTGAAGCACACGGCGTCCTGGGAGCAGGGCTGGGAGATGCTTCAGCGCACAGTGTGGAGGCTGATCCCAGGACGCAGGATGCTTAAAAATTGAATTAAAGAGGGATGAAAGGCAAAGAGATGAAAAGGGCTGCTAGGGGGCACCACAGTGCACAGAGCATTGGGCCTGGAGTCAGGGAGACCTGAGTTCAAATCCAGCCTCAGGCACTTCCAGGCTGTGTGACCCTGAGCAAGTCACTGTACCCTGTCTGCCTCAGTTTCCTCATCTGTAAAATGGGCTGGAAAAGGGAATGGCAAACCTCTCCAGTGTGTCTGCCGAGAAACCCCCAGATGGGGTCATGGAGAGTCACATACGACTGAAATGACTCAGCAACAACAAAAAGGAAACATCCTGTCCCGTTCTACCGTCCCCGAGGAAAGGACCCCTCCCCACTCCATCCACGGCCCCTCCACCAGGAGCCCTGCCCTTCCTTCACTGCCCTCCCCATCTGACCCAGTACAAATAGCCACCCCCCTCTTGCTCTCTCTCAGTGGGCTTTTCCGTGGCTGTCCCCCCACATGCAGTGCTCTCCCACCCCCTGCCTTTCCTGGGCCCTCCCACCTTTACTGTGTCACCCTGTGTGCTCCCAACAGGATGGCAGCCCCCGAAGGCCAAGCCTTGGTTT
Organism: Pseudochirops corinnae; assembly: GCA_028646515.1. Classification (NCBI taxonomy): domain Eukaryota; kingdom Metazoa; phylum Chordata; class Mammalia; order Diprotodontia; family Pseudocheiridae; genus Pseudochirops; species Pseudochirops corinnae. Next base: position 347,827,732 of record CM053587.1, on the reverse strand, counting down.
CTGCCTTTCATTGTGTCCCTGGCACAGAGAGGGAGCTTTAAGATGCTTGCTGACCATCTGACCGAAGCCTCAGTATGGGATGGGGAGACCCCAGCTGGGCAGGGGCAGAGGTGCTCCCAGGTCTGTCCCAGCCCTGGGGGCTGCTGCTCTTCTGAGCCACATTCCTCAGGCCAGGAAACATGGCCAGATTCTCCCACAGCTGCAATTTCTGCTCTAGGAAGTGGGGGGCACCCCAGGGCCAGGGCAAGTCACCCCTCCCCTTTCAAGTTTCATTCAGTGTCCTCATCTATAAGATGGGAGGAACTGTGGTAGGTACTTCCCAGACCTCCCAGGCATGAGGAGGTGCTTGAGGGCTGGCTTCTCCTTGTAGAATGGGCAGCCTGCTTGCACAACCCCATGATACTGCCCACGGACACCCCAGGGGCCCCTCTACTGCCCCAGGGCTGAGGGCTCCAGTGTTTTCAAAGGCAACAGAACAATCAGGTCCAAGAAACACTTACAGGTATCCCGGCCATTCTTTGTCTTTTCAGTCACAGGCTGGAAAAAAAGAAACAGATAACTCAATGAAGAGGAAGAAGGGTGAAGACGGACAAATAGAGGGGCTGCATTTGACAATGTTTGCCTTTTCGGAAGTGGCGCCCGGCTCCCCACGTTAGCGATCCCCAGACTTTCTGCCCAGGACAACCCTCAACGAGGCCTTCAAACTGCCTAGAGCCCAGACCTTCAAACGGAAGGACGGCTGTCCGCGGGAAGCCTCGGGTTTTGGCAGGGCCTGTGCTCGGATGAACCCTTCCCCACAGATCTCCGCAGGATGGAGACATGCTGAGGAGCAGGCCAATGCTCAGCCTCCATCTGCTGCAGGGGACCTTCCAAGCAGGACAAGAAACTTCTAGAATCCTAACTGACCCCTGGAGCATCTGCTGAGAGACCACTGGTGCTGGCATTCAGTCCTGGAAATTATCATTCTTTTAAGTTATTCACTTTCAGAAGATTCTGAGTTCTACAGGTTCCCCGCTCCCAAGATGGCACACAATCTGAAAGAGGCTCTACATGTACAACCGGATTACACATGTGGAAACTATAATTCTTAAAAAACTGATTTCAACTCAAATCTCCTTGTTGGGTTTAGATAGGGAGCTTCATTCGGGTAGGACAGCGAGTCTCAAAATTTGGGATCTCAGGACACCCCCAAAAGTTCTTATTTATGAGGGTTCTATCCATAAACATTCACCATATTGGAAATTGAAACTGATAAAATTTTAAAATATCTATCAATTCATTTAATAACACTGAGCTCATTATGTTAACATCCCACATTAACATAAAGAACATATTTTAATGAAAAGTAATTATGCTTTCCAAAACAAAAGACATTTTGTGGGAAGAATGGCACTGTTTTAACATATTTCTGCAAATCTCTTTGGTGTCTGGCCTGATGGAATACAGCCAGCTTCTCCTAACGGCTTCTGCATTCAATCACATTCAGTGATCTACTGTTTCAAGTGTAGCATACAAAGATATACTTCAGGTCAGAAAAGGGAGGAGTATTTTAACAGACAAATATCACCTTGGTATTAGTATGAAAATGATTTGGACCTCAGGGAAGGGTCTCAGGGACCCCTGGGGATGCACAGAGTACACTGTGAGAACAGCAGCTGTCGGGAGCTCCCAAAGGACAACCCCTTGTCCCAAAGCCAGGAGGCATCTACTCTGAAACTCACCGTCTCTGGGAGCTGCCGGGGGAACTGAGAAGTTCCAGGGTCCCCAGCCAGCATATGTCAGAGGCAGGATTTGAACTCACATCTTCCTAACTGTCTAGTTATTCGAGGCAAGGGAGGACAGGGCTGGAGAGGAAAGGCCAGGACGGCTGATGGAACCTACCTTCCTTCCCGCCAGCTTGATCCGTGGGGTGAAGCTATTACAGAGATGCTGACTCTTAGAGGTATAGAAACTGCAGAGAGAAGAGAGAGGCCCATTAAGCTGCTCCCCCATCCCTTTAGAACACAACGATGCGAGGCCGAAGCCCAGAGGGGAGGCCAGGGCTGCCCCTCACACTCTGCAGCCCCATGACTTCGTCTGGAGCAGGGCACACTTTCCAGCTCTCTGAGGTGACCTTGCTGTGCCCCTCCTCCAATTACCCTTGGGCCCCACAGAGTCAGCACATCCCAGGGGTGCAAGACCCCTACTCCAAGTGCTCCTTTTCTTCCAAGGCAGAGGAGAGGAACAGCCCCATCTTTGCTTCTGATGCCTGTGGCTCTTAGCTCAGGCTGGGCCCACAGCAGCTGCCCAATAATACGGACTACGCTGCTAAGCAAAGGTTTGCACTTGGAGACCCCTCGAGACAAGGGAAGCCACAGGGCCAAGCTCTCTCCCAAACCAAAGGTGAAATGTTGCTATGAATACAGGGAATTCCCAGGGAAAGAAAGACCCTCCACCAAAGCAGGTCAGCACCTTCCCTGAAACCTGGGGTCTTTGAGACCCTGGGGAGCATAAAGTGACCGGTCACCCAGCCAGTGTATGTCAGAGCTCTGAACCCAAATTTCCCTGGCTCCAGAGTCACGTGGGGTCCCCCCAGGACAGGTGCAGGGGCTGCTCACCAGGTGGACCACAACCGGGACATGAGAGGGACCCTAAAGAGTCACAGCCCCCCTTAAGGTGCAGGCACAGGCATCCTCTTCACACTGGCTTAAATTGCTTTGGCCTTTTTATATTTTCAATGCCCCACAATCTGGGGATGTTAAGAGTGGGGTAGCAGCAGGAGGCTGAACAGGGACACAACTCTGGACTGGCTCACTGGCCAACTGAGGAGGCCAGAGTCCCCTTCCTGAGCCTGAACTTTATCAAGATAAAGGGAAGGGGTTGGACAATCTAACACGGCTTGTTCTAGGCTCCCTTCCAGATAATCCCTGTTCTGAGGCCCCTCCCAGCCCTGACATCCCCTGTTCTAAGGCCCTCCCAGCCCAGACATTCCATGATAAATTTATTACATAATCTATGTCCACGGCCACTTGATTTAGACAACACCGAATTTGAAGAAAAAAGACTTCTGGTTTTTAAGAACAATACTGAGATCACTCATCAGACTGGGCCCAAATGCACAGACAGGAAGGAAGGCCACATCACAAGCATCCTCAGGGTGAAGGACCAGGCCTGGCAGGTCTGCTGGATTCTGTCTATCTGAGGAAGAGCTCAGCACATCCACAAGGGACAAGCAGGGACATCAGCGACCCCTTTCTGGGCCTCTTCCTCCACTGCCTTTCTGCAGGGCCCACTGGGCATAAGGGCATCAGTATAGCTTACTATACTATACTTACTAAGGCAGGAGAAGCGTTAATGGGACATTTTACAGATTTAAAAACTAAGTCACACCACTAAGAACTGGTGGATGTGACCCTAGATCCTCCAACTCCACACCCTGCCATTTTTCCCTCTGCCCATATCCTGTCCTTCACTTCAACCAGTGGCTCATTAGCACCAAGACTCCTTATCCTCAGTCCTCAGGCTCTGAGGGGGCAGATTTCTATGGCCATCCAGAAGAGCAGAGATATCCCAAGCTGGGCAACTGGCACCAGAATCAGGGACCCTGGAAGGTCAGGCTCTCCCCATGTGCCTTGATTTCCTCACCCGTAAAAGGCTAAGCTGGGTTATACTTAGCCCCACAATCTGCAGCTCTAAATTCTAGAAAGGCTGAGAGAAATCCCTGAACAAGGAGTGACCACACGGGCCAGGGAGGCCCAGACAACATTCATGTGAGGACAAAGCTCTCAATTCTGTCCCTGTGCCCCCAGCCCGGGCCCAGGACACCAGCAAGAGCCTCATGGAGGCATGCTAGCTGATGAGCCTGGCGGGGAAGCTCGGGCATCCCTAGGTGTGCAGCCCTCCCAAGACCTGGGCACCGCCACCACCCTGGAGCCCTCCAAAGGCCACAAGTGCTGGCTGCCTTTCAGATGATTCTCCAGAGCAAAAGCACCTGTGGTTTATCCAGTGAGGGATGTTGTAATCATCCCCGAGGCGGGAATCCCGAGGACCGCTCCGATTGTGCAGCTAAGAGGAGAGAGGAGAAATTACAGGATGGAACAGGATGGAACCCCCCCCACCTCACCCCACACACCCCAGCGATCCAAGGGCATATCTCATCCACCTCCCCTCGAGATGCAGGGCCTCACGGACAGCGGGCTCAGGCTGACCACCCCTCAAATACTTAAAAGCCATCTGACCACGACTCATCCCCTTCTTGTCCCTTGGCTGTAAAAAGGGGACAATGGTGCCTGTTGATGACACAAGGTAGGGAAGGGACTTGGAGAACTTGTAAGCCCTCTATGAAGGCCAGGGTTTGCAATGGCTGTGGCAGGATGGCAAGCCCCCAAAGGGCAGGCACCTCTCTGCATCGACGCAAGGCTCAAGGTCTGGGGGCTGCCCCAGCTGACCCCTCACAAACACCAAGCAAACCAATGGCCCCCACCACCCACTGTGGCTTGTCTTTTCTCTCGGTCTACATAGGCACTGGACACAAAGAGCTTTGCACCCAGAGGCCAAAGGTATGGGTTCGAGTCCCACTCCCAGTGTGGGAGACAGGCATGCCCTGGGGATTTTGCCTCTGATCCCCAGCTTCCTCTGGTCCCTGACCTCTAAAGCGAAGGGCATTCTCACTGTCATATTCATCTTTCCTGCCTTTCCCAGTTAATCCCCCTTAAAGCTAGAACCTGCCTTCTCTGGATTACCCCCAGGTTATCCATCCTGCCTCCCTCCTTAGCTGGGGAGCTCCCTGAGAGCAGGTCCTGCCTTTGGCCTTCCCTTGTGTCCCTGAGCCTTAGCACAGTAGGTACTTAATTAATGCCTGCTCATTCACAGATAAAAGACAGTTCCCTGGCCTCCTTACCTTAAACAGTGGTACGGCATGCAGTGGCTGCTCCCCCATGCACACCAAATCCACGCCAATTCCTAGGAGAAAGAACAGACCCCTTTCTGTCTGTTGCCAAAGAAGCTAACAAGCAGAGTCAGGCCCTGGCTCAGAAGGGAGTGGCTGTCTTCTGCTTACTCCCTGCCCTGATCTGTGCTGGCCTGCCCCAACCTGGCACACGACAATCTGCTCTCCCTTTCTTCTTGGGGGATGGAGGGCCAGGTCTCATCCCCGGGACTCTGAGCTCTGAGCAGAAAGGATGAAGCCTCACTGACAGTGGCTCCCCCCTCTTCCCCCAAGGCCCTGCCTTGCCCCCTAGCTCTGTCTGCCTCCCTCCCAACGTGACCTGCGTTTATTCTGCACTGATTCTGAATGTCCTGATCTGGGTCCATAGGGTTGCCCCCATGGGAATGCACCAGAAGGAACTTTTTATTTCACCCAGTAGGCACACGGTGGCACTTAATCAGTGCCCAGCCCAAGAGTGTGATGTTACCATTATCGATCATGCGCTGCTTTGTTAGGATCATGAGGAGCCGGTCCACTTCAAACACGCCGACCCCAGGGGTGATGACCACTGACATCTGCCCCGTCCGGTCAAAATTTCGGTTGATATAGTGCTTGTCAAACACTGAAAAACAGTGAGCACATGTGGGACCCACGGCTGAGGGTGGTACCCTAGGCATCCTCTGGACTCTGCCTGGCAGAACTGTCAGGGCCTCAGAAGACGAGTGGCTAGGGAGGAGCCTGCCCCCAGGGCTCAGGGACACCAACTTCCTGACCCTTCATCCACCAAGCATGACGGCCCTCTGTGGACACTGGGGACCTGGGGCTCTCAAGAGCCACGTTCAAGGGGACAAGCACCAGCCGGGCCAGTGTGCTCTAGCAGAGGGACCAGGGCCTCTGAGGTCAGAGCCCCTGATTTCAAGTCCTCCCTCTGAAACCTACACCGTCTGTGGCACCCGGGACAAGTCCCATCCCCTCACTGGCCCTCAGTTTCCCTCTCCTGAAAAACAAAGGGGCTCAGAGGGCCATGCAAGATCTTAGGACCCTTCCAAATGAGGAAGACGGCAGGAGGTCTGGAGGGGCCCACACATCTGTTGCCTGACAAAGGCCTGGACTGGAAGGGAACAGTGAACAATGTTGGGGAGGTGGTGCTAGCGGTGGCTCGAGCGCAGAAGAAGTGCCTGGACAAACCCCCAAATTTGCTGCTGAAGGCCCTGGCTCTGTTGGAATCAGAACATGAATTTCCAATTCTGAAAAGCAGCAGCTGGCCCACAGCACAGGGATCTCTTCATGACAGCAGTGTCCTGCCCACGCTCCTGCAGACCCCCAGCTCTTGGGGATGAACATATGCACATGCATACATGCATGTACACACATGTACACACATTCACACATGCATGAACATTCCCACACAGTACACGTGGGTCAAAGCTTGGGCCTTCACTACCACTGACTCCAGAAAAGCAGAGGGCAGCCTTGTGCATGGGCAGACCCTGGACCCCACTCTCCGGAAGAACAAAGTCCTAGAAGCCCAAAGAGAGGGAACCCTGGAGGCCACACTGCAGGGAGGCCGGCAGCTCTAGCCACCTGGGGAAGGGGGCAGGAGGGAACAGCAAGCTTTACAAGGGATGGTCTGGAAGGGTTTCCCACCCCAGCAGCCCAGGCTGTGGCCATGACACAGGCCCCAGAAGGACGGCCACTTCCAATCCCAGCATAAGGATCCCATCTAAACATCACGCTTATGGCATAGGACTCATGCTCCAAGGCCGTGTCCACTGCCTGCGCAGGAGGCCCGGGGTCTCAGGGGCATCCGGGAGGCACCCAGGCTCCACTCACCATTGAATGACAGATTAATGGCCTCCAAGTAGTTCCCTTGGGCTGAGGTAGAATTGTCACCTTGAGGAAAGCCCTCTGTACAAAGAGATGAGAAACTAAATCAGCCCTCACATGACTGGCCCACCATGGTTACCAACTGACCCTCAGGAAGGGGGCGGAGGCGCCATCCTCCTCACCCCCATTTCACAGAAAAGAAGACTGAGGCTACATGGCCCTGGGGAATCAATTGCCTGGCTGACAGTGATGGCCTCTCAGACTGTTCCCTCTACCACAACATGCCTCCAATGAGGGTCTCAGGACAAGCTGAGGCAGCTGGCCCACACTCCACTTGAACAGTATGAAGTTATGGAGGGGAAATCTGCTCCTGAGTCTGTCCGAGGGCCAAGTGGAACAAAGCTAACTCCTCTTCCCTGGGACAGCGCCCATGCTCAGACCCTTGAGGCTGGTCCCCCATCAAACAAGTAAGAGAGGAGACAAGGGCAAGGCCACAGATCCATGGCTAACCCAGCCTCCATGACCAGCCTCCACAATACGTGATGCTGTCAGCAGAGGCCCTTCCCTCCACTAACTTGGCCGATGACCCATGCATAGCCACAGACCCTGATCCAAGGACACAGTCAATCCCCACACAGCTGATGGAGTAACAAGCCTATCCAGCCTAGGCGTGGCTGCCCTCACATGAGAGACCCACGCTTCATCACCAGGCCTCACCATGAGGCCCTTCCAGGTGGGTACCCAGCTGTCAGAACCTTCAGGGGCCCTGTAACTGCCACACCCTAACAGGGTACATGATGAGGGTCTACATCACGCGGCTGCCTTGCCCTCCCCACTAACAAAGCCCCCCTGAAGGCAGTGGGCACAGTGACAGGAAGAGGCAAGGGCAGGGCACACAAGGCTCGTGGGAATGAGCTGCCCAGGAAATAAGCGAGCTGACCCACTGCCAACGTGACCTTGGCCAAAGGAGCAAGAGCACTGACAATAACAAGCTACCAGGGGGTGACGGACAGTACCTGCCCGCTCCAGCCTCACCAGCACCGGATACTGTACAAAGAGCTTCTTAATGGTCACTAAAAGTGACGTCCACTCTTCTCGTCTCTCATTCTGGACCACCACCCTGCAGGGAACACAAAAGGGGCACAAAGTGGGTGCTGGGCCCTGTCCCCAGAGAATAGACAGGCTGCAGGCTTTGGGGGGCCCTGGCCCTAGGCCCAGACCCACAAGGCCTCCCTGTGAGATCCCCCACTGTGCTGGAGGCTGGATCGATCCCATGAGCCCTCACATCCCCTTGATCCCTGAACCTTAGAAGCTGAGCAAAGAAGATGGGATTCCTCCCCCATGGAAAAGTCAGAGTAGGAGCACTAAGCCCCCTGACCAGGCCTGGGCTCAGTCTAAAATGCCCCATCGATCACACGGCATTCCTAAGCATTTCCTGGGGGCCAGCCCCTTCTGGGTACAGCACTGATGGCGTATCTAGTGAGGGAGTTACCCCCAAAATGCCATCCTGGGACTGGAAAGGTAGAGTTATTCATCACTCCTGGGGGAGCCTCCTCCTGGAGGCTCTCGACAGTGGGCATCCCAGGCCCAGCATGGGGAGAAAGCTAGGTACTCCTCAGGGAACAGCATTGCCCAGGGTGGTTGGAGCCTCTAGCATACAGAAGGGAGAGGGCAGTGAAGGCTGGAGAGGCATGTGGGCCCCTCTTGCGGCCAGGCTGAGAAGCCTGAGCTAATCTTGGGGGCAACATGGGGCTGGGGGAGATTTTGACAGGAGACTCATTCAGACCTAGGGAGCATCAGTGGAGGCCATGAGATGGTACCAGAAAACCAGCTGATGTCTGCCGAGGCAGCACATGGGCAGTGGCCTGCCTGACCAATGTCACTGGGAGGACACCTATGGGAAGAATGTGTTGCCCTAAATCCCTTCATTGCATCAGAGGCCTCTCAATGACTGGCAACTCCTCACTGCCCCAGAGTGACACAGGATGAGAGCCCAAGAAGTGGGTGCTTGCACCCCACAACCTCTGTGACCTTCAGGGTGTGAAGAGCATTGGCGGCCATCCATACTGGCCTCTTACATCCCTACTGCTCTGAGACACACAGAGCAGACCTCCAGGAAGCAAACCAAGTCAGCTGGGTCTCCAACCCACTCCCCCAGCCTGCCCCATTCAGCACACCCCAGACCAGCCCAAGAAGGGTAGGGGGCACCATTGTACAGAGTGCTGGGCCTGGTGTCAGGAAGACCCGAGTTCAAATCCAGTCCCAGAATTCACTGGCTGGGTGATCCTGGGCAAGTCATTTAGCCTCTATTTGCCTTAGTTTATATAAAATGGGAACCATAAAAACAGTGACATTCCAGAGACGCTGAGGAACGAAGGAGATCACAGCATTTGTAAAGCACTGAGCCCAGTGCCTGACACCCAGCAGGTACTTTATAGGCACACAGCCAGCCTGCCTCCTGCAGGCACATCCCTTCCCTCCACGCCCTATTCCAGGCCTAGGAATCAGATCCAGAGGTACGTCCATCACCTCCGGGCCCCTCCTCTCCTTCATGGACAGCTGCGTTAGGAGGGAAGATGTTCCAGGGCAGAGACAGGATCAGCATCTGTGGGACAGCCAGCACATCCCACACTTGGTGCGTGCCGGGCTGGGGGCACATGAAGCCCCGCATCAACGCCCTTTATTTCCTTCTTTCCTTCCCCCTCCTTCCTTCCTCTCTCTCTCCCTCCATCCCTTTGTCCTTTCTTCTTCCCTCCATCTCTCCCTCCTTCCTTCACCTTCTATGCCATTTCTCCAAGGGTAGGAAAAGGTCTTGGCTGACCCTTGTTTCCTAATGCCTCCCCATCCTGTCCCGGCCCTATGCTCCCCACACACCAAAGACACAAACGGAGGGGCTTTGGGAGTCATTTTGTGCCAAGAAAGGTTCTCGTGCCCTCCTCTGATGACACGTTCCCAGAATCCTGGAATCTCTGCCTCAGGAGGGGCTTTCAAGGTCACATCACTCCACTCTTGGCATCCTTTATGAATCCCCAAGCCATCATCTGTGACAACTGGTCTTCTAGTCTCTCCCTAATACCTCGGGGCATATGAGAAGACCCAGAAACCACATGAGCATCTCCAAAAATGCAGCACCACCAGCTGGTCAAAACCTACTTGTAAAAATCTTCATAGAATCTGCCTTCATGATCCTGTCGAATTGAGGCTCGGTGCGTCTCAGGAAACTCATCTGAGGTAGAAAGAACAGAGGAGAAGGTGCCATTACAAAGGGCAGAGGGGCCCTCTCCATCCACTCCTGCCCCAAGGGCTGGTCCACCGCTCAGTCTGGCTAGAAAGGATACCCCCACACCCCTAACTCCACATTAATACACCCCTTAAGATGAGCTCTGATTATGGGGCTGGGGGAGCTCTGATAAGCTCTGATTAGGGGAGTGCCCAGGTCTCCAACCAGTTCAGTCACAGACCCAGAGATGGGGTCTTCAAACACATACCCCAAAGACAGAGGACAGAAAGAAAGGCTCCAGGTGAAGGACAAAAGAATGCCTGCTGCTCTCCCCGCTTCAGTAAAAACCAAAAACAGAATGGGTGCTCATGCCCATGAACATCACAGAGTCTGACTGGGTCCAAAGTCACATACAGAGTAAGGAATTAAGAGAAACCCAAGAAGGCACATGTGACCAGATGCAGAGCCAAGGAGGCAGACTCAGGACAAGACACACTCGGACGGCAAGAATGTAAATGAGAAGATCCCAACCAGGAGGACCGTGCGAAGAACCCTCCCTGCTCTTCATAGGAACGTGAGGGCCTATGGGGGCAGGATGCTGCACCCACCATCAGACCCAGTCCAGGGTCAGTTACTTTACTTAATGCTCCTCTTTTCACACTGGGAGGCTGTGACACAGCTATGCATGCACACATCTGCTCTCCTGCACTAGACTGCAAGCACCCTGAGGGTAGGGCTGGTGTCCTGGCCTCCCATCTCGGCCCCACTAGGACAGCGGGTGAGCATTCAGGGTTAGAGTTGGGGGCACCTGTGTGTCTTTGCCCTAATAGCAGCCCACTGTATCCAGAATGCTGACGGGCCTGGGAGGCAGAGGGAGGCCTGGCCTCCAGGAGGCTGCAGTCCAGCCAGCAGCCAGGAAGCACCCGCAGCTCACAGAGCAGAGCCAGGGAACACCAGAGAGGGAGGCTGGAGACAGACTCACCAATCGATTTCGCCTCGTAGAAAGTCCTCGAAAACAGGACCACGGTCACTTCATGGCTACAATTCTTTTCCTGCACAAGGAAGGAAAGAGTGAGGAGCAGATGATTCTACAGCGTCCCAATCACTGTCCCTCTGAATGGAGCACTTTGTAAGCTCTGGGGAAGCCCCTTCCAGGGAGAAGGCAGGTCTGCTCCCCAGCCCACACTAAAAAACTGGGTGGCGGAGGTGATGGGCGGCTGGCACCTGACCATGGATGGGGGGAACAAAGCTGTGGAGGGCAGTGGCCTTGCCGCTGGGCTATCAGACGCGCCATTTGGGCCTTTCTCCTCACCCGCAGTAGAGCTGTCAGACCCTGGCTACAGAAATACGGGGACACCAGTGATCTGGTTGGGATCGTCACCCCACATGGAGGCTCCCTCCCCACCCACTGCATGTGGAAGCTCCTAGCTGGCCAGACTGCCCAGAAGTGAGAAGATACCAAGGAGGGGACAGAGTGAGCAAATAAGAAGCCCAGGATAACGTAGCAGGTGCCTGGCCAGGGCACATCACAGCACAGGAGCATTTCTAGCAAGCTCTGAGGTCAGGCCTCTTTCCACCACAGCATGTGCCTGGCTGTCTCCCCCATAGGATCTGGGCTAAAATGTTCCCCTCTCTCAGCATCTTCCTCTGGCCAGCCAAGGCTGGTGCTCCCTTTCCCCCTTCCACTTGGCCGACCCCAATGGGCCTTGACAGGCCCAGCCAAGCACGGTCCCTTGCCCAGCTCCACTGCTCCCCGACACTGCGCATCCTCCCTTACCTCTTCCCACCTCAGGTCTCCCCAGGCACAGAGCCTCTCGCCCGAGCTGCTCAATAATCACCATCTAGATCAAGAATTCCCTCCCACGAACAGCAACAGCAAGGAGAGCTAACATTCATAAAGGACCTACTGTAGGCCAGGCACTGCTAAGAACATTATAGTCATTATCCTCACACAACCCTGGGGGTAGCTGCTATTAGACCCATTTTACAGATGAGGAAAGCTGAGGAAGACAGAAGTGAAGTGACTTGTCCAGGGACACACACTTAGTGAATGTCTGAGGCTGGATCTGAACTCGAGTCTGCCTGACTCTATCCATGTCCCATTGGAAAAGAAAATAAATACTCCACTATTTTTAAAGTAAAAGCCTCTCCACTTGGCTTTTAATCTACAAGAGCTCTGTCTAAAAGCAAAGGCAAATTAACACCCCAGATTCCGTGATCTCGTGAATACTGAGAATCCTTGTGTGGGCTTATCCTCCAGGCCGCAGCCCAGGGGTGACCAAGGAGGCCTAAGCGACCTGCCCAGAGTCACACTGGCTCTTCAGTGTCAGAGGTGAGATCTGAAGCCAGGCTTGTCCAGTTTCAAGCTCAGTCTCCACCTGCCACATTAACGGCTGTAACGCACAATAAAGCTTCACCCACCGCACAAGAGTCCAAGCCAGAAAATCTAGGCGTACCTTCCACTTGGTAAAGAGGTCAGCAAGGAAACCGTTCACAGCTTTTTCAAAATATAAATCTCCTGCAAGGGAAGGAGTAAAGCAAAGAGTTTACAGGGTGCAGACATTTGTCCCTCTGAACCCCACAGATGGCAGCAAAGCTGATCTGAGAAAAAGCCAGGGTCCTGTCAAACCGGTGAGGACGGCACGGCGGATGGCGGGGGTTCGCCCTCACGGGGAGCCTTTTACTGCTCTCCTGAAATGCAACCTGACCTTTGGCGCCACCAATGAAAAAGGGAAATGGTGGCCTTGTCCTGAGGGCCTAGGGGGTGAGAAAAATGGAACCTATTCCTGGAGCCAGCCAAACACCATCCTGACAGCTGGACAGGGGAAAGGGGTCTCAGCCTGCGCTCGGCCTGCACAAAGGCTGTCTTTTTAATCCCAGTATCCCCCTTGGGATGTAAGAGGTCTGAGGACTCTCCAGGCTCTCTGAAGAATCACACTGCAGATGACCCAAAGGACAAGGAGAAGACAAAGGAGGCAGAGGTGGGCTGCTGCATTCACAGGGAAGTGGTATGAGGGCCTTCGGAAGGACACGTACAGCCTGCATAAGAAGGCAGTAAGAGGGAACACTGGGAACAATGGATGAACCAGCATCAAGGTGACCTCATCAGACTGGGCCCAGCGGATGAGCTGAGTCATGACTGGAATGTAGCTTTGGAAACAGGACAGGAAGGAGAGGGGTAGAGAGGAGCAGAACTACACATTCACACTCAGGGAAGGAAATCTAGTAAACAGGAAGTCTGGGGTGGAGAATGGCGGAGCCCATCAGGGTCAAGACCAACAGAGACAGTCTCAGAAGCGCTATGCTCATCCATTTGCTCCAGACCACCCGAACAGAAAGAACTACATGGGCAGTCCACTGAAGCACAACGCCATGGTGACGGGAGACCTTCGTGATCCAGACACCTGGTGAAGCCCTCTTTCTGCCAAAAGCAGGACAATTCATAACATTCCTCTTTACCTTAATGACAACTGCAACCTTCAGAAGGTGAGAAAACCAATGAGAGAGAATTCTCTACTAGTCTGATTCTCATTATTGGAGAGGCTCTGGCTCATGGGACAGAAACAATGGGAACCTTGGCAAGGAATGACCACACGTGCCATCTTAGAGCTTGCACTAGGAAGTGAAGGAAAGCTGGGAACATCTGGCACACGGGCATGACAGTCCTAGCTTTCTCTGTCTGGCACAGGAGAGCTACTCCAAAGGGCTTGGAAGGGTAAGGAGGAAGATTCCACGGCCACTCTCAAGAACAGAATTCTGCAGATACAAAGGGAAATAATACTAGGGAGGAGAAGCCATCTGAAGAGGCCGCTGTGGACACATGGGTGATGTTTGATTTTAAAAGAGCATGTAGAGAAGCAGGAAACAAGGAGAGGGACCAGAGAACAAATACTAAGCAAAGGCAAGGGCCTATAAGACCAGCGTCAGGGGCACTGAATGTCAGACTGAGCCAAGGCTGTGGACGACCACTGAGGACCACAAATGGGGCACTAGCTATATGGGAGAAGAGGCCGACTGAGGAAGGGAGGGGATCACCACCGGCCAAGCGAGCCTAGCTGAAGCAGCAATGCACCAAAGGGAGAAACGGGCTGGCATGTGCCAAGAGGGTCAAACCCACGACCTCCTTTCATGCCCTAGGGGATACAGCCAAGAAGCCTTCACTTAAGAGCCACGGGAAGAAGAGCATCTCTCTTTCTCATACACACAGACACAGACATACACACACACACACACATGCACACATAGACACACAGACAGACAGACAGACAGACAGACACACACACACACACACACACACCCCAGGCAACAGGCAATGCTTCCAGCCTGGCCCCATCATCCAGAGAGGAAGCCCCTGTGTAAATGGACCCATCACCAATACCAAGTGCCACTCAGAGGCAAGTAAGGTCAAGAATGCCAGGAAAAGCAGTGTCTCCAGACCACCAGACCTGTCCCTGCTGCCATCAACAAGGAAGTAACATTTGTGGACCTGGCACGAGGCTCTGCAGGTGCTGCAGCCCCACCTCCTTGGCAGCCACAGCTCCTCAAGACCCAAAAAGTGCTCCCCACCAACAATCACGGCGCTGCCAAATGATTCTGCCCAGAAACAGACAGGATCTGATACTCGGGGATGACACTTAAAGAAGGGGCATTGCCACCTGCCTTGCCACTGCAGTCTGTGGCCCCACAGGACCTTTCCATCCAACTCACAGCTGAAACCTATGGCATTGTCTGCCCTCACTGGAATGTGAGCTCCTTGGAAGCAGGGCCTCTGTGCAGAGTAAACGGTAAATAAATGCTTTTCCAATCATTCATTCATGGGATAAAGACAACAGAAAAAAGACAAAGCCACCTTTGTCTTTTCTTTTCAAGGCCAAGGAGAATCACATCAGGACTGCAAGACTAACAGGATGACTAGAAAACTGAGAACCTGAGTGGGAGTAAGGAAGCTCAGCGAGTCCTGAGGAGCCCAGTGATCACCACAGAGCACTGAAATAACCTATCAATGTGGCTACCAAGCTGCTCTCCATCATCTCGGCTAAACTGGGGAGAACGGGAGCGGCAATGCAGGGCGGGAGAAGGGAAGAGAATCAAGTCTGCTAACTCTAGGCCAGTGAGCTTGACTCAATTCCTGGCAAAGTTCTAGACTGTTCTATTAAAGGCACAGTTCAAGGACGTCTAGAAAAGGAAGCAGTAATGACAAAGTGCCAGCTGGGCCTCACTACAGACCCTGTTAGCCAGTGGGACCCCACTACTGGGGGCAGTACAGGAAAGTGAAAAACAGGAAATGAAATGGGATCACGTCATCTGTGAAATGGGTGAACAAACTGTAGTACAGGGATACAATGGAACAGACCACAAGACACGACCAATACAAGTATCGAGAGAAACACTGTAAGACTTACATAAACTGATGCAGAATGAGAATGACACTGAAGGGGACAGAAGCCACAAAAAAAGGCAGGTGTGCTCTGTAATGACCCCCGTACCAATGAGCGCCCCAAACCGATGATGAAACATGCTCCCTTCCCCACCCCCTTCAGTAGGCGTGGGGGGCGACGGATGTGGAATGCGGCATTCACTGTCGAACATGACTGCCAAATATGTCGGCTTTGATTAAATGTTTCTTTGTTACAAGAAGAGTTCAACAGAGGAAGGGGGAGGACAGACAATTTAAGGGAAATGACTTTGTGACAAAAGGTAGGGATAGATGTTAAAAAAAAAACCAAATGTCCATTCCACACTAACCTTAGGCCTTTTGCTGGACAGTAAGCTCATAGATCAATTGTTATAAACATTGTTTATCTAGATCAAAGTATTTGATCCCTTCTCATTCTTCCTCTCTCTCTCTCTCTCTCTCCTTAAAGATAAAGAGACGCAGGTCAGACCAGGGCTTCTTAAACTTTTTCTACTTACACCCATTCAGCACTTCTTCAACTGTAAACCCACAGTTTAAGAAGCACTGGGCTACACAATAGTATGATTAGCTTGACTCAGAACTGGTCAAATGGTCAGACCCAAAGAGTAGTCTCTTATGGCTTAACGTCGATTTGGAAGGAGGTCTCTCATAGCGCACATCAGAGATCTCAGCTTGCCCCTGTGTTGCCGAACATTTTTATCTGTGACTTGGACAGAGGTGGGGGATGTTTACCAAACTGGCAGATGGCACAAAGCTAAGAGGGAGGGCTAGGGGCTGAAATCTGGATTCTAAAAATCTAGACAGTTCAAACCATTGGGCTAACTCAAATAAGATCAAATGGAACTAGGATGAATGTCAAGTCTCGCACTTGGGTTCAGCCACAATGACTTCCCATGTACAACCTCGGGAAGGCAAGTAGGGGCAGGGGAGAGTTCTGTGGATTAAAATAAACTGCAAAGTTGATATGAAGCCACAGGGTGACATGCCAGCAAAAGAGACTAATACAATGTCAGGGGAGCATGGGGGTGGGAATGTACCCAGGAATAAAAGGATAACAGCTCCTCTGGCCCCTGCAGTGGTCAAACAGCATCTGGAGAATGTGCTTGGATCTCAGTGCCGCCTTCTGTAACAGTAATGGAATTTGAAGATCCCCTTGTACTGGCAAGCAAACAGGTACTATTACCTTGTTTCAGGCTCATGATTTGTCAAGTACTGAGATCCAGAGCTTACGAGTCCCACAGTGGGAGGAACTTCCTGTTGTGATGGGAAGGGGTGGAACAGGGAGGAGCTAATACTGTATATAAGGAAAACCCAAGCTGAGAGAGGCCAGAACTGCTTGGAGGAAGCTTCTGGAGACTGGGCTGCTACTGCTGGAGAGAGAGAAAACAACTAAGAATTGAACTGAGAACTGAGAAGAACTGAGAAGAGAAATGAGAACTGAGAAATGAGAAGAGAGGAGAACTGGGAGGAAGCATGGCTGTGGTGTCGGTACTTTGTCTGTTTTGATGTTACTTTGTGAGATTTGTCTGCTGTTAGAGGACAGTGCTGTTGTTACAGAAGCCCTGAAAGAAGATTTTCCTGTTGCATGTTTACAGAAATCCTGGAGGAGGGTCTTGCTGATGATTTCAGAGGCCCTGGGACTATAATGATGATTTGTGTTGATTCCTCAGACCTTGTTGGTGGGTCTGAGTTGATTTCACAGGCAAAAAGTGAATTGATGAGGATGCCAGCAATGTGTATGAATGTTATTGTGGCTTTGTTAAGCTTTGTCTTCCCAGAAACAGAAACTGTGAAGGACTTGAGGTGGACCAGACACTGTGAACTGCAGTGCGGAACAGGAACAGGATGAGGAACTGCACAAGAAGCTGGACAAAGAACTGAAAGCTTTCTGCCTTTGAACTCAGGTGACAGTGGAATAGATTCAGGCAGAAGCTGGGACCATGGAAGGGGAATCATGGAAGCTGAGAGTCTGTTTTGAGTCAAGATAAAAAGACGTCTCCTCGGGTATTTAATGCAAACTGAGAAGATCATGATTTACTAGGGGTAAAGAACTTTGACCTTTATATTTAGATTATTGAGTTAAGGACTTACTAATTAAGGATGATTGGAAACTAATCTCCATTAAGAAGAAAGAAGACTTTTTGACTGAAGAGATTAAGACAATGTCACCTAGTGGTGAAAGACTTTGACCTTTGTACTTTGTGTCAATTAGGTTGAATTAAGGACTTACTAAATGAATATTATCTTTTGCTTAAAACTATGTGGCCACTTTGATGAAAACTATGTGGCCATTTTAGTGGTAAGCTGTTATGCCATAACATTCTGAATGCTGTACTTTGATTTCTGTGAATGTTTTGTCTTAGTTTGTTACTGAATAAATAGAAAATTCACTATACTGTGTAATCAGAACCTTGAAGCTGTTCACAGCAGCAGTCCTCTAGAAAGCTGTGGAGGGTGCCCAGACAAGGGCAAGGGGCATGTTGGATGGGTCTCAAGTTGGGGCCAAAGAGAAATCGACTGAAAGAATTGGGGATATTTAGCATGGAGAAGACTTGGGGGAAGGGGAGAGGAAGCAGGGAATGAGATGGCTGTATTCAAATATCAGAAGATGTGTCTCCTGGGGGAGGGATACACGTCTTCTACTTGGCTCTGAAAAACAGACCTAGGATCCTCCCAGGCTGGAAGGTGCAAGAAGACAAATCAAGGGCTGCTGCCAAGAAAACTTTGCTCGCAGTGAGGGTATAGCCGTCCCAAACGGGAACAGCCTGTCCTTAGAGGTAGGGCATTCCTAGATGGAGTCTTCAAGCAGAACGGATGGAACAGAGACTAGATAGTCACTGAGAGTCCGTCTGCAACTCAGAACTCAAGTGATGCCCAGGGATAGAAGAGCTGTGCACAGAACAGAAGGCAACCAAAGCATTAGGATCAAAGCTGAAAACGACCATGCCACCATCTCATTCTACAGATGAGGAAACTGAAGCCCTGAAAGCAAATGACTTGCCCAAGATCCCACAGCCAGCAAACAGCCAACTCTGACTCTGATACTCCCAACAGAGCACAGGAATTAGGTGGTCCAGTGGATAGAGCACCGAGCCTGGGATCAGGAAGATCTGAATTCTAATCCAGCCTCAGACACTTCCTAGCTGTGTGACCCTGGACAAGTCATTTCACTTTAGTCTGCCTCAGTGTCATAATCTCCAAAATGGGGATGATAATAGCACCCATCTCCCAGGGTCATTGTGAGGATCAAACGAGTTAGTATTTGTAAAGTACCATATAAAGGCCCACTATTATTACTGAGTGAATCTTCTTTGTAGAACTGGTAGTTGGGACAGGGCAGGGAAGGAAAGGGAATAAGCATTTATATGGTACTTACTATGTGCCAAGCACTTTACAATGATACCCTAAAGTGTCAAGAGTTACAGAGGATCAGAAGGTAGGGACAGGCTTTGGTCTGTGCTAACAGAGGACGGCCCCGCAATGAGGAGTTCAGAGACCTCTCCAAGCCCAGAGCCAGGAGCACTGATGCACCGGCTGCCGGACAGCGCAATCTCAGCATCACATCAGGGACGACGCATCGAGAGCCCCAGTTCTTAACATCCACATCTCACAGGAACATTACCATAAATATCAAAATCCCACATTTCACAGCTCATCTGAATAAATATATAAACCATAGCCGAAGTTGAGCGGAACACCACCTGAAAAAAAACCAAAGACACAGTCACATTTTTTCAAGGGCTAAGGCCAAAGATACCTCACACAGAACTACAGTAAAAACAGCATTTAACTGGCTTTATAAATAGTGCTTCTCTCTCCCCACCTCAACTGGCTGGCCCTGCCCCTGCCTCTGCTGGCTTCACATGGACGCAAATACTAATGTCTACTAGAAGAGGGTAAGGGGGACCAATCAGAGCTAACGGGGAAGAGGAGGGGGCAAGGATGAGAAGCCCCTCTCATCTTATCACGCACAGGCATGAGGCAAAACGTCCACAGTCATGCATACCTCCACACACACCCCTACACCCAGATGCCAAGATCCCTACGAAATGGAGAGTGAACAAAGGGGAGGAGAGGGACCCACGTAAGTAAGAGGATTTTTCCATCTTTCTAATTTACAAACCATAGAGGGGAACTGATTTAAACCCTTCCCAAGCCTACACTTGGAAATAACAAAACACCCCACCATTGCACGTGGGACCATATGCTTTTAAGCTTCCATAAGAGGAAGCCAAGACACACAATTCCCCCTTGGCCTCCCTAGGCTATACCACCATGACACCCTCCTAGGCCAACGAGATTTAGAGTTTGGCAAATCCGGGCTATTAAGAGTTGGGAGGGAGCTTGGCCCCCCTGCTTGAGCTCAGGCTGTCCCCCTTAACAGAATGTCCTCCATGTTACTTTCCGCCAATCCCAATCCTGCCCATCTCTTCAATGAAGCCTTCCCTTACTCCAAGCTCCTGGATGGGAAGGGAAGGAACAGGACGTCCTCTGGGAGGAATAAGATGCCCTGGGTCTGAGGTCCTGGGACTTGTTATAAGAACCTGGACAAACCACTTCCGTAATCTCAGGCTTGGCTTCTTCCTCTGTGAAACAGGCATGATGCCTGCACCAGCCATCCTACACCCCTGTGCTGAGACCAAGTGCTTTGTAACCCTAAGAGCAGTAATGGCGATCACTGTCACAACAGCTGCCAAAGGGCCCCACGTTCCTTGTCTGTGCTGCCTTTGTGATGTCTCTTCTACTGCACTAAATGAATGAGCGTGAATTAAGCACTTATAACAACAGGTTACCTAAATCTCATGGTGCTGTCTAACTGCTCGCTGATTTATATTCCACCTCCCTAAATGGCAGGGAGGCTCCTTCAGGGTACACACAGACTGTGACCTCGACTACTTGGAAGCCCCCACTCCATCTCCATCCCTGAGCTCTACTGTCCTTGTGCTGAGGCACAACAAAGCCAGATTCAGTCTTCCCATCCCCAAAGAAAGCCGCCCTCAAAAAGAAATGACCAGCCCTGCCAGGCTGAAGCAGGCACCAGCACAGACTGCAGTGTTTGTCTCTCTTGCACGTGAGCCCTGCTTTTTTCAGAAGAGAAGCACCCAGAACGAGCATGGAGTGGCTGGGGACTGCAGGGGCTGCTGCTGAGGATTCTGGAAGGGCACTTACCCGTGTATCTTCACTGATGTATCCACACATGACTTTCTCACTCTTCACCCACAGCTCACCTGCCTGGGCCCTGAAAGCAAGAGATCACAAAAGGAATTTCATGGGAATCTTACAAACAAGGGGCAGCATGTACCCAAGAAAACCAGAGCAAGATTTAGGTTTAATATCAGACAAAACAACCCCAGCGTGAGAGCTGTCCAAACAGGAGGTGGGAGGGAAACCTTGAGAGGTAGCAGACCGCCCCTCCCTAGAGGTCCTCGGAGCTCAGGATTTATATGAAGCTTTAAGGTTTGTGAAACACCTTAGGTCATGTCCTCTCATTTGGTATTTACAACAACTCTGGGAAGTAGGTGCTATCATTAGCCCCATTTCACAGATGAGGAAACTTAGGACCATCAAGGCGAAAGGACTTGCCCATGGTCACAAGGCAGATAAGTAGCAGAGGTGAAATTTGAACCCAGGTCCTCAGACTCCACACCCACTTTTCTTCTCATCCCATGGCAGGTGCTTGCTTCCCTCAGTCCCCAACATCTGGCCTTCTGTGCTACTGCTGCTCTCCTTTTTACTATGACTGCTTCCCACTGAGGTAAGTAAAAGCTGACATTCCATGGGAAGCCCCCATCGCTGTTAGTCTACACAGCTGTTACAGTCCAGCTAGTCACAAAAAGGCAAAGATGGAGCAAGACTCACCGGATGCCTGCCAACTCTACCTTCTGAGTGATGTAGGCACATGTGCTGACCTGGGAGAGAAGAAGAGAGAAAGAAAGGGAGACTCAGCACACTGAGGCTGCAGAAGGAGCAAGGCCTACAATGAGGCCTCCAAGCTGCCCAAGAGGCTAATTAACACATCAGAAAACACTGCAAGGGCAGGGATGGGGCTGGGCTCAAGGATGGTGAAGCTTTTAAACTGCTGAGAAAGCAAAGTCAGGTGAGATGCTGATTATGAAGAGCCTGTTACACACACACACACACACACACACACACACACACACACACACTTTTTGACCCAGCAATACCACTACTAGGTCTACATCCCAAAGAATTCAAAAGGAAAAGGATAAAGATCTATATGTACAAAAATATCTATAGCAGCTCTTTTTCTGGTAGCAAAGAATTAGAAACTGAGGGGATAACCATCAATTGGAGAATGGTAGAACAAATGGTGGTAAATGATGGTGGTGAAATATTATTATGATATAACAAATGATGAAGATGGTTTCAGAAAAACCATGGAAGACTTACATGAACTGATGCAAAGTGAAGGACTAGGATGGGATCTCCTTCTATATGTGTGCACATTGTGCACAGTAAAAGCAATATTGTAAGGCTTACCAACCATGAAAGACTTAGCTACACTGACCAAGACAAGGATCCAAGACAATTTGATGAAAAGTAGTACCCACCTCCAGAGAGTGCTGATGAACTCTGAATGCAGACTGAAGCAGATTTTTTTTTTACTGTTTCTTGCTTTTTATTATTTTTCTAGGGGAGGACAATACCACGAACATGGAACTAGGTTTTGCATGACTTTACTTTTTATTTTTAACTTATGGAATAAAACAAACGTTTCTATAACAGTACAATAAAAAGGATAATTGTACATTAAACTGCAAATCATGCAAAAATGGATGACTTGCTATTCCTTTCAAATATATAACAAAATTATAACAAAACAAAAAATTTCTTTTTTTTCTTTCCTCCTTCCCCTCCCTCCTCTAGAGATGGCTACTATTAGACAGAAAGAGGTGTATATGTGTGTACATACATATACATATATACACGCATATATGTGTATGTGTATATACATATATGTATACACACACACACAGATATATATACACACATATATATATATAAAACTATTCTATACATACTTCTATTAATCAGTTCTCTGGATGCATATAGCATCTTCCTTTATACGTCCTTCACAGTTAGTATGGGTATTTATAGCAGACGAAATAATTTATTCATTCAAAGCTATTCATAAAAACAATACTGTTGTTACTGTATACAATATTCCCTTGGTCTGCTCATTTCACTCTTCATTATCTCATACAAGTCTGTCCATGTTTTTCTAAAATCATTGAGCTCATCATTTCTTACTGAGAAAAGTTTCATCAGTTACAACTGTCACTTTTCCATGTTGGCATGTAAATAGTTCAACTTTGATAAGTGTCTTATGATTTCTTTTCTATGTTTATCTTCTCATGCTTCTTGTGCTGGAGTGTCAAACTTTCTTTTCAGTTCTGGTTTTTTCAGCAAGAATGTCTGAAAGTCTTCCACCTCACTGAATGACCATATTTTCCCCTGGAACACTATACTCAATTTTGCTGGGTAGGTGATTCTTGGTTTTAATCCTAGCTCCCTTGATCTCCGGAATATCATATTCCAGGCCCTTTGATCCCTTAATGTAGAAGCTGCTAGATC
>CM053587.1:347774175-347804267 GCA_028646515.1 Pseudochirops corinnae | reverse complement strand
ATTTTTTTTTTTTAGCTCTGTGGAACTCTGCTTCCAGAGGGGAAAGCTCTGTCCCAAATCACTGGGGTTTTCCCAGCTGCCAGAGCTTTTAGGAGGCTGCTGGGTCCCTCCCCAACTCCGGCTCACTGAAAAGACACCCCAGGACCACCACCCAAGACGACAATCCAGATCCAGGCTGCCCAACATGAGAGCACTTGGCCTCTGAACAACTGCTTGGTCTCCCTGCAGTCTGCAGGCCGGGAGCTCTGAAGAGGCAGTGTGGAGGCAGGTGCAAGACCTCTGCTTCTGCGGCCTCATTGTCCTGGAGGCGATTTGGCCGGACTCGCTTTTCTCCCCCAATTTCACCGAGCTCCACTAACCTATTTCTGGGAACTGCCACAGCTGCCGCAGATCTGCTCTCCCAAAGCTCCAGCCAGGGCTCGGCTCCTCTCGTCCAGCCGCCTCTGGGGCAATGCCATGGTTTTAGGCTAGGCTGGTTTCAGCTTGCAGAGCTGCAATGGTTCCTCATAGCTGAGTAGACTTTAGCGGAAAGTATATCTGTGTGCATTTTGGAGTTCTAGAATTTGTTTAGAGTCATATTTTATGGGTATTTTGAGGTGGCTATGTGAGAGCTGCGATATGTTGCTGCTCCTATGCCACCATCTTGGCTCTGCCCCCAAGCTCATCATTTCTTATAGCAGAGCAGCATTCCATCACAATCATAGACCATAACTTGTTCAGCTGTCCCCCAACTGATGGGCATCACTGCAATTTCCAGTTCTTTGCCACCACAAAGAGAGCTGCTATAAACATTTTAGAACATACGGCTTCTTTTCCTTTTTCCCTAATCATTCTCTTTGGAAACAGATGAAGTGATGGTATTGTAAGGTCAAAGGGTAAAGGTAGCTTAATAAATCTTTGGGCATAATTGCAGATTGCTCTCCAGAATGACTGGGTCAGTTCACAATTCCACCAACAATGAACTAGCATCCCAATTTTTCCACATTCTCTCAACATTTGTCAGTTTCCCCTCCTATCATTTTAGCCAATCTGATGGTGTAAAGTGACATTTCAAGATTGACTTAATCTGTACTTCTCTAATCAATAATGATTTAGAGTATTTTTTCATATGATTATAAATTGTTTTGATTTCTTCATTGGAAAATTGCCTGTTCACATCCTTTGACCATTTATCAGTTGGGGAATGACTTGTATTCTTATATATTTGAGAAAGTTCTTTATATACTTTAATATGAGACTTTTATCTGATAAACTGTCTGTAAAAATATTTTTCCCAATTTTCTGCTTTCCTTCTAATCTTGACTATATTTATTTGTACAAAACCTTTTTAATTTAATGTAATTAAAATTATCCATTTTACACCTAATTTTGCTCTCTATTTCTTATTTATTCATAAATTTTACACCTACCCATAAGTCTGATAAGTAATATGTTCCATGTTCTTCTAATTTTCTTGGAAAATCTCTCCTTTTATCTAGGTCATATATACATTTTGACCTTATCTTGTGCTGATGTGTATCTTGCCACTAGATCGAGATGTCTCTGGAGAAGAAAGTGAGGCTGGTAACTGCACAGCCCTTCCTCACTTAAATCCAATTCACTTGCATGTCATGGTATCACCTCCCTGATGTCATGGTCCTCTTCAAGAACAAAGGACAAACAAGTACAACAATCTTGGTAAATGGTGTAAGATATTGGTCCATACCGTTTCTGCCATAATGCTTTCCAGTTTTCCCAACAAATTTTTATCAAATAATGAATTCTTATCCTAAATTTTAAGTCTTTACACTAGTCCAATACAAGGTTATTATGTTTATTTGATGCTATAAATTGCATGTCAACTCTATTCCATTGATCCACCTTTCTATTTCTCAGCCAGTGCCAGAGTTATGATAATTACTACCTTGTAATACAGATCTATAATGCCTATACTGACTTATAATACAGATAATACTGCTAAACCTCCTTCCTTTAATTTTGTTCATTATTTCCTTTGATATTCTTGATTTTTTGTTTTTCCAAATGAATTTTATTATTTTTTTCTAATTTAATAAAATAATTTTTTCAGTAATTTAATTGGGATGGCATTGAATATATAAATTAGTTTGGGTAAAAATGTCATTTTTTACTATATTGACCCTACCTACCCATGAACAATTAATATGTCCAATTATTTAAATCCAATTGTATGTAAAATTTTTAATAATATTTTATATCTGATTTACTGTTTACATAGTTCCTGGGTTTGTTTTGGCAGATGTACTCCTAGATATTTTATACTGTCTAGATTTAATTTTTTTTTATTTTTTAAATTTTATTTATTTATTTTTAATTTTCAACATTCATTTCCACAAAATTTTGAATTAGTTTTTTCTCCCCATATTTCCTCTACTCCCCACCACAAAATAGCAAGCCTACTTAATATCCCATCCCCCAATCTGTTCTCTCTTATATCCTTCCCCACCCTACTCCCAGCTTTTGTCTAGAGTTATTTTAAATGCAGTATTTTTTACTATCTCTTCTTGCAGAGATCTGTCTGTGATATATAGGAATGCTGATGATTTACAGAGATCTACTTTATATCCTGCTACTTTGCTAAAATTGTTTCAAATGACTTTTTAGTTGAGTCTGTGATATTTTCCAAGAATATCATCATATCAGCTGCAAAGAGATAGTTTTATCACCTCATTCCCTATACTGATTCCTTCAATTTCTTTTTCTTCTCTTAACCACAATTGCTAGGATTTCCAATACAATAATGAATAACACTGGTGACAGTGGGCATCCTTGTTTAACACCTCCTCTTACTCGGAAGGTCTCTAGTTTATCTCCATTACAAATAAGACTTGCTGATGTTTTCAGCTAAATGCTTTTTATCAATGTAAGGAAAAATCCAGTTATACCAGTACTTTCAAGTATTTTTAATAGAAATGAGTGTTTAACTTTATCTAAAGCTTTTTCTGTATCTACTGACATAATCACATGATTTCTTAATTTTTTATTATTGATGCAATCAATTACATTAATAGTTTTCCTTATGTCAAATCATTTCTACATTCCTGGTATAAATCCCACTTGATCATAATGTATAATTTTTGTAATATATCGTTGTAATTTTTTGTTTGTATTTTATTTAGGCTTATTGCATTCATATTCAACATGATAATAATAAACTGTCATAAATAAAATAAGACAAATTAAAAATAAAAATAAGTAAGCAAAGGAAAAAGAACCTAACCATAGAAAGTTACTTTGGTATTAAAGAAAATCTGGGTTCATAGTCAAAGGAAAATAGTGGAGCAAAAATAAAGTCACTCCAATTCCAAGAATAATATCAAATGGTCACAAGTTCAAAAAGAAATATTGGAAGAACTTAAAAAAGAATTCAAAAATCAAATAGCAGAGAAGTAGGAAAAATTAGAAAATAAAATCAAATCAATACAAGAAAATTAAAGAAAGTTAACCAATTAGAAAAAAGAGACACAAAATCTTAAGGAAGAAAATAACTCCTTGAAAATTAAAATTAGGCAAGTGGAATCAAATGACATTACAAGACACCAAGATATAATAAAAACTAAGAAAAATAGTAGCATCTGAAACATCTCATTAGAAAAACAACTGATCTAGAGAACAAATCACGGAAAGACAATATAAGAATTGTCAGGCTACCTGAAACTTATAATCAAAAAAAGAATCTGGACACAATATTACAAGAAATTATTAAGGAAAATTGCTCTAAAGTTCTAGAACAAGGAAGAAAAGTAGAAATAGAAAGAATCCACCACCTGAAAGAGATCCTAGGAAGAATATTTATAGGAATGTCATTGCTAAGTTTCAAAATTCCCAGATTAAAGAGAAAATATCACAAGCAACAAGGGAAAAAAAACAATTTAAATACCATGGAAAAATGATCAGGATTTCACAAGACCTAGAAGGTTCTACACTAAAAGATCATAGGTCTCAGAACATTATATTTTGAAGAGCAAAGGAGCTCAGGTTGATTTCATCCAAAAATAACTCAGCCAGTAAAGTTGAGTATAATCCTGAATAAAAAAAACTAAGCATCTGATGAACTGAAAGACTTCCAGGTATTTGTAACAAAAAGACCAGGACTCAATGGAAAATCTGACGTAAAAGATCCAGAAGAAATACAGGAAAATAGTTAAAGCCTAATTATAAGGCACTGATTAAGGTTAAACTGTTGACGAGACATGAAAATGTCATTAATATTAGTGATCATTAGCATGAATAATGTTCTTAAAACTTATCATTAATTACTAAGACACTTTGAAAGAAAGACTGGGTCTGGGTGGCCTGTGAAGAGGTGATTCTAAAAACAAAACTGGGTGGGGAAAGATTAAAAGGCGAAATTATCTCACAAAAATGGGGCATGAAAGGAAGAACTGATACAGAGGAAACAGGTCAGGGTGGAGAGCTGGTAATGCTGGAATAATGCTGGGACCTTATTCTTATCTGGATTGAAGAGAAGACAACATTTGAACGTATGTATCTGAAGAGATTTAGAAGTCCTCTAGAAGAGGTGAGGCAACTGGGGGATACCATGGAAGAGGGATTTTTATAGGGATGTACAGATTAAGATTAGGAGGGTGGGGTGAATAAGATAAGGGAGTGGCTTTTAGAGAGGCTGGTAAAATAAGGAATAAGACTGTAAGTGGAGAAGATGAGGTAACTGAGATAGGGTAAAAAGAGAAGGCCAAAAGAAAAATAATACATAAAAATAAGATGGAGGGAAATTTACATATAGCATCTGAAGGTGAACAGAATGAACTCATCCATAAAATGGAAACGGACAGCAGAATGGATTAAAAATCAGAATCAGACAAAATGTTGTTTATAAGAAACACAACTAAAAATGAGAGTCAAGAAGACAAGATGGCAGCCAGAAGGGAGGGACTAACCTGAGTGCTCCCCCAAACTCCTGCAAAGACTTTTCAATAATGCCCTAAAACAAATTCTAGAGCAACAGAACCCACAAAAGGACAGGGTGAAACAACTTTCCAGCTCAAGATGACATAAAAGTTTGTCAGGAAAGGTCTGTCACACCTGGGTGAGAGTGGAGCACAGTCCAGCACAGGTAAGGCCAGCATAACCCCAGCCCTGGCCAACCAGGAGCCCACAGACAATAAAGGGGTCAAACAACTGGTCAGGAGGAGATTACAGGGGTCTCTTTGCTAGTACTAAGGCAGGACTCTTGCTATTCATACTCAGATTCTGGTTGCAGTCTTGGGTGGCAGTCCCAGGGTAAGGGACTAGAACTCTAGAGCTTGTGGCCACAGTGGAGCAGGGACTCTCGTCACAGTTCCAGGGCAGAAAAGAGTGCTTGTGGTCACTCACAGATCAGAGCAGAGACCCGGAGAAGAATAAACACACCTCTCCTGAGATCATACCACCTTGGAAGAACTGAAACCTTACAGGTCCCTAGAAGTATCTCTGGAAACAGCTGCAGAAAACCTCTGTTTTGCGGGGTTTGGGGACAGTGCGCCCTCCACCCTGGAAGCAGAGCCCTACTTCAGTAAAGAGTTAAAGGTTAAAAAACAGGCTGAGAAAATGAGCAAATGACAAGAAAAAAAATTCTGACCACAGAAAGTTACAATGCTGATGAGGAAGATCAAAACACACACTCAAAGGGAGAAAACAAAGTCAAAACTCTTACACCCAAAACCTCCAAGAAAAATATGAATTGATCTCAGGTCATAGAAGAGCTCAAAAAGGATTATGAAAATCAAGTAAGGGAGGTAGAGGAAAAATTGGGAGGAGAAATGAGAGGAATGCAAGAAAATCACGAATAAGAGTCAATAGCTTGGTAAAAGGAGGCACAAAAAAATACCTAAGAAAATAACACCTTAAAAAAATAGACCAAATGGCAAAAGAGGTACAAAAATGCAATAAGGAGAAGAACGTCTTGAAAAGTAGAATGGGCCAAATGGAAAAAGAGGCACAAAAATTCACTGAAGAAAAGAACTCATTAATAAATGGAAAACTGGCCAAATGGAAAAGGAGGCAGAAACCTCACTGAAGAAAATAATTCCTTAAAAATCAGAATTGAGCAAGTGGAAGCTAATGACTCTATGAGACATCAAGAAAAGATAAAACAAAAACAAAAAAATGAAAAAATAGAAGACAATGTGAAGTACCTTACTAGAAAAACCACTGACCTAGAAAAAAGATTCAGGAGAGAATTTAATAATTATTGATTTTAGGGCAGCTATGTGGCACAGTGAATAAAGCACCAGCCCTGGAGTCAAGAGGACCTGAGATCAAATCTGGCCTCAGACACTTAACACTTTCTAGCTGTGTGACTTTGGGCAAGTCACTTAACCCCCATTGCCCTGCCCTCTCCCCTCCAAAAAAAAAGGAAAAATATAATAATAATTGAATTTCCTGAAAGCCATAATCAAAAAAAGAACCTAGACACCATCTTTCAAGGAATTTTCAAGAAAAACTGCCCTGATATTCCAGAACCTAAGGGTAAAATAGAAATTGAAAGAATCCACAATCACATCCTGAAAGAGATCCCAAAATGAAAACTACCGGGAATATTATAGCCAAATTCCAGAGTTCCAGGAGAAAATACTGCAAGCAGTCAAAAAGAAACAATTCAAGTATTGTGAAGCCACAGTCAAGATAACATAAGACTTAGCAGCTTCTACATTAAAGAATTAGAGGGTTTGGAATATGATATTCCGGAGGGCAAAGGATCTAGGATTACAATCAACAATCACCTACCCAGCAAAACTGAAGATAATCCTTCAGGGTAAAGAAACTGACATTCAACAAAAGAGAGGACTTTCGAGCATATCTGATAAAAAGGCCAGAGCTGAACAGAAAATAGGACTTCCAAATAGAAGACAAAAGAGAAGCATAAAAAGATAAACAGGAAAGGGAAATCACAAGGGACTTAAAAAAGACACTTGTAACTCCTAAGAATCTACTCATTACTGGAAGTGTATATATAGACAAAAGACACAAGATGTGAGTCGAATATGACACAATGATGTCTAAAAAAATAAAATTAAGGGGTGCAAAAGAGGAATGCATTGGGAGAAAGGGAAAGGGATAGGTAGAAAGGGATAAATTATCTCACATAAAAGAGGTGAGAAAAGGTTATTACAGTGGAGGGCAAGATGGGGGAGAGCGCAGGGAATGCTTGAACTTATTCTCACTGGAATCAGCTCAAATAGGGAATAACATACAAACTCAATTGGGTATAGAATTCTATCTTATCCCACAGGAAAGTAGAGAGGAAAGGGGATAAAAGAAAGGGGTAGTGCTCATAGAAGGGAGGGTGGATTAGGGGAGGCAACCGTCAGAAACAAAACACTTTTGAGGAGAGGCAGGGTGAGAGGAGAGAGACAGAATAAATGGGGGAAATACAGTTAACAATCATCACTGTGAAAACATGTTTGAAGCAAGTATCTCTGATAAAGGCCTCATTTCTATATAGAGGAATGAGTCAAATTTATAAAAACAAGAGCCATTCCCCAATTGACAAATGATCAAAAAATATGATGTCAGTTTTCAGATAATCAAAGATATATTAAAAAATGCTCTAATCAGTGCTTCTTAAACTGTGGGTCACAAATTAAAATGGAGTCACGACACACAGTTTACGAAGGGCTAAAAGGAGTCAAGAATGGAAAAAGTTTAAGAAGCCCTGCTCTCAATCGCTATTGATTGAAGTGCAAATGAAAACAAACTGAGGTACTACCTCATACCTATTAAACTGGCTAATAGGATAGAAAAGGAGAATGATAAATGTTGGAGAGGATGTAGGAAAATTGAGACACTAACACACCATTGGTGGAGTTGTGAATTGATTCAACCATTACGTAGAGCAATTTGGAATTATGCCCAAATATAGCAGCTCTTTCTGGTGGCAAAGAGCTGGATGTTGAGGGATGCCCATCAACTGGGGAATGGCTGAACTAGTTGGGGTATATGATTGTGATGGAATACTATTGTGCTATAAGAAATGATGAGCAGCATGCTCTCAGAAAAACCTGGAGAGACTTACATGAACTGATACAAAATGAAATGAACAGAACCAAGAAAACATTGTACACAGTCACATAACATAACACATGTGTACACAGTACACATGATCAACTGTGAATGACTTAGCTATTCTAAGCAATATAATGATCCAAGAGAACTCTGAAGAATTTATCATGAAAAATACCATATCACAAAAATAAAATATCCCCAGAAAGAACTAATGAAATCTGAATACAGATTGAAGCATACTTTTTTAACTTTCTTTATTTTTGCTAGGATTTTTATTTTGCTCTATGGTTGCTTTTACAACATAACTAATATGGAAATATGTTTTACATGATTCCACATGCATAACCTATATCAAGCTGTTTGCCTTCCCAATGAAGAGAGTGGGGACAGAGGGAGAGAATTTGTAACTCAATATTAAAAATGAATGCTGAAAATTGTTTTTACAAGTAATTCGGGAAAAATAAAATGTTAAATTAAAAAAAAGTTATTTGGCAACTTGAAGTCCTACATTTGGTTTGCATTTGCTAAATTTGAATAAAACACAATTAAATTTAAAAATTGTTTTAAATCATAAAAATGAGAGATACACATAGAGTTAAAGTGGAGGGCTGGAGTAGAATTTATTATGTTTCAGCTGATGCAAAAAAACAGGGGTAACGATTATGATCTCAGACAAAGTTATGGTTAAAATAGATTTAATTAAAGAGATTAAACAGAGTAATTACATTTTGATAAAGGCCAACATAGACAATGAAACAATATCAATAGTGAACCTATAAGTACCAAAAAATATAACATTTAAATTTTTAAAAGAAAAGTTAAATGAATTACAGGTGGAGGCAGACACTAATACTATAATAGTAAGTTACCTTAATCTTCCCCTCTCAGAACTAAGTAAATCAATAAAGAAGAAAGTAGTTGGGGCAGCTAGATGGTGCAGTGAATAGAGCACCGGCCCTGGAGTCCGGAGGACCTCGGTTCAAATCCAGTCTCAGACACTTAACACTTACTAGCCTTGTGACGCTGGGCAAGTTGCTTAACCCCAACTGCCCTCCAAAAAGCAAAAAAAAAAAAAAAAAAGAAGAAGAAGAAGAAAGAAGTTAAGAAAGTGAACAGAAGTTTAGATAAACTAGATACGATAAATATCTGGAAAGAAATGAATGGAAATAGAAAGGAATACATCTTTTTCTCAGTGGCTCATGGTACCTTCACATATAGTATAAGTATGGTATGGTACCTGACCATATAGTAATACATAAAAATGTTATAGTTAAAAGCAGAAATATTAAAAGTATCCTTTTCAGATTGTGTTGCAATAAAAATTATATTAAATAAGGGATCACATAAACATAGATTAAAAACTAAGTGGAAATTAACCTAATCTTAAAGAATGACTTGGTTAAAGAACAAATTATAGAAAGAATTAATAATTTCATTAAAGAGAATGACAATAATGAGACAAAATATAAAAACACATGGGATACAGCAAAAACAGTGTTTAGAGGAAAATTTCTATCATTAAATGCTTACAACAATAAAACAGAGAAAGAACAGACCAATGAATTGGGTATGCAATTTTTTTAAAAGCTAGAAAAAAGAACAAATTAAAAATCCCCAATTATATACTAAATTGGAAATCCTATAAATTAAAGGTAAGGTTAATACCACTGAGAGTAAAAAAAAAAAAAAACACTGATTTAACCAACAAAACTAGAAGTTGGTTTTATGAAAAAACATAAAATAGATGAACAATTAGATTTTTAAAAAGAGAAAAGAAAACCAAATCACAAGTACTAAAAATGAAAAGGGTGAATACAACAAAGATAAAATTAAAGCAATTAAAAGAATTTATTTTGGAGCAGCTAGGTGGCACAGTGAATAGAGCGCTGGTCCTGGAGTGAGGAGGATCTGACTTCAAATCCAGCCTCAGATACCTGACATACAAGCTGTGTGACCTTGGGCACGTCACTTAGCCCTTTGCCTTCCCCCCCAAATAAATAAATATAAGAATTTATTTTACTCAGTTATATGCCAATAAAGTTAACAATTTAAGTGAAAAAAAGAATATTTACAAAAATAAAATTGCCTAGATTAACAGAAGAGGAAATAGAATATCTAAGTAGACCTATTTTAGAAAAAAGAAATTGAACAGGCCATAAATGAGCTTCCTAAGAGAAAAGCACCAGACCAGACGGATTTACAAGTGAATACTAGCAAATATTTGGAGACCAACTAATTCTAATACTGAATAAATTATTTGGAATAATAAACAAAGGGATTCCATCAAACTCCTTTCATGAAATAATTATGATATCGACACCTAAATCACGAAGAGTAAAAATGGAAAAAGAAAATTACAGACTAATTCTGTTAACGAATTTGCGTGGCTTTACGCGTACAACTGATAGCACGCGGCCCGCCTCCTCAGGCAGGAGAGGCCGGAAGGCAGGGGACGGTTTGTAAGGTGGGCAGTTAAGTGGGCAAACACTGTTCAAAATCAGAGCTGAATTCTGATAATGCCGTTTGGCCGACAGCCTGTGAAAACAGCGGAGTGAAGGTAATTTGCCCACAGGATCTTCAGGCACTGAACAAAGATCAGTGACAACGCGCAGGCTTTTTTTCCTCTGGCAATATCTATTATGTATCGGGGCCTTAATGTGAACGCTTTCCTTTTCCTAAACCAAGAAAAGTCATGTAAGGATAGGCATGAGGGTAGCACCTTTATGAGCAGAAAATGGATGTAGGAAACATTAAACTGATACAAAACCAGGAGAGCAAGGTATACAACCACAATAATGTAAACAAAAACAAGACAAAAAACCACCCGAACTCGGATGAATTGCCGTGCTCAACCTTGGTCCAGGGGAAGAAATGATAAAAGGGGCTTCCCTCTTCATGGCAGAGAGGCAGAGAGGGCTACAGGTCCTGAATGCTGCTTACACTGTCAGGCACTTTTGATAATTAAGGGGAGAGGGAGATACTGGGAAATTCCCACATTATAAAAAAGTACCAAGAAAGCCTTACAAGACCAAGGGAGCCAAGCAGACCCTCTGTCACCACGTCTTACCAAGCTTTTTTTCAGCCTCCACATGTCCCCACGCCCGATGTACTGGTCCTTAAAAGTGAGCTCCACCAGGTCAAGAGTCACTTCCTGAAAAAGACAGAGATGCTTCAGTCTCATTCCCATCCCCATGTTCGGTCCCTGATCCTGGGCTCACAAAACACTCTTTCACCAATCCAAAGGGCTTCTCCATTCATTCACTCATTCATTCATTCCTTCGTTCATCCCAACTTTTACAAAGCACATGCCACACACAGGGTCAAACAGCCCCTGCCCTCCAGGGCCTTCCCATCTCCAGCTTTGGAACACCACAGAAGGAAAAGGGACAAATGGTGGCTCAGACCAGGTGCTTTGGGGTTGCTGAAAGGAAAACACCACCCAAGCCCAGGAGAATTAAGGGGAGCGAGAATAAACTGGCCGAGTCCTCCCGAGAAGCCGCTCTCCTCGCCAGCTTTTGCCTCAATGCTGCCTCAGGAGAAGGGTCATTCAGAGGATGGAAAAGGCAGGGATGAGCCAGACCAAAGGTGCAAGTGGCAGCACCAAGGCCTGTATTCCAGAAAGAATGGGAGACACAACGAAGCTGGGCAGACAGAGTGAGCAAGGGCGAAGTGGGGGGGCTGGACAGAGGAGGACAGCGACGGCCAGGAGCAGAGGACGCTCTCCTGTAAGAGCGTGCGTTTGCAGTGCATGTTCTCAGACCAGACGGAGGCTGCCAAGGATCGCTTGGGGCAACCACGAGGGGCCGGCAGCTGCCACAGGGGACATGCAGAGAAGAGGGACAGGGCAGCGCAACGTGGCATGGAGGCCGAGACGCTGCTGACACGTGGCCCAGAGAGGGAAAGCCGAACTACACGATGTGTGTGCAGCGTCTGGCTTTATCTGCCAAAGAGAGTAATGTTGAGAATGAAGAGAACGGGGTAAAATGACAACTTGGACGCGAGAGAAAACACCAAAGAGGAGCAGGGAGGGACACGGGCAGGCGGGCGTTCCAGTTGCTGCCTTGTTCAATTCAATAAAGACTTTGTCAGAAACACCAGCTCGAGCAGTGGCAGAAGCCTGCCGGGTCCCGGGGGTGAAAGGTGACTCCCCCGAAGTGGCCGCGGCACCACGGGAATTCGCACAGAACATCTCCCTTGGGCCGGCAGCAAGCTCACATGATGACTTTACGTCGCCATGACTTCCAACAGCAAGAATCGAAATACGTGCGGCCACGTGGGGGAGGGGGAGCGTCAGCCTTTGCACCAAGGGGGTCCAGCTGTGCTTTCTGCACCTTCTCACATTGAAATGTTTGTGTTTGTTGATACTTCTTTAGTTCAGAATGAAAAATAAAATTTACCAAACAAATCAGAAGAAAAAACGGCCAGCAGGCAGCCAGAATCCAAGGTAAGGTGGGGAATAAGAAGGCGGTTCGTGGCTGCCCTTGGCAAGCCCAGGCCATGTGTGGCACCCCCTGCAGCCACGATGGTCAAGTCACTCACGGGGACCTTGGAAAGAGCAGAGAGGGGCAGAGGACAAAGGAGAACAACATCAAACTTGGGCGCTGCTCCTTAGGAGGCACTGGGTGCCCTCTAACAGCGTAAGAGGCCATCCATCACAGAAGACCCGGTCACCTGTGACCAGCCAGTTTTCAAGAGAGGACAGTGCACTTGCTACAAAGGACATCAGAGAGCCAGGGCTGGGCAAAGCCCCCTGCAGGCCACCTGGACAAAGGGGAGCCATGCAGGCTAAGGCGGAGGACATGCCCTGGGCTGGATTTTGCCCTCACTCAACAGCTAAACCCAAAAGGCATTAGGAACACAACACAGTAACTGGGCAGGAGAAGGCTTCCAGTACTCAGGGCTCAGGAGGTCCCCAGCACAGCCTAAGTCAGCTCCACAGAGCTGTCCCTGATCCTGGCTAGTAAACGCTTCTATCAGAGAGAGAGTGCATCCTCACCAAATGTACAGAAGACACAAAAGTGTGAAATGCAGCTACAGTGCCACAGGAGAGTCGGGATTCAACAAATTGGAACTTTAGGCCAAACTTAACAAGATGAAACCAACGAGTACAAATGTCAAGGCTTACACGGGCATTTAAAAAGTGGGAAGAGAACAGAGCCTCCTTCCAGCGTGGGAGAGAGAAATCAGTGCCCCACCCAGGCCTGTTTGGCCCCAGAGGGCAGAGGCCAGCCGTGGGTAGAACCTGCAGAGACAGGTGTTGGCTAGACATAAGAACAACAGCCTCATAAAGCTGCCCAAAGATGAAGCGGGCGCCTCCAAGGCCATGCACACCCCCAACCTGGGTATCTTCACAGAGGGCTGACCAGCCTGGCTCACTGAGACGCAGAGGGACTGTGCAGGAAAGACCCCCAAGGGCAAACAGCCTCCTCACTGAGATGCTGGGTCCAGATCCCAGGCATTACTGCCATCCAGGGATCAGCACCAAGGCTCGACTTCAGCCTGACAGCAACGTGACCCTGGACTAAGGGCTCTTTTGATGCATTTAAAATTCAAAGGGACATAGCATTAAAACGTTCAGAAAAGAATGATAATGTATGCACAAAGCACTTTGAAGGTAATATGTGTGTAGTGGCAGAGAGGCTGATCAATGAAGAAGGAGGTGCCAGCCTTGGAGTCCAGCAGCCCCACGGCCCATCCGAGCTAGGGCACCTCCTCTGCCTGAGGATACAGTATGTCCACTCTGCAGCCTCAGTAGCCTCCTCCACAATCACAGGGCTAAAGATATTCGCAGGGCCCGCTTCGCCAAGCTGTCATGGGGAAAAGATTGTATATGGCTCCAAGTACTGCCTGAGTACAGGTTCTGATGGTGCTCTCACACACCCACACACACACACCCACACACACACACACACACGCTTAGCCTCACATTCGCCTTCCTCAGTGCTGTGATCTTAATGCTGTGGGTGGGGGAGGCGAGAAGTGTCAGAAGTCACAAGTTTGAAGAAATCGCTCAAATCCAAACCAAGACATACCTTGGGGTCGACGACATTCACGTAGACATCTTGGTAAGGTCTCAGCCGGAACACCTGAGTCACTGTCTGGTCCACACTGATCGTTTCTGGGAGAAAGAAGCCATATCAGAGAGCGTAATCACTGGGATTAATCTGCTTGGCTGTCAAGTGCTTAATTGCTCTCATGGCTAGAGTTATAAATACCAAAAACAAATTTCTCAACAGACCCAAGTTTTCATAACTAAGGAACCCCTGGGGAAGGCAGGAGAGTGATTTTTGTGTGCAGCTAACAAGTTCCCACAAAATATGTGTAACATGATTGTACACGTAAGGCCTATATCAGATCACTTGCTGTCTTGGGGATCGCAGGGTGGGGAAAAATTTAAACCCAAAATGTTCTAAAAGTGAATGTTGAAAACTAAAAATCAATCAATTAATTAGTAATCTTCCCAGAATGGAAAGTGAGTGAATATTCTAGGGGGAAACTATAAACAGGAGGAATTCAGAGAAACACAAAGGTGTGTATGCAACACAGGAACAGCACAGCTGAGCCAGGAGATAAATATGACAGGAGGAGGGTGCTGAGGACTGAGCAGATCAGGGGAGACTCTACTCACACCCACTCACCGAGCAGTTATTATGCACCTCTTGTGTGCTGGGGATACAAAGACAAAATCGAAAGCTTCCCCACCTTCCAATTTTCTCGCATCCCTCTCATTTCTCTTCCCAATTTCTCCTCTGCCTCCCTTACCTGATTTTCAAAAATCCTTTCTGAGCTCTTCCCCGGCCTGAGATCAAGTCCCATTTTTCTGGGAGGCTCTGGATGTAGGAGCTTTGACTTTGTCGTCTCCTTCTGAGTGTGTGTTTTGATCTTCTTTGTCACCATCGTTAACCTTCTACAGCCAGAGTTTTCTTCTGTTGTTTGTGCCTTCTCCCAGCTATTTCTTGACTTCTAGCTCTTTGTTAAGGTGAGGCTCTGCTTCCAGGGTGGAGGGCGCACTGTCCCAAGCTTCAGGGGTTTCCAGAGATACTTCTAGAGACCTGTAAGTTTTCAGTTCTTCCAAGGTGGCATGATCTAAGGAGAGGTGCTTACTCCTCTCCTGGTCTGTGCTCTGGTCTGTGAGTGACCTGAGCACTCTTTTCTGCCCTGTAATTATGATGAGGGTCCCTGATCCACTGCAGTCCCAAGCTCTGCTGGGCTAGTGCTCCTCCTCACCCTGGGACTGCCACCCAGGACCATGACCTGGATCTGAGCATGAAAAGCAACAGAGTCCTGCCTCAGTGCTAACAAAGAGACCCCTGTAATCTCCTCCTGACCACACGTTTGACCTCCTTATTGTCTGTGGGCTGAGAGCTCTGGAAGCAGCCGCTGCCACTGCCAATTCAGTGGCTCCCAAGGCCGGCTCCTGGTTTGCTGGGGCTGGGTCTGTGCTAGACTGTGCTCCACTCTCACTCAGGTGTGACCGACCTTTCCTGCAGACCTTCTAAGTCAGTGGTTCTCAACCTGTATTGAGAATTTAATACATCCTGCATATCAAATATTTACATTACGATTCATAACAGTAGCAAAATTATAGTTATGAAGTAGCAATGAAAATAATTTTATGGTTGGGGGTCACCACAATATGAGGACCTGTATTAAAGGGTCGCGGCATTAGGAAGGTTGAGAACCACTGGTCTAAGTTGTCTTAGAAGATTATTTCACTCTGTCCTTTCATGGGTTCTGCTGCTGCAGGAATTGTTTTACAGCATCATTTAAAAGTGTTCAGAGGGATTGGGGGAGAGCTCGGGCAAGTCCCTGCCTTTTCTCTACCATCCTGGCTCTGCTTACATTTTACAAAGGGGAAATGACCATTGTACTAATTAGCTACTAACCTGTATGTAGTACTTTAAGGTTTGCTAAATACTTTACTGATAGGATCTCATCTGAACCCCACAAAACCCACGGGAAACAGAAGTTGTCATTATACCCACTTTACAGGTGAGGAAACTGAGGAAGGCAGAGGGTAAGTGACTTGCCCAAGGTCACACAGCTAGTACAAGAGAGAGGCTGGATTTGAACTCAGATCTTTCTGACTCCAGATCCAGCACTCTGTGCTCCACACACAGATAAGCAAATACAAGATGTAATCAAAGTAATTCCAGAAGGAGGGGAAAGGGCATAATGGATGGTGGGGAAGGAGAGATAATAAGAGGGGAGCAGACAGATGAGGAGGCAGCCTGCAAGAGCTTTAAACACCACACCCAGCCCTCCCTGCCCTTCTTCCTCCCCTGGTCAGCTCTCCACTTTATATGTGAGATTACTAAGGGGTGACACCGTGCACAGAGCACTGGGCCTGGAATCAGGGAAACCTGGGCAAGCCGCTTCATTTCAGCCTGCCTCGGTCTCCCCATTTGAGGATAACATCACTTCCTTCCCCAAGCTGTTGTGAGGAAAAAATGAGAACCTATTTATGAGGTGCTTGGCAGTGTCTGGCCATGGCAGGCACTTAATAAATGCCTCCTTCCTCACTGAAGTGGGTCGTTTCTCTGGCATTTCAGCATCTGGCACTTCAGAGTATCCAGGGTCATCTACAGTTGTCCTGATCTACATGTGGTCACTGCACCCTGACGGCTCCAGAGGAAAAGGTGAGGCTGGTGACTCTGCACAGCCCTGCCTCACTTAAATCCAATTCAGTGCAAGTCATGGCAACACTTTCCTGACGTCGTGTAGTACAAACAACAATAATGCTTTTTCATTATTAATTTATAGCCTGGCTCCTTTCTAACTTTCCAGCCTTATTCTATGTAATCACCTCCAGGCCGGCGACAGTGTGGCCATGCTGACTTTTCACTCGTGACACTCCATCTCCCACTGCCAAGTCTTTGCCCTGGCTGTACCCCATGCCTGGAATGCTCTCCCTTGTCATCTCAAGTACCTTGATTTCTCTGGTCTCCTTCAACAACTTCGACAGTTTTAAATCCCAGGCCTTCAAAGGTCTCGGCAGCCTCATGGCAGAGGTGCTAGCCTCCCCTGAACACCTTTACACTCAACCTGGGAGGCAGGTGCTGGCACAACCCCTCTTCTGAAAGTTAAGGCAGACAGAAGTTAAGTAACCTGCCCAGGTGGGCAGCATCTGAGGCTGGATTTGAACTCAGGTCTCCTGACTCCAGGCCCAGGGCTCTATCCATCACACCACTTAGCTGGCCCCTGAGCTCAGACTTTGCATTTAGCTAAGTTCAGGCAGTCTTTCCCATTAGAACAAGGGATCGGGATGTTTCCCCCCCGATGTTTGTAAGCTTTATTCTGGAGGCCCAGACAGGAAGGTGGCTGCTGCCTTTGGACAAGACTGGCGGGGAGCTCTGCTTTCACTGGTACAAGAAGCTGGCCTTGAGGCTGGCGGCAATCTCAGCCTCCCACTCGTCTCTGGCATTAAGAAGCTTCTCCTTTTTGTAAACCAACTCCTCATGGGTCTCCATGGAGAATTCAAAGGCGGGGCCCTCCACGATGGCGTCCATGGGGCAAAGCAGATGCCCTTGGTCATATAGGTGTCGTAGCGGGTTGTCTTGCGGCTGCTGTCCACCCTGGACTCAGCCTCGATGGCGATGGTCTGGGCCGGGCAGATAGCCTCAGAGCTTGTAGACGATCCACTGCCCCATTCCGAAGGGTAGAGCCTCAAGGAGTGCTCTCCACGGAAGCACACGCTCAGCAGGCCCTTCTCAAAGTGGGAGTTGATAGTGGCCAGTTCCCAGAACAGGTAACTCAGAGTCATCCCAAGGTTTGGAAGAGCTCCATCCACAGCAGGGCCTGGGATGCTCGGTCACTCACAGACTTATGTCCATGGTGGGCTCATTCACATTCATATACTTGTAGGAGGAGGCGAAGGAGAGACTGCCGTGTAGACCTCTGGCCAGGCCTTGGTAACGGGCTGGTCCTGCGCCTGAGACCCAGGAAATGATGTGCAGCAGAGCTGTGTTAGGGCTGCTCACCTGAGGAAGCACTGCCATTCTGGAGGAAGCAGCCACCACTGAGCCTCAGGGCCAGGTCTGGGATCAGGATTTTTCTCCTCATCTTGGCCTTCCCCGGGACCTGGCACACAGTCGGCACTTAAGGCTTGCTGATTGCATCTTGTATGATTTTAAGGCTGGAAAACATCTTCTTGGAGAGCCTGGACATACTGGCAACCAACAGTGGAATCTGGTATTCTCCGCACCACACAGGCAGGTGTGTGTGTGAATGTGAAGTCAGAGTCCAATCTGGGAAATGAAGGAGACCAGAGGCCCCTTTCCGCCACATCCATACATCCACCCGTCACAAGCACAATCTGACCATGTGATGGCTCCACTCAAAAACCTCTGCTGACTCCCTGGCTCTGATCAGTCCTCCCACCCTCTGCAAGCTGGCCTACCTGGCCTTGTCTCTGCTCCTCACACAGGACACTCCATTTCCCACCTCCAGTCCTTTGCCCTGGCTGTTCCCAATGCCTGAAACGCATTCTTTTTCCACCTGTGCCTCAAGTCCCATCTTCTTGTCCTTAAAGATGTGATTCAAGAACCAGCTTTGACATGAAGCGTCTCCTCTCAAAGCTTGTTTTTAACTAGAGAAAGTGTGTGTATATATTTGTGTTTCCTCAACACCCCTACCCTCTGGTCCACAGGAACCTTGGACTGGACCAGCCTGGCCTCTGCCAGGGCCTGTCCCTTAATCTGGCCTGACCTCCCCCAACTTTCCCACAACCAGCACCAGCCCACCTACCCATCCCACCCTTTTCCAGCTCCCCACTGGTGTGGAAGCTCCCTGAGGGCAGGGTCTTTCTCCTCTCCACCAAGGCTTAGCACAGTGACTGGCACAGAATAAGGGTTTAATGGACAGCCTAATTATTTACCATTTTCTACTTTTTCCGGAACCCCTGCCCAGGCCCTGATACTTCTGCATCAATACATGCACTTTTATGGATCCCAAACAACTCCCGACGCCAACAACACTTTCTTCAGGACTTTGGAGATGGTAACATCCTCACCACCAAGAGCAGCAGTAGGCTCGACTAGTCTCACTTAATTCCCAGCTAAACTGGCCCCTCCACCCCCTTCTGAAACACCCAAGCCTTCCTCTGAGCCCAGAGGCATCATCATCAAGCCTACCAGAATACACAGGCCTCCAAGGAAAGCAGAGAAGACATCTTACCTTTCTGAAGGTCTTCCTTAAGTGACTTCACCTGCAAAAGCAGCGGGCTGGAAAGGAAAGGGACAGAAGAACTGAGACACACCAAGCCAGGAGGGCCCTCCTGGCCTGAAGACCCACATACACAGAGCCCTCCGGCCCCTCGCTGGGAGCTGACCAAGCCAGGTGGGCACAGAGGCCCACGGGCCATGGAGGCCAGCTCACGGATCACTGTTAATGGTGGAGTGGATGAAGAGCAGGCCTTGGGGTCAGGAGCAACTGGGTTCAAGTCCAGCATCTGCTCCCTGCTGGCTACACAACCCTGGGCTAGCCACTTAACTTCTGGGGTGGGGAAGAGAAGAGGGAATTTCCTCCCTGGGAGTGCCCTAAAGGAATGAAATCACAAACAGGGTCCAAAAGGAACAGGAGACAAAGCCTTGGGCCCTGGCCAGAACCAGCTGGGGAGCACCTCCAGAACAAAAGTCAATGAGAAATGGGCTGCAATCAGAGCACATCTGTCACATCCAGGAAATCACAAGGTCCCTGATTGCTAACATAGTCTGTGTATGATTTACAAAGGCAGTCTCACAAACGAGCCATGATTTTGTCAGTGTGGGACACTCACAAGGTGGGAATTCACTCCCCTCCCCCTCAAGGCTGCAGCTTGTCTGTGACTTAAGAGGACATATCCCAATCTGGAGATGAAGTGACTTGCCCAGGTCATATAGCTGGTGAATACCAGAGAGGAGATCTGAACCCAGGCCTGCTGACTCCAAGGTCTCACCACACCCTATCACCTGGGACCGCACTACACCCGGCATTCCTCCCTAGTGCTCTCCCTCTTGACCACCGAGTTGTGCATAGATCCCAACACCCTCCCGCTCACTGGCTCACTCAGGCCATCTTCACACTCCCACCAGCACCCCACCTCCCCACAACAGTAACCAGAGCGGTATGACCCTTCCCAGGAAGGAGGAATCAGTCCCTGCCCTGTGGTTCCAGCCACCACGCTGGAGAATCCCTTTCCATCTGTCCCTATCAGAAAGTAAGCTCCCTGAGGGCCTGGTTTGTTTTTTGTACCTGGGTTCCCAGCACCTAAAAGCACTCCACACATCACTCCTGACTGCTCATCCTTTCTTCCTTCCTCACAAGAACCTTGGTTAGCAGGCATCTTGTTACTGCTCTCACTTTACAGCTGAGTAAACCAAGGCTTGGCATCACGCAAGTGCCTGAGGCCTCCTGACTCCTGAGCCGCAGCCCTTTCCCCAGAATTCCAGAGCCAGCAATTTCTGAGGGCTCCAATGCCCCGAGCTCTGCCACAGCAGGCCCAAGAGCCGCCTGGATATGTCTGGCCTGTCTCCAGACCTGGAGCACCCCCACCCCACTGCTGGGCTGGCCTGTCTCTGGCCTGTCCCAATCACACAGCCACCCTGCTGCCTGGCCCCAGGCAGAGAAAGAACCCTTACCTGTACTCGTCATTGGGGTGTGCAATCTCTACGATGTCCCCCAGCTTGATCTGGGGGAACACTTTTGGATTCACCATGAGCTCGTCATCTGCAAGGGAAAGACAGACCACCCGGCAAGTAAAACCACAAACCCCAACCTGGCCCCATCCCAAAAGGAAGAGCCAAAACGCAGGCTTCTCAGAGGGCTCCCCTCCCCCAGCCCCAAGAAGGGGTGTGTTACAAATGCTGCCTCCTTAGAGAGGTGAGGAAACTGAGGCTCAAAGATGCCAGGCACTCAAACAGCGCCAAAGAATGAATAAGCGTGAGCCTCAGCCTGCAAGCTCTGACCTCCTGACTCCAACTACCCCCCACAGGGACCCTTCCGTGGGGTCCAAGGGGGCTTTGGGTGAGCTTGATCTGCCTCCTCTATCGATAAATAAAGTGATGCTGGGAGATGTCAAGGGTCAGCATTAATGGCAGAGCTGGGGACCCCCCGGGGCCTTCCTCCGAAGCACCCCACCTGAGGAGCACACCACACAGTCTGTGAGGGCAGCCAGCACCAGGGGCCAAGCCAAATGGCCTGGGCTGAGCCACGGCACCGGGGCAGAGTCAAGCAGCAGAGGAAGATTTCAGGGGTGCCTTTGTGGGGCTTACAGTTTCCCCAAGGGGATTGCCACAAAAGAGAAAGCCCAGAGTCTGTGCTAACTGAGAGCCAGAGGAGGAAGGAGGAGGACCTCAGCGTGGCATCCCATCACCCTGACAGGACCACAGACAAAACCAGCAGAGGCAGGGTGGCCTCGAAAGGAGTCAAGGTGCACAGGCCTATGGCCCTGCTCTGGACCTCAGTCAGCTCACCTGTAAAACACAGGTAAGCCCTGCCCAACCACCTCCCAGGGCCAGGAGGCCTGTGACAGAACAGATGTCTAAATGCAGCTGGGAGCAAGGTAGGCAGAGCCCAGCATGGGGGCAATGGCATCCCTGGTGCCTGGCACTGCCTCCTGGCTGACAGACAGGTGAGGATGTAGTCTGCCGACGTCTCCTGTCTCCTCTCACTCTTGGTGTGACTCGGGGTGCGGGCCTTCAACCCCCTGGGCAGTTTTAAGACT
Organism: Pseudochirops corinnae; assembly: GCA_028646515.1. Lineage (NCBI taxonomy): Eukaryota > Metazoa > Chordata > Mammalia > Diprotodontia > Pseudocheiridae > Pseudochirops > Pseudochirops corinnae. Next base: position 347,782,540 of record CM053587.1, on the reverse strand, counting down.
ACAATAGCGCTAACTTTCTCTAGAAACTTCTTTGTCTCCTACATCAGCCTTAAACTCAAATGACCATGAGAAAAACTTGGTCAACATCTGGATTCTGACCATGTTGAAGATCTGGCTGTGTGTTTACCACCACGCCTCCCAAAACTATATTTCTCACACTTTATCATTGCTGGATTTATCCTTATGTCTTCATTCCTCTCTGGAAGAATCAGACAAAAATGTGGGGCTAGGAGGTGACACTGGGGCAGCTCGGTGGCACCACGGTGGACGGAGCACTGGGCATCCTCTTCCTGAGTTCAAATCTGGCCTCAGATACTTCCTAGTTGGGTGACCCTGGGCAAGTCACTTCACCCTGTTGGTCTCAGTTTCCTCACCTGTCAAACGAGCTGGAGAAGGAACTGGAAAACCATTCCATTATCTCTGCCAAGAAAACCCCAAATGGAGTCGTGAAGCATCAGGCACAACTAAAAAAATGACTGACCACCACAAAGGGGGTGAAATTCAGAGGCAGAACTCAGGATCACTAATTGGCCCCGCCCTCTCTTTTCAAGCCTCAGAGAGGTTCAGTCACTTGCCCAAGGTCACACAGCTACCCAGCGGCTGACTGGATCGCAGCCAAGTCCTGGGGCTGACGCCAGAACTCACACTCTTGCCAGCGTCCACGGTGCCCCATCTCTTCTCCAAACACCAAACAAGACACAAAGGACTCAACTGTCCCACAGCCTGAGGGTCATCGATCTCAGGGACACTGGAGCTCATCGGGGCCAAGCTGCTTGATGGACAGAAGAAACTAAAGGCCAGGCAAGCAGAGTGACCAGCCCAAGGTCACAGAGAACAGTCCTGGCAGTCAGGCCGAGGGGCCGGGCTCTTCCAGTCCAAACCTGGGCTTCCTCTTGCCCTCAAACCAGCAAGATTTGATCCAATTCAGCACCCATTTATTAAAGAGCTACTGTTGGGGCGGCTAGGTGGCGCAGTGAATACGGCACCGGCCCTGGAGTCAGGAGGACCTGAGTTCAAATCCAGGCTCAGACACTTGACACATTTACTAGCCGTGTAACTTTGGGCAAGTCACTTAACCCCAACTGCCTTCAAAAAGAAAAAAAAAAAAGAGCTACTGTGCACAGGGCACCATACCAGGTGCTAGGGGGAGTCACCAAGCACTGAGTACCTATTATGTGCCAGGCTCTGGGGCTACAGAGAAAGCCAAAGGTAGCCTTCACCTTCAGGAGCGCAGAGTCTGGGAGCAGGAGGAGACAAGCCAAGACAAGCAAGATGTATGCAAGACGAGGAGAGTGTCAAAGGGTGGGCCTAGGAAAGGCTGCCTGAAGAAGGTGGGGGGCAAAGGTGAGACTTGCAGGAAGCTGGGAACCAGGGACGAGGAGGGAGAGCATCCCGGGCCTGGGGACGGCTAGAGAACACCTGGGTCTTGTCTGAAGAACAGCCAGGAGGCTGGTGTCACCAAATCCCAGGCTCTAGAGGGTTGCTGGGAAGGGTCAAGTTACCAGGGGCTTTGAAAGTCAAAGAAAGGGCTCCATCTTTGATCCTCGGGGTAAGAGGGAGCCAGCCTCCAGATGTGACTAAAGAGGAGGAAGGACATGCTGAGACCTGAGCTCTGCCAGCCGAATGAGGGGGAAATGAGAGGCAGGAAGGCCGGCCAGGAGGCTGCTGCTGCAACACTCCAGGCATTAAAAAAAAAAAGCAAAAAGTCCCTGATCTTAGGGAGGAAAGACAGAGCCATGGAAGGCTGGGTTAGCCCCATGGACATATGGCCCAAAGCCTCCTTCACCATCAAATGAAAACTTACTACTGTGCGCTCTCACAGTAACTGGCTAGACTCGAAGCCAGCAGGCCCCAAGGTACTTACTAGCAATTGTCTTAACCTCTCTGGACACCAGTTTTCCCATCTGTGAGATGGAAATCCTAAAAGCACCTACTCACAAGGTGATAAAAGGTCCACATGGGATGACCTATGGAAAGCTCTTGTGAATTCAACAGCTCGATGTGGAAGGAAGCTATGATTACGGTATCATCAAGCTGGGCCTGAACATTTCAATGCAACCAGGAAAACTCCAACCCTTTACAGCTGCCCAGTCCCTGGCCACTGGGGACCTTAGCCAATGCACAGAATAACCTCAAAAATCTCATCCGAGTAGGTGGCTCTGCTGAAGTCCAGGTCACTGCCCCCAAAGCCTTTCACAACGTTCTAGAGGCCATGGATGCTGGCCCCAGAGGACACCCTTGCCCGTCCCCCCATCCCCAAACGCCAAGCAATGCTCACCACTGCCCCCAAAGCCCTTCTTGTGTATGACCAGCTTGTAGACTTTGTTGGTTCTCATCTTGGCCTGGTGCTTGCTTCAACTGTTCCAAGCTGGGTGCAGAGAAATCATCGTGCCTGCCTGCCATCAAAAAACAGAGAGATACAGTTTGCTCTTTACAAAGCTGCTGGTCTGAAGAGAATGAGCTCAGGGACTCACCCTACCCTGAGGGAGCAGAGATGCTTAAGCCAGCAAACTCAACCCTGGCAACTGGCTGCTTTATCAATTTACACAGAGGCTGTATATACAGAAGGGGGACCAAGAGGCTGCTGATCACAATGAGAAGAGTTTTACACTGGAAAAAATTCACCCCAACATATCGACATATCGACAGCAGCCCATTTTGTGGTAGCAAACTGGGAACAAAGCTGATGCCCATCATGCCTACGGCAGGGGTGGGGAAACCTGCAGCCTCAAGGCCCTTTTGGCCACACCTGTGGACCCAGAGGGCCACATGTGACCAAAGATTCCCCATCCCTGCCCTAGGGAAAGGCTAAACAAACAGTGGTATGAGAAGAAAATGTAATGTTTCTGTGCTATAAGAAATGACAAATGATAAATATAAGAAATATAATAATAATAAAATAAGAAACATAAGAAATGATAAATAGAGAAGCACAGAAAGATCTCCATGAACTGATGCAGAGTGAAATCAGCAGAACCAAGAAAAGTATATACACAGTGACAACAACAGTGTAAATGGAAACACAACACAGCGAAAAATCAGAAGTGAATGTAACAAAATTATAAAGGTCAGGCAGGAGAGAACTGAGAGGAGGGATGAGAGGCTACCCCCAAGGCACCCCTTTGTGGAGGTGAGAAATCCCACAGTACTGCACATCGTGCAGATTGTCGCACTCTTTGGATCTACTGGGTCAGTTACAATGATTTTTCATCTTTTTCAGTCTCTAAAAAATCATTATTTGTTCTAGAGGATGGCTCCCAGGGGTGAGCGGGCAAAGGAGAATGGGAAAATTACAATGATGTAAAAAAAATACATCAAAAAAATGTATTACCCAAAACCCCAAGCCTTTCAGTGAGGGTGACCCGCAGCGAAGTATTTCACTACCTGCAAACTCGGTCCTGTCACCCCCTTGTAAAATGAAGGTGACAATAGTTATGCAACCTCCCTCACTTGGTGAGCTGTTATGAGGAAGCCATGAGACGTCAGGAGAGCATCTGACAAACCACAAAGTGTTATGTCAACAGCATTTAGCCTTGGTATTCTACTGAGAGACCACACATTTATCTGTGCTCTGTGACAGAGCTGCTGTGCGCTGATGGGCAGGTCACTTGACCCCTCTGTGTGGCCAGACAGTGTTTTTGGATGCTAAGTCCTAGAAAAGCTACAAACTGGCCTTGGTGAGGGGGATTCCCGACTCTTGCAAAATTACAGGTACAAACCAAAAAACTTTTTTTCGAAATTTGAGGAAACCTTAATTAGCAGGTCCTCTCTGCCACCACTCAGAAATTCAGTCAGAGAGTAAGTGACTTATGACCAATAGGTATCACAGAGCAGGGGGAGGGCTTGAACCCAAGCCTCCTGGTCTCCCCTTCACCATGCTGAACCTCAAGAAATAGAAATACAGATTTCCTGGATGTCTGTATTATCACTGTCACAAATCATATATTTAAAGGAAACAGAAGGGCCTGCTGTGTAATGGAAAAGAACTGGGAAAAACCCACAGGAAGAGAAAGCAAGAAGGGGTCAAAATCAGCACCAGGGAAGGAAACGTTCCCACTGACAAACCCATTAACCCAGGAGGGACCAGAGAAGGGACATCAGAGTTCAGAGAGCACAGGCCGCTCATTTTACAAATGGGTCAACTGAGGCCCAGGAGGGTCATGTGGCCCTGAGTAGCTGAGATGGGATTTGAACTCAGGTCCTGGCTCCAAAACCAGGGTTCTTCCCAAGTCTCTGCTTCTGGATGTTTCCTCTGAGACCAACAGACAAGTACTAGCCACTGGCTAACCATAGTCAGTCAAAGCTGGACCAAACCAAAGATATCATCAGGTTCGGGGGGGGGGTCTTAGCCCAGGATCTAATTTTTTATTCAATGTTTTCACAACCGCGTTTCAACAGAACCTGTTTCCTTGATAATTCTATGTATCTGATTTTGTCTTTAAAACCATGAACCTGAGTCCTTGACCTCACCAGACTGCCCAAAGGGCCCGTGACATTAACGAGGTTTAGATGCCCTCACCTAGGGTAGGGCAGCTGATGGCACAGGGGATAAACGGCCTGGCCTGGAGGAATTCAAATCCAGACTCAGAAACTTTGTGTAACCCTGGGCAAGTCACCTAACTCTGCCTGCCTCAGTTTCTCCATCTGTAAAACGAGCTGGAGAAGGACACGGCAAACGACTCCAGTATCTCCGCCAAATAAAACCCTCAATGGGGTCACAAAGAGTCAGACATGAATGAAACAACACAACAAGAATCTAGGGTAACTCCTTATCTTACAGAAATGATACCAAGGCCTATAAAGTAACTTGTCCATGATTCCATAGTCACAGAAAGTCAGCCAGCACTGAAACCCAGGAGCTCTGACCTCCAAAGGCTCTTGTCAGTGGTACCCCTGACTCTCCTCAAGGTTAAATCTGAAGGGAATAAGGAAACGGGAAAATGCTCGGGCACCTTTCTGCAGGATCCCAGAACACATGTGTGGACAGAGCCCTGGAGGCCAATCTCCTAACCTAATGGAAGGGGCAGCAGAGGCCCAAGGGCACACAGAGTCCCTGCTCAAGCCTAGGACCTTCTCCCAGCTCCTGGGAGGGCTCTTTCCTCCAGTCCCTGCCTCTCTCTGCCTTCCCCCCCCCCCAACCCCAACTTTGCCACTTTGTATCACAGAAACCTATACAACAGAGGCAAAGCACCTCCAATGTAGCAGGTGCTTGTCTGTTGCACTGGAAGTAGAAACCTCAGAGCTGGAGAGGGCTTCTGAGATTAATCTGCCTGGGAACACAGAGGCCATCCATGCCAGCCCCTACCTCAACAGGGGCGCGTTCTGCTACACCCCGCCACCAGCGAGGAAGGGGGGGGGAACCCACAGTCTTGGGGGAGGGGTAGCCCACGGTATTCTGGGATACCTCCCCCAGTTAGCAAGGCTTCCTGACATCCAGCCCAAATGTGCTTCTGCCTTTGGGGCCAAAGTCAACAAGTCTGATCCTAACTGGGCTTCCCTCATGCCCCTTAATTGTAGTACCTTGCTCTCCTCTGGGATCACCCCAATTTATTCCGGCTGTATCTCAATGGGCCAAGATTGTGTGCAGGTTGTCTCCTTCATTAGACTAGGAGCTCCCAGAAGGCTTTTGCTTTTCTTGGCACCCCAGGGGCTAGCACACAGTAGGTGCTCAACCATTTGGCTTGGCTTCTCCATGATATGAATGATGGAGGCTATGGGGGGCAGGCACTGGGGAAGAGGAGGCAGGCACGGACCCCTCCCCCCCACTGCCAGTGCGACCCTGACCTGCCCCTGCCTCGGACCTCACTTCCAGTGGGCCCCGTGTCCCCCACCCCATTCAAGTCAACGAGCCCTGGTTGAGAGCCTACTGTGTGCGTCCCTCCCGCCCCCACCGATTTCCCAGGTGCTGGGTTCGAGTCCCACCTACGCTGCTCTGTAGGTCACGTGGCCTCACCGGGCCTCTGTTTGCTCGTCTGTAAAGTAGGGGCGCTCTGGGGCCCGCCCAGCCTCCCCGCCTGCTCAGGGCCGAGGGGGAAACTGAGACCGCGGGAGAGGGGGGGAGGGCATCAGGGCCCAGCCTCAGTTTCCCCCGAGAGCTCGGCGCTGGGGGAGGTGCGGAGGGGCTCGCAGCCTGCACTCACCCGCCGCTCCGTCCGTCCGCTCCCAGCCTGGACGCGCTTGCCCGGACCCAGGACTAGGATCCAGGACCAGGATCCAGGCTCCCGGAGCCGGCACTGGGGGCAGGGGCCGCGCTTGTGCCCGCGCCCGCGCCCGTGCCCGCGCTCGCGCCCGCGCCCAGGCCCCGCCCCCTCGGCGCGGCCCCGCCCCCGCCCGAGCCGCCGGGACTAGGCGGCAGCCTCACTTCCTCATCCGGGGCCCGCCGCCGGGAGGGCAAGGGGGCGGGGCGAGGCGCTCGGACACGGCCCCGCCTCCGCTTCCCGCCAAGCTAGCCAATTGGTGGAGGCTGAGCATGCGCACTGGAGACGCCCTCTCCCGCCAGACCTCTCCGGTCCACTCCCTTTTCATCCTTTTTCCCATCCCTCCAAAGTGACTCCTGGGATTTGGACCATTCCTGGGCTGTGGTTGTCGTTGTTGTTGTTGTTGTGTCGTGTCCGACCCTCCGAGTTTGGAGTTTTCCTGGCAGAGATGCTGGAGTGGTTTTCTTTCCTCCTCCTCCAGCTCATTTTACAGATGGGGAAACTGAGGCAGAGGGCCAAGTGACTTGCCCAGGGTCACCCAGCTAAGTCCGTGTCTGAGGTCATCCCCAGGTCCTCCGTACTCCCGGCCCAACGCTCTGTGAGCTCCGGCGCCACCTAGCGGCTGGTCCTGGGCGTCACAAGCACAGATGTGCCTCCATCCTGGCGGGGCGGAGTGACCCTAAAAAGGAAGCCCCAGCCTCGCATTGCGAAGATGTGGAGGAGGGAGGCAGCACGCAGCCTGTCCTACCAGGGAGGCAGACTCAAAGGATTTGAGCTCAGGGGTCTTCACAGGCCTGGGGTCTGGGCCAGAGACGGGACCCAGAGAGGCCCCGGAGGCCAGGGAGAAGGCCCAGAGCCCAAGACCAAGGAGGGGCCTCAGAGCCCAGAGCCCAGGACCAAGGAGAGGCCCCAGGACCAAGGAGAAGGCCCAGATCCCAGGGCCAAAGAGAGGCCCCAGAGCTCAGGACCAAGGGGAAGGCCCAGAGCCCAGGACCAAAGAGAGGCCTCAGAGCCCAGGACCAAGGAGAGACTCCAGAGCCCAGAGTCCAGGACCAAAGAGAGGCCCCAGAGTCCAAGACCAAGGAGAGACTCCAGAGCCCAGAGTCCAGGACCAAAGAGAGGCCTCAGAGCCCAGGACCAAGGAGAGACTCCAGAGCCCAGAGTCCAGGACCAAAGAGAGGCCCCAGAGTCCAGGACCAAGGAGAGGCGCCAGAGGCCAAGACCACGAGAATTGACTGGATAAAAGCAAAGATGGGAATAGGAGTGAATAAGTAGAGAGGAGTGGGTAGGGAATGGGAAGATGCAAGAATCCTGGGGGAATCATTGCCAAGCATCTGGGCAAAGATGGAGGCCTGGGGGCAGGGGCAGGAGAGAAACAAGTGGGGATGAGGCCTGACCAAGGCTGATGGAGGATATCTGCTGGTGCTCTCTGTCTCTCTCTGTCTCTCTCTCTGTCTCTCTCTGTGTCTCTCTGTGTCTCTGTTTCTCAACATTTCTCCATCTTAATGTCTATCTCTGTATCTCTCTCTTCATCTTTATGTGTCTGTCTCTGTTTCACTTTCGGCTCCATGTGTCTCTCTGTCTCTAAATATCTGTCTCTCTCAATATTTCTGTCTCTCTTTCCTCTCTCTTACCTTCTTGAATCTCAAAATATCTGTTTTCTCTCAATATCTCTCTGTCTCTCTTTGCCAAAAGCAGATGTGTTTTAATGGGGATTCTGGCTTCGGGAGGTGGAGGAGCCCACCAGGGCTAGCTCTGTTTTGAATCTGATTATAACTAATAGGAAGGACCTGGTTTTCATGATGGGAATGATGGGAAGATTGGAGATAAAGGATTAATTGCCCCTTCCTAGGGCTTATGTGAGAGGAGAGGAAATCCAGGCCTAGTCTGCTAGGCTCCCTAGATTCTAGGAGAGCAGATTTCAGAAAATTCAGAGGCAAAACAAGTAGGATCCCATGGATGAAACTTATTTTGGAGAAATCATTAATGGGATTGCATGAATAAATGAATGAAGCACTTATTAAGTGCCTACTGTGTACAAAGCATCAACAATACAAATAGAAAGGTAAGAGTCTTCTTTCCAGGAACTCAAATTCTTTTTTTTTTTATTTTTATTTTAGTTTGCATCATTCATTTCCACAAGATTTTGAGTTACATATTTTCTCCCC
>CM053587.1:347738410-347773675 GCA_028646515.1 Pseudochirops corinnae | reverse complement strand
TTTAGTGGAAAGTATATTTGTGTGCGTTTTCGAGTTCTAGGATTAGTTTAGAGTCATATTTTATGGGTATTTTGGGGTGGCTATGTGAGAGCTGCGATATGTTGCTGCTGCTACGCCGCCATCTTGGCTCCACCCCCCGGAACTCACATTTTAATGGGAGAGACAAGAAGACCTGAGTTCAAATCCAGCCTTAGACACTATCTGGGCAAGTCACTTAACCTCAATGTCTCAGTTTCCTTATCTGTAGAATGTGAATCAGATGAGATAATAATTGGAAGAAGCTTGGCTGAGTACTTGGCATAGAGTAAACATTATAGGAATATTATTATTATGTCCACTGATTAAATCATATTGGTTCCTAGTGTTGAACCATTTGACAATGCCACGGACTTTGGTGACAAGTGTTTTCTGTCCTGGGTCCTCAGTAGCTATGACTGCAGCCCCTGCCACAGCTGGTCCAGGCCACATCTCCCCAAGGGCAGCTTCCCAGGGTGGTGGCTGAGGGCACTGGGCTGGAAGCATGGCCATTTCCACAGCTCTGGGGCTCAGATTCCTGGGCTGCCTCTATCAGGGTACGAGGGGAGATGGTGATCAAGGTGGGGTGGGGGTTTGACCTGCCTGGCAAAAACTGCCTCCTGTCTGTCCTCCCAAGTACCTTGACATTTCAACTAGACTGGCATGGCTGTTCTGTGGACAGAAGCTGATGGGGACGGCTGGCTCATTCTCCACATGAAAGGCTTCCTGGGATGATGAGAAAATATGATAGGATGTTATGGAAGAAATTAAACAATAAAATTCTGAAGACATAAATGGAAACAGTCCCAAAGAGGAGGAAAAATGGAATTTATCAGAAAAGGTCAATGTGAATACCAACCAACTTAGATTTTATATATATATATATTATATATATATACACACACACACATATTTTATATACATATGTGTATATATATATATATATATATATATAGATATATATAGATATATATATATATATATATACCAACCAACTTAGAGTTTATACATATATATGTAAATATATAAACATACCTAAATATTTAATACACACACAAGATGGAAACAAAGGCTGGTGACAGAGGATAAGGACCACTAGGTGGCGCTATAGTGGATAGAGTACCAGACCTGGAGTCCAGAAGACTCCTCTTCCTGAGTTCAAATGCTTCCACAGACACTAACTGTGTGACCCTGGGCAAGACACTTCACCCTGTTTGCCTCAGTTTCTTCATCTGTAACATGAGCTCGAGAAGGAAATGGCAAACTATTCCTCTCAGTATCTTTGCCAAGAAAGCCCCAATAGGGGTCACAAAGAATCAGATACAACTGAAAAATGACTATACAATTTTTAAAAATAGATGATAAATGCAAAAAACATGCATGGTCAGGAAGAAAAAATGTCAATACCATTTTGAGTATATAAAATTGAAAAGGTTTTGCACAAACAAATTTTGAGTTAAAATTAGAATGGAAACAGGTAATTGGGAGGAGGGAAAGTCCTTGCAGCAAGTTTCTCTGATAAAACTCTCATTTCTAAGATATATAAGGAACTGATTCAAATTTATATGAGTAAGAGGAGCCCTGCCCCAGTAGAGAAATGGTGCCAAGACATGGATGGGCAGTTTGAAAAGTAAAAAAAAAAAAAAAGCTATCGATAACCACAAGAAAAAAAATAGTCCAAATCCCTAATAATTAGAGAAATGCAAATTAAAGCAACTCTGAGGTTCCATCCCACCCCCATCAGATGGGTAAACCTCAGCAACATGACAGACGTTGGAGGAACTTCAGGAAAATAAACTAATGCATTGTTGGTGGAACTCTGGATTTGTCCAGCCAGTCTGGAAAACAATTAGAAACTATACACCTGGTGTTAGTGAGCTATGGAATACCATTTGACCCAACTGTTTTGATACTGGGCCTATCACCCCAAGAGTTCAAAGGAAAATTTTGTGTAGAAAATTATTTATAGCAGCTCTTTTCACAGTAGACAAAAAAAAACAACAACTCGAAACTAAGGGAGTATGCACCTATTGGAAAATGGCAAAACAGATTGTGGTGTGTGAGTGTAATAGAGTGATATTAAACCTAAAGCAATGAGGAAATTGGAGAGACCTCCACAATCGGATTGAGTTTATAAAATGCCATTATCGAGAAAAGCAACTGAGAAAGACTTTAGGACTCTGACTAATGCTGGGATAAACCCTAAGGCAGGAGGTTTGATGTCTTTGCTGCAACAAAAAGTGATGCTATGATATGTCTGAATTCATGATTTTTTTATGATTTATTCATGATATTTATAAATCATACCACCCACCTCCTGCCAAAGAGATAAGGGACTTAAAATCCAGAATTACACATGCATCTGTGGGCATGACCAATGTAGGAATTTGTTTTGCTGGACTACACATGGTTGTTGTCAAGGTTTTGATTTTTTAATTATTCAGCGACTGTGGGGCACCGGGAGGGAGAAATTAAAAAAAAATTATAAGGCACCATACCAATGTAGGAGCAGTTGGATAGAGGGCTGGGCCTGGAGTCAGGAAGGCTCATCTTCCTAATCACCTCAGACACTTACCAGCTGTGTGACCCTGGGCAAGTCACTTTACCCTGTTTGTCTCAGTTTCCTCATCTGGAGGAGGAAACGGCCAAGCACGTCAGCGTCTCTGCCAAGGAAACCCCAAATGGGGTCACAGGGTCAGACACAACTGAAAAGGAGTGAATGTGCCAAAGTAAGGTGGTGTAAGAAGGTGAGTTCAAAAATGTTGAACACTTTCAAAAAAGTGAATGGAAATGAATGGATAAAAAAACAAAACATACGTGAATCTGTGGATAGAGAGTTGGAAGAAGTAGCTGATATTTTGTTATGAAATAATTGTTTTAAAGCAGATTATTAGGACAACTCGTTATATAGATAGTCAGATTGGCCTGTTCTGGGGTTAGAGAAAATGACTCCATAGAAACCTAGAGTTTGGGAGCTGGACCTCAGCAGGATCTAGACTAGCCGGGGGGAGGGAACCTGTGGCCTCAAGGTCACAAGTGGCCTTCTAAGACCCTGGTGGGACCTTTTGACTGAGTCCAAGTCTTACAGAACAAATGAAGGAGATTTGTTTCAATTCAGTCACAGGGCTGCACCTGAGGACCCAGAGGTCTCAGAGTTACCCCTAGAACACTTATAGTTAACTTTTCTCTGAGGACCCAATCTAATAGTTCAGTGAGAGTTGGCAGAGTAAATGCAGAAGCGGTATAACAAGTAAGGAAAACTTTCAAAGTATAGCGTCAAGAACACTAATTCTTAGAATGAAGAGCTAAGGACAACCAAATGGGCTGGGTTTGGGGGGGGGTGGGTTTAAGCTATATTGGAAGAAAGACGGGGACAGAAGAAGACAGGGAGTCGCTGCTTGGTGTGGAGGGTAAGGGCAGAGGAGGGGGGAGGATAAAATACAGCACAGAGAAAAGAGAGCTGCTCATGTTTTTTCACTATGATTTTCTCTGCCAAGGAGAATGATCAGTGTATGGAAGAGAACAGAAATGGCTACCGGGCTGCTGATACCCGAAATGAGTAAGAGAGTTCTTGATGAATTCAAGGTATTCAGCCCAGACAAACTATACCCTCAGATGCTGAAAAAATGGGCACAGTTTGGAACTATATGCTTAGTCACTAAACCATGTATATCCTTTAAGCCAGCCCAAAGAAATCAAAGAAAGAAGGGAAAGACCTTTGTGTACAAAAATATCATAGCATCACTTTTTGTTGCAGCAAAGACATCAAAGGGATGCCCCTTTACTTGGGAATTATGGTATATGAGTTAGTTGGGGCTATAAGAATTTATGAAATGGGTTTAGAGAAACCTGAGAAGACTTATATGAACTGAGGCAGAGTGAAGTAAACAGAACCAGGAGAATTATTGGTAACAATGACCACAACACTGTAAAGAAAAGCAACTTTGGAAGACAACTCTACTCAATGCAGTGACCAATCATTACTCTACAGCAGTGGTTCTCAACCTTCCTAATGCTGCAACCCTTTAATACAGTTCCTCATGTTGTGGTGACCCCCAACCATAAAATTATTTTCGTTGCTACTTCATAACTGTAATTTTGCTACTGTTATGAATCATAATGTAAATATCTGATATGCAGGATGTATTTTCATTGTTACAAATTGAACATAACCCACAGGTTGAGAACCGCTGCTCTAAGGAATCCACAATGAAATTTGCTACTTCTATACCTTCCAGAAGGGTCACAGGCTAGAGCTGTAGAATGTGACCTATATTTTCAGATGTGGCTGACAGGTGGATTTGTTTTGCTTCCACATCTTACTAGTTACAAGACAGGGTCTTAAATTTTTTTGGTTGAGGAGAATTGAATAAGAAGAAAGGATGAGTGATAGTGATGCTCAAAAAAAAAGGAAAAGAAAGACAAGGACATTGTCAAGGAAGCATTTAAAAGAATTCACGGAAGAGAGCAGAAGCTCCAGCAGGATAGAGACAAGGAAGATAGCTTTGAGACTAACTTTAAAATCGATTATATACTTTTTAAAAGGAAATAAGCAGGATATAGTTGGGCTTCCTGATTTCATAAGAAATCTTTTTTTTCCTACTCTTCATTGTATATGTAAATGGTCATGTTTGTAGTGTTGATCGAGGTCAGATAAACAAAAACAAAATCTTCCAAAATAACTTGGAGATGTGATGGCTGAGCCAGTGACAGGGAAAATGGAAAGCATGGAAAATGGGAGAGGTCCTGTGGGATTGAAGACGAACAAATGGCAGCTTTTCTGGGGCTCCTTTTCTCCCTCTGCGGGACCAGAGGGACAGAATTCAAGCTGAAAGTAGCCTGCTTGTCTTATAGATGGGGAAACTGATGGCTAAGAGAGGTTGAGCAAAGTGTCCAGAATCCCAAGGTTGAGGGCAGAGTCAGGAAGGACTCTTCCAGTTCTTGTTTTTAGGAGAAACTTTAGGAGCAAAAAGGGGAAGGGATGGGCACAAAGTCACACAGGTAGCAGCCAAGCCACTAGGTGGTGCCATAGTACACAGAGCATTGGACCTGGAGTCAAGAAGATACATCTTCCTGAGTTCAAATGTGACCTCAGAAGGTTCCTAGCTGTATGACCCTGAACAAGTCACTTCACCCTGTTTGCCTCAGTTTCCTCATCTGTAAAATGAGCAAGAGAAAGAAATGGCAAACCACTGCCGTATCTTTGCCAAGAAAAGCCCAAGTGGGGTCACAGAGAGTTGAACACAATTTTTTTTTCTTTTTGGAGGTTGAAGGCAGGGCAGTTGGGGTTAAGTGACTTGCCCAAGGTCACACAACTAGCAAGTGTTAAGTGTCTGAGGCCGTATTTGAACTCAGGTCCTCCTGACTCCAGAGTCAGTGCTCTATTCACTGTGCCACCTAGCCACCTCTGAGTTGGGCACAATTAATAACACCCCTTGACTTCAAAGCCTGAACTCTCACCACTGTACTTCACTACCTGCCTCCAAAATTCTAAGATCTAGGTCTCTTCCAGATCTCATAATAGTCTGTGACATGAGAAGCAACTGAGACAAAGTCCTATTAGAGAATGGAGGAAGTAGAACTTACTCCCAAATCTGGGCATCAGAGCAGATGGCCCTGAGCTGGTTCTGAAAGAGAATGATTTCAGCAGAAGAGACTTTTTTAGGCTTCCTGGAGACTCTGCAGAAAGACACAGAGACAGAAGGGGGCAGGATGAGATGCAGGAAAGTCAAGGCATCCAGTATGGCTGGAGCCCAGAGGGGGATGAGTCCCGCCCACAGCACAGGGGTGCCTAGCTTTAAGGAGCCTTGAAACAGGGGGGACACGGCTTTGACATCAGGATCGTGGGACTGATTAAAAGGCCCCTGTTAGGTAGAAATGGATATTTCATTGTCGAGACCTCCCTTTTCTGATGTAGATCGTGTCCCTTTCACTCCAGAAATCATTCCAGGGAATTTCTGTGGCCAAAGGAATTCCTGTGTCAATGTGGCCCTGCCAGTTCCTGAGCTCAGGGATAGCTTTACTTTTGTACTTCAAGGACCTCGCTCCTGGCTCATTGCAGATACTTTAATGTTTGTTTATGTAACCGACCTAAGCAGATCACCCCGGAACTGCATCTCCCCCGTGGAGTCTGAGGAGCCTGCTCCGACTAGACAGATGTGACGCCTAACAGAAGCGCCCTGGAGCGCTAAGCATGTAGAGACGACCTCTACCTGGTCCTGGCCTGCTTCCCACGTGGCAGAGGAGCCTTTTGGATGGCCTGGGTGCCAGAACTGAGGGCTTCAGAAAGCATCAGGGACCAGACAGGCGGACCTTCTCATATTTTCCCTTCAACTGGTCATTCTTATTTGGACTTGCCCAGTGAGACCCAGAGGGGAGAGAGGCTTGGGTTCTCCCATAAGCGGGGCAGGAACGGGTCTTCCCCTATTTCTGTTATAAGTGAATGGGGTGGGGGAACTTTGAGAATTTCAAAAAGTCAGAAGACCAAGACATTCAAATGGAGGAATGGGACTCCACTCCAGGCAGACTCACCGGCAGCCCAGGCCTGGAGTGGGGAGAGCTCTGTAGGCGCTTCATAAATTGTTATGAAGTCTTGGACCTTTTTTGTAAGGGGGGAACCCACTGATTATTCCACCCATTTCTTTTGTTCAGTATTAGAGCCTTTTGACTGAGAAAATAAACAGAATTCCTTTTGTCTGCCCTTCGGCACATTTTGTATCAGTTATAAGGCCCCTAGGGAGGGGTGGGGAGGTGGGGAGGGGTTTCAGTAAGATCCGGATTCAAATTCTGCCTCAGACACTTATTTACTAGGTGGCCCTGGTCAAGTCACCTCAATTTTCTCATGTTAACTGAGAGGGTGGCACTCGATGGCCTCCAAAGGTCCTTCCAACCTCAGAGCTAGAATTCCATGTGAAAATATTCTAAACAGATCGCTGACAGAATTTGATTTGTTTTTTCCCCAAGGGAAAAAAGAAGTATTTTAACCTCTAGAGGAAAAAGTAATGATGTTTCTGAATTGTACTTGAGTTTTTAGGCCCCAAAGCTTCAAAATCATTTATTAAAATAATTCCTGACCCAGAGCTGGTGTTTATAAGGCCGTTTTCAGTCTTGAAAAGCCCTGCAGGGCAACTGATAGGCTGGGCAGGTTCAGTTATCTCTGCCTAACAGAGGCCCAGCCTAGACTTTGAGAGGGAAAGAGACTGGCCCAAGGCCCCCAGGCTGGAAAGGGGGAGGAGGAGGAGGGCCGCTGGCCTGATCCTCCTGGGACTGGTGACCAGTAAAGATGGAGTTCAGAAGCCAAATCCTAATGACCCTCCCCCTCTTCTGTCCACCTCGGCCCCTGGTCATCCTGTTTCTCCCAGGCTCAGACAGATGCTCCCCAGCTCTCCCAACCCCAAGTAGTTAATGTTCTTCCAGTTGTCCCGTGTAGAGGCACCAGGGTGGCAGCCTGGCTCATGGAAACTGGCTGCATGTCCTTGCCTGAGGAGTCTACCTCTCAGAGCTAGAGCAGGTGGCAGAGAAGGGGCCAACCTGCGTTGGCAAAGGAGGCTTCCTCACCTGGGCACTCTCTATCACAGTGAGCCCACAGGACCAGTCCTTACCCTTGATTCTGGCTATACCTGTGTCTGTCTGTCTGTCTACCTGTTGTGACCCCGGTGAAGATCCAGCAGAGAAGATGGAGAAGCAGCACCTACTGTGTGCTAGGCACGGGGCTAAGTGCCCTTTACAACCAAGATCTCATTTGACCATTTTGGGAGGCGGCTGCACTAAGGGAGGGAAAGCCGGCCTAGAAGCAGAACTGAAATGAAGTGAAATGAATCGGCAAGAGCGGCGCCGCAGGGAGGCGGCGGGGCTGCGCCGCAGGCCGGCGGGCGCGTCGGGGGGAGGGCGTCGAGTGCCGGGAACAGCTGAGGGCGGGGCCTCGCCGGGCCCAGGGGGCGGGGCGGCGGAGCTCGTAAGAGCCCGCGTGGCTGGCGCGGGGCAGGGCGAGTGCGCGTGCGCGGTCAGTCAGCCAGCTGCGGGTCCCGGATGGGGAAGTGCGGGCGACCATAGAGAAGCGGGGACGGCGGCGGCGGCGGCGGCGAGAGCGGCCCGGCCCTCCCTCGCTCCCTCCCTCGCTCGGCTCAGGTAGTAGCTGCAGCCACGGTCGCGGAGGCTCCGGGGTGGGGGAGGGGCCGAGAAGGCGACGGCGGGGGAATGGGGCCAGCCGCCGTCAGTGGCGCGGGCCCGGGGAGGGGCCCGGCCATGTCGCGACAGGCTCTTCGCCATGTCGCGACAGGCGGAGGAGGGCTGCGCGCCCAGCCTTTCAGCCCCGCCCTGCCATGTCCTGACAGGATCGCCCCGGGCTCCCTCATGTCGCGATAGGGCGGGCTTGCTCCTTCCCCTCCCCCACCCCGCAACTCTTGGGGGCCTATGAGGGATCTGGAGTGGAGCGGGCTGGGGGTGGCCGCCCCTGACCCTGGCCTTGGACCTGGCTGGGGGTGGGGGTGGCAGGGAGGGGAGCACTTGAACGCCCCTCTCCCACAGTGCCGCCTTCTGTCCCCCAGGATGAGAGATAGCTTCCCATCTTTCCTCCTAGAGACCCCCTCCCTTATGCCCCAGAGAGGCTCCAATCCCGTCCCCCCCTTGGGCCAAGCTCCAGGTACCCCCCAGGTGGAGAGAGCTGCACCACCCCCACCCCTGGGCTCCCTTCTGAACCCACCGAGTGGGGAGAGTGCTCTGCCTCTGGAACCTCTCATGTCCCAGGAAGAGAAAAGCCCCCTTCGTGCCCCCCAATACAAGAGAGCTTCCCTGTCTGCACCGCGGAGCGCCCTAAATGTCCCAGGTAGAGAAAGATGCCCCCCTTCCCCGTAACAAATCTCTGCCCCACTTTAATGGAGGACCCCCCCCCCCCAAAGTTCTAATTTCTCCCAGTTCTTTAAGGCATCGAGAGCCTCTCCCTATCTCCCCTCCACGTGTTACGAGAAGAAGGGACTAGGATGCTGGTTCCCCTTTCCCCCAGTTCCCTTCTCCCCAAGCCCTCCAGGGGGAAAGGAGCTATTAGAATTGCCCTATCGCCCCATCGAAGTCCCCCGCCCCCAGCCTGCTGCCAGCTCTCCGGCCTCACAGTGTGGAGGGGGAGCCCTATCTTATATCGAATACTAGAGGGGGGATGATCTCCACCACCAGGACTGCATTTTCTTCTAAGAGGAAGGCCCTGAACCCCCATGCTGAGACAGACCAACTGCCCTTAAGAGGGGAGATCTCAGGAGGAAGGAACTGCCTCCTTTCCTCCTTAGCTAGAGAGACCTCAGCCCTCCTTGTCCTTCCGTCCCAAGCTGGGGAAAGAAACTGCTTCTCTTCTTTGCTTGTGGAAAGAACGAGAGGAAACTGCCTTCTTTTCCTCTTTCCCTCCCACCATACACTCATTAAGAGAGGAGAGAGAGACCTAGTTCCCAATTTCCCTTGGCTTTTCACTGTGAAAGGAGTGCTTGACTTGGAGTCGGGGTGACCTTGGGCATAATGCTTCTTTGGCTTCAGTTTTCCTGTTCTGTAAAGTGAGGGAATTGGCCTAGATCATCTCTTCCAGCTCAAATCCAGGAACCTGTGATCCTTTGGATTGAGAAGGCCCAAATTTCTTTAAGCAATCAAGAAAAAGAGACCTCCCTGACAGAAAGGGAGAGGACTTCACTGGCCCATGTCCTTGTAGAGCAGAAAACCTCCCCCTCTCCCTTCCCCAGGGAAGATAGAACTGTTCCCACAGGGAGGCAGAAGCAAAGCTGCCTCCTGCCATGTACCCACTGCATCCCTTGGACCCCACTACCCTCCCATCTCTGTACTTTCATTCTTCTAGCCCCTTTTCTTCCTGAGGCAAAACAGCAAGATTCAGATGGCCCTTCTTGCTTGGACATTTCTAGAATATTCTTTGTGGAGGGATTAGCCTTGAGTTCCCAGCTCCCTTGGTTGAAGCTTTCCTTCCCAAAGCCAAAGAAAGGCCCTTCTCCCAGTTCTGTTGTCTGAAGCTTTGGGAAATAAAGTCCCTTTCTTGGAGGGGAGATCAAGTGTGAATTTTGGAGGGCATATACACTGTGAGCATGTTCCTCCAGCTGAGCATGGCAGGCAGGGTTCATTGTGGATAACTTTTCTTTTCAGTAAGACATACATGAATGAGGTTAGGCCTTAAAAGACAAACATCCTGGGAGTTGTTACTCTGTGTTGTCTTTTTGTCCCTGACTACATACATGTGATTTTTTGGGGGAGGATCTCAAGCTCTTGTTTTTAAAGACTGGTTCTACACTAAGAGATTTGCAGTAAAAGAGGATGACGTCTTTATTCTTGGTTTTCCAAGCTTTTAATAGGAACCATCAAAAGGGCTGTGTGTATTTAAGTAGTTATTATTGAATCTGTTTTTAGTTCCATGGACTTGTTTTGTGGAATTAACCTGGGTTTTCCTGATCCTCATAACCGGCTGCTTTCCCTCCCGTTCTTGACCCAGCTGAGTGGGTTCGTAGCTTACTTAACTAGGCGTGCTTTTGCAAACCTAGAGATGTTAGTTCTATCTTAGTTTTCTCTTTCTTAGTGTACACCCCCAATAGGAAAGATGCAGGGTGTTAGGGGCCTTGGCAGCTAGCCTGTCTCTCCCCTGCCCATGCCCCCCCAAACCGGCAGCAAGGAGTAAAGATCCCATCCACTGAAGGGAATAGTGAACCCCGGAGCTCCTGACTGACACTGAGGCTGGTGCTCTTGACCCCATTCAAGAACACCTCCACATATAAAACATGACAGAACAGACTATCCTTTTCACCCATAAGGGTGGGGAAGAATCTTGGGGATCGTGGCAAGGTCATTGTGGGGAAACCACCTTGGAAATCCTAACCCTGGAAGGCCCTGAACTTAAGAATACTTTGAAGGACTCTTTTCCTTCAAATAATCCTTGTTTATTTTTTTTACTGTAAGAGAAAATAGAGAAGGTAGGACAGGGGTTTTTTTTATTTCAAAGTAAAATTATAATTTGCATTTAAAATGCATTTGCATAGATGGGATAAATTACAATAAATTTATAAAAACTTGTCTCAGTTGATGCCCTGGTCCCTCTAGGATTTACTACAAGATTCCTGTGCATACAATTTCTCCTTCTGGGGAGGATCCTTGTGAGGAGCATCCCCTGGTGTGGAAACTTCCTTCGATTTGCAGGTCAGCACCCTTGTTTCTGAGAGTGGCTTGGGGGCACTGCAGGACTCTGATTTGCCTAGATTCCCTTTAGTAGGACAGCATTCTGTATCAGAGGCTGTACTGGAGATCCCACTTGCAGAGGCTAAGCTCATTGCCTCTGGTAGGTTTAAAATGTACTCTTCTTTTTGGGAAGGAATCCGTCATTAGCTCCCAGTCTGGACTGCTGACCTTGGAGGGGGGACAAGAGGAGAGGAGATGGAGAGAACACTTAGTAAATTTACGAATTTTCCCCTAGATCTGGCTTCTTAACTTGCTCTGCGAATTGGTCTTTTAAAAAATATTTCAGTAGAATTGATTTCTTTCATAATCCTCTATGTTTGATTTTGTACATTTAAAAACATTCTGAGGAGTCCATAACATCAAGAATTTATGAACGCCTGGCTCCAGATGTTTTCAGACAAATTCATTTAAACAGGTTGATGATGAGTCATGGTTAGGATCACAGATGAAGTTCTGTTTCCTAGGTTTGCTTCATTTCATGCTTTGGACCAGGCAGTCCACAGGCATGTGTTAGTAGCCCCCGACCTCACTGTCCTCACTGTTCTTGAGGCAGTGCTGCCGTCTGGGAGCTCCCCTTCTAATCCAACACTATCTTAAGGAACAGCCTTTTCTATCAGGTCCTGAAAACCAGCTTTGCCTAAGATTCCCCCAGTAGAGCTGAAGTAGAGTGGAAGGACAGCTGATCAGTTTGCTGATTGTTTTTCATTGTTATCTTTTAGCTTGTTCACTGTTACAGTAGCTACAGAAGGATATGCATTCTTGTCAGTATTTTTTAGGGAACACCCTTGTAAAAGGGCTTGTGAGAGGCAATGTTCTTGGCTTGCTAGCTCATTAGATTTGTAACATTTCTTAACTGTGGTTTCCCTAAAGCTAGATCTGTAAAATTGGGTAAGAATTCCTGCCCTGCTAATTGTGCTCATCTTTATGCTTCTTGGGCAAAGATGAGCAAACTCCAGCTTGTTTTTGTTGGTGGGCCGGATTTGGCCCCTGGGCTGACTCTGTTCTAGGGTGCTCTAGGAATCCTAGCTTTCATTATTAAGCTCTCTTCTCCTGAAGTGCATGGAAAGGCCTCTGGCTTCTCAGACATGTGTGCCAGAGATGGGAAGCCTTGGCACTCGATGAGGGCTCCAAATCTGCCATTCAAAGCCAGAGCCTCATCAGCCTCAGCAGAACATCGGCTGCTAGGTGGTGATTTTTTACTGAAAGCACAGTAATTCCTGTTGTGATCAAATGAAAGCGAAGGGGCCCCAGAACAGTGAGATGACCGGCTTGTGAAGGGCCATTTCACATCTGAAGAAAAGACTCAAAGATGGTGGCTTTGCCTAGATCCCTCATCTGGGCAGACCATGTTAGACTCGGGGAGGAGATGCAGAGATTTGATAAGACATGACTGGTCCTTACTCTCCTGGGGCTTACAGTCTTAACAGGTTGCACAAATACCCCTCACACAGAATAATGCAAGGTGAGGCCCCTAAGAGCAGTGCTTAGAATACTGCTCGAGGTTGGGCTGGGAAAGGGGACTAAGCTTGCCAATTGTTTTAGATATGGAGGCAGGCATCACCATATTCTCCCCCTTTTACAGAGGAGAAACCCAGGGCTCTGGGAGCTTCTTGAGTGGTGTGGGGCCTGCAGCCTGAGGCTTCTGGCTCCAAGGCCAGGCTTCTTGCCTCTCTCTTGCCTGCACTTGGAAGGAGGGCGCTTGTGGTGCCAGGCTTCTCCAGAACCTGCTTTTCTGTTCTCAGTGGCTTGGTCAGAATAGAAGCTGAGTCCTCAGCAGAGGGTTGTCTTGGGCAACAAGAGCCTCCTGGGGGTAGATTCATTTAGTCAGGCAGCAAATGTTTATTAAGTGCCTGTTTGAGGTGCTGGGAGACCCAGAGACAAGGACACGTCCCTGCTCTCCTGGAGCTCCTTCGCTGGCCAGTGGGAGAACACACCTCGTGATCTAGTGGACAGGAATGCAATACTTGTGTTTTACAAAGTAAACTGAAACTCAATGAATTTCTGTGATTTACCCAAAGTCATAAAGCTAAAGTCAGACTGTGGCCTTGAACCCAGGGCTTAAGACTAGTGCTATTACCACTGACACTGACAGCGTACAAAGATGGGGCGATTACATAAAAATGCCAAGAAAATTCCCTGAGCAAAGTAAGACAAAGAACACAGAGAAAGTAGGATAGGGGTTTTTTTATTTCAAAGTAAAATTATAATTTGCATTTAAAATGCATTTGCATAGATGGGATAAATTACAATAAATTTATAAAAACTTGTCTCAGTTGATGCCCTGGTCCCTCTAGGATTTACTACAAGATTCCTGTGAATACAATTTCTCCATCTGGGGAGGATCCTTGTGAGGAGCATCCCCTGGTATGGAAACTTGATGCACAGTGTCTGTTGTGTGATCAGTGAGAGTCACTGAATAGAATGCAGTGGGAAGAAGCATGGTTTACTGGGAAAACTGGCCTCCTTGGGCTTTCCTAAGGAATAAATAGAAATTAAATAGGAAAGGAGGGAGGTCCAGTAGGCTGGAAGTGTCTTTCATCTCTCATTGACCTCAGGGCACTTAGTATGTCTCTTAAATGGACCAGTTTGCAAAAGTGTTATTTTCTTTGTGGACCTGCCTTATCACTGTCATAACCTTTTGGGGAGGGGGGGTTGAACACATCTTGTCACCCTATTTGGGGTTTTCTTGGCAAAGATACTGGGGTAGTTTGCCATGTCCTTCTCCAGCTCATTTTATAGATGGGGCAGCTGAGGCAAACAAGGTAAAGTGACTTGTCCAAGGTCACATAGCTAGTAAATGTCTGAGGCTGGATTTGAGCTCAGGTCCTCCTGACTCCAGGCCCAGTGCTCAATCCACTGAACCAGTGACCTAACTGCCCATAAAGCAGCGGTCCTCAACCGGGGTGGCGACCCCTTTCGGGGCCAAGGACCCTTTTACAGGGGTCACCTTAGGCCATTAGAAAGCACATATTTCTGATGGTCTTAGGAACCGAGTCACTGCTCCTCTATCCATCTCTAGGTAGGTCCGCCCACATGCAGATATGCCCACATATGAGTATTAAAGGGTCGTGGTATTAGGAAGGTTGAGAACCACTGCCATAAAGTGTAGCTGAAGGGGATGGGAAAGCTGCACATAGTAGACACCTGAGCATCATTAACCTTTGAAAGAAAATAGTGTTTCCTAGAGGTGGGGGTGGGGGAGAAGCATTTGAGGGGTGCTGGCAGCCAGTGCCAGCCAACACAGGAGATGGGGGGAGGGAAAGGTTAGCAGCGGGGAAGAGAAGGGAATCTTATCTGAAAACATGTTTCTGTAGAAGGGGCAGGTGAAGAAAGGCTGGGGGAGTTCTGGCTGGCCATAGAAACCCCGGCCATTCTGGCTCCCAAGTCAGGGCTGTGAGAGCCAAGACTGGCTGGTTTTATTTTAACATCTGAGGGCCTAAGTGCACAGTCAGATCCCAGCAAGTTCTTCATAAATCGCATATCACTCAATTGTAGACACAATAGACTCATAAAAGGGGAGCATACAAATGGGGTTTCACAGGAACTGAAAAATATACACGGCTGGCTCCAAAGCCACGGGTCATGGAGTTGGAAAGGATGTCAGAGGTCATGGCAGCCACAGCCTTCTCAGTCTCCTGACTCAGTGCCATTGAGTAAGTCTCAACTTCACTGGATCTCATTTTTCTCCTTAGTAAAATGAGAGGGCTGGACTAGATCATCTCTAATGCCCCTCCCAGCTCTAACATCCCCTGTTCTAAGGCCCCTCTCAGCTGTGACATCCCCTGTTCTAAGGGCCCTCCCAGCTCTAACATCCCCTGTTCTAGGGCCCCTCCCAGCTCTAACATCCCCTGTTCTAGGGCCCCTCCCAGCTCTAACATCCCCTGTTCTAAGGCCTCTCTCAGCTCTGACATCCCCTGTTCTAAGGTCCCTCCCAGCTCTAACATCTCCTGTTTTAAGTTCCTTCCCAGCCCTGACAATTCCCTATTTTAGGGCCCCTCCCAGCTCCAGCTCTGACAGTCTATTGGGTAAACGTTCTCGAATTCAGACTTGACCAATCACATTCCTTATGTTGGGCAGCTGAAACCCAGAAATTATTTTGCTTGGGGAATTTTCTTGGCATTTTTATGTAGTCACCCAATTTTTGCAAGCTGTCAGTGGTAATAGCACTAGTCTTAAGCCCTGGGTTCAAGGCCACAGCCTAACTTTAGCTTTATGACTTTGGGTAAATCATAGAAATTCACTGAGTTTCGGTTTACTTTGTAAAACACAAGTATTGCATTCCTGTCTACTAGATCGTGAGGCTGTTGAGAAAGCCCTTTATAAAGGTGAATTTATCTACTGCCCTGTTTGGAGCATATGGAGCTTCTGGGGGGAGTTTATTGATCGATTATGAAAAGGAAGGGTTGGCTGAATAAAATCTCTGGCTTACAATACATTAATAGATAAAAGTGTGAGAGTCCCTTAACTCATCTGGGCTGTAAAATGTGGGGAGTTGAACTAGGTGATCTTTAAAACCAACTCTGCTGATTCTGAAACCTATTTCCCTGACACCAAAGACCAAGGCAGGCTCAGTTTTTTGGGGAACCATTCCGGTTGGAGCAACTGTGAAGCTTCAGTCCCAGGTGGGCAGTGACCAGCTGAAGCTGCCTGGGGGTTACATTAGAAATAATGAGTTTGGGGGACTCTTGGGGGGCCCCCCACAGTGAAGGGACCAAAGAGGTGTCGTTGCTATTCCGGGCACTGAGATTTTTCAGGCGTCATTGGGTAATGAAGTGGGCTCCATTTCAGTCAATTTTCCAGGTAACTGAAACTGATCCAACCATCACATGGTTGTCCAAACTATTTTTATCTTACCTATTTTTAAAGGAAAATTCGAAAGAAGGCGTTATACCCTCCCAACCATAGGCTTTAATATCAGAAAAAACCCTGGCAGCCACCACAGCTGTCCCACAGTGGAATGGGCGGCTGGGGAAGACGGTGGGTCGCTCCCCACTGCAGTACCTTGAGTGGAAGGTTGAAGGGATTCCTGGGTTGGCACGGGTCAGACTTCTTACCCTCTAATTTTTCCTTCCAGTTTTGAGTCTCTGGTTGCATGATTGAACAGGACCCCTTCTCAGCAACCATAGTGGTTAGCCTTGTGAACATCAAACTGACTTGAGAGACCTTCAGGGGCTTGTGACTTGATCTAGGAGCTAGGTGTCCCTGGCCGCTGTGGGTTTGCTGTTGGTGCATAGCCACAGGGGGTTTGGTTTTTCCTGCTTCTGTCTTCTCTCGATGTTCTTTCTTTGTCATTGGGCCTGCCTCCAGCCGCCATTAAAGGGTCTGACCCTGAAGTCAATGATTAACCTCGGTAGGATTGTTGGCAATCACAGCTTCGTGTTCAGGTAGTAATGACAGGGGGGGGGGGGGCAGAGTGGGCAGAGAGTTCTGCCCAGGGCGCTGAGCTGCCGCCAGAAGAAGGGTCCTGGCTATGTTCCAGGTGGTTGGGGTTGCTGGAAGCCCAACCTGGATGAAAAAACAGTGTCAGACCATATAAGGGAGAAAGCTAAGAGGCAGGAAGGGGGCTATGAGATGGAGCCACTTTGTAGGAAATGAGCAAGAGGAGAGAGCAGGTTGAGGAATCCAAGATGTAGAGCTGAAGGGCCCTTAGTGAGCACTTTCGATTTACAGAAAGGGAAACAGAGGCCCAGAATGAGCATGAGACCAGGTGGAAGGAAGAGATACTGGGCACAGGAGCCCAGCTGTAGGCCTGAGACTCCCAATCCAGCATCTGGGACCCTGCTGAGGGAGGGCCAGAGACCCTGTAGAAAGGCAGTCCTTTAGTAGTGTTCTAGCCACTCCCTACACCCCACCCTGGGGGGCACTGCCAGAGGGAGAATGCTGCTGCTGTGGGAACTTCCGTGTCCTCAAGGTGAAGGGCAGGCAGCAGATTCTTAAAGTTTCTCCAGAACAGCTTGCTCTTCAATTTGTTGTGTGATCCAGAGTAACTGCTCATAATTCTTTCCCTTGGCTTTATCACATATATGATGATAACATGATTGATCTGAGCAGCCGGGGTGACTAATAAACGTAGCTACAAATCACTTTGCCAATTTAAAGTTTCTCAGACCTAATAACTTCGATGATAAGAAAATGATAACTTTGAGGTTTGGGCTTGTGCTGGCTTCAGCGGGAAGTACCTCTGGGCTGGGGGTTGGAATAATGCGAGTGCTCTGTTGCTTGAATAAACAATTGAATATTTTGCCTAGATTTCCATGTGATGGTTACAAAATTTCCAGGTTATAAAATAATTGCTTACATTTGCATAATGCCTAATGATCACAAAGTATGCTGTCATTTGATCCTTAGAATAACAGCTTAGCATATATGTCAAGCTTTAAGGTTTGCAAAATGCCTTTGATCCCCATAACAGCCTGGGCCTAGGGAGGCGCTATATTCTCTTTATCTTACCGATGGTGAGGGAACTGAGGCACCCAGGGTTGAGTCATTTGCCCTGAGGTCATGCAACTTCTATGAGCTTTATCCAGTAAGCCACAGACTTGCCTACTGTGGTGGGTCCTGGGCAGTCTGTGTTTCACTGAACTAGGTCCTTGGGTGTACCATCTCATTAAGGTGGGTGTTGCCTTCCTAGCACACCTGGGAATTTCTTTGGCCTCCCTTGCAGAAGGCCTCCATGGAGACCTGCTCTGTGACTCTTGGGCACCTTCCTGTCAAACTTGAAACATTTAATGGGAACCCTTACATTGAGGAGGCTGTTGTCCCATCTTGCCTCATGACCAGCCTCTTGATCTTCTTCAGTGATATTTCCTCCATGTTACTTTTTCTGCCACTTGTCACAATGGTAACATGCTGTAGCATGCCTTATACTTACTATGCAGCTCCTGTGTTCTATGGGGCTGTTAGCCCCTTTTTGCCAGTAAGGTCACCAAAGCTGGGGGGGGGGGGGACGGGATGGGACAGGATGGGAACGGACAGACTTAAATCAACTTACTAGGCACATTTGGAATCTGTCCAGAGAGACACCTTAGGGGAGAGAGGTATAAACAGATTGGATTTACGGGGCATTTTTAGAAGGTAACAAGTGGCCTCAAAGGAAACTCTTCTAGGGGCTTCTCAGTGTGTGGGGATTTGCCAGCTCTATGGGGGCCACATGGGCAAGACATAGTTTGACATTTCCTGCTGAGATGCCTTAGCACCAACCTCTCTTCACCTTAGTGGAAAGACCTTTCTTCCCCCCAAAAGATTGGTTAACAGAGTTGAAGCTCCTCTGCCCCCATGACTTTCATAGGTCCTTTGGGTCTTGGGAAAGTCCCCCTAGCCAGCCGGAGCCACTCATTTCAAAGGGATCTGAGCCACTGGGAGGGATTGGATGGTTAGAGCTATGGGAGAGGACAGACTCTACCTGCAATGTTCTATGTGAATAAGGCAGCAATCCCCCTCCGAAGAGTTGGCATGACTGAGTTGGTGTTGGGGCCTGACCCTGGTTCTTGCACCCAGGCCTGGAGCCCTTGGCACAGCAAAGCCTGCGACTGGCCCAGAACGGAGGCAGCAGATGCTTGCCCTGGCCCATGTCTCTAGAGTTAGATTAAAAGACCATGCAAAAGAAGCCAGCTTGAGCTAAACTGAGCTGAAGGGGAGCCCAAGCCACAGCCCCCAGGGCCTGGGACTATTTGATCTGGTGCTGAATGACCAGGAGCCCCTTCTTTCCACTGCAGTCTTGCTTGCAGCCCTCCAGACAGAGGCGGATGCCTACTGCTTTCCAAGGCAGCCACCTGACCCCACTGTTTTTCTTGCATCTCACCTACATCCTCTTCTCTTTTACTAACTTCATGGCTCCAAGCTCTGCCTTCGGGAACCAAGCAGAACCAGGTGAATTAGGGTTAGGATTCAGGGACAAAGACAGCTGTCCCCCTGGTGTCTCTGGGCCAAACACCCCTCCCCCCCTTCCTTCAATGGATCAGTCTCTAGGCACCCCCTCCCATACTGAGGCTTGGCTGCCTACTTCAGCTGACACCTTCCTCTAAGGGAGCACCATCCAAGCTTGCTAGCACAAAGGACTCTGTTTTAATTTAGCCTCCGATCTCTTGGGCTTTTTTACAGTTCTTTTGTCTGGTCACCAAGTTGGCATTACCTTTTGACTTTTGTCTCTCTGAGAAACCATCCAAGCCTCTAAATAGTACCCTTCCTCCCTCTTCCCCTCCGCCCCCCCCATTTCCTGGACCCACAAAAGGAGCCAGAAGCAGAAAAGGCAAGATCGTCCCCCAGAGGAAGGGAAGGACTGCTTTGTAACCTTAGCCTAGCACATTGCCTTGCCCTGGTATGTGCTCTGGTGCATTGGGGTGCTAGGGAAGCAGAGGAAGGAATGCTTGGTTTCTCCCTGCTTTCCCTACTGGGTCCAGAGCAACAGTTCTTTCTCTTCTCATCCCCCTCTGCCTCATCACTTAGGTCAGACATCCATTCTTTGGCCACCACTGCTCCAGGAAGGGGCCTGAAGAGCTTCACAGGTAAGGTTAGGAGAGGGGGAGAAGAGGTCCTGTCCATTTTAACAACAGAATGAAGTTAGGCGGGATCATAGGCTTAGAGGTGAGCCTGAGGCCCAGGTGCAGCTTCTTGCCCAAGATTGTACAAGTGATGAGTGGCAGATTGGGAGGGAAGAAGAGACCGGATGGAAAGCTGGGTGCAGCCTGGAACAGAAGAGATTGTAGGATCCCTCTGCAGAGACGGCTGAAGCCCAGCGCCCCTTCATGCACCGTACTCGAGGGGCAGGACCCCTGTAAAACTTGGATTCATTGGAGGGCTGTAGACCCTTGGCCTGCTGGGAGAGAAGGGAAGCTACTTCCGGGGCCCTCAGTGCGGTTTTCTGTGTTTGTTTGTTTTTGCTGCAGGTGTCAGGGGAGAGGTCCCTGAGTTTGGCTTACTGATACAGCCATCGAGGGCTAACTGGCCTCCAAGGACTTGGGCTTTCTGTCGCTAACTCCTTAGACTGCTTCACAAGTTGTAGGGAGGGGACTAGGAATCTGGGTAGACACTATCCAGAAGACAAGAGGACTCTCCCTTGTGTCCCCTGCGTAAGATTGTAGCGGGAAGGCTGGAGAGGCTTGGTGTTATACCAGAGGCTGAAGGTGGCATCAGTTTGAGTCTTCACTCTACCATCCCAGGATCCCAGAGCTGCCTGGAACACAAAGACACCTGGTCACTGTTACTCCAGCGGCTCCCTTTATGGCTAGGATCAAATACATTGATTTGGCATTTGGAGCCCTTCGTGATTCAGCCTCTTCCTTCCTTCCTAGCCTTTTTGACTTCCATGTGCACGAGGATCAGCTTCATGCCACTCCAGTTCTTGATGTTTAAACACCATACACTAACTTCATTTAAAAGAATTTTTTTTGAATTCCAAATTTTCTCTCTCCCCTTCCCCTTCCTAAAAAGGTAAGAATTTTAAATAGGTTAAATGTGTGCAATCACGCAAAGAATTTCCATATTAGTCATATTGTGAAAGAAGAAACAGACCAGAAGGAAAAAACTGTGAAAAAGGTTTTTCTTTTAAAAGTGAATTGCTGAGAAGAGATAAGATATACATAGTTGGTCATCTCACAATGTTCCTGCTGGGCCTCTTCCTTCTGCCCACCCCAGTACCTTCTCTCTGAGATCATCTTCCGTCTACACCCGTGCACGTTGTCTCCTCTATTAGAACGAGAACTTCTTCAGAGCAGAGACTGTGTTTTCCTCTTTATTTATTGTTGTCGAGTCATTCAGTTGTATGTGACCCCATGGACCACAGCATGCCAGGCTCTTCTGGCCTCCACTATCTCTTGAAGTCTGTCCAAGCTCATGTTCACTGTTTCCATGACACCATCCATCCATCTCATCCTCTGCTGTCTCCTCCTTTTGCCTTTGGGCTTTCCCAACATCAGAGTCTTTTCCAGTGAGTCTCATCCTCTTATTTTATGGCCAGAATATTTCAGCATCAGCATTTGACCTTCCAGTGAATAGTCTGAATTTCTTTTAAGTATTGGCTGACTTGATCTCCTTGCCATCCAAGGGTCTCTCAAAAGTCTTCTCCAGCATCACAATTCTAAAACATTGATTCTGTGGCACTCAGCTTTTCTTTTTTTTTTTTTAGCATGAAATATTCAAATGTATTTTTAGTTTTCAACATTCATTTCCACAAGATTTTGAGTTGCAAATTTTCTCCCCGTCTTTCCCCTATACTCATCCCAAGATAGCGAGCCTGCTAAGTACCCCTTCCCCCATTCTGCTTTCTTTTATATCTCCCCCATTCCCCTCCCCCAACTTTCTTGTAGGGCAAGATGGATTTCTATCCCCCAATGTCCGTATATCTTATTTCCCAGTTGCGTGTAAGAAACACTTTTTTTTAGCATTTGTTCTTCCCTCCTCACCCACCCCGACTGGGAAGATAAGCAGTTCAATAAAGGTTGTACATGTGTAGCTATGCAAAACATTTCTGTAGTAGATATATTGTGAAAGACTTAACTATATTTCCCTCCACTCTCTCCTGCCCCCCACTTACTCTATTTTCTGCCCTCTCCCTTTTCAAAAGTGTTTGCTCCTAACCACCCTCTCCCCCAATCTGCCCTCCTTTCTAGCATCCCCCCTCTTGCCCCCTTCCCCCTACTTAACTGTAGAGTAAGAAACCCAAATGAGTGTGTATTTTATTCCCTCCTTAAGCCGAATTCAGTGAGAGTAAGGTTGACCCATTCCCTTTGACCTTCCTGCTCTTTCTCTCCATTGTAAAAGTTTTCTCTTGCCTCTTTTATATAAGATGTTACCCTATTCTATCTCTCCTTTTCTCCTTCTCTCATTATATTCTTCTCTCACGTCTTAAATTTTATTTTTTAGATATCATCCTTTTCTATTCAACTGATCCTGTGCCCTCTGTCTATGTATACACGTACACATATATATATATATATATATATACTCACATGTATTTATACACACATGCACCCTCCTCTACATATATATATATCTGTATTTCTACATATATATGTATATACACACACACACACACACATACATATATATATTCCCTTCAACTATTCTCATACTAAGAAAAGTCTCATGAGTTATAATGATCATTTTTCCATATAGGAATGTAAATAGTTCAATTTTAATAAGTTCCTTATTATTTCTTTTTCCTGTTTACTTTCTCATGCTTCTCTTGTTTCCTGTATTTGAAAGTCAAATATTCTGTTCAGCTCTGGTTTTTTCATCAAGAGTGCTTGAAAGTCCTCCACCTCATTGAATGACCATATTTTCCCCTGAAACATTATACTCAGTTTTGCTGGGCAGGTGATTCTTGGTTTTAATCCTAGCTCCTTTGACCTCTGGAATATCATATTCCAAGCCTTTCGATCCCTTAATGTTGAAGCTGCTAGATATTGTGTTAGGCACTCACCTTTTCTTAATAGTCCAACTCTCACAGCCATACACTGCTACTGGAAGAACCATGGCTTAGATTATACGGACCTTTATTGGCAAGGTGATGCCTCTGCTCTTTAGCCTGCTGACCAGATTTGCCATAGCATTCCTTCCAGGGAGTCAGCATCTTTTCATTTCATGGCTTCAGTTGCCTTCTGCAGTGATTTTTGATCCCAAGAGTATAAAATCTGACCCTGCTTCTATTTCTTCTCCCTCTGTTTTCTGGGAAGTGATGGGCCCAGTTGCCAAGATCTTAGTTTTTTTGGTGTTAAGCTTTAAGCCAGCTTTTACCCCTCCCTCTTTCACCCTCCTCAAGAGGCTTCTTAATTCCTCTACACTTTTTGCCTTCAGAGTGGTATCATTTACATATAAGAGATTGTTGATATTTCTCTGATTCCAGCTTTTGTATACTGCAGCCTGGCATTTTGCTTGCTGTGATCTGTATATAAGTTAAATAAGGTGACAATAGACAGCCTTGTCTTACTCTTTCCCCTGTCTTAAGCCAGTCAGCTGTTCTGTGTTTGGTTGTAATGTTGCTTCTTGGCCCACATACAGCCTTCTCAGGAGACAGGTAAGATGATCTAGTTCTCCCATCTCTGGGATTCACAGTCAAAGACTTAGTGTTGTCAATGAAGCAGAGATGTGGATGTTTTTCTGGAACTTCCTTACTTTCTCCATAATCCAGCAAATGTTGGCAATTTGGTCTCTAGTTCCTCTGCCTCTTCAAAAAATCAACCTGCTCTTCTGCTAATTCTCTGTTCACATATTGCTGAAGCCTTGCTGGCATGCGGGATCTTAAGCATTACCTTGCCGGCATGTGAAATGAGTGCAGTTGTTGAGTAATTTGAACATTCCTTGGCATTTCCCTTCTTTAGGATTCGGACATCAAGTGATCTTTTCCACTGTTGAGTTGTCCAGTTTGCTGCATATTGAGTGCAGTCCTTTACCAGCATCATCTTTTAAATGAGCTCAGCTCTTTGGGAGCAAGGCTTCCTAAGGCCCACTTGACTTCTTCTCCAGGAGGTCTGACTTGAGATCAGTAAGCGCACCACTGTGGTTATTGGGGATGTAAAGAGCTTTCTTGTATAGTTCTTTGATGAATTCTTAATCTCTTTTACTTCTGTTAAATCCCTGTCATTTTTGTCTTTTGTCATGCCTGTTTTTGCATGAAACATTTCCTCTGTATCTGTAATTTTCTTGAAGAGATCTCTTGTCTTTCCCATTCTGTTGTTTTCTTCTATTTCTTTGCATTGCTCATTTTAGAAAATCTCCCTGTTTTGGAATTCTGCAGTCAGTTGGTCATATCTTTCCCTTTCTTCTTTCCCTTTTGCTTCCTTCCTTTCCTCAGCTCTTTGCAAAGTCTCATCAGACCACCGTTTTATTTTCCTGCTTTTCTTGTTGCTTTTGCCTGCACAATATTGCAAACCTCTGTCCATAGTTCTTCAGGCACACTGTCCGTTCGTTGTATCTTTGTATCTCTACCCCCAGCTCATAGTCAGTACTTAATGCTTGTTGACTGACTAGTCCAATTGCGGCCTCAAACATGAAACCTCTGAACAGCATCCCCACAAGTGATCATCCATATTGAACTGTACTGGCAGTTCTGGTAAAAGTCCTTCTGCATCATAATGAATATCTTTTGTTTGCCATTATTTTGTACCAGTATTCAGGCCAGAGGAGCAATGCCTAGAGGAAGAAATGCCGGCTTTGGCATCAGAGGGCCTAGCCTTGAATCCTGCCTCTGACACTATCTGTGTGGCCTTGGGCTAGTCCCTTCACCCTGGTAGATGGTCTTCAGTCTCCTTCTCTGCACAGTGGGGCCCTGAGGCCCCTTCTAGCTCAGTCCTATGATGGAGACACCTAGTGTTGCTTTCTGCCTTTGAACATTTCTGATGGTTCTCCTTAGAGTTGTGCCTGGAAGTCCTGGCGCTTAAGTCCTGTCCCCCGCCCAGGCCAGGCCTCAGTTGAGCTGCTGGTGATTTATCTGGGGCCTGCTCTTTGTCAAGCCCTGGTCTAAGTGAAGAAGCAGAAACAGCTGCTGCCCTCCCTCCTCCTTCCTTTTTTCCTCTCCCATTCCCTTTCCCATCCCTCTCAGAGCACAGAGCCAGCAGGGGTGGGCTGCTTGGCATGAGGATTTTCCTCTCCAGGGGAACCACAGATAAGGACTTAGTGCCAGTGAGAACAAGTCTTATGTCTTTTCCTTGGGACAGCCCTTGATGTAGCAGTCAAAGGTGGTTTTAGTAGAGTCACAGAAAATGAGGCATTGGAAGGGCCCTCAGGCCATCCATCTATCAGAAGTACCTGGCATTGTCTAATGCACCCAGAGGAAGGGTGTTAGAGTGGTCAAGAGGACCGAGGGGCCAGTCCTGCCTCTGGACAGGTCACTTTTCCATGAAGGACCAGAAGGCTGCAGAGGGAGTTTCCTCATCTCCATTGATCTGTGAGATCAGCTTGGCCAATAAGTAAATCAATTAAAGGTTGCTTTAGAGTTTGGAATGTACTTCATACATCTCCTTTGAGCTGGGAGGTAGGGACTAGGGAGAGAATGATCCCCATTTTGCAGCTGAGGAGCTAAAGCCAGTACCCACCAGAGGGAGAATTTGCATCCAGGCCTTCTTGGTTCCCAGATC
This sequence comes from Pseudochirops corinnae, assembly GCA_028646515.1. Classification (NCBI taxonomy): domain Eukaryota; kingdom Metazoa; phylum Chordata; class Mammalia; order Diprotodontia; family Pseudocheiridae; genus Pseudochirops; species Pseudochirops corinnae. The sequence goes on along the minus strand of CM053587.1, from coordinate 347,748,377 downwards.
TGTGCTCTGCAGACTCTCTGGTCCCATCCATCCCTGCAGAAGACTCTTCTCTCCACCGTGAGCAACAAGGGGGCCATCTTCTGTCTTGGTTTGCAGCTGTCCTGAGAGGGGGAGCCCCCCATCTCCTTCTCCTTGCTCATCTGGCAAGCACGTGTGTCCTGACATCCAGCTGGAAGCGGGTCCTCGGCCCCTTGTGCCGGTGCTCCTGTGAGGCCAGGCAGAGTGCGGTGAATCTCTGCTACGGTCTGACGCTCCCTCCTTTCTTCAGCCAGCCTCATTTGGTGTGATCTCAGAGCCCTCCTTCCTGTCACTCCAGCTTCTCAGCAGCCTTCCTAGGAGGCAGAATGGTGGGTGGGCAGTTAGAAGGCTGGACTTGGGAGTACGAGATACCTGGGGTGAGATCCATCCTCAGGTGCTTATTAGCCAAGTGTCCCTGGGCAGGTCATTTATCCTTTCTGAGCCACAGAAAGGTGGCTCATCTCTAAGATGGCGATAATAAAGCATCTGCCTCAAAAGGTTGTTTTGAGGATCAAATGAGGCAACATCTGTAAGTGCTTTGTAAATCTTATTTATTTTTACTTTACATCCTTGAGTTCCACAAGCTTTTGAGTTTCAGATTTTCTCCCCCTCCCCAAGACGGCGCGCAGTCTGATATAGGCTCTATATATACATTCAAATTAAACATATTTTCACATTAGTCATGTTGTAAAGAAGAATTATAGCCAATGGAAAGAAACATGAGAAAGAAGAAACAAAACAAAAAAGAGCAAATAGTTTACTTCGATCTGCATTCAGACTCTGTAGTTCTTTCTGTGGACAGAGATGGCATTTTCCATCTTAGAACCTTGCATTGCTGAGGGTGCCTTGTCGATCTTAAGGTGCTATAGAAATATGAATTCTTGTTCTCAAAAGGTGCTGCCACAATGGAAGCTGACCCCATCCCCCCCGCCCGATTCAAAGGAGACCCCCTGTTGGCCACTGTGGTGGGGGCCAGATTCATAGTCAGAAGTGTGGAGTGCCAATGCTGGTGCCAGTGGTGGTGCCAGCCTTGTCAGGTGCCTTCATCTCTCTGGATCTCAGTCTCCTCCTTTCCAAGATGACATCACTGGACAGAATTCTATGACTGTGATCCTCCCGTCTGTGTTTGTTGACCTTCATGTTTAAATTGAGGGGAAAAGGTATTTTGGATTGAGATCAGACAGCTGCCCTCCTTCATGCTGTAGCTTACGTGGTGTTTATTTTCTTTGTCAGTAAGTTCTAAGGATTACTATCCATGGTGGGCATAATTAATGATAATGTGGGAATTTATTATCATCATTATTTAATTGTTTGGGCCTTTCTTAACTGCGTTTTCCCCTTTTTTGGTCTGTGCCAGGGAGAACCATCTGGATTGATAAGCTGGAACCCAGCATCCTCAGCAGCCCTCATGCTGTCGTCTGGCGTAGAGACGCACCCAGTGCCTCTTGATTCCCCCATGTCTGCGGGGGCCCAGGAGTTGTACACGGAACTACCAGTAAGCGTCTCACCGGAGCTTTCTGTGGAGTTTGAGCCAAGCATTATTCCAGATGCAAAACCCGAAGCCTCGAGCTCCTTGGTACGGACTTTGCCTTTAGAACCACAGAGAACTCATGTGGAAAACTGCCCTCCAGATGCTGGCCGCATGGTGGAGGGGGAAGAGCCAAGGGGTTGTGTCCTGGCTGCAGACTTCACAGCCAGAGACCCTGCAGCTTCAGGCGTCCTTGCAAAAGAGAGAGTGGAGCAAGAGGAGAAGGTGGGAGCCCCACAGGAGGGATCGGTGGAAGGCCAGGAGCAGCCTTCCCCAGCAGCTGCTGGAGGAGTGCATAGCTCATGCCAGGTAAGAGACCAGCCCACAGGATTTCTGAATTTTAAACTCCAGGAGCGAGTGAATGAAAAGCGATTATGAACCATTTAGTTATGTGCTCGGTGCTGGGGAATAAGGGAGCCGAAAGCAGCTGGTCTCAGCTGCCAGGAAGTCCCCTTGTAGTACGGAAGATGGCTGGCAGAGATGGGCTGGGCTGGCGGGCTTCAGCTGGGCCGTGGAGCTGCGTGCCGCAGCATCACGGGCTTGGGCAGGTGTCGCCTGCTTCCCAGGGGCTCTTTTATTCTTGGGAACGTTCTCAGCTGCAGCGTTCTGAGCTCTCCAGTGGGCCGTTGCTTTGTTGGGAGGGGAGGAGTCCCGTCCGTGGCTGGGGCACATCCAGGTCAGCACATGAGGGCCGGGCCACCTCAGAGCTGACACACTCCCAGTGCCGGGGCAGCTTCCCATAACTGCTCTTGAGCTCTTTTTTATTCTTGAGCACAAGGAGGAGGAAATGCTGTGGTTTAGTTATTCAGTCATAGCCAACTCTTCCTTCTCTGGCTAATTTTACAGATGAGAAACTGAGGCAAATAGGGTGAAGTGGCTTGTCCAGGGTCACACAACTAGCCGGTATCTGAGGCCAGATGGGAACTCAGAGAGATGAATTTTCCTGATGCCAGGCCTGGCACTCTATCCACTGTGCCACCTACCTGCCCAGAAATGTTGTAGATAATATAGAAACAAACCCTATCAATACAAATGTATTTAAAAACGAACCACTTTCGTCACAACAGTTCTAGGAGGAAGGTGATGTGGTTGAGTACAGAGCTAATATGTATTGGCGCTCTCATTAAAAGGCAGAACTTTCTGACTCTCTGAGCCTCAGTTTCTCCAACTATAACATGGGGCTGGTGATAACTATTCATAATCTTCTCCCTCCTTCCAGGCCTGTTGTGACCCCAGCTGAACCCCAGCACCACAGAAATGGGCTCTTGTAGGCATAAAGTGTCCCTGGTCCCCAAATCCCCATCCCCAGGCTGTATTTGCTATTAGGGTGTTGATTGGTGTTAGCCTTGGGACCGTCTGGCTCCTTGGACTTTGAAGGAGTCTCTGAGTGTCCTTTCTGAGAGTGCTGCCAACACTCCCCCCCTTCTCCCCATTCAGTGAAGCTGGCCTATCCTAAGTGTCTGCCAGGTGCTGAGGATGTAGAGATAAAGGCAGAGAGATGGTCCATGCCCTCAGGGCATATCTGTTCTTCATAGGGCTGGGGCTGTGGAAGAACATGGACCCAGAGAAACTGGTTTTTTAGATAAGGTTTATTAATCTCTTTTTTTCTTTCATCAGCATAATTTTCTCCCCAGCTGCCCCCTCTCAAAGACTTTTCCTTTTCATAAATTTTGCATTCACTGCCTTTAAAGAAAAAAAAAATTCGACCAAACAAATGACCCTTTCTAGCTAGCGGCACTTACCATTATGTTCTTGGAACAGAAGGTAAGGAAGTGTTTTGTGTGGATTACTTTGTTGTTGTTTGAAGTGTAAGTGGCCAAGAGGTTTTCCCTTCCTACTGCTGAAGTTGCTGATGACAGTGGGAAGGACAAATCACTATCTTGAAAGAAGCCTGTGCCACACACCTTTTTCCTCCCCTTTTCTGGAGCTTCCCTTCCATGCCCCTCTTCAAGGATCAGGGCTCTCTCTGCCCTCTGTGGTCCCTTGCACTGGCTTGATTCTGACTTCTGTGTAGCTGGTATCTGTCTCTTACCTCCCAGCTTCAGTTTCCTCTGCTGTGAAATGGGGGCAATGACAGTGCCAGTGCCTCCCTTCCAGGGCTGCCTTCATGAGAATCAAGTGAAGCCTTTCACACAGTGCCTGAACATAGTATGTGGTTAATAAATGTTGATTGACTGCTGTATTCCTTGGGGGAGGGAGGGGACTATTTGATTTTGTCCTTGTGCCCTCACCACAGGGTGTGGCATGTTAAGATATTCAATAGATCATTGGTAGAGTTCTGTTGCCCTTTGCTGTATATATTCATTCATGCAATGATAACATTAAGATATTAAATGTGTGGGGGTAATGGATGCATAGACGAGATAGAGCCCCGGATGGGAAAAACCAGATGGTGTGGGGAGGATCTGTTGCTGGTTTTAGATCCAGCTGGTTTGAGACATATGCGAAGATTAATTGTGGTGCCATGGAGAGATGACCTGAACAAACGGTTCTCAGGAGAGATGCCAGCTAGCAACAGCCTTATGAAACAGGTGTTCCATATCACTAAAAATGAGAGAAATTCAGAATTTAAACTATTAATAAAACAACTGAGGTCTTTTCACCTCCCTCCTATCAAGTAGACAGAGATGACAGACAGAAAACATCAGAGAAACATCAGAAGATTAGGGTGAACTAATGCAGAGCAAAGAAAGGACCGATTATTCTGTCAATGGAAATGACATGAGACACATCAGAAATCACGTTAAATGCCAGGGGCAGTCTCAGTCAGCAAGGAGCAGTGCTGGCCAGCACTCCCTTCTCTTAGTGGAGCCCATGCATTGTGGAGATTGCGGTGGGTGTACCACCAGGGCTGGTTCTTTAGGCTTTTGTTGTCTTTGTCTCATATATGGCCGAATTAGAGAAGGTTGGTGTCACAGAGGAAGGCTTCAGTGGAAAATGCCTCGTGTGTAAGACTAAACAGAGCAGCGTCTCTAAAGGGCACTAGACTCTGGACACCCTGCCTGCATGCCTGCTGTCCTCACCTTGGACCTGCAGAAGACTCCCTTTCCTCCTTTGTAAAAGCGATAGAAGAGTCTTCACACTGCCCACTGGCGGGCTTCAGGGAAGGACTCAAAGCACTGTGTAAAGGGGTAGTGATTTCTGTAATCTTGGTTACTGATTACGCTGTACATGTGGACAGCAAGCTAGGAAGTCACTTGAGGAGGAGGTCATTTATTGTGTTTGACAGTCAGTGATTGATCCCTGAGGACATTCAGCCTGGCTATAACTGGATTTTTCTAGAATAGAGCTCTGTCATAGGGTTTTATTTATCCAGAGTTTTCACAGAATTTCCAGCCTGGGAAGGGGCCTCTGGGGCTGTCGACCCCCATCCATTCCTGACCAGGAATCTCTCCTGCTGCTGTGTTTGGTCTTTTACAGCCTCTCCAGCACTGACTCTTCTGTCTTCTTTGCCAGATTTCGAGGTGTGTTTTAATTGGCCCCCAGCTGATGGTCGAGCCAAACCTCCCCCCTGCCTGCCAGCTTCCCCCTTCTTCCATCTTCCTCTTTGCAGATTCTCATCATTATTCCTTGTTCTGTCCTTAGGCACCAAACAGAACAAGTCAAATCCTTTTGTGAGACCAGCAGCTCTTGACGGACTTGAAGAAGGCAATCATGCCCCCTAAGGCTTTCCTTTATTGGGAGAACATTTCCCCGTTTGGAAGTCTCTTTTTAATGATTTTTCTGACTTTGGACTTCTACCTTGTTGCAGATCCTTTCAGGACTTTAACATAAAAAACCTCATATAGGAATTTTTCCAACTATAATAAATTCATGAAAGGAGCTTTCTAATTTTCCAGAAACTATCCAGCCTGCTAGCTTTCTGTGTGATTCTAAGCCTAGCTTGTAGTCCAGTTGCCATGCTTGTTTGATCTAGACAGATGGACAGGTTCTAGAGATTGTCCACCTAATTTGTCAGAAAGTGGGCAGTGGGGATTTTTTAATACCTTGGATTTTTCCCTCCTAAGTGGCAATGGACTTGGTCCAGGAGACTGCAGTGTTCTGAGGCCTCATGCATTTGCCAACACATCTAGAAGATCTCACAATTTATGAGGAATCTCTTCTTTCTTTTTCTTTATCTAATGTTTGTTTCAGTAAATGTCAATGTTTATTCCCTGCTTAACTCCCTTCCCTCCCCCAAGAAAAAAAAAACCTTTGTAACAAAGAGTTGAGCTAAACAAATTCTCACATTGACAAAGTTCAAAAATGGGTCTTAATGTTCTGCATGTTTATCCTGTCACCTCTTTTTTCTGGAGACCAGCTGCATTCATCCCCTGGGGATCATGGATGGTCATTAGAGTGATCAGAATTCATATTTTTTGTTTGTTTGTTTTTTTACATAGGAAGTCTTGCAAAACATTTCCTCATTAGCCCAAATGTGAATAAAAAGCAAGAAAAATTAGTGGGAAAAAATATGCTTCAGTCTCACACTCAGAGTTCATCAGTTCTTCCTCTGGAGGTGGATAGCATTTTTTATCATGAGTCCTTTGAAATTGTCTTGGATTGTTGTATTTATTAGAATAGCTAGCTCTTTCACAACTGATCATCATTACAGTGCTGCTGATACAGTGTATGGAGTTCTTCCTAGATTAGCTCAGTTCATACAGATCTTCCCAGATTTTTCTGAAACCATTCCCATCATCGTTTTTTATAGAACTGTATTTCATCACACTCACATACCACAGCTTGTTCAGCCATCCCCCATTCGGTGGGCATCCCCTCAATTTCCAGTCCTTTGTCACCACAGAAAGAGCTGCTGTAAATATTTTTTATACATACGGGTCCTTTTCTTTTGTCTCTTATCTCTTTGAGGTATAGACTTAATGATGTTGCTGAGTCATAGGATATGCACAGTTTTGTGGTCCTTCAGAATGATTGGATCAGTTTACGGCTCCATCAACGGTGCATTAGTGTCTCTGGTTTTCCACTTCCCTTTATTTGTCGTTTTCCTTTTTTGTCACGTGAGCCAATCTGATAGGTCTGAGGTGATACCTTGTAATTTCAAGGGAATTTGAAAATCTTCCCTGCCTCTTAGTAGGCACGTAGAGCCCTGGCCCAGAGTTTATCGGGCTCTGGAGTTCCCGAATGAGTTCTGGGGCACTCGGATTTTCAAGCTGCTCCGCACTCAGTAAGATGCTGAGTCTTTGTTATATATTCTGGGAGGTTGGTGTTTTGCTTTAGGCATTTGCTCATGAGAAGGGTATTTTGATTTCCTAGTCAAGACTCTGAGTAGTCTTTGTTCAGAGCCCCCTGACTGCTTAGATGTCTGTGCTCCATCAATCCAGCGATATGTGTAAAGTGTATAGCAGTATTGCTATATTCAAACAACCGGAGCACTGTCTGTTGGTCTTTATGCTCATTTCTCTGCTTGTATTTTCTCTGCCTGTATTTTCTCCATGTTCAGGGTGCTGACCTTTCCCCTCAATGTATTTAAAAGATTATTGACCCCTTAAAAATTGCTTTCCTTTAAGAAAAGCAGATCAAAGAACCTATATTAGCAGGCCATCCTGGGGATGCTAGGATGCTTGCTACTACACTTAGATGCACTGATTTTGCATCTCATATGTTTTTAAATTAACTTACTTGTTTACTTTTAGTTTACAAGATTCAGTTCCACAATCCCTTGAGTTTCAAATTTTCTCCTCCCCCTTTCCCCCATGGCAGCATGCAATCAAATAAACGATTCTGCAAATACCTTCACATTAAAAGTTAGTCAGGTTGTAAAGAAGGATTATAACCAGTGGAGTGAACAATGGGGAAGAGGAAACAAAACAAAACAAGAAAAAGAAAGACCTGGTAGTTTGCTTCAATCTGCATTCAAACTGTGTAGTTCTTTCTCTTGATGTGGACATCTCCTTCCATCAGGAGTCTTTTGGAGTTGTCTTATAACCTTGCATTGCTGAGAAGAGCCGAGTCTATCAGAGCTGGTCTTCACACATATGTTGTGTCTGTAATTGTATACAAATTTCTCCTGGTTCTGCTCTTCTCATTCAACATCAGTTTGTATAAGTCTGTCCAGGTTATTATGAAGTCTGTCTGCTCCTCATTTCTTATAGCACAATAGTATTCCATTACGTTCTTATACCACAGCTTGTTTAGCCATTCCCCAGTTGATGGGCATCCCCTTGATTTCCAGTTCTTTGCCACAAAAAGAGCTGCAATAAATATTTTTGTACATATGGGGCCTGGGGCCTCTTCCCACTTGTTTGATCTCTTTAAGATACAACCCTAGAAGTGATATTGCTGGGTCAAATGGTATGCACTTATTTATAGCCCTTTGGGCATAATTCCAGATTGCTCTCCGGAATGGTTGATTGAGTTCACAACTCCACCAATAATGCATTATTGTTCCAGTTTTCCCACATCCTCTCCAGCATTTATCATTTTCCTGTTTTGTCATCTTAGCCAATCTGACTGGTGAGATGTGGTACCTCAGAATTGTTTTGATTTGCACTTCTCTAATCACTAGTGATTTGGAACATTTTTTCATATGTTTATAGATATTTTTAATTTCATCTTCTGAAAACTGCCTGTTCATAACCTTTGACCATTTATCATTTGGGGAATGACTTGTATTCTTATAGATTTGATTCAATTCTCTGTATATTTTAGAAATGAGGCCTTTATCAGAGATACTGGTTGTAAAAATTCTTTCCCAATTTTCCACTTTCCTCTTCATCTTGGTTACATTGGCTTTGTTCGTACAGAAACTTTTCAATTTAATGTACTCGAGATTATCCATATTGCATTTTATAATGCTTTCTAACTCTTGTTTGGTCATAAAAATCTTCCTTTCTCCATAAATCTGACAGGTAAACTATTCCTTGCTTTCCCAGATTGCTTATAGTATCAACCTTTATACCTAGATTGTGCACCTATTTAGACTTGATTTTGGTATATGGTGTTAGATACTGGTCTATGCCCAATTTCTGCCATACCGTATTCCAGTTTTCCCAGAAGTTTTTGTCAAATAGTGAGTTCTTATCCCAACAACTGGAGTCTTTGGGTTTATCAAACAGTAGATTACTCTAGTCATCGACTGAGTCTCGTGTACCCAATCTATTCCATTGATCCACTCCTCTGTTCCTCAGCCAGTACCAAGTAGTTTTGATGACTGCTACTGGTCTGGCTAGGCCACCTTCCCTACCATTACTTTTCATTAATTCTCTTGATATTCTGGACCTTTTGTTCTTCCAAATGAATTTTGTTACTATTTTTTCTAGTTCTGTAAAGTAGTTTTTTGGTAGATTGATTGGTATGGCACTAAATATGTAATTTAATTTAGGTAAAATTGTCCTTTTTATTATATTAGCTCAATCCAGCCATGAGCGACTGATGTTTTTCCAATTAGTTAGATCTGACTTTATTTGTGTGAAAAGTATTCTGTAGTTGTGTTTGTATAGGTCCTGGGTTTGTTTTGGCAGGTAAATTCCCAAATATTTTATGTTTACAGTAACTTTAAATGGGATTTCTCTTTCTATCTCTGGCTGTTGAATTTTGTTAGAAATATGTAGGAATGCTGAGGATTTATGAGGGTTTATTTTATATCCTGCAATTTTGCCAAATTTATTTATTATAAGTAGTTTTTTACTTGATTCTCTAGGATTCTCTAAGTATATCATCCTATCATCTGCAAAGAGTATCTTTACCTAATTTGATTCCTTTGATTTCTTTTTCTTCTTTAATTGCTACTGCTAACATTTCTAGTACCAGATTGAATAAGAGGGGTGATAGTGGACATCCTTGTTTCACCCCTGATTTTACTGGAAATGCTTCTAGCTTATCCATATTACATATAATATTTGCTGATGGTTTTAGGTAGATGCTACTTATTATTTTAAGGAAGACATCATTTATTCCTATACTTTACAGTGTTTTTAATAGGAATGGGTATTGTATTTTGTCTAAAGCCTTTTCTGCATCTATTGAGATAATCATACGGTTTTTGCTAGTTTTGTTGTTGATATGATCAATTATACTGATAGTTTTCCTAATACTGAACCATCCTTGCATTCCTGGAATAAATCCTACCTGATCAAAGTATATTATTCTTGTGATAAGTTGCTGTAGTCTTTTTGCTAATATTTTATTTAAAATTTTTGCATCTATATTCATGAAGAAGATTGGTCTATAATTTTCTTTCTCCATTTTGTGTCTTCCAGATTTAGGTATCAGTACCATATTTGTGTCATAAAAAGAATTTGGTAGGACTCCTTTGCCAATTTTCCCAAATAGTTTGTAAAGTATTGGGATCAATTGTTCTTTAAATGTTTGATAGAATTCACTAGTAAAGCCATCTGGCCCTGGAGATTTTTTCCTAAGAAGTTCATTGATGGCTTGTTCAATTTCTTTTTCTGAGATTGGGTTATTTAAGTAGTTTAC
>CM053587.1:347692771-347737910 GCA_028646515.1 Pseudochirops corinnae | reverse complement strand
GTTTCCAATTAGTTTTTAGTCTGTCTTTCCATGGCCCTTTATTGCATATGATTTTTATTACATCATGATCTGAGAATGATGTATTTAATATTTCTGCCTTTCTGCACTGAATTGTGAGGTTTTTATGTCCTAGTACATGGTTAATTTTTGTGTATGTCCCATGTTCTCATGTTTTCTTGTCAACTCTTCCCTTATCCTTAGATCCAATAGGTAGTTTTTCCATGCTCCCCCAATTTGCGTATATACTGTCCTTTATGTTTAAATTATGAACCCTTTTTGAGTTTTTCTTGTTAAATGGTGCATATGTGGTGTGAGATGTTCGTGTATTTGCTAGTTTCTGCCTGATTGCTTTCCAGTTTTCCCAGCAGAATATTTCATTAAAAGAAATTTTTAATTCTTAATGCTCCCTCTCCCTTTGGTCCTTCCCCTATCCATTGAGAAGGCAAGAAATGTTGATATCAATTATACATATGGAATCATGCAGAACATAATCTCTTAATGGGTTTTATTGGTAATATATAGAAATGTTGATGAATTATGTGGATTTGTTTTATACCCTGCAATTTTACTAAAGTTGTTGTTTTGACTAGTTTTTACTTTTCTTGAGTTCTCTTTAAGTATAACTTCATATAATCTGCAAAGAGTGAGTTTTATTTCCTCATTGCCTGAATAATTCTTATTCCTTCCATTTCTTTTTCTCGTCTTATTGTTATAATGAACATTGCTAGTACAATATTGAGAATAATAATGGTGACAGTGGATACCCTTGCTTCACCCCTGTTCTTACTGAAAAGGTTTCTAGTTTATTTCCATTATAGGTAATGCTTGTTTTGTCTTTAGATCCTACTCATCATTTTAAGAAAAGCTCTTGTTTATTCCTATGCTTTCTAGTGTTTTAATGGGAATGAGTGTTATATTTTGTTAAAAGTCTTTTCTACATCTATAGATATAATCACATGATTTTTTTGTTGTTGTTATTTAAATAGTCTTTTATGCTTGTAGTTTTCCTAATGGTGAACCAGCCTTGCATTCCTGGTATAAGTCCAGCCTTGTCTTAGTATATGATTTTGGTGATATATTGCCATAATCTCTTTGCTAGTATTTTATTTTACACTTTTGCATCAATATTCATGAGGGAAATTGATTTATAGTCTTTTTTATTTTTGCTCTCTCTGGCTTAGGTATCAAAACTGTATTTATATGAGAAGGAATTTGGTAGAACTCCTTTATGTTTTTTTTCTTTTTCATATAGTTTATGTAGTATTGGAATTCATTGTTACTTAAATGTTCGTTAGAAATTAATTTGTAAATCCACCTGTTCCTGGATTTTGGTTTTCTTTCCCCTCCTTGGGGAGTTCATTTATGACCTGTTGAGGTCCTTTTTATTTTTTCCTTAGGATAGAGTTATTTAAATATTGTGTCATTTTAATTGAATTTTTAACAATATTCATCCATTTAATTTAGATTGGAGTTTCATCTTCATTGGTTGTGTATTCACCTCTTTAAATTTTTGATACTGGTAACTTGGTTTTCTTTTTTTATCTTTTTCGTAAAACTTCTCGTTTTATTAATCTCTTTTTTCAGACTTCTGTTTTGGTGTCTTGGAGATTTTAAATTTTTTCTTCTAGTTTTTTTTAGTTCTATGTCCAGTTCATTGACTTGCTTTTTCTTTCATTGATTTAAGTGTTTAGAGATATTAATTTTCCCTTTAAATACTACTTTAGTTGCATTCCCCCAAATTTTTGGAGTGTTATGTTGTCTCATTTTTTACATTCCCTTTAATAAAATTATTGATTGGTCCTCTGATTTGTTCTTTGACCCACTCTTTCTTTGGGATTATTTATTTTCCAGTTAATTTTTAATCTGTTTCAAAGGTCCTCTATCGAATGTAATTTTTCTTTCTTTGTGATCTGAAAAGGATGCATTTAATAGTTTTCCTTTTCTGCATTTGTTTTTGACAGTTTTTATGCACTAATACATGTTCAGTTTTTTATAAATGTGCTATGTAAAATGTAGGGAAAAAAAAGACACTTCTTTCTATTTCCATTCATTGTTCCCCAGAGGTCTGGTTATATCTAACTTTTCTGAAATTCTAATCATTTCCTTAACTTGTTTATTATATGGTTGGATTTGTCTAGATCTGAGAGAGATAAATTGAGACGCTCCCCTAAGGGACAGTCTTTTTCCTATTGTAATTCATTTAGCTTTTCCTTCAAGAATTTAGATGGTGTGTATATGTTTAGTATTGTTATTTCTGCTTTGTCTCTTGTGTGACCCACAGTTTAAGAAGTGCTGAAGGAGTTGCCAGTGGAAAAAAGTTTAAGAAGCCCTGGTCTCTAGTACCTTTTAGCAAAATGTAGTTTTTAATGTACTTTTAATCCAGTCTATTTTTGCTTTTGCTTTGTCTGAAATCATGATTGCTACCTCTCTACCTCTGACCTCAACTGAAGTAAATCATGCTCCAGCCTCTCATTTTGACTTGGTGTGTTAACAACATTACCTTGTTGCATTCTGGTTTCTAACCTTTCTGTTATCTATTCTCCTTTGTTTTATTGATGAATTCATCCTATTCATGGTAATGATTGCTAACCCTGTGTTTCCCTTGCATCCTATTCTCTTTCTCTTTATCCTTCTCCTTTGTTTCTTCTGACCCTGGCCCCTCTTCTGCCTATTGTCTCCCTCTTCTCACTTCTCCCCAACTTTCTCTTAGCAACTTCCCTGCTTAGATAGAATTTCTCTGTCCAATTGTGTGTGTTTGTGTGTCTGCATGTCTTTGTATATATATATTCTTCCCTCTTTAAACCAGTTCAGATGAACTTAAGGCTCAGTGATTGTCTGTTCCTCATCATTTTCCCTTCCATTGTGAAAATTCTTCCTTTTGTTTCTTTTTTTTAGAAAAATCATTTCCCCCATTCTTCCTTTCTCCCCTTCTCTCAGCACATCTTTTCCATTTTTCTTTTGTGAAAAGCTTGGTAAAAATGCTCATTTTACTCCACCGTCTTGGTTCTTGCTTTCCCCCACCTGGATAAATTTTCTTTTTTTAAATGTTTTTTTGTTCCAGTTATATGTAAAAAAATTTTCACATCCATTTAAAAAAATTTCGAGTTTCGAAATCTTTATCTCCTTTCTCTACTTATTGAGAAGGCAAGCATTTTGATATAGATTGCTAATACATGTGCAGTCATACAAAACATTTCCATATTAGTCACGTTGTAAAAGAAAATACAGGATTCCCCTCCCCCCCCCAAAAAAGAAAGAAAAACAACCAAGAAAATTAAAAACAATCTGATCTGCATTCAGATTCTTATCGGCTCTTTCTGTGGAGGTGGATAGCATTTTACATCTTGCATCCTTCAGAATTGTCTGGGATCATTGTATTGCTGAGAATAGCTGTCATTCCCAGTTGATCCTTATACATCTCGCTATTACTGTGTACACTCCAATTCTACGTTCCTTGTCCCCTGTGATACTGACTACCATCTGTAGAGAGCATGTATTTCCTTGCTTTATACTTTTCCTGATATTAATGAACAGAAGTTTTCATGTTTGGTAAATGAGGCTCTCTCTGCTTTATCTTTAAAGGAGTCTTACATGATGTAGTCCATGTAGAAAATGCTTTGTTCAAAGAGAACCTCTATAGAAGGGGATATTTTGCTCTACTGAACCACATTTGTTTTTATAGTCCACAAATTGGGCTCTTGAATCCTCTACCTATTTCGTTCACTTCTGTTAGGGCAAATAAGTCGTCTTTGGTGGAGTATCATTTCTCACATGTTAACTCTGGGGCACACTAGTGTACCAACAGGTAGAACTTGAATTGGGCTAGAAAGTAGCTGAACTATATATATCCTTTGACCTGAGAATCTCACTACTAAACCAGAGAGGTCAGAGAGAGGAAAGGGTATAGAAATATAGCAGTAGAAGAAGATGGGTGATCCTCAGTTGGGGAATGGCTCAACACATTCTAATATATGGATGTCATAGGATATTATTGTGCCATAAGACATGATGAATATGAAGAATTCAGAGAAACTTGGGAAGACTTAGATGAATCCATGCAGAGTAAAGTGAATAGAAGCACAAGAACAATGTTTCTGATGACTGCAGTTATGTCAGTGAATTCAGAGAGCTGCTCAATCAGGAATAAATATTGGCTCTAAGGAAAACTGATCATGAAGCACCTGTTGGCATAGAGGTGGTGTGCTGGAATGGTGGCAGGAGACGTGAACAAGGCATTGCCTTCTTTTGCTTGACTCTACTCATTTTGATACAAGAGAAGCACCTTGGAGGAGGTGAGGAGGTTGGTGGGATTATGGTCGGTCAGTAAACATTTATGAAGAATAATAAGAGTGATGACTAACACCGATATGTTACTGACTGGGTGCCCAGCACCATGCTAAGCACTATATGGTGATTGTCTCCTTTGATCCTCACAACTTCCCTGCGGGGTAAATGCTCTTGATTATCCCTCTTTTACAGGTGAGGAAACTGAGGCAAAGGGAAAGTGACTTGCCCAGGGTCCCAAGTCCTCAGCTGTCCAAGGCTGGATTTGAATTCAAGTCTTCTTGACTAAGGCTAGGTGTTCTCTCTCCTTTGTGCCAAGGATACAAAGGAAGTTCTTAATGGTCTAATGAGGGAGACAGTATATAAAAAGAAACTGAAAGTGAGGGGGACAAAGATACAAACATACCCCATGCAGGGACACGATTAAGTCTTGTAGCTGGTGTGGGAAATGGTGAGGCAGGTACCTTGGGTGCCCTCAGATGTTCAAGGATCTGGAAGCTGCTCCCCAATGTCCACCCTCTACCCTCTTTAACAGGGCCAGGTGCTGCTCCGGAGTTATGAGTTCCAGAGTTGATGTCATCTTGCAGAAGGATGCGTTTCAAGAGATCAGCTGGGTGGGAAGTGGTGATGTGACTGCCTTGGGGGCTGGGTTCCTTTGCCTCCCCTCAGAGATACTGAGGTGTGAGTCTCAGAACTGATGAGTGATAGAGATGTGACCAAAAAGGAGACGTTAAAAAAAAAGCACGGAAGAAATCAGGGGGGACTGGTTAAACTTGCCAGTGTTGTTGCTGCCTTATTCAATTTAATGCAGCCTTTTCCAAACAAACTGTAGATAACCCAACTTCCTGGTTTCCTCTGCAGCCCTCCCCTTTCTCTCCTTTGTATATTGGAATGTTTGTGTTTGCAGATGAATAAGCTAGTAATAAAAAGAAAAGAGAAAGACTCTTCTTGAATAAATTTTGTTGGACGTTTAAAAAAGGCTGCCTGTTCCCTACTAACACATCACTCTTCTGTAGATGGGAAGGGAAGTGTGTGTGTTTATGGTGGATGATGATTCCTTGCTCACTTTTAGGGTATGAAGCAGAGAGAAGTTGTTTACTCTGAAGTCAGAGCAGCCCAGATCTAGTGCTGCAAGAGACCTTGGGGGCCATTGAGTCCCTGAATATGCCACTATAGTAAGCGAAGCAGCTTGTGCAAAAGGAGCTTCCCTGCTGATGGGGAGGTATAAAGAAAGAGGAAGGAGGAGGGTACAAGGAGGGGAGCAGGGAAGGCCTCATTCTGAAGATTGTGCCTGAGCTTCAAAGGTGAAGGGAGTGCAGGATGGTCAGGACAAAAGCAACAGGGGCTAGAGGGGCAGAGAGAGGCCACTTTGGCTGGATCCCCACTTTTGGGGCAGGATGGCCAGGGGACTGAAAAGATAGGTTGGGGCCAAGTTGTGAGGAGTTTGAAAAGATGGA
This sequence comes from Pseudochirops corinnae, assembly GCA_028646515.1. Lineage (NCBI taxonomy): Eukaryota > Metazoa > Chordata > Mammalia > Diprotodontia > Pseudocheiridae > Pseudochirops > Pseudochirops corinnae. The sequence goes on along the minus strand of CM053587.1, from coordinate 347,732,169 downwards.
CCAAGGAATTTATATTTGTTCCTAAAAGCAGTGAAGAGTAGGGGCATGGAAAATCGTTTTGGCGGCAGTGGGGGTTGACTTGAGGCAGGGAGGCCACTTAGAAGCCTGTGGCATTCTAGTCACATAAGGGCAGTCATCATAAAAGGCAGGATTTGAACTCAACTCCTCTGAGGCCAGAGCCAGAGCATTTTCTTTTTCTAAAGTTTATTTACTTTTGTGATTGTGAGTTCTGAATTTTCCCCCCAGCTTCCCCAAGAAGGCAAGCAATCTGATATAGGCCATACATGTACAGTCATTAAACATTTCCACATTAGTCATGTTGTAAATGAAGAATCAGAATGAAAGGGAAAAACCACTAGAGAGAACAAACAAAAAGAGAGAGAGAAAATTATATGCTTCAATTTGCATTCAGGCTCCATAGTTCTGTGTCTGGATGTGGACAGCATTTTCCATCACGACTTCCTTGGAGTTGTCTTACATCCTTGCATTTCTGAGAAGCAGTATGTCTGTCAAAGTTGATCCTCATATAGTGTTGCTGTTACTGTGCACAATGTTCTCCTGGTTCTGCTCATTTCACTCCACATCAGTTCATCTAAGTCTTTGAAGATTTTTCTGAAATCCACTTGCTCATCATTTCTTCTGGAACAGTAGTATTCCATTAAATTCATATACCACAACTTGTTCAGCCATTCCCCAATTGATGGTCATCCCCTCGATTTCCAATTCTTGGCCACCACAAAAAGTGCCACTATAAATATTTTTGTATATGTAGATACTTTTCCCTTTTCTATGATCTCTTTGGGCTATAGACCTAGTACTGGTATTGCTAAGATCAAATGATATGCAGTTTTACAGCCTAGCCCTTTGGGCATAGTTTCACATTGTTCTCCAGAGTGATTGGATCACTTCACAACTCCACCAACAGTGCATCAGTGTTCAGTTTTCTTACTTCTTTCCTCAACATTTATCATTTTCCTGTTTTGTCATGTTAGCCAATCTGATAGGTGTGATGTGATACCTCAGAGTTGTTTTAATTTGAATTTCTCTATAATCAATAGTGACTTAGAGCATTTTTTCATATGACTATAGATAGCTTTAATTTTTTCATCTGAAAACTGCCTGTTTACATCCTTTGGTCATTTATCAATTGGAGAAAGACTTGTATTCTTATAAATTTGATTCAGTTCTCTATATATTTGAGAAATGAGGCCTTTATCAGAAGGCCTTTATCAGAAACACTGGTTGCAAAAATTCTTTCCCAGTTTTTTGCTTTCTAATCTTGTTGGTTTTGTTTGTGCAAAAACCTTTTTAATTTAATGCAGTCAAAATTACATGATGGTCAAAAGAAGCTATTCAAGGACACTCTCTGAAGAACTTTGGAATTGTGTGACCTGGGAGACACTGCACAGGACGATGGTGCTTGGCATGCCCACGTCAGAGAAGGTGCTGTGCTCTATGAACAAAGCAGAATTGAAGTAGCTCAAAAGAAATACGACATGCACAGATTTAGAGAATCCACCCTAAATATTCACATGGATTGTTTGTGCCTGACCTGTGGTGGAACATTCTGAGCTCGTACTGGTCTGATCAGCCACTGTTGGACGCATTGGAACTTGACTCTAACATAGTGATATCATTTCAGTCTTCTTCAAGAATATAGGACAACAGACAACCAATTAATGAGCTGGCAACCAGGGGTCCGGACCCCCTTCTGTGGGCAGGAGTATGATACTGGAAATGTGTTAGTCCCTCTCGGGGTGCTGGGTGCTCTGATGGGGGGACCGTTAGAGCTCATGGGGTGCTGTTTCCTTTCCTCTCAGGCAGCTCCGGCCAGGAGATAGATCACGGGAACAAGATGGGATGACATTTCTCTGTTACTGCCTACAGGAATGATCCAAGAGACCGGCAGGCAGTGGAATGCTGCCTTCTCTCTGCTCTCTATGGGCAGCAAGGTCCCTGCAAGGGGGAAGAACCAGCCTCGGAGACCCACACGGGATGCAGTGGTGCCTCTCTGTCCCCTGCAGTTAGGAAATGACCAGCCTAGGAGATTGGCATAGGATGCAGTGGTGCCTTTCTGTCCCCTGCCTGCCAACAGGAAATGGCCAGCCTAGGAAACCCATATGGGATGGAATGGTACCTTTCCCTCTTCTCCTTGAAGACAGGAAAAGGCCACCCTAAGAAATGGGCACCGGGTAGAAGGGTGCTGGCCCCCTCCATTTGGGAAGTGTCCAGTTTAATTGCATTAGGGATACGATATCCGAAGTCATGTAGAGTCAAAGACAAGTACAAAGGGAAGATCCGCAGCTGAGTTGGGGAAGGAAGGGAGGCTGCTGGGTTACATACTGAGCAGCACTTTCTTTCATCTCTTTTTTTGTGATGGGAGATGGGTGGTGGGAAGCTGTGAATTGTATTTTCCTGCTCAGAGGATAGGTTTCTCTGAACACAGATGAGTAAGGTGACATTTTAACAATGGATTTTGTGCCAGCAGTAAGGTTTAAATTAAGATTCTTTCAGAAAAATGCAAAAGAAGATCTAATTCCGAAGATGAAGAAAAAGAAAGAAACTTCCCTGTTGAGGTGACTTCACTGTTTGTTCCTTCAGGGTCCTCAGCCATAGGTTGGGGTCTCCCTAGAGATCCAGCAGCTTGCTGTGCTCCACCTGGCAGCTGCCTCCTGCCCCTGAGCCTCCTCTTCCCTTCCATTCCTGGGTCCCTGTGCTTTACCAGAGTACGCAGCTGTCTGTGGCTCCCTCCCCTTTCACAGACCCCATGATCCCTGCCTTGCATTTCTCATTAGTGACGATGCTAACAACTGACCTTAACCCCACCTAGCACTTGACAGACATTGCCTTATTGGAGCCTTAGCTCTGTGTGGGGGTGCCCCATTCTACATGTAAGGAAACCCAGGCTCATACTGACGAGGTTTACTTGCCTCTGCTCCCATAGCCTGTCGAGGCTCAACTCTGTTTACTGTGCCAGGCTGCCTCTTGTTTGTCTAGAGGAACTGGGATGATTCGTGAAGCACCAGGATAGGATGGATTTCCGGTTCTCCCTAGCACACTGAGGTTTCTGAGGTTTCCCAGGTGCTTCACACCAGCCCATCATGCTCGGCAGGTAGTACAAGTCTCATCCATCATTTTCACAGACAAGATCTCACTGTTCCAGCTCTAAAATAGAAGACTTAATTTCTGTCTTTTTCCAAAGAATGAGCCCCTGGCATCCCTGGTCCACCCCCATTCCATCTATGTTGCCAGGGTCACCTGCCCTCCCAGAGAGGTGGCTTGGCTTTCGGGTCAGGGCTTCTGATTTGAATGCTAGTTCTCTTTTCATCATGCCCCACTTACTACATACACACATGGATACACCTATCTTATTAAATAATCCAATCATAGAGGAATGTAAAGCAGTCTTTCTTGGGCTCCAAAGGCACTCATGAGTGACTGTCTTTTCCCTATTTGGTTTTTTGAAAATAAAATGGATTGTTTGTTGTCTGGATAAATGAAAGTGGGCTGTGCTTGGTGTTGTCACCTCAGGGTGTGATCCCCTTCAGTGGTTCGGGGTGGGGCTGTGGGAAGATTTCCAGGCCCAGCTAACTCATAGGCCCTCTTTCTATAGGTGGTCCTTGGGAAGCAGCTGAAGCGAGACCTGAGCAGGAGCCCCCCTGAGGATGAGCTGCAGCACACAGGTAGGGATGGATGTCTAAGAGCCTTCTCCCGAGCTCTGTAGCTCTCCCTCCCCTAAGGCTAGCCTTGTTTTCCCTATTGTGAAGGAGAGAGAGGTTTATTAAAGCTTTAATTTTCTTTAAAAAAAAAATTAACACCTTTCTGTTTTATCCTCTACTTTTCCTTTAAAAACAAAAGTCAACTTTATTTTCATTTCCAAGTGTTCAGTCCCTCCCCTCCTCCACCCATTGTGAAAGGAAGAGAAATAAAACTCATTACAAACATGTATGGATGTGAAAAACATTTCTGCATTAGCTGTGTCTTCCTCCCCTCACCCCCCTCCCCTCCAAAAAAAGGGGAAAGAAAGAAATAGAAGAAAACATGCTTCAGCGTGCACTCTGAGGCCAGCCCTTCTCTCTGGAGGTAGGTGGCATGTTTTTTCCTGAGTCTTCCGGAATTGTGGTGGGTCATTGTGTCAGGCAGAGTTAATAAATAAGTCTAAATTTACAATGTTTCAGTTACTATAGAAATGACTCTTGATTCTGCATCAGCTCATACAAGTTTTCCCAGGATTCTCTGAAGCCCTCCCCTTCATCCTTGCTTTCTAGTACAGTGTTACTCCATCCCATTTGTCCAGCATGCTGCAGTTGATGGGCACGAACATGATGCCCTCAGCTTCCAGTGCTCCCTGCCTGTTTCCTCACTTCATGAGAAGATGGTGCACTAACTCATGTGGGACTCTGGTAGGGTGAGCGCTTTGTCACCTGGGGGACACTATCAGTGGCACATTGGTGCTCCCTCCACCAGTAAAGATGGCAGCCTCACTAGCCAGAACAGGTTTGAGGAAGTGCTGGGCCCACCCTTTCAGGGCTGACCTTGTGCTTGTTCCACTGGGCTGGTCCTCCCATGACTGCCCATCACCAACCCAGACTGGGAGCTTTTCTTGGACTCTGCTGGCAGAGTCACCTGCTTCCCACAGGAGGAGAACGGGTGGGGAAGATTAGTGTTGGGACTAAAGTAGCACTTTCATGCTGCTGCCACCTCACCCTGGAAATGCTGGAATTTCACCTGCTGGAAATGCTGTGTCTTTGTATCCTCAGGACCTGGTACCATCCCTGGGGCACAGTGGGCCCTTAATAAAGGAGTGGGGGATGGATCGAATGAACTTGTCTTTTAAGTTGAAACTGTTTCTCTAGGAGAGTGAGTTCATCCTGGACCACTTGTGCCCACTGGCAATCTCTTGTCAGGACCCTTTGGTCCCTGTGCTTCCTGCTGGTGGTCTGTCTAGGGAATTGGGTCCCTGATGGATGTCTCCTCTCTGGGCAGTGCTGATCATTGTTGAACACAACTGGAGGTGGGACCTTATCTCCCCAGCTTGTGCGGTGAAGGGACAGTAGGTGAGAGGATCTCCTTTGCGAAACTTGAAGGAATTTCGAGTTTTAAAATGAGGACCATGAGCTAGATGCCCCAGACCCAGATCTAAAATGCTAAGAAGATGGTTACTTGGTCCTCCAGTGTTCTCACTGTGCTCACCTTGTTAGTTATGTGTGCATAAAGAGCAAGAAGGTCAGACCCTGCTTTCAGGGACCTTACAGTCTAATATGACATGGTCACTGTGGACTTGCCCTGTCCTTGTATTAAGCTAGCCATGGGCTTAGCCTTTCTCCTGGGAAGAGCCTTAGTCAGGAACCTCAGAGGAGCAGTCTGTGGGCCCCCAGGAGGCCATTCTCAGAAGGGTTCTTCCCCCCCCATGTCCCCACCACCTCCTTTTCCTGAGCTTTCATTCATGGGATAGAGCCAATTCTCTGTCTTTTCTGAAACCATTTTCCTAGGCTCTCTTGGGAATGCTGTAAAATGGAAGGTTTTCTTAGAAGTGTTTTCTGGGGAGGGAAGCCCAGCTGACCTCTCACTTACATAAGGGTTCCTGAAGGGAAGGGGCCCTGAAGAGTCTGTGTAGGAGGGCTGCCACTCCTTGCTCCTGTGAGCACGGGGACGAAATCACACAGCGTGGGTCAGATCTGGGAATGGGACCCAGCCACCTCCGACTCCAAATTTGGCACCCTCTCTACAGTGTAGACCTACGTATAGGTCACAGGCAGTCTTGTGGGGCCTCTCATCTAAACCTTTGCATTTAGTGTTTAGCATTAGAGTGACCAGCTCATGCTTCCGTCATATTTCCAAGTGAAGCTGAGGTGGAGAGCCAGAGGTGGTTCTCAGTGGGGTATGGGCAGCTGCCCCCACAGAAGGCAAAATAATATGCCAGTACAGGGAAAATGCCTTTGAAGCCCCCCAGGCCATCACCTTCTCAGTACCTGGTGCCCTGATGCTCTGGGTCTCTGGCTGGCCACAGGCCCCTCACTCGGGTGTCCTCACTTCCTAACTCCTGATGTGCTATGATTATCCCCACTTTATGGATGAGGAAACTGAGGCATCTACAAACCTGTCTTACACATACTGCTTATACCTTACAGCCTTTAGTAAATACTGTTGAATTGGAGAGACCTTCTAGGGGTCTCAGCTGGTGACAGAGCAAGGTGTGGTTCCAGGCTCTCTCCTTTCTCCCCTACCACCCCAGTACCCCCAGGCCTGCCTGGGTTTGGGCCTGCACAGGCAGTGCCGGTAGCAGCAGCGACTCTGAAGGAGGCTTTCTTAGCCCAAGGCCGTCTTTAATTTGTAGAGCACTGTTGGAGACCTGGCCTCCCCTGGCCCTACCTACCTGACTCACCCCATGCCCCTGGTGCCGATGGTTATTTTTCCCTCTTGGTCTGGATTTCACAGTAACATTGCTTTCTCCTCTCAGAGGTAGCAGGAGACGGGGAGAGAGAGGGAAATCAGACCCCATTTAAAGGAGACTGCCTAGAAAGAGGCTGCCCTCATGGCCCTTCCTTCTGAGGGGGAGCCTGGAGGCAGAGTGCTGGGCCTGTGATTGAATTGGTGTCCAGAATCCCCTGTCCAGATGCTCTGAGCAGCAACTGTTCTGGGACTGCTCCAAGCTAGAGAGCTGTGTCGGGGCACCAGCCGGCCCAGCTGGGCCCCTGACTCCAAGCTCTCGTCACTGTTCCCTTCTGATGAAGATATTTTAATAAATCTGTTGTATTATGACAGTTCATCTTATTTCTTAAAGTATTTTTTATTCAAACCTGGACTCCAGGTCATAGAATCATAAGATTTTGAACTCATCCAGTTTAACTCTCTCATTTTCCAGAGAAGGAAACTGAGACCCAAAGAGGCCAAGTGAGTTAAGGTCACACAGGTAGTGAGTGGTAGAACCGAGGGTGTCTCATACCAAGTCCCTGTTCTTTCCTGACATTTCTCCAGATTTTAACATGTCCATTCACAAAGGTTCAAAGATATGCTGGTTTGGGGGATAAATGAGACCATCCGTGTCACTGGGGCTGGTGGGTGGGGGGTGGGAAGGATGGCAGCATCAGGGAGAACCGCTGGTAAGGTGCTAACTGAAGAGGACACAGGACAGAAGGGCGGCTTCTTCATGCAAAAGCCAAGGCAGCCCACAGGGGAGAGGTCCTTGTGATGTGATTATGGGGGAAACGTCAGGCGGTTATGTATGGATGCCATTTCTTTTTGTGAAACCTTGCGTTGGTTCAGCTCATTCAGAGCAGTGTTTCGATGCTGAATAAAGCCGTGGTGCCATACCTACTCCCAGTGCTTGGTTTTGTTTTTTCTCAGTTTTCCTTTAGGCTTGTTGTGCTGCCCCAATCTCACAGTGCGCCAGTGCCCTAGCTCACCCTGAGGGCTTCTCTTTGGGTCCATGGGTGGTCTTTTGTGTACACGTTGGTCTCCAGATTCCTGTATTTCAGTGTTCCAAAATTTAAATTTCTTTGGGATGAAGATTAGAAAGCTGACCGATACACATTATCCAAAGGTTTCTGTGTGGTGAGTGCTTCATATCTGTGTTCCTTTGTGGAATCCCAAGAACCGTGTTTACATGCTACCTATAAGGGATGGACTCTGGGAGTGGGAAAAATCCTTGAAAGATCCCTGATCCCCTGCCTGGGTCAGCCTCCAGGCAACCGGGAAGAACAGAGGCTTCGGTGAGAACCGGCAAGAGTCTGGTCATCTTCTTTAAAACAGGTTTTATTAAATGGGGAATGAAAGAGGATTGCAGATTAGTGTGTGTGACTGTGAGAGAGAGAGTGTGTGTGTGCGTGCGTGTGTGTGTGTATGTGTCTGAGAGACAGAGAGACAAGGAAGGGTGAAGAGAGCCTCCTGATGCTCTGGCTGATGACCTCCGTGGATCCTGTGCGGCTCACATCCTTCTGTGCCTTCTCGCCCCAACCAAGTCCTGTCCTCTGCAGAGCCTGCCCATTGTTGCTTTCCTCAGACCCCTCACCACCATCCCTGGGATGATGTCCTTCACACCCCTTACTTTGCATAAGGTGCCACCATTGGTGATGCACCACAGCCTTCTGTTGTTCCTCAGGTCCCTTGCCTGGCTGGCAGCCTGCCCCACAGAGCCTGGTGTCCTTCCAGTCAGGACCACGTGGCACCTCCAGGAGGTGGAATTGTCAGGATAGGTTCCCGTGGCAGTGAACTGTCTGGGATCATTGGAGGTGCTGGCCATTTTTTAAAAATTTAAATTCTCTTTTTCATTCTGAACCTAACAATTCTCAGCAGAAATGAACACGAACACACACACATATACACACATACACACCACACATACACTCTCACACACATACACACCACGCACACATGCACACGCACACATGCACACGCACACACACCCTTGTAGGGCAGAAGAGGATTCCGTGTGAAACCATGAGCTCGTTACACACAGCTTGTCTTTCATTAAAAATACAGACCTGTTTGATACTGTAATAATCAAATTGCCACATCCGTCCCTTTGGGAATTTCTTGTGTCCCCTTTGTAACACTTTCTCCACCTTTTCTCACTCCTGACTCACTCGCCTGCCCCATTACAACAGATAGGCAGACATAAGCAAAGTAATTCAGCTCGTTGACTCCACCTGGCAGGATGTGTCTTACTCTGACCCTCGAGACCATCACCTTTCTGCCAGCTGCAGGGGGCTGGCCTTGGTGCTGGGGGGAAGTGTTGTCCCAGACCAGGCCGCTTTCTTTTTGTTTCTGGGCCTACTTCTTCCGGGATAACCTAACAGTGGGCCGACCACTGATTACGTCTAGTCCTCTGGACTACGTTCCTTTTTCATCCACTGTGTACATATATATGTGTACGTGACTCAGCCTTTTGGGGATACAAAATGAGGAGGGGGGACGTAGACAAAAAGGGAGAAAACCTTCAGAGTCTTTGCAAGGATTTAGATCAAGACAGAAACAAAAGGCTGAGATGGTACCTTCTTCACTCCAGTTCTAGGAGGTGAGAAGCAACGTCCCTATGTTGCAGGTGAGTGGACTGAGACTCTGAAAGCTGGCATGGTTTGCCGAAGCATTCATCTCCAGTCAGCCTCCAGTCAGGCCCCCTGCCTCCAGACCAAGCATTCTTCTCATTCCTCATGAATGCTTTTGGGTGCGTGAGTTACGCCCATAGTACCACCTCCAGAGCTTGTATTATTCTGGGTAGAGAATAATTTCACAAAATAGCTGCGGAGCCTTTGACAAATTCCATTTAATTCCATGAGTATTTATGAAAAAACACACACTGTGGGCAGAGAATTGTCCTGGCCTGGGGGGTCATGTTGGGGTGGGCACCTCCTCGGCACTACGGCGGGCTGGCACTTTCTCTGTAATTTAGGGATTTGTTTTGAGCACTGAGTAGGGATGCAGTTAGTCTGGCTTCAAGGCACAAACAGTGATAATAATATTTGATAAGGGCCTACTATGTGCCAGGCACTGCTAAGTGCATTGTAGGGATTGCCTGATTGATCCTCACAGCAACTTGGAAGGTAGGTGCTATCATAATGCCCATTTTACAAATGGGGAAATGGAGGCAAACAGCGGTAAAGTGACTTGCTTAAGCCCACCCAGGTAGTGAGTGTCTGAGGCTAGATAGGAACCCAAGACTTCCTAACTCCAGGCCTGATGCTCTGTGCACTGGTGTCCTTGGGCAGCTCCCCACACCAGACAGCCTCATAGTCCTGCTTCCTGCCATGGCTCAGTCTGGTAGTGGCTGAGATAGACCCTGAAGGCATGGTCCATGTTAAACCATTTTAGACTATGCATGACCTCAGGAGACCTGGGAAGGGGAGCCTGCTTTTTGTCTGGCCAGGGAGGGGGGAGGCCAGACCCCTCTTGAGAGGAGGCCAAGTGCTGGTGGGCATTTAAGAGGACAATACCCACAAATTTACAAGGAGTTAATGAGGCCACTGACCTCTGCCTTCAATAAAGATGGCGGGGAGGAAAAACACATGCGAGTCAATTGGTTTATTCTAATTGCAGTTGGCCGTTGTGGAAGAATGACCATCAGAAGGGGAATTAGTATATGGGGCTGACCTAGAAATGAACTCCAGTTCCTGCTCTAGCTGGAAGCAAAGCCAAGAATGGGCCATTTCCAGTTTGTTACAAATTAGACCTGAAGGTATTTCTTTTGGTTTGTTTTCCAGAAGTATTAGAAGGGTTCATGGAAAGGCATCACTCTATTTTATACTATTTACTACAAAGGCTTTGGTCGAGAGCATCTTTCCTCCCTTAGGCACCTCCATATAAAACCTGTGCATCCAGCATTTACAGCAAATTCTCTCCCGATGATAGCATCCCCGTAATGATGCTAGTAAGATGAAAATCCAGTGGGGATAGGTCATTGACAAAAAGAAAGGCTACATATACACGAAAATATTTGGGCCAGCCTGCTCGGAGATGAGTGATAGAGATGTGCAAACAAAGTACCAGGACGGGATGAACAAATCGTGGTATGTGAATGTAAGGGGATGTTGCCGTGCTCTAAGAAATAGCCAGTGTGATGAAGACTGAAAAGCTTGGGGAGACTTAGTTGAACCGATAGGAAGGGAAGTCGGTGGAGCCAGCAATGTAGATGGCTAGAGTAACAGAAAAAGAAATGATGCTGTATGCATCCAGTGACCCACTTTGGTCCCAGGAAAGATGAGGAAATGCATTGCCTTTTGCAGAAGAGGGGAAATTATTGGTGCGGAGGGTTGCATGTGGCATTAGGCTCCGGTGACATGCTAGATAGCTTTTTTTCTCTTTTTAAAAATTTTGTTACAAGGAAAGGCTTGGGTTGTTGGGGAGGAGATGTGTTCAGAAATAAAAGCAGTGTTCAAACAAGATCAGTCATGTTAAAAAACTCTTCAGAGATACATTGAAAGTCATAATTCAGGAAAAGGTTGGATAGCCACTTGTCCATTACGGGTTGGATTTAATGGCCAAGGTGTGACAACAGCAGCCCCTGAGACCCCGGAATTGTGCATTTTGTCAGTTATTAATCACATTTTGCAGTGTGGGGTCACAGAACAGATAACTGTTTATGAGAGAGAGAAATGGACAAATGGTATGTTAAAACCTTTGTGCTTCCTTGAACCTGTATGTTCTCAGTTTCTTCCAAAGTTCTGAGCATGAATGTCTGTCTCTGAAACCAGATGAAAAGCCCCAGTCTCAGTTACTGAAACCCCAAGGAAAAAATACCAATATAAACCCAAGGAATGGTATTTTTAAGTCAGCAAGCATTTAATAAGCACCTACTGTGTGCCAAGCACCTGCTAAGTGCTGGGGGGTTCAAAGAAAGCAAAAGTAGCCCCTGCCCTCAAGGAGCTCCCAGTCTAGTATATGCAAGAACTTCTGACTGTAGTTGGGCCAGTTCCTTCTGGTTTGGACAGAGGAATGCAGATGTATTTGCAGCAGGGGCATGGTTCTAGGTTACAGCACTCGAAAGAGCTAAACTTGGCGCGCTTGTGTGGCAAAGGGCGGACCATGTGACGATGCCCAAGGAAGCCGCACTTGCCTCAAAGAAACCTTGAGTTAGAGGAATGTTCCTTAAACTTTGCTTTGGGGAGATTAGGCATTCCTGAAGTGACCATGACCTCCTGGCTAAAGATGCTCCCTATTGCAGTTGACTGTGCAGCTGATGCTGAGTTAAGCAGCCAGCCTTTAACTTGGAAATGATCCCTACCTAAATTGGCATTTTGGGCAAATAAGCCTAGAGTCACTGTTGTCATTTTGTTTTTTTATCATCTTAATGATATGATAGCTTTTGTTTTTACACCCTCCTCATTTCCAGATACACTGCTAAGAAAGGCTTCTCTTGTGTCCTTGTTCACTCTTAAAATCTGAACATAACATTTCTTCCTCAGTCTTAAGCCCCTTAATGTTTGCTTTTCCAGGCCAAGAATCATTAGGATTTTTTTTGTTTGCCTGGGTGTATAAATCTACATACTTCAGCTTTCACACATTGTCTCTTTTGGGGCAGCTAGGGGACTCAGTAGCTGGAGAACTGGGCTTGGAATCTGGAAGACCCAAGTACAAATTCAACCTCAGACAGTTGCTAGCTCTGTGATCCTGGCAGTTCGCCTCTGTTTGCCTGTTTCCTCATCTGGCTGTTAACTCTTACTAGTGAGCTCCTTTGTGTCTGTTCCCCTTCCTGACATGGCCCTTGTTTGGCTGAACTTGGTTGTGGCAGCCTGTTGAGCTGCCTCCAAGTTAGGGACTCCCTAGCTTGTAATTGATCCTATTGTTTATTTTCCCTTTTATATTGAACCAGGCCAGGTTTGGGGGGAGTGCACGTTTGACAGTTTTCCACGTACAGAAATGGCAGCTTATTCCTACCTTTTGTTTCCCTGAACCCTAAGCTGTTTTCCTATACATGACAAACAGCTCTGCCCAATGCCATGGTGGCTTAATCCAGGAGGAAAAAATAGTTATATAACCTTGGCAGAGGTTTTATGAAAGTCCGAATGATGCCTTCCGGCTCCTCCTTGGCCATTATTTGTTTTTCCCTCAATGAATTCTAGTTTATTAAACCAAGGTGATTTCCCCTTATAGAAAGAACATTGCCTCCTTTCTATATCCAAGTCACTCCTTCTTAATTCAGCAATCCTGCCCTTTATTCTAATTATAGCCAACTAACCAGGTAAATCTCAAATTCACTGTTGTGACATTCCTAGGTGCTCCTCTAAAGAGCTCTGTTCTTCCCTGAGGGAGACACAATAAGAAATCCTCTCAGAGGACAGTCTTGTGTTGTGTTGCTCAGGTCTGGGCAAGAGCCTTCAGTGGACATCGACCTAGAAGTTGGAGGCCTTAGGCCTAGGTCATGAATATCTGCTGAAGAATCAGTCTGAGATAAAGTTATTTGAAGGGCTTAGGTCAGCGGTTCTCAATCTGTGGGTTGCAACCCCTTTGGGGGTTGAACGAGGTCGCCTGAAACCATTGGAAAACGTATTTCTGATGGTCTTAGGAACTGAGGCACCGCTCCTCTATCCGTCTCCAGGCAGGTCCACCCTCATGCAGATATGCCCACATACAAGTATTAAAGGTTCGCCACATTAGGAAGGTTGAGAACCACTGGCTTAGGTTGTTACATTTGGCCCTGAAGGGCAGAACTAGGAGCCATGGAAGCAAGTGGGAGAGAAGCAGATTCAGGAAAAACCTCCTGATTTGGAGGGCCTCAAGCAGAGACAGGACAGCCACATACCAGGCGTGGTGTTTTGTTTCAGTTGGACTGGACGACTGCTGAGGTCCCTTCCAACTGTCACTTTCCATGATGTGGAATCCAACAGGTTTTCTTCCCAGAGCTTGGTTGGGAAGGTAGGGTTCAAGTGACATTGTCCTCATTATACGGATGAAGAAACAGAGGCTCCCTGAAATGAAGAAACTTGTTCAAAGTCCTAGAGTTGGGATTCAAGTCCAAGGCTCTTGACCCCACGTCCACAATATACCACACCAAAGCCCTATGAGAAGTGGGACCGTACTTGTAATCAATTTCCCTGTCTACCCTTAACCTTCAGCACCCTTGGGACAAGGCTTTCTGCTCCTGAGGATCAATTCTCATCTTGTAAACCTTAGCACTCTCTTATCACCCTTATGGCTCTCCTCCGCCAATGGGACCAACAAGGACCTGTTTTCCATTCCCTCTTTTTCCTACTGGAGAAGGAAATGGCGAACCACTCCAGAATCTTTTGTTAAGAAAACCCCAGATGGGATCAGGAAGAATTGAATGACTCAAGTATAACTCTTCTTTACAGGCATCAGTCTTCCATTTTTATTAGGGAGCTGAGGGGTTTTGTTGACATTTCTATTTCCCCTTCCCTTTGCCTGGTCCAGATCCAGGACAGATGGCAGGTGGCATAGGTTTTTTCTTGGGTTTCAGTGAGGTAGGTTGGAAGAACAGTCTCCAGGTTTTTTGCAGATTGTTTACTTCAGATACACTTTTCCTATTTCTCCCTTGATGTTTGCATTTCATCATACTTTCTGCTTTTTACAAATGTTTTATTGATGCTTTTTTTACATCCCCATCCTGTCCCAGGCACACTGCCAGTAAAACCATAAGTACTTTTAAGTTAGTTGATCAGCAAACATTGATAACAGCAGGCACTAGGCAAAATACTTTGGAGACAAAGAAAGGCAAAAATAGCATTCCTGTCCTCAGGGAACTCACATTCAGATGGGATAGCATGTGTGTCAATAGAAGTATATATGAGAGAGACAGACAGAGACCAAGGGGGAGAGAGAGGTCAACACAAAATACAGTGACACATGGCCCATACCATTAAACCTCCACCCTTGTCTGTGTCAGAAGGAGGGAGGGTTGTGCCAGACACATTCCTCCAGTCAGTAACGGTTCCTGCCTTGATGGGAGGGAGTCTGGATGTCATTTTAAAAGTGTTTTTCTTTATATTCTCTTGGCTATTGTACATATTGTGGGTTTTAAAAAATATATAATTTTGCCTGTTTTACTCTGCATCAGTTGTTCCTCTGAATTCAGTATATTCATGGTTTCTTCTGGCATAATAACATTCCATTATGTGCACTGACCACATTTTGCAGTGATTCTCTAGCCACTGGGCACCCACTTTGTTTCTAGTTTTTCACTCCCACGAGAAGTGCTGTTATAAAAAATGTTTTGGCAAATACAGAGCCTTTCCTTCTAAGACATCTGTGGGGGTTTTGCCTAGTGGTGTGATCAGTGTTGTCAGTCTTGTTTCCCTTTTTTAAAAATGAGTACCCAAATGATAAGTTGGTTTTCCCTCTCCATGGGATTTTTGTTCAGGTTTAAACATTTTTAAAAATAGATTTTGTTGCTATTTCTTGTTTTTACATTAACTGTTTCTAATCTATTCTCTTAAGACAAAGAAGAAAAAGAGAAAACATTCAGTGAAACAGACCCACACTTTGTTCCACAACCATAGATCTCCTCCTCCTCTGCCCCTCTGAGAAGGGAGGGGGATGCCGACTTCTCCCCAGGACGTTGAATTTCCTTGTGTTGCTGTCCTCTCTAGGAGACTTCTGTAGGGCTACTCAGAAGCAAATCCATACCTGACCTATGCAGAGCTTGGTTGGGAGGTTGCCTGGTATATTGGATTGGGAGCTCCCTGAGGGCAAGAACAGTTTAATTTTAGTCTTTGTATCTTCACACCTGACACAGAGCACCATGAAAGGGTTGGATCAGATTGGACTGCGAGAGTCAGCACAGCTGAGCAGCCTCTGAGTCTCCATTTCTTCATGTTAAAGCCAAAGGCTTTATCCAGTTGCTCTCCAGTTCTCTCCAGCTCTGTGATTCACATTTTAAGCCCCTCAGTATTCTCATGTGACCAAGCTTTCCCATTGCCTTTGTGACCTTCCCAATGAGGCTGACTGTCATAACTGGTGCATGACTGTTTCTAGCACAGGTTCCAAAGCTCAGCGTGGCATTCTGTCATGGTACATTCTGTTAATAGTATTCATGTTAGGTTCTCCTAGAACCTCCCATAGAATGTCAGTAGCCCTGTTTCTGACCAGCTGTGTGGTTCTGATCAGGCCATTTGACTTCAGAGACTGAGTTCGCTTGTCTAGAAAATAGGGTTAACAACAAGGAGCTGCCTCACATGGTCACAGGATCAAGTGAGATTTATACAGTGCAGCTCTCATAATTATTGTTAATGCGATTGTTACCATCATCACCACTTCCCAGCAGATGCCCGTTAAATCCAGAGCCACACCTGGATCTTTGTAGGCTAGCCTCTCCATTTTTGTTTTAGTCATCTGTGTGTGGAAAGCAATATATCATTTGTATGGACCTTGGCGCACCTGCCACCTCCCACACCTGTCAGTTGTTTTAAATATATGTTTCAGGTGTCTTGATTAAAACCTATTCCTGTAAGTACTTCAAGGAGCTCTTATTTCATCCCTATGGCAAATCCTTCTCCCAGTGTAGATTCTACTTACTTGGAACCTTGGTAGATGGTCGTCTCCAGTTGTCATGGCCAAAGATAATTCATCTCCTGGTGAGCAGCCTTCTGAGGTCAAGACTTGTATGGGCTGCTCAGAATGTTCCCTTCAACATGCTGTAGCAGGAAAAGCACAGGATTTGGAATCAGAACCTGGCTCAGACCTAAATCCTGAATTTGTGGTTTATTACCTACATGATTATTACCTTATGATTTTGGGCAAGCCCCTTCTCTGGACCTCAGTTTCCTCATCTGTCAAATGAAACAGCTGGACCCGATGCCCTCTAAGAATCCTGACAGTTCTGAATCCATGTCACATTGATTTGTCCTAAGGAGACCTCCTTGATCAGACCTCTGAACATGCTCCAGGCTGAGGATCTCCGATTTCATTGGTGTAGAAGCTGCTTCCTCCAACATAGATCTCAACCCCCTCTACAGCCTAGTAGCCACTATTTTTTAAGTTGCTGTGACCCAAAGATTCATCACCACATGGCCATACTTGGGGTGGCCCCACAGGACAGAGATAAGAAAGAGTCTGAGGCTAGTCTGCCCTGGAATCTTCAGTGGAATTGACTCTCCTCCTCATTTGTATAATTGATAATGCTTGCATAGCACTCTAGCAGTGAGCTGGCACTTGATTATTATCGCCTCAGATGCTAATAATTTGACTCCTCACATGGAGGGTTTCATTTATACAAACCAGGAAAAGGTTGGGATTTGTATAGAGCAGAAATTCAATCCATAAGCATCTTTTCAGTGTCTCCCATGTGTCAGGTACTGTGCTAAGGTCTAAGGATACAAAGACAAGATAAAATGATCCTTGTCAAGCTTACATCGCAGTAGGAGAGAGATCTACGTATTTCCTTAGAGATCAAATTAAAATCTGAGATGGAAACAGTAGAGGACTCGATGAAAAAAGTTGTTGAGGTTTTTTGTTCTTTGAAATCAAACCTCTTATTTCACTAACAGCCTTATTCATATGAATTAGATGACTTTGAGAACACTAACGCAGAGGCGAGAGTTCAGGTCCAGTCTATTGTGGAGCTACTCCATTATCTCAAAGTGATTTTTGTACACCTACTTACGTGGAAGCACTGTGATAGCTCCAGAGTGATACAAGTAAATAAGGCCTTTGGAGAGTGGACGTTCTAATTGTATCAACTTCTCGCCTCTTTTAACCAATCTTCTCAAAGCCTGATTGCCCTGTTCTCAATGGATGGACTGTAGCTTGGCAGTGTATTCCCTAAATCATGGCACCCAGAACTAAACCCAAGTCTAGTGGGCCTGTGAACTCTTTGAGATCTTGAGATTTAACCTGTTCAAAGGTAACATCAGTCATGGGGAAAGGATCAGGGTCCACCCTACTTGGGCCTTTTATGTATTTACTTTTTCAGGGAGGCTGAACTGGCCAACCTTTGTAATAATGAGGAATCTTTGTTAATGGTTTCCATGTTATATAGCGACTCTGCCAAGTTGCCACTTTGGCCTTGTGGCTTAGCAGATTGAAGTACCAGCAGCCATCTTCACACGATAGATATTTCTTGTCCTGTCAAGGGGAACAGAACCATAGGGCATAGGTTTAGAATTGGAAAGGACCTCTAAGGTTATTTGGTCCAGCTCTGTCATTTTACAGATGAGGAAACTCACACCCAGAGAGGTCAAGTGATTTGCCCAGTTTTATTCGATAACAAACATTTTTTAAGTGCCTTTTATGTACCAGGCACTCAGGATACAAAAATTGAAATGAAATAGTCTTTGCCCTCAAGGAGCTTACATCCAACTGGGTGGATACAACATGAGCACAGATATATTCAAAACCATTTCAAGGTGAATGTGTTAATTACTTGCAAACAAGACAGGCTTCATGTAGGAGGTGGTACCTCCTTTAAAATTAGACTTTAAAGGAACACAGGAATTCAAGAGGTAAAGGGGAGAAAGCACAAGATTCTAGCTTTGAGAGACCACTTATTCCAAGGCACAGAGGCTAGAAGTGGACCATCAAATACAGGGAACAGCTAGCAAGCTAGTTTTTAACGTAAGACTGGAAAGGTCACACAGGTATCAAGTGGCAGAGTTGAGATTTGAACCCAGGTCTCCTGACTCTGGATCCAGCACTCTTCTCCTGCCCCACAATAAGGTTTTGTTAATAAAGTGAAAGCAAAAAGATTGGGGCATTTTGATGAAATGGCATGTCATACTGATTTGGGTTCATTTCTCTTGTGCAGAAGAAAACCAAGGAAACATACAGGTTACAACAGAAACTCTGCCAAAACCTACTGAAGAAGGACAAGGTATGAAGGTCAATGGGACTAAGATGATTAGTAATGCAGAGCACAGGAATAACAAAGTGAGTAAAAGTCTCCCACCTGGGCGCATCAACTGCCCAGATGGAGACAGATTCATGACCAGTGGTGAGGTTTCAGAAACCAGCACCTTAGTGTCCCTAGAGCCTTTAACCTCTGTGGAGCCTGAATTGACAAAAGCGCCTTCAACAGAAAAAGAATGTGAAACCTCCAGTGCTCATCCACTTTGGTCACCATTGCCAGAGGACAGTGCCAGCCTCCCATTGTACAGTGGAGTCGTACTGTCCAAATTGAGCCTTGACCACAAAGCCGTTGACAATCACCAACCCAATCATGGCTGTGACGTTGAAAGTCTTTCCAAGACCAGCGTTCCTCAGACCAAGAGCAAGGAAGGTGGTATTCTTCCTTTAGAAGCAGACTCCCAACGGTCATGTTTCCCATTGAGCTTACCCCGTGTGGGGTCTGGAAGTATCCCTCTTGAAGAATGTGGCTCTGGAGATGACCAGCAGAAGATGGAAAAACGCTTCTGGACTGGAGAGGTTTTGAGAAAAGAAGACTCAGCTTCTAGACTGGAAGAAGAAGGAGTTCAGAGTATCAGGAGCAAAAGTAGTGAAATACTTCCTGCCAATGCCAAGCCAAGAGGAGAAGAGAGCAGCACACCTCCTTTGAACTATGCCAGTGATCAAAGAGGATGTGCCCTTGATAACGGCTGCATACACAGCCCCAGTAAGGGGACTGGAGGAGGTCTCCAACAAGAGAACTCTCTTTCTCTTTCAGAAGAAAATCCTATGAATGTCCCTTCAGAAACTCAAGAAAATTTCAAAAAAAACAATGGCAGGAGAGTAACTTGCCCTTGTGATATACACCGAGATGAAGACTCCATAGAGACAAGTGACTCCTTGATGATACAGACTGAAGAATCAGAAGAGACTGTCTTCTCAAGTGCGTTAGGCAAGAGTGTTGACAATTCTTTGGTCAACAGCCAGAGAGGCCTGGGAAGCCACACTGAGAAAAGAGACCCCACTGCTTGTTCTGTGCCAGATGAAGCACCTATACCTGTAAGTAAAGTCTCAGAGGTCAGACTACAGCTGCAGATGGACCAAAACTGTGACCTTGCTAACCAGCCTGAGCCAGAAGAAACTATCGGAATCTCAAGTGGGGTTCTCATTCCACTTGTCGATGGACAGAGAATTGCTTCATGTCCTGTTGAGTCCAGTGAAGACAGAGGGAAGCTTTTACGTGGTTTATCTGGAAAGATGTCCTTTGATGCTTGTGACCACAAGGAAGCAACAGCTCCCCAAGAGTCGTCTCTACGTGGTCATGCAGAAGATGTCTCAAAGGGAACAAGTGAGATTTCTCAGCCACAGGCCAGCTCTGTGTCAGAGGATGGAGTTAGGGTCATTGCCAGCCAGCAAACCATTCTGACCCAAATGAGAGTAGTGAAGGGTGCCTTCTGCCCAGGTGCCACAACCTGCTGTGCCTCTTCTGAGAATCTTGATGTCAGTGCTCAAACAGCAAGCTTCAAAAGGGTGCCAAACAACACAGTCATAGGAAAACTGGCCACTTTATCAAGCCTTGAAGAAGAAGTAACAGAATTATCTAAAGAGGCTCCTGACTTACAGCCTGAAAGCGCTCAATCTCGATGTCGCAGCTGCCACCAGAAAACTGAGAACACCCCAGAAGGGGCCATGTGCTCAGAGGTTATTAGCCACAAGTGCACTGCAATCTCCCCAGAGGCTGAGAATCAGTCTGTGTTGACCTGTGAAGACATAGTGGTGCCCAGTGATCCTCACTGTCCAGGAACAGAAAGTAGTCTAGTAGGAAGCATCCTTAGTGTGAGACATCCCTCAGGGGAAAATGACCTTTCTAGAGAAGAAATTGAAGGTAATTTTCAAGAAGGCAAGATGAGGAATGAAGTGGCTTTACATTCATTACTCAGAGGAGCCTTAAACAAAAGTACTCTTGCCTTGAGCCATGTTAAGCCTGGAAATTTCATAGCAAGATCAACCGGAAAGGTAGACTTAGAAGAAAAGAAACTGGGAACACATAGTAAAGAGACACTGTTACCTTGTGAATCCCATCCCTCTGAACACAGTGTTTTAGAAAGCCAGCTATCCTCAAACATTCCAAGTCCTAAAGAGCTGAAGGATGTGTTTCTTAACACAGAGTGTTCAGATGTTAGGATTACAAACCAAGCAGATGAGACAAATCAAGGCCTTAATAGCCAGAGTGACCTTAAAAGTCCAATTGAATGCCGGAGTGAAAATAAATCGTCCCAGATCAACCATCACAACGAGGGAATCTTTGAAGTCCAACGCACAGATAGTACTAACAAAGGATTGAGCTCCAGTCACAAAGAGCTGCAAGTTAAAGACTTGAGCAATGTCCAACCATCTTGCAGTCTTCCAAAGAAAAATATTTTTAAAACTTCCCTTGGTACTGAAGACTCTCCTGTGTGCAGAGCAGACCCAGCTCAGCTTGGTCATGAGGTTGGAGAAGAGGTGTCAGAAATGAAAGAGTCTGATTCCACTGGTAATCACAGAAGGCAAGAGGAGCCCTCCTGGCTTCAGCCAGATGGGTCTTTGAGGAGTGACCAGTCTCAGGGAGGAGAAGAACTGATTGACCAGAACTCTGTTTTACCGTGTGCTTCTGATTCTTTTAATATGAGATCTCTGAACAACATACCATCTTGTGAAGGGACACCGTCAGCTGAACAGATTGATGATGGCCTTTGTAATTCAATGTGCTGGGAGAGTAAGAGGCATGGGATTAGATCTGTTACCAATCATGAGCCAAATACAGAGTTGTCAGATACCATGAATGTGTTGTTAAAGCGTACTCTTCATGAAAGAATTGTTGAAGAAATGCTTCCAGGGGAGACAGAAGGGACAACTGGTGGGTTAAGGCCACAACCAAATTCTATATTTGATGATGAAGATTCCTTAGAAGTTTATTCCAAAGAGCCTGTGTTAAGATCTACCAAGACATTGCCTTTGCATATCTGTTCCCAAGAAAATTCAGCTACTGGTTCAGATGGTCACCTGGGTGAAAAAGCTGGAAAACAGCTTCCTGAATCAGTAAATGTCAAAGTGCTCCCTGCAATTGTAAAGAGCAACACATTGAAGAGCAAGGTGAAGAAAAGACCACCTGGAGGAACTCCTAACGTTGATACGGGAGGCAAAAAAGGTACACCAGGAACATTCCAGCCAAAGCTGGTCTCCAGTGTGACACCTTCATCTTTTAAACCTAATCCAGAAAATAAAATGAAGAGAAGAGAGACTGAAGGAACACTAAATGATTTAAAAGTCAAAGAAGAATCTGAAGGCAAAACTTTGAGAGAAGATGGTGGTGATGAGAATTCAGATGCTTATAGGCCATGTATTAAACGAAAGAGGGCATGTGGAGAGACTGAAACCCAGAAAGCCCAAGTTGTCCAGGGCTGCAGGTGTCTTAAAGGAGGGTGGGAGGGCATGCAGCCAAAGAAAAGAGGAACCTTTTCCCAGCAGGAAGCATCATTCAGTACCAGGCTTTTTATCAGGCCAACAGTGGGCCCATCATCACAAGACTTGGCAAGTCAAAGCCGCCTTAAGAGACATGCACACACACAGAGCACTTGGAAGGATATCACAGGAGCAAAGGTGACCAAGAATGAGCCTTCTCATCAGTCTCTAAAGATGGAAGATTCAGAGGTGAGAAGACGAGCTCTTCATTTACATCCCAAGACTGAGTCATCTTTAGGTCCCTGTCTTCCATTCTCCACTATAGTACCCCAAGATATCAGCGGTACTGAATATGAGAAAATGCACAATACCTTTGTGATGACCCCATATCAAAGAAAATCTCTCCCACCATTAAAGAAAGGACCAAACATCACTTATGAGCCCATCAAGACTGGAAGAAAAATGAGTGATGTCCAAAAGTGGATTCTTCTAAAAAATGCTTCAGAAACCATTGCAATCAAAGAACACAAAGTCCTCGGCTGGTCCTCTGCTGCCCCTTCAGTGGCCGATCACACACTCAAGCCGAAAGCCACGAGACGCCTTCTGCTAAACAGCAGACTTCAGAAACCTACCAAAGAGTTGGCCTTGCTAAACAAGTTGTCTGTTCTGGCCGGGAAGCTGCTGGCGACGTCCACAGCGACCCAAGAGTTAGGACCTCAGCCACACTCTGCCGAACTTCTTCCGGTGGCTGAGACCTACAAATGGCTCAGGTGTAAAAAGTTCCAGGATGAATCTCCCTATAATATGATGCAGCTAAACCTCCACGTAGGTGATTATGGGTGCAACAAGACACTTGACAGTCAGACTTTGGCACTTTATCCCCTCGAAGCCCTCAGAATAGGCTTCTTAGACTTGATGAACAAAATGCCATCATTGCAATTCAATGCCCAAATCTTTCCAATATCCTTTCGCATAAACCTGGACTCGGAGGTCACAACTGATTCCACAAGGATTTTTTCTGAGCACTGCTCCCCTCCTGAGAGTGCCCCAGAAGGAGATCCCATGCACCCGCCTCAGCCTCCACAGTGGACCTTTACCTTCCTTATGTCCCAGGGTTCTTCAGGGACAGCCACATTCAGGGAAGACAACGGGCTCCATTGTGAGCTGCTTTCCCATGCTGCTCTGCAGACCCTCTCCTCCGAGCATGCCCCTGGAAGCAATGCTGTTGTGAAGGTCAGAGCTGGTTGCTCCGTCCTTGGTCTTCATACAATTTTAGCACTTTCTTCCCCTGGATGTTATAGGATCTGGACAAGAAGAAGGAGCTTATCCAGTCATTTGCCTGCCATCCAGAGGCTCTTCATGACTCAGTTTACACAGGGCTTCAAAGGGTTAAGGCTTCCAGCATCTCTGTCCAACAGTCTCTTCCCTTCTCTGCCCTACTCAGTGGGCAGGGTACTGTCCATATGGAGCCAGCATGGTCCTTCTGCCTGCCCCTTCGAAATCACTACTCTCCATTCCAAACACAGCAAGTGGCCGCCAACTCTGGGCATCAGGAACAGGTAATGTCCAAGTCTGTCGGCTTTTTTTTGCAAATGTTCAGTGTATCATCCCTGCCGTTGGGGAAAGGAGATGGGGACTGAGTTTAAGTGGGAAGCTCAGGATTCTTTTCTGGCCTTTTCCTTCTGCCTTCCTCTTCTGATAACCTGGCCAACTCTACGGAGAAAGACCAGTAAGAAATCTTGTCTAGACTCCTTCTCTTGTCTCGTAAAGGCTCTTTCCTGTTTTTTTATTTCATTTCCTGGATTCTCTTCACTTGAAACTCCCATTTCTTTTTTTCTCCATATTTTTTTCTTTTCCTGCACAAACTCAACATGAATATATACACCTGATAATGTATCAATGAGAGATAATGATAATAGTATAGAAATAATAAAGTGACGTCCTCTGACCATTTTCATCTGAAGCCCATCAGAAAGGATGAGATAGTACAATAACATCAACAGTAAAGCACTTTCAAGTTTGCCCTGTGCTTTGCATACACAATCTCTCCAGTAGCATCTTTCTGCGGAGATCTCAGAACTTTTCATTATCCAAGCATGATGGAATTGAGCTCATGAACCTTTTTAAGATGGAAAAGAGATCTGAAGGATTCAGTGAGAACTTGTCACAGCATCTGAGCTGTGACAGGCCTGGGAATGAGTGGATCTGCTGCACCTTCAGAGAGGGCAGCGCTTTGCTCCCCAACAGTTGGCAGTCACCCCATCTGTGAATTTACTCTTTGTTCCTGAAAACTGAGAGAGGGAAAAATTGAGCGGTGACTTCTGCTCTTACTGATAACTGCCCTGGCTTTCCGCCTTCTGAGTCCTAAAGAAACACTGCATGTTGAAACATGGAAATCACAGAACATCTTCCTCCCAGTCACTAGAGTAAAATGTAAACCCTTCAAGGGCAGAGACGGCTTATTTGTTGGCTTTCTAGTCCCAGTGCCTTGTATGTAGCAGGCACTTAATTTAGTGTTTGTTAAAGTTACTTGAATTGTAGTGAACAGACATTTCTCATATAGGAAATGTATTCTTAAATGGATTAATTTTAAAAACATATCACCCCGGCCCTTTAAAAGTTCCAAGAAGCCAAGGCTAAATTAATGTTCAATGTGTTGTAGAGAAAGCTTGTTCAGGCTTTGTCTTGTGCTTCCAGAATGTTTCTCTGGGTCTGGCAGTTTTATCAGCAAAACGGAATTTTTAAAATGAAAACAGAAGCCCAGAAGTAGTCCCCAAGACCTTCAGGGTCTTAGTCCTTCAGGATCCTGAGAATGGGGCAATTTCTGATTTAAGAAATGCCAGCTGAGATTCTTGGGTCGGGCCCTTGTGGACTGGCCCATTTACTGACTGATCCCTTGGGAATAGATCAAGTTGAGGAATGACAGATGCTCCCCGTGGATGTGCCTCTGACCTTTCTCACACACGGCATGAGCCATTGAGTCTGTTAGACTCTTGAAAGGTCTCAGGGTTGAGTTTGATTCAGCATTTAATCATTTCACCATGTGATAAATGGACTGAACCACCAACCCAGCTCATTTTTCTTCCATGTGATTTTCTCTCCCAGACTCACACACATTCATCTTTATCACCTCTTTCTCTTTCTTTTTCTCATCTCTCATCTCTCTCCTCTCTCTTGTCTCTTGATTTCTTTGCCTCTGTCTCTGATTCTTAGAGTTATGATGGATAGGCATTTGGGGGCTTTTTTTTTTACAGAGAGGGACAGGGAGAAAGAGGCTGTTCTGCCACAATGACACCTGTGAGGACAAGGGAGCTTCTCCTTAGTTTCAGATCCTTACCAGTCGTTAAGAGTTCCCATCCTGCCATGTGCTTTTCAAGAAGGTCCCTCAAAGTTCCTTGCTAGGGCTGAGAGATCATTTCCCAACCTTTGGTCTGGAGCTCATGTTTCCATCTGTGGACTTCAGAAGGCTTTTCTTCTAACTGAATAGTAAGCACCTTCTAGAGGATTTGATGCCTTTCCTAAGCAAGGCATGTGAATACTAATGATCTCAATTTTTTTAACCCAAGGATGTGGGTGGCTTTGGTCAGCCAAAGCTTCCATTAATCTATATAATATACATGTGTCTCATGTTGTTACATTTTCAAAAACCTCCTTTAAGCCTTGCCATCCCCTTGTGAGATAGCACAGACAGATATAATCACCATTTGAAACATGTGGTCAGGGTCGAAAATGAGAACCATGGAAGATAGCTTCCTTTCCCAAGATCACACAGCTGCTGGCTCTAGGTCAGTACCGTTTACTAATGCAGATCATAGGATTGCCACGTTAGCGATGGGCCTGATATTAAGTGACTTTAAAGCTTTGTATGGACAAAGACTTTCATGCCTTTTTTTGTCAATCCCTGGTTTGTTTGTTTTTTTCCATTTGATTAGAGAAATTATTTAGAGCAGTGAGGAGACTTTGAGATGTAGTGTGCACTTGCCATTTTATGGACCAGGGCTAGAAGAGATGTATCCAGCCCAAAGTCCTCTTCCCTCCCTACCCGTACCTCCCCCCACTTCAGGAGGGAGGGGAGAAGGGGCAGGCTGGCGTCCCGGGAGGGCATGGCCAGTTGCCTTTACATACTGCTGTGTGGCTTAGGACACACAGGGTTACCATGAGGGGCTTTCATGTACAGAGAGCTCACTTCCTCACCCTGCAGAACCTCTCACTATTGGAAGGCTTCCCATCAGTGCCTCAGAAATGGAAAGAGTATCCTGGAGGTCATAAAAATGGGTATTTTCCCAAAAAAAAAAAAATTGGAATTTTCTCCAGGAAGGATAATGGACTCCTGTTGGGAGAGCTTCAGAGCCCTTCCCAGTTACAGAGCAGAGTGTTCATGGCATGTTGTTAAAAATAGCCACTTAATTGGAAAAGTAACAGCCCAGTGGGCAGCTGCTCCCCCACTCCTGTTCCACAGATCCTGCTTCAGAGACCAGCCTTGGTTTCCTCTGCCCATCCTTAAGGCAGATGAGAGAATCACGGGTAGCCTGTCCACATATGAGAGCAGCACAGGGTGCCCATGACATTGAGCAGGCACTGCCTATGCATGCTGTCTTTGGATCTTTTTTTTACCTTGAGTCACAGTTTAATAAGATATGCTCTGAGTCGCTGGCGACCCCCTCCGTACCCCCTCACACTCACACTAGGCTCTCTCCCTTCCCTTTCTTTCACCCTTAGGTCTTCTTTCTCTTTAACCTCTAATGAAGGGCCATGGCCAGCCTGCCTAAGCTACCAAGAACACACAGCATGTGGATACTCTCTTGGTTGGGGGTTTGTGGTGGGTTTGTTGAGTTTCTTTTTTGTTTTTTGTTTAAGGTGCCAGAGGCATTTCTCTTAGGAATTCTGACTTAGGGTTTAAAACTGCTCTAGTGATTGCAATTTTTACCCCATTGTTGCATGTCCTTAACCTGCTTGCTTTTATGCTTTTTCTCCCTCACACCAGCCATGCCATCCTACCACATGTGCCTCAGTTGGGCATGGAAGCTGCCACTGCTAGGACCAGAGGCAGTCCAGTTAGGTAAGGCTTATACCATCCGTTCTACACCAGCCATGATGGGGGGGACTCGTGGGCCCTAGTGGGCATGGCATTATCCAGAGGGAAAGACCATAAGCACTGGGTGCCTTCTAACAGCACCTGTTGCTGTGAGTGAGGGCTTAGCCCACCTTTTTCATCAGATAAGCGTATCCCCTGAGCACAGTCTCTCTCCAGTGCTCCATAAGCTTTCCTTATTATAAGGGGCATCCTTTTCCACCTCCTCTAAAAGGTAAAATGAACTTGGAAGTTGTACATTCTGGTCAGGTGCTAGTCACGGAGAGTGCCACTTAGAGGTGAGAGATCTGGCTTTGTTCTCTGGCTCCATCCCCCCTCACCAAGGGCTTTGGGCTTCCCCTCCCCCAGCCTTACGCTTCTTCCGGTAGAATGGAATTGATAAGAACTTGTGCTTCCTGCCTTACCAGCAGTGAAGGTTCTCTGGAGGTGATATTACTGTCCTGTGCATATTTACTGGCGTACAGTTTGTGGAATGTTTCTTCAGGGAACCAACCAGAGTTTTGGCTCAAAGTCTTCTCTCTGGGAAGTGGTGGGCTAGAACAATGGCATCATTTCATCCTATCTCTGGTTTTGCTGTGGATTTCCGATGGGCTAGAACAGGTGCTTGGCTGACTCCTTCCTAGTCAAGGGACCCTACAAAACCAAGTAGTCTGTAATTTGCTAACCCTTCAGCTAGATAGAAGTAAGAAATCTCTAATGCTTTCCATTATCTTAGGCTGGTATCTCCATTCTCTGCTTTGGCACCAAAGTCCCGCTTAGCCTTTGAACCAGTGGTCAGTGTGCTCCGGCTTTCAGCCTCCGACTTCCAGATTCCTGCTTTCAAAGAGCTTAGAAGAGTCCCTGCAGTGTGCGCCAGTCAGCACAGTAGTGCCACCCAGAAAGAGGTAAGTGAGGATGATGCCCCTTGTCCTTGGTGTCTGGTGAGTTCCTACGTGGGAACAAATTAGCCTTGTTCTGTTTGGCCCTGGAGGGCAGAACCAGGAACGACAGGGGAAGGCTTCAGAGAGGGAAAATTAGCTACATGTCAAGAAAAATTTCATAATGGTCAGGGCTATCCAGAAAAAGAAATGGTCTGCCTCAGGAAGTAGTGAATTTCCCTTCTTTTTAAGTCTTCAGATAAAGTCTGACTAACTTTTTGAGGGGAATGATGTAGAGGGGCATCTTTGTGGAGGTGGGGATGGGCTGGACTCATCAGGCTCTGAGGTCCATTGATCACCAGGTTTCTGTAATCCATGGTCTTGAAGAGGGTCGTGATTATAAATACAGACATTTGTTGTTAATTGTAGTGTGGGCACTCTTTATGCCCCTTGAACTTCTCCGGGGTGTTGGTCTTACAGCTGCCAATCTTGGCCTTCTTCTGGCCCAATACTAGAGATGCCATCTCCCTTGGCATTCCTGTATGAGCATGTCACTTGGCAATAGGCCACCCAAATGGTGAAACTGAAGGAGCATCTGAGTTCCATACCTCTGGAGCCGTTATCATGGTTTGCTTGCCTGGCTTCCTTCCCCGAAACGCAGCATCACTGATCCTAGGCTCTCTTTTCTCATTCCTACCCCTGCCATGCCCTTGTGCTTCTGTACATTTTCTCAGAATAAGGTAGGATCTTGAGTGGGCAAGAGAGCACAAAACAAAGGGACGTTCATGAGGAATTTTCATATTCCAGATTTTTTGGATTGTGAGATTGTGTTTTAATCATATAAATTAGGGTTTGACAGGGCAAGTGACAGCCTCTTGAGGAACAAATTGGCTGCTTGTTGGACCCAGTGATTCAGAAAACCAGTGAAATGATATCTTGGGCATACTATAAAGATGCTTTATATGTCTCATTGGTTTTTGTTACTATTTTTTCTTTTCTCTCTTCTTTTCTTGCTAATCCTTAAAAATAGATTGAGCCAGAGAAGCGGCCAAAAAAAGTCTCACAGATTCGAATCCGGAAAACCATTCCTAGGCCAGACCCCAACCTCACCCCAATGGGATTGCCTCGACCCAAAAGGTGAGTAAAGAAGTCTTACAGCTTGGTAGACTGATTCTTGACTATGTGATCCTCCACCTCCAGGTCAACCCTTGAGGTGTAGACCTTCCTATTCATGGCATAGAAAGAGCCAGAGCTAAAACATGAGCCTGTTGCAAAAGACTGCCAAGAGGGGGTTGAGATGTCACCACTGAGGAGATTTAGGAGAAAATTCATTGCACCCTTATTCTGGGAAATAGCAAAGTTTTAAGAATTTTAATTGACTTTTTACCACTCTTGCTATGGGTGTAGTTTGGTAAACATTGCCCTGTGTGTCTTGACCCATTACAACTCCTTCCCTCTTCAGTCATTTAGATAAGGCTTCATTTTTTATTATTATTTCTTGTTAAGTAAAGAGAACATTTTCTTAGCTGCTCATCTGAAATTGACTGCCCAGATGTTTTTTCTGGACACTTATGTAAGCCTTGTCATGACTGTGAGAAGGATAGTCAGCTTGTTGCAGTAGCCTGGGAGGGGGAGCTGTTCTGAGCAGGGAACTGACCCCAGCCAACCAAGATCCCAACAGTCCGGAGGTACTGTCGGACGCGCTCAGCAGATCAACACTGGCCTTGTCCACTGATTCTTCCCCTCTTTTCCACCTACCCCTTCCTGGAAGGAGGGGAGCAGAATCTGGGTCCACTCAAAGCAATCACTTGTTCTTCCCATGCAACTCGGAGCCACCTTCATGATGCTTTGGAGACAGACGGTTTCAGCCCCAATTTATCCTCTCTCCTCCTTTAGTGAGCACAGACTCCCTTATTGCCCTGTTCAGAGGAAATACATTTTCTTCTAAGGGATTGAATCTTCATGCATGTTGTATGGGCAGGGAGCACTTGGCCAAGAGTAAGAATCCTTGGTTTCTAGTCCCAGCTCTGCCTCTTACACTCACTGTGGCTTTGCTGGGCTTCTCTGTCCACCTGTAGAAAGTGGGGACGACTTTGGGGATTAGATAAGCCACTGCCCATGAGCCAGCTAAGAGTGAGAATGCAGGGCAGACCATGTTCTTTTCTTTCAGGCTGAAGAAGAAGGAATTCAGCTTGGAAGAGATATACACCAATAAAAATTACAAGTCCCCCCCTGCATCCAGGTACGTCCCGCAGGGTTAGGGCAATAGCATGCAGGCCCTGCCATCCCTCTCTGAGGTCCAAGGCTAAGAGAAGAGTGGCTGCAGCAGATGGTGTCATGAGAAGTACAGCAGTGAGGCCCCAAGGCATTGCTCCCAACATGCACTGCAACAGGTGGATGGGAGGGGTGAGCTGTATTCCAGTGAGTACTAACTGGATGTAGGAGGACAGCAGAATTTGATAGGAGGGCTAAAGGCCAGAGCCAAATGACTCTTCCTGGGGCCCAGACTGTGCCAGCACCAGGCTCCTGAGAAATGAAGTCAGTGTAGGTCCTATCAAAGGGAATCATAGCCTGGCAGCTAACGTTAGACCACAACGGGAGGACCCTCTAAATCCTTGCACATTGGGAAGCCAGGATGTTTCCAATGGAGGACAAGCAGATTGGGCAGAACTGGCCTGGCTTGTGAAACCAGGGACGAGGGTGAGGATGGTGAAGAGGCAGCCCTAGGTTGTGTCAAGACAGATGTGCTGATGGTCCGAGCTGTCCAGCAGTGAAAAGGGCCACCCTGGGAAGTAGCAGGTTCCTCATCATTCAGGCTTTTCCCAGGGATATTTTAAAGGGGATTCCTGCCCAGGGACAGGTGTGAGTAGCTAGCCCTGGCCCTTAAGGATCCTTCTCAGTCAGAGCTTCCATAGGGGTAGAAGAGAGGAGCCTGTAGTATAGGGCTGATGGTCCCATTTTGATCCCCCAATCCCAGGTGTTTAGAGACCATCTTTGAGGAGCCCAGAGAGAGAAATGGGGCGCTCATTTCAGTCAGCCAGCAGAAGAGGAAGCGGGTCCTGGAGTTCCAGGATTTTACTGTTCCTCGGAAGAGGAGGAATCGTGGTAAGATCAAGGTGATGGGCAGCTTTACCAGGGCAAAAAAAGCTGCCCTGCAAAGCCGAGAGCTGGACGCCCTTTTGATTCAGAAACTGATGGACCTGGAGACCTTCCTTGCCAAGGAGGAAGAGGAGGAGCCAGCGTCAGGCTGCTGAGAAGTCAAGTCCACGTAGGCATCTGGGGCCCTTGTCTTGGTCCTTTTCTTAGACCTCCTTGGCAAGGATCTCTTGGCTTTTCCCGGTGATTTAAACCACTCAACCTGCATGAGGGATCCCTGGTTACCAAGGTGCAGACATCTCTTGCGTCGCCGAGAGGGGCTCCAGGAAGGCCTGCCTGCCCTCCCCTGCAGTCCAGGGCCGTCTCCCCTGCAGGCCGGGGACGTCTGCGGCCGACCACTGCCCTCCTGTGATAACGCTAGGATTCCCAGGACCCACCCACCTCACTTTGCGCGTCCCTGTGGACTCCATTGTTTACAGCGGTGCTAGTCACAGAAGCGACATCTCTGTTCTTGGGATCCCCCAGCTCTCCGGAGGGCTCGGGGGCTGGTTCGTCCTGATTTTGTTCTAAATCCTGGGAGTGAGTCTGCTTAGAACAGGGTTCTGTGTGTGGCTGCCCTCCCCCCGCTCCACCCCTCCCCAGCCTGGCCCAGCGGCCTCTGGCACTGGCCCCAGAGGAGCCCTCGAGGCACCATTCCAAGTCAGTTGCACTTTTCAATGTTGTGGTGTTTCCTTTTTATCGTTGTCATTGTTATTATTATTAATTATTATTATTATTGTTGCTGCATGTTGGGAGCCTTTAAATGTGATTTTTGTTTTGATTTTGATTTTTTCACGTGGGGGAAAAGGCAATTATCTGTTTAAGCAAAGACTGTTGGATATGTGAGGCGTCTGACCCAGCCTCTCACAGGGCCCCCTCCATGCAGGACTGCCTGGCCCAGAAGGGAGGGTCCCTGCTGTGTGACCAGGGCCAGAGGGCTCCCACCTCCAACTGAACGGACCTAAGTTCAAAGAGCAAGTTTGTCTCCAGGTAGCTTTTAATATACTAGGACCCAGTGGGACTTTACATCATTTTTATGGCCAAAAGGATGCTGGTGGATGGTGGTGGACTTAATCCCGAGGGCTACCTGGGGTGAAAGGCTTGTGACTCCCTAAGTCTCCAGAAGTGTGAAAAGCCGTCTGCCCCCAGGGAAGGAGAGGGTGCCCTCTGTTGTTAGAAGTCGCTTCAGGGAAGCCAGCCCTGGCTGGCCCCAGGCAAGGACGCTTGGGGGTTCTGGTCACTGTGTTTGTGAAACGTACTTGAAACTTTGCAGAGAGGCTGAGGGATTGCAAGCTGTTGGTTCCTCCTTAGTGCCCACGAGGTTGTTATTTGGTCCGAGGGATGCTGTCTTCACCTCCACTTAATCCATTTGGCCCTCCTCCTTCCTTCTCCCCTCTGTATTTCTCTTTCTCATAAGCAGGTCTTCCTGTGAATGAGTGTAGAGAGCTGGAGTTCTCAGCCAGTGGGGGCGGGGAGGCGCTCCCCTTGTCATCCACACTCCTAGCCTCTCTTCCCATCCCTACAGGCAACCCTGCTAGGGTGTCACAGAAGACTCACTTGCTGGGTCTTACATACCCACTTGGGATTAACTTGTTAGGGTAAGGAGAGGGAGTTTGCCTCTCTGCCTTTCCTCTGCAGGTTGACTGTCTGTGCCTGTTTGGGAGAGTGTGGGCTTTTTCCCTCCGAAGCTCCCAGCCTAGACATAGGGACCTAGCGCATCCACTACAGCTGAATGGGACCAGACTTCCTCCCGACCCAGTTGGACCAACTCAGTACCATACCTGGTTGCACCACAGGCCCAGGCCCTTCCCTTGAGGACCAGTCAAATTCTAGAGGCCTGTATCATCAGGACCTGCATTTCACCTTGATACCTCTGCCTAGGATGGGGGTCTCTTGATGCTAAGCTTCTCCCTCTGTGCACGACCTTTGAGGAATAGTGTGTGCTCTTCTCAGCCTCTTTTCAGGGAGCCCCCCTGCCTTGCTGTCTTGTTCCAGTGGGACCATGTTGTCAGATCCATTGGCGGTGTCAGAAGTTTGGAAGATGCCAAGGCTATGACACTTGGTGGACCAGAAGGTAGACACTGCAGCAGTAGCCCTGATGATGTCATTTCAGCTTCAGCACAGCCAGAAGTGGCACCTGTGAGAGCTGTCTGACCAGGCATTGGGGCTGGTCAAAGCTCTGTCAAGCCCATGGAGAGGGAAGGGATCCAGGGGCCCATTGCACTGAGTGCCCAGGCAGCCCATTGGACTTTTCCCCATCCCCAAGGTTCCACCTGCCCAGCCTCCCAGCTCCAGCTCTATATTGAAAGGGTCTAGAAAAGGCTTCTACCTAGAGACCTTTGCCACCCCCTTCAAGTTTCTGGTCAGGCTTCGAATCACTCAGAGGAAGTTGATGGATCTGGGATGCTACCAGCACCATAGCCACACCTGTCTTCAGACTTACAGGCTTTTCAGTGTCATCTCCAGTCCCTGGGGCCCATGCTGCCCATGGCAGGGACCAGGTCTTCTGCCCCAAGTGGCCTGGATCACCTCAGGGCTTGAATGTTTTCTGTGTGGGATGGGGGAGAAATCTCAGGTCTGAGCAGGGTTCTGCTGTCACTGAACCTTTCATGTCTGGCTTTCCTCTTCCTGCCACCCTCCTTTTCCCCTCCACACCATTCCCTGCCCCTTCTGGTCTCATTTCTCTGTTGGTGTGAAAGTACCTCATTCAAGTCGATCATGTCTGTGTTGTCTTACTGGGGAGGGGGGTGCAGTGAAGAGACATGTAGCATTTGCCTTACTCGGAGCCCAACGAGCTCAGAAACTCATGCTGTGAATCCCAAAACATGATGCCCTCCCCCCCAGCTGTGAAAATCATGACACTTGGTCACACTTTTGCCTGAAGGGCATGCTGGAGCTGGAGCCAACTAAGAAGAATCGGGACATCTGTTCTTTGGGGTCCCTCCCTGCTTCTGCCAAGATTGGCCTGTGTGCCCCACCATGGGTGCTGGGTTGCAGGTGGGCTGTGGGGTAGGAGCTCTGGAGCCTCCCTCTCAGCCTCCAGGCGAAGATTTGATCTTCTTTCATTAAACACTATATATATTAAGGTCAACCTTTAGGCAATGATTCTTTTCTCTTGTCACTTTGAGGCAGGGGAAAGATAAGCATTTGTTTTTTGGTTTTGTTTTGTTTTAATTCTTTTTTCCTTTAATGCCTGTGGGAAAATATTTTTTAAGCTTTCTTCTGGTGTCTGTGAAAGGACCTAGGATGTACCACGTTGTAGGTGGCTGTATCCAAAGCATTACAAAGAATTGGCAGAGTGTCCTTTCCTGTGTACCTCCACCGGAAGGGACCCTCTCTGCCAAGAGGACTGAACTCCTTCTGTCCAGTCACTAATTGGGGAGAAGGCGTCAGCTCACAGAAATCAGAGTTTGATGTTCATTGAGCCACAAACCCAGCCCCCAAAGTTGTCTGGATTTTACTGGTGGGTGGGGCAGGGTGGGGTAGGGTGGGAGGGGGCGGGTTGGGGGAGAGATGGTGTTTCATCTACCCAGTATGGGCTAATGGTCCCAATTGTTGCTTTAGCATTTTCACAAGCCACCTTCTGGTGCTGCATTGGCCTTCTGGGTGATGTTTCAGCACCTCTCCTGCTGGACAGGGCCAGTAGTTGCCTGAATAAAGTGTTTCTATCTCATCATGAGAAATAGTTGAGTGAAATTTGTACATTTTTGGTAATATTGGCATCAATCATGCCCCTTGCAGTTTCATTTCTGTTTGGTAGTTTGTGACTCTAAAATTCCCACTGTTATATGTGTTAATTTATGAAAATAAAAAAAATTTTTTTTGAAAAAGTTTCAAAAAAATCCCAGTCCATGTGATTCTTTCTTGTGGCTACAGCCATAATAGGAGGGAGTAAAATGTGACTGGGGAAGGAGAGAGATTTTTCAGCCATAAGAACCTAAATACACATTTGCCAGTGAACACCCCATTCTTCACAGTGATCCCCATGGGTGTCGCCAACGTTTGCTGCTTGCTGTGTCCCTGGCAAGATTTTCATTGATCAGCCTTTTGTCAAACCTCCCTCTGGGCCTGGGGTGGGCTGACCTTCCTGCCCTTCTCAGTGGGGACATAGCTTCCATTCTGACTCTCCAGACCCTGCTCAAAGTTATTCCAAACAAATCTGATAAATAGAATGCGTGAACAAGTCAGACAGTAATAGACTGCCCTGCCCCCATTTTCTTAGTGCTTTGTGTCTTGATTACCTTTGTATTGATTTCACTTGCATTTTGTTGCTACATGTGTGTGCCGTGTGGCTTCCCACCCTCGATAAAAAACTCATGAGGTCAGAGACTGGATCCCTTGCATGGTACTTGTTGCATAGTAGGCACTTAATGAATGCATGTTTCCTCTTTTCCCCTTCTTCCTCCCTTCTGTCCTTCCTTCCTTCCCTCCCTCCCTTCTTCCCTCCTTCCCTTTTTTCCTTCCTTCTTCCCCCCTTCCTAGCACAGTGCTTGGTACGCAGTAGGCAGTTAAGAAACACTTGGTGATTGATACGTAGGCTCATGGATTTAGATGGAAGCAAATCTATGCCAGGGCTTCTTAGAGGAGGTGAGGAGGTGACTGCCTCGCAGTGAGTAAGCATCCATTAAGCACTTAATGATGTGTCCAGCACTTTGCTGAATGAAGTTCCTGCCCTCAAGGAGCTTACATTCCACCGGTGAGATCATGGACAAGATAATATGTGGACGAGAGGGAATACCAGGGAGGGCCTCTTTCAGAAGGTAAGGGGTCAAGCTGGGAAATAGAAGCAAGGTGGGAGAACATTGTCCGTATGGGGTCACCAGTGAAAACATGGAGGTGGCAGGTGTAGGGCACTGGGCGAGGAACATCAGAAAGGCCAGTAGTCAGTGAAGAGGAGTGAGGTGCAGGAAAGAGGGGAAGGCGAGAAGGCACCAGGTTGTCAGGAGCTCTCAAAGCCCAGCAGGATTTTATTTTTGATCCAAGAGATGATGGGGCATTGCTGGAGTTTATTGAATGGAAGGTGGGGGCACTGACTGGAGGATAGATTGGAGGGAGGACAGAGGAGGTGGAAGAGCCACCCGGGGGTGGAGTGATGGGGGCCTGCACTAGAAGGTGGCCCTGGTGGAGGAGAGAAATGAGGGACGCTGCAAAGACAGAATCACCAGCATTTGACAATAGTCAGCTGCCCCTGGGCTGCCTGGAAGAGTTGGTACCTGGGTGACCTATTCAAGAAGGGAAGGCTTGTGGAAAATGGCCATGAGAAGAGAATACGTTCCAGCTATGCAGGAGGTGAGCTGGGGAGAAGGGTTCTGGGGCTGTGGGGGGATGAGAAGTGACTTGGCTTTATCATTTTCCTTTATTAAATCTCAGGTTTGGTTTCCTTTGCCCTATCTAAAGCTTCTGCTAACTTCGTTGTTTGGTTTTTGTTGGGCCCATTTCCAGGGGCCGTTCAGAGGTCACCAAGTATCCCCAGCCACAAGCCCGCCACTCCCATTTGACTCTTCCTGCCCAGCCGAGAGGTTTTGTGCTGACCCGACCAGAAAGACCTTGACGCTTTGAACAGGGTCTGTCTGGGCTATTAGAAGCTTAGTCTAGAAATAAACAATACTTGTTGCAGAGCCAGGAATGTTTTCATTACCTTTACTTCACGTGTATTCTTTCCTGAATAAATGGGTAGCCTCCTCAGAAGACTACAGAGAACCAGAAAAATTTAAGGCCTTTTATGCTGCTTCCATTTGAATTTGCTGCCTTGTCCTCCCTTCAGAACTGGGATTGGTTCCAGCTCTTCTGGGTTACAATCTTTCTGACCTGCCCACTACACACTTGTACTGCTTAGTCTGTTCCCTCCTCTCAGATATGAGCTACGTACGTCCCACAATTGGATAATGAGGCTCTAATTCTGTTCAGGGTGTGTCAGCTAATGTGTATGAGGCTAGTTAAGCATGCCTGTTAATGGAAAGTTGGTGACCATTCTTTGACCCTGACCACTTTAAACCAGCTTAGCCCAGACCCCTTCCAGGAGGAAAGTTGCAGATTTCTTCTCTCTATATGATTGGAGAGGGTCACTGCCCTTCCTGCTCTCATCCTGATTTACACCTTCCTGCACATCCTGTGCGGCATCTGTTTTTGGAACATCACTTCCTATAGAATCTGTGGAAACCAAACTGCTAGCATTTCTTATAGGGCTACGTCCCATTCCAGAAGCCAGACTGGAACCGCATGATGGGCAGGCACATCACAGGATGGCAGAGAGCTTGCTAGTCTTGGAAAACCCAGGGTGTGAGGAAATCCAGAGGAGTGTCTTTCCCTTCTCCAGTAAGGATGGTAAGGGGTGTTTGGCCCAAAGAAGACTGGAGGAAGATGCCTGACAAGCTGGGCCTCCAGAGGGAGCAGCAGGGTCAGGAGTGATAACTAGGAGGAGGCCAGAGATTGAGGCTGGAACTGGCTCCAGCATCCCTTGGTTGCCCAGGAAAGGCAGAAAAATGTCATAGTCTTGATCTGAATAAGTTGGATCTCGAGACATAATGATGGTGCGTTTCTAGAGTGTCTGTTGATCAGCCTCCAATGTACACAGCAGGCAGCGTGAATTTGATTTCTAAAGCGGGTCGCAATACCAGTGTTGATGAGGGTAAACTGGGAGAGGAATCAGAGTAAGAATAATGGCTGGTGTTATGAAGCACTTTAAGGTTTGCAAAATGATTCAAGCATTTCTGAAGTGCCTGCTGTGCCCAGCACTGTGCTAAGTGCCAGAGATACAAAGACAGAAGCAAATCCATGCCTGTTCTCAACCCCCTGAAAAGGATTTGTTCTGTAAAACTTGAACTCGGTCAAAAGGGCGAACTTGAGGACCTAGAGGGCCACGTATGGCCTTGAGGCTGCTGGCTCCCCACTCCTGTATAGCCTCTCAGATCCACAATGGTTCTTCTTGTTTTATGAAGATGGTAGTAAATGAAAAGTTAAGTGCACATTCACTAAAAGAAAAAAATTCCTGACATTTAGGCAAGTTTGGCTTTCTGCCATCGTTTAAATTGATGTTTATCTCTCTCTGTCCCCCTCTTCTTCAGGGCTGACTCAAAATTGAGTAGAAACACACATGGGGCATGTTTAGTGTCTGTTCATGGACAGGCACCAAGAGGGGAAGTTGGAGGAGGAGCAGACCTGTCCTTGAAACTATCCTTGAAAAGGAGGATGAAACAGGTGTTGTTAGCCTGAGTCTTCTGCTCTAAAATGGCCAAAGGTCCCATGTCCCTCCTTAATTCTCCCTTTCTAAACTATGATTCAATTCTACCTTCTGTCTCAGAGATTGCTGTGGTCCCCAGTCTCTTCTGGAGAATGCTTATCCCTGTGAACCCCAAATCTCAAGATCCTAGTCAGTTCTCAAACCCTTACTACATTCCTCCTCTAGGCTTGGAATCTTGTAGTCCCTTACAGAATTGACTTCCAGACTTCACAGCCAGAATTAGCAAATTACGTCACCATTTGACAGAACAAATACGATGAACTTATCATCCCAAGTTAATGCTTACCTTTAGGTTCCATTCCCAGCAAATATACAATAATACTTGCAATTGACCTGTTAGAATGCAAAACGTCTCTTGACAGGGTCCCGGAATTCGCCTCTAAATCCCACACTAGAGGTCACATGCACGTCTCAGTAATACATTTTATCTCTATATAACACAAATACGCCTGATAGCAAAAAATGATCCAGATTATCACCAGGAGGCTATAAACAATAACCAGATAATGTGCTCACAGATATCAGAATGCAAGAGAACATTAAAGAAAAGTGAGTCCTCAGGGGAGTGCAGGTGCTGGGGGAGGCTTGACCAAGACCAGAAGGTTTGGAGCAGGATGGAATAGCAAATTGCTAAGAGAGAGTAGAAGGATTGCCTTGCTGCAGTGAAGGCCCAGGTGAGATTAAGTAGCATAGATTTGTAGTCAGCACGGTTTTGTGATTTCCAGTTCTGGAAGAGGACCATGACATCAGGGAAATCATGACATGACTTGCAGTTGATTTGGATTTGAGTGAGAGAGGGCTGTGCAAGGTCACCAGCCTCACTCTCACCTCCAAAGACCAAAAAGGTCAAGACATGGAAGAAAGGAGAGTGTAGACAGTAGAAAGGTCGGAGATGGTCTGGGAAAGAATTAAAGGCAACTCACTTCCCCACCTACGGAAAGACTGGATCAGACTAAACGACCCCCGAGGTCACTTCCAGCTCTGGATATGGGATCCTGTACAAGTTCTTAGAATTTGTGAACAGAAGAGTGTCTGTATAGTCTCTGAAACACTGAATCAATTAGAAGGTCAGCAAGAAATCTGACAGGAATACAGTGGGGACAGCAGAGAAAAAGAAGTGTGAAGAGGAGAATCTATTGTCCGTACGCCTCTGGAGTCAAAGGACTTGGGTCCAAATCCAGAATCAAATGCTTGTCAACTGTGTGAAAACACTGGATTGTTTGTGTTACATTGTTTATAGTACATTATTTAAAATATTACAATGATCGCATATGCTTTTATAATTGTATATAATGAGTAATTTATTAATATATTTGTTTTTCTTGTGTCATTTATTAATATCTAGCTATGTGTGGCTAAAAAA
>CM053587.1:347554587-347692671 GCA_028646515.1 Pseudochirops corinnae | reverse complement strand
CTCTCTCTCGCCGCCCTCTCCCTCTCTCTCTGTCTCTCTCCTCTCTCTCTCTCTCTCTGTCTCTCTCCTGTCTCCCTCCCTCTCTCTCACCGCCCTCTCCCTCTTTCCCTCTCTTTCTCTCTCCCTCTCTCCCTCTCTCTCTCCCTCTCTCCCTCTCTCTCATTCTCTCTCTCTCTCTCTCTGTCTCTCTCCTCTCTCTCTCCCTCTCTCTCTTTCTCTCTCTCAGCCTCCCTTCCTCCCCTCCCCCTTGAACACTACCCACTACCTATATGACGCCAGTCAGGCAAATGTGAACTCACAAAGACTGGAGGACCTTGTCTCTGGTTTTCTCCCTACCAAGCAACCGAATGCATTTCTCTCTAAAACTATTCCAGATTTTGGAGTTGTTTCTCATGACTAGCAGACCTTGAGTCAGTCCGCTGAGCTCTCGGAGGGTCAGATGCACTTGACAGCCTCTGGGGGCCTCTCCAGCTCTATGTCAGTAATAGTAGTAGTAGTAGCTGGTATTTCTATATTGTCTGAAGGTGTGCAGAGTGCTTTACGTGTGTTATCTCATTTGGTCCCTACAGCAACCATGCAAAGCAGGTACTGTTATTACCCCCATTTTACACATGAGGACACTTGGCCTGAGAGTAGTGAAGTGAGTTACCCAAGGTCACATGGCTAGGGAGAGTCAGAATCAGGCTTTAGAATCTGGTTTCCTGGCTTCAAGTTGAGCATTCTTATTATTGGATTATACTTAAATAACTAAGCCCTAGGACTGTAGGATTTAGAATTAGAAGGGGCCCTTAGAGATTACCGAGTCCAAACTCCACATTTTACAGAGGAGGAAACTGAGGCTGAGAGGTTAAGTGAATTGCCCAGGGACATAGCTAGCAAGTAGGTGAGCCAGGATTTGAATGGAGACCATCTGAAGGGCTTTATGCCCTTCATCACCTGACTGCCTACAAGCCTGTGATTTGAAATAACAGAGGTAGGAGACCCATGAGTGTGGAACATTGAATGTATAAAGTCACACATTTTCAGAGTGTTGGTTAGTTTTGCTGAACCAACCCCTTCTTCGTTATAAAGGAGCTTATTTAATTTTTAAAGAACATTTTCTTTTCTTTCCCCAATTACTTATGGAAATAATTTTTGACATTTTTTTTTTAATTTTTGAATTCCAAATTGTCTCTCTTTCCCTTCCCTGAGACAATAAGTAATCTGATACAGGTTATACATGTGCAATCATGTAAAACATTTCCACATTAGTCATTTTGTGGAAGAAAACTCAAAAGTGTATTTAATTTTAAAATACAATTTCATGGTTATCTTTTGTTTTTGTATCACCTACATTTTGTACCGCATCTTCCCCTCCTCTCCTAGAGAGCTATACTTTGTAGCAGGGGTTAATAACTTGAGGTTATTTCGTTAATATTTTGATAACTGAATTTCA
Source organism: Pseudochirops corinnae (assembly GCA_028646515.1). NCBI lineage: Eukaryota > Metazoa > Chordata > Mammalia > Diprotodontia > Pseudocheiridae > Pseudochirops > Pseudochirops corinnae. Next base: position 347,691,236 of record CM053587.1, on the reverse strand, counting down.
GTGTAATTGGTTTCCTTCTTACTACTCTAATTTTATGCATTAAAAAGTTCTTATTTTATGAATTTTTTAAAAATTCTGAGAAAGAGACCATAGCTTTGCCAGAGATCTATCTACTCAAGGGATTTCTGACAAAAAAAGTTAAGAATCCTCCATTTATGACAAAGAAATTTTTTTTAACTGGAGAAAGTAGTTTGTAAAACTAACCAGCATATTAAAAAGTAGTTTAGGAATCTGATGCTATAACCAGCGTTCCACACCCATGGACTGCCACTTCTGCGAAGAGGGAAGTATCTTCTCATAGCTCTTCTTTGGGGCCAAGCCTTTTTATTATGATTTCAAAAGCCTTCCACTTCAATTATGTTGTTGCTCTGGAATATATTGCTTAACCTGGCTCTGCTTACTTCACGTTTAAAAAAAAAGAAAATGAGTTTTAAAAAAAAGAAAATGAGTAAGAAATGACAGTGAAAGTCGTTGCAGCCAAGAGCGGGTCTGGGTGGAGCGGCAGCCGGCAGCCGTGGTGCTGGCCCCTTGTGGGCTTTGTCAGGGATGCCTTCTCCATTTGCTCTGCCCCAGCTCTGTTGCCCTTGCTGTGGCTGTCCATGGTACCTGCCATGGCTCAGGTACGAGGGACAGCTTCCGCTCATTGCAAGGGTGAGCCTGAGATGCTGCAGTGGGACCCAGAGGCAGCCCCAGGTAGCTCCTGAGAACAAAGATGTCTCATTTCTCTGTATCCCTCCTAATGCCCAGCATGATGTATTCTGCTCTAAAGGCTTTTATCATCTGCATCTGAAGGAATGAATGAGGAGGAACAAGTCCTCACTTTGACGAACTCCAACAATTCAACTTCCCCTTTGGTACCACAGTTTTAGTCCATCATGTACTGATGTCTTAGGGAAAGCCCAAATTCAAGATAATATGGGAGACCCAGAGCTTGAAGGGGCCTTAGAAGCTGTAGTTCTCAACACGTTCATTGGACAGCTGAGTAAACAGAGGTTCAAAATTAAGGGATTTGCCTGGGGTCACAGTGTTGAAGGTGGAATTTGAACCCAGATATTCCTGATTCTAAGACTAATGTTCTGTTCACAGTTTTGGAGGGTCTCTATTCTACTTTTTAATTAAATTTTATTTTCAAAACGCCTCTCACCTCTCCCCCTGCCCCACTGAGAAAGCAAGGGAAAATAAAACCAACTACAAACATGTACTGTCAATCAAAATAAACCCATGTTGGCCGTGTTTCAAAAATATTTTTTGTCCTCTGAGTCCACCAGCTCTCTATTTGGAGGCAGAAAGCAGGCTTCACCATGAGTCCTCTGGTTGGTCGTTGTGTTGACCAGTGTTTAAGTCTTTGAAAGTTGTTTGTCTTTAAACTATAGTTACTAAATCAGTTGTTATCCTGGTTCTGCTCACTTCACTCTGCATCAGTCCATACAAGTCTTCTCAGGTTTCTCTAAAACCATTCCCTTCTTCATTTCACGCAATAGTATTCCAGTACATTCATATTACCATAATTTGTTCAAACGTTTCCCAATTGCTAAATACCCCCTTAGTTTCTCTTTCTCAACACAAAAAGACAGCTGCTATAAATATTTTTGTAAGCATAGGACCTTTTTCTCCGTCTTTGGTGTCTTTGGGATATAGACCTAGATCAAAAGATATTCACAGTGAATGGCTTTTTGTGCATAGTTCCAAGTTGCTTTCTAGAATGGCTGGACTAATTCACCGCTCCACTGATAGTGCATTAACATGCCCATTTTCCCATGTCTTCAGCATTAATCATTTTCCTTTATCGTCAACTTTGCCAGTCTCATGGGTATTAGGTGTACAGCCAGGAGTTCTTAACCTGAACTCATTTTAAAAAAATATTTTGAAAACTTTGCTTTAAGATGATTGGTTTCCTTGACAAATCATTTAGAAGCATTCTGAGGAGAGGTCAGCTGGCCTCACCAGACTGCCAAAGTGTGTTTATGGGGGTTCATAACATAGAAATGGTCAAGAATGCCTGTACTGCACCAAGCTGCCCTTCTGTTCAAAAGAAGGCCTTTTCTCTTCATTGGTAAATATCAAAAAGTTATTAAGAGTAACACAAGACTGGAAGATACATTAAAATTTACATATTTTTAGGCAATCATCTTGAAAAAGTTTATGAAAGAGATTAAAAGTGCCCTAGCTGTTTAGGTGAGCCTCAAACCCCCACCTCCCTTCAGAATTAAGAATAAATGCAGCCAAGAACTTGATTAACCCAAGATGTAATCCGTTGAACAGCATGAGACTGTCCCAGAGAGTGAGCCTCGCTAACCAGCTTGCCTGTCCTTGCCAATAAGCTTGTGGCCCCGGCCAGAAGGATCCATAAATTACAATCTTGGCTGCGCTCCTCTGAACTTCTTCCAGGACTGGAAACATCTGCAGCTCAGATTTTAAAAACTGTCAGATGGATTTTTGAGCTGAGCCACCCCCAGCCAATGGTGGGAGAAGAGGAGCAGGGGAAGGAAGGACCAGCATGGGGGCAGGGCCAGAGCAGCACAGGAAGGAGAGGGTTTCAGCCTTTGGCCCTTGAAGTTGTCACAGGATCTTGGATCTAGATGGGGAGGGGCCCCAGACACCAGCTAATCTAGGCTGCTCTTGATAAGGGAACAGGTCCAGAGACCCATGTTCACACTTGCTATCTAGAAAGCACTAAAGGGAGGGTTTGAATCTAGGTCCTCAATCAATAAACATTTATTAAGCTCCTACTATGTGCTAACTAGAGATACAAGAAGAGGCAGAAGACAGTCCCTGCCCTAAAGGAGCTTCCATTCAAATGGGGATGGGGGAGACAAGAAGCAAACAAACACGTAGGGTAAGAACAAGCTGTAGAAGTGGGGGAATGGGAAAGAAGAGAGGGCAAGTGCTGATATGAAGAGGGGCTAGGAAAGGCTTCCTGGAGAAGATCGGGCCAGTCAGGAGATAGAGATGAGGAGGTGTGGGGGGCGGTCAGAGAGAATGCCCAGAGCAGAGAGGGAGCACCTTTGTGGAACAGCCAAGAGGCCAGTGTCAGTGGCCAGTGTAAGTGGGAGAGTAAAATATAAGGAGAATGGAAAGGCAGGCAGGGACAAGGGTAGGAAGGGCTTTGAATGCCAAGCAGAGGATTTTGTCTTTGTTTCTGAAGGCAATAGGAAGCCATAGAGTTTATTGAAGTGGCAGATGAGGCGGTTCGTGACATGATCAGACCTGTGTATTAGGAAAATCACTAGTGGCTGACTGGGGAGAAGAGGCAGGCAGATCCCCACACCCAGCAGCTATTACAATAATCCAGGGGTGCAGGGATTAGGGCCTGCACCAGGGTAGGGGCAGGAGCAGAGGAGAGAAGGGTGTATATAAGAAATGTTACAAAGGTGAAATCCAGAGGCCTTGGCAAAAGCTTGGATATGGGGCGGGGTGAGAGAGAGGAGTCCGGGATGGCTCATAGATTGGGAGACTGAGGGACTTGGAAGATGGTGTTGTCCTCTACAGTAATTGAGCAGGTTTAGAGGGGTTTAGAAAGAAGATGATTCCATTTTGGACATATTGAGTCTAAGAGGTCTACTGGACATCCAGCTTGGGATGTCTGAGAGGTGATTGGAGATCAGTAGAGATAATTTGGGGCAAGATAGATAGATATGGGAATCATCAGCATAGAAATGTTCATTAAATCCATAAAAGTTGATGAGATCAACAGGCACGGTATAGAGGAAGAGGAGAAGTGGGCCCTGGAAGGAACCCTGAGGTACACCTACAGCCAGAGGGCGTGATGTCCACCTCCTGGCTTCCTTCAAGTCTCAGCTAAATTCTCTGTCCTTGGCCTTCATATAGTTTTAGTATTCTCTTGCCCTGGACATTCTAGTCAATTGATCAGTCAATCAACAGAGCTTATCAGCCCCTCCTATGAGCCAGGCACTAGAGATACAGAGACAAAAATAAGAAGATCCCTGCCCTTACGAAGTTTACCTTCTACTGGGGTGAGTTGGACAAGATCAATCAACAAGAATTTATCAAGATGCTACTGAGTGGCGGACACTGGAAATAGAAAGGATAAAGGTGACAGCATTGCCTGCCCTCAAAAAGCTCCGCGTCTAACTTGGGGACCTGTGCATATATAGGTAGATACCAGATCAATACCAGGTAACTGGGAGGGATGCCACTCGCAACCTGGTGAGACAGGAAGGGAGCTGAGCCTTGAAGCTTCCTTACCTAGCCCTGCCACACACTCCATCAACCCTCTAGCATCTTTTCCAGACTTCTAAAACTCCACACTGGGTGCCTTGCCCCCTTGCTGGATGCTCCCTGCCCCCTGCCACTTTCTGTATGCATAGCATTGGCTGAGCCTTGGGACCTGGGATAGCTGCACCCTGGGGCCGACTCAGTGCCTGCCTGGAGCCTCCATTGTGAAAAGGCCTGGCTTCACTGCTCCCACTCTGCCACCTGCCTGCCCAACCACACTGGCCCCTGAGAATAATGATAACCTGCTTAAACTCCCACCCCATCATGCCCTCCCCACCCCAGTAATTCTGACCCTCTGACTCTGATACAAAGCCCACTCTCTGTCCTTTACTGCCTTCTCCCCTATTCCCATCCCCTTTGACTAGGTCATGCCCCAATCAAGGTCTGCTCACCCTCTTTGGAATACCTGCTTAATAGGTAACACTTGTTTTCATCTCAGATTTTTTTTCCTTTCCAGGTCCCTCCCATCTTCTTGCAGTCAGTGAGAGCTGCCTCTCTGCCCAGCCTCCCTGGCTTCCCTTTCCAGCACTGGCTACATTTCACTCCTTTTCCCTGATTCACTAGTGATTTGGGAGAGTTGGAATCCTTGCTCCCCCATCACCACTTCCAGTCTCTCTCTACTTCCATCACTCCATAACCCTTCCTCCTTTGAGGTTTATTTCTTTTTTTTTTCTTTTTTTTTTTTGGAGGGGGGAAAGCAGGGCAATTGGGGTTAAGTGACTTGCTCAAGGTCACATGGCTAGTGTTAAGTGTCTGAGGCTGTATTTGAACTCAGGTCCTGCTGACTCCAGGGCCGGTGCTCTATTCACTGTGCCACCTAGCCACCCTGCTGAGGTTCATTTCAACCCAGATTTATCACTTAATGAAGATTCTGATAGCTGCTGCCTAGAGATCTCCAAGACATTCCCCTTCTTTCTTCAGTGAGTCAGTGCCTGGCTCACGGTTTTTCTCTCTTCCTCAACTCCTCAACTTCCCCAACTCCTGCCCTGATGTTGTTGTGGGCTTTTGATGTCCTTCATTTTTTGAGAGGACCAATTGCCTCACCATCACAGGGTGATGTGTTGATTCACCTGTGAATTGGATTTAAGTGAGGCACAGTTGTACAAAGTTGGCAGCCTCTCTCTCTTCCTGAGCCATCGAAGTCCAGTGGCAAGATAAAAGTCAGCCTGACTGGTGAGGCTGTGGGTGACTGGCATCTTGGATGTCTGATCAAACTTGAAGTTTTTCACAGTACCTACTTCAGTCGCCTTTGTGGCCATTGGAACAAATTGTTCTTATCCACCCATTCCATGGGGGAAGTCTTCACATGCTTGGGGTAGACACCCCCCAACTCACCGATGGGTGTGAGACCCATTGGTTACCCTCAACCTGGCTTAGCTCATCTGTCAAAATGGCTTACCAGGGTGTGGCCACTGTGCATACTACCTACCCTGATACTAGGGGACTTCAGCATATACGTGATTGATTCTTAAACACCCCAACCTCCCAGTTTCTCCACTTACTCACTTCCCATGACTTCTCCCTCCCCCCACCCTTTCATTTTGCCATCACATCTATGTTCATGAACTATGACATTCCTTTATCTGATGACAATATATTGTCATCATACCTCTCTCTCTGCCTTTTTCAGAGCAAAGAACTTCTCCCAAATGGAGGCATTTAAAGAGCTCTTTGTTTCCTCCCAGCTGCCCTCATTGGCCTGAGCCTCACTATGAATATGATTTCAGTAAACCTCTTCCCCCAGAAACTCATCATCCTATGGGATTATATCAGCTTTAGCACCTGCACCTCTTCAGTCCTCTCTGAGGAGGGCACCCAGGTCAGGTGCCTTTCCCTCCCTGCCCCCAGCTATTCAGTTCTTTTGTGTGTTGTCTTCCCCCCATTAAATTGAAAGCTCTCTGAAGGCAGGAACTGTCTCATTTTCTTATCTGTATCCCTAGTGGGGGACCTTGGCCTTTTCAAGCTAAGGTCTTTAACAAGCTCCCAGTTCCCAGTTTGACTGAGGCAACACCTATTCAGTGATTAAGGCTGGACCCAAATGGCTCCGGAGGAGAAAGTGAGGCTGGTGACTTTGCACAGCCCTGCCTCACTTAAATCCAATTCACTTCCATGTCATGGCTTCACCTCCTGTCATGGTCCTCTTCTAGAACGATGGACAATCACTAGTGCTTAGCACATAGTAGGCACTTAATGTTTGTCAACTATTGACTTATAACCACAAATTGTATTCTTCCTCCTCACTTGACCTCCAATTTCAGGACCCCTCAGTTCTTTCCCAGTCTGTCACCTGTGCAATGGCCTCACTTTCCTCCCTTCCCATCTCAACCCCTTTCGAAACAGTTCAACTCTAGACTGTCCTCTTGAGTCCCTTGTCTCCTATCACTGTTCTTGCTCAGTCAACATCCAACCTTGGATTACTCCCAGGAGTCACATAATGATCAGTGGGGCTTGTGGGAAAAATTGTTTATCATACTATTTGGAAAAAATTATTATGCTGTTTAAATCCAACTTTATGTTATTAAAGGTTGTCCAGACCCAGGATGTCACTTGACCCCAGTAACTCTCTAGGAATGCCAGAGATGGCTACAAGGTATTGCCAATTCTCCCAGGCTTGAATCCACCCAAAGCATTCCTGTTTGGGGTTACCACGCCCAGGAATTTCTGAGGGATCCACCCCAAGTTCTTCTTTTGGGTTACAGTTGCACATGTCTATCTATCTCAATCTGCCTTGTTTCAGGCTGTACTTTTGGCAAAATTGCTTAACTGTGTACATGGGGTATGTAGGATTCTTACGTGGGAAGCCTTGTCAAAATCCTATATAATTTAAATCTGCTAGAATCTGGGGAGAGAGAACCACTCCCTTCCTGGCTAACTCTCCTCTGCAAATGACCAGCAAATTTCTTTCTAAAACAATTTCACATTTTGAGATCTGTTCTGGATGACAACAAGCTGGAGAAAATCATGAAACCACGCTGACTGGGGACACTATAAATTCATTGTACATAACCTTTACTGGGCCCTCGGTGCAGCAAGGCAATCCTTTTATACCACCTTAATCAATTCCCTAGCCCACTCACCACAAAATCCTTTCTAAACCTTTTCATTCTCAAACCTCCTGTGACTCCTTTTCCATCCACTTTCTCATCTAAGAACCTGGCCTTGTATTTCCCTGAAAAAATCGAGGCCCTTCCCTAAGAGCTTCTTCTTCCCCCTTCCTCCTCATTTCATACCATTCAGCTACCTTCCACCACGCTCTCTGCGACCCCTTCCTCACAATATGACATAATCCTTCCCTTATCCCTGCCAGGGCTGACCATGGTACAAATGACACCCATCCTACCCAACAGATTGTTTCCTCTATGATTCTCACTCCTTCCCTTATTTTCAATTTCTCTGTCTACTGACCACTTTCCTGCTGCCCACAAACTACATCCCAGTCTCTTCCATCCTCAAAAAATCCTTAATCAACTCATCCATCCCCAGAAGACAGTGTCCTATATTTCTCCTCCATTTTGTAGCTACCGCACGATGTTCTTTCTGCTCTTGCTTCCTCTGTAATCTGGCTTCCAACCTCATCATCCAACTGAAATGGTCTCTCCAAAGTTCCCAGTGATCTCTCGGTTGCCAAGTCTGATAGCCTCCTCTCCACCCCTCTTCTCCTTGGTCCTCTCTTCTCTCTAGGCTTTCAGCCACTTCTCCTCCTACCTCTCTGAGTGAACATTCTCAGTCTCCTCTGCTTGATCTTTATTCAGATCATGCCTGCTTCTGGTGGCTGCCTCCGTTTAAGTGGTAACTCCCCCATTAGAAACGTAATCTCTTTGAAGATACAAACTGTGTTTTGCTTTTATTTGAATTCTTAGTGCAAACAAGTAAGCGCGTAATAAATGCTTCTTGTTGACTTGAAGGAAACTAGGAACTCTAAGAGGTAATGGTGAGGGTGGTGCACATTCCTGGTATAAGGGCACAGCCACAGCAAAGACCTAGAGTCAAGAGATGAATGCTATGTGTAAGAAGCAGCAAGAAAGCCAGTTTGGCTGGACTAGTCTATGCAAGGAGGGGAGTAAAGTATGAGAAGGCTGCTTAGGTAGCAAAGAGCTGATTTTTGTGGATTAAAGAATAAAATTTAATTTTAAAAAGTATGGGATGGTATCTTATGTCTTCCTCTGTGGGGCTAGGTTTTGCCATCATCATTTCAAGATGTTGTTTCAATTTTGTTGTTCCTTCCCTTTACAGTGTTACAATTGTGGTATATATTGTTTCGTGTTTTGCCCTGGAGGTAATAGGATTTGGACAAGAAGGAGCTTATCCAGTTATTTGCCTACTGTAACTTGGTTTCCACAGGGCTTCAAAGAGTTAAGGCCTCCAGCATCTCTCTCTCTGCCCTTTTCAGTGGGCAGGATACTGTGCATATGGAGTCAGCGTGGTCCTTCTGCCTGTCCCTGTGAAATCACCTCTCTCCATTCCAAGCACAGCAAGTGCTTGCTAGCTCTGGGCAGGAGAAAATCTGTCCTTTGCTTTCTGTAAATGCTCAGTGTATGTTTCATGACACAAGGAAAAGAGAAGAGGCTTGAATCTGTGCCCAGAACACACATCTCTTTGCTTCCTGCCCCTTCCATCTATTTTCACACAACGTACATGTGACGACTAACTCCAATAGACTGGGCTCCTCTCAGCAATACAAGGTTACAGGACAACTCTAAAAGACTCAAGATTGAAGGAGACGTCCACATCCAGGGAAGGAGACGCAGAGTTTGGGCGCACACCGAAGCAAACTACTCGCTCTGTTTCTTTTTCCTGTTTTGTTTTGTTTCCTCTTTCCCACTGGTCATTCCATCAGTTACAGTCCTTCTTTACAACCTGTTTGTAGATCCTGTATCCGAGTACATGCCGCCATGATGGGGGGGGGGGGGGGAAGGGGGACAAAATCTGAAACCTAAGGGACTGTGGAACTGAATGTTGTAAACTAAAAGTAAATAAACCAATTTAAATTTTTTTTAAATGTGTGCTCTTCCCTCCCCTTGTAGAAAGGCATGCCTTCTAATAGAGGAAGAAATTTTTTAAAAAACAATTCAACAAAAGTGACCTGTGTATGGAAGAGGCTTGACGAAATATGCAGCATTCTATACCCTCAATCCCCCCATCTCTGCAAAGAAGAGGGTATGGTGTTCTACAATACTTTAAAAAAAAAAATCCCAAAGGTTCTTGTTCATATCTTTGACACGTGGGCCTTCATGCCACCAATCCCATTTCCCTCTTTTCTTGTCCCCACTCACAAGTGCACATACCCTTCTAGATGGCATGATCAATGAAGAAAAATCATTATTGACTCCAGCTCAATTTACCAAGCACATTCATTGATGACCTTAAAGGATTGTACAGGCACCAGGAAATCTGATTAAGAAAAACTTTGTACTGAGACCTTTACAGAATCAGCAGTTGGACCCAGTGTTGATTTGGGGGCTCTGAGAGATTACAGTCTAGTATAAATGGTTGATGGAGGAGGGCTTTTACCTAAATTTTTTGAATTCCAAACTTAAAACACCAAGAAAGAGCATTCCCAAACACACAGTGGAATGCACAAATGGGTTCCATATGAACTTATTTTTTGCTTTACATTTTTATAATAAATTCTATACATTATTTTCATCCTGCTCATCTGTCTCTCCTTCAGAGTTCCTTCTGTTCATTTAAATGTGCATTTAAAACCATGTTTCAATGCTCTCTTTTTTAAAAATATCTACTGCTAGCTTCCCTGCCCCTGATTGCCTCCCTCCAGTTAAAAACCAAGAGAAACAAATGAACCACCCAGCCCTTGTAAAACAAATAAGCAGAATCAAGGAAAATGCATCCATATAACAGCGGCTCTTAACGCCTCTGGAATCTGTGAGGATGCCCATAACACTCCTCCTCATGGGCAAGAATGGTTGTTGCACTGATCACAGCTCTGCAAGTTTTTCAAAACTGTTTTCCTGCTTTATGATGCTGCTGTGCTTTTATCGATTGTTCTCCTGGTTCTTCTCACATTCTATTTCCATTCGTACTCCCCAGAATTTTCTAAAATCATCCCTTCTGCCTTCCCTGATGGCTCAGTAATATTCAGTTCCATTTACAGGATGTTTTGTTCAGCCATTCCCCCAGTGTCCAAAGAGCCATCCCAGGCACCCCCAGGCCAGTCCAGTAAAGTTCCAGAATCGCTTCCCCTGTGCTGGAAAATTCTAAAGAGAAATGAAAAGGGGAAAAGAGGAAGGCCCTGCCTCACCTTCTAACCACTCTTAAGAAGCTTGAACCCAAGTTTTCCTCCTGTTGTTGTTTGTTTGTTTGTTTTGGAGATAACAGAAAACATTTTAGGCAAATCATGATTGAGCATCTGGTGGGGCAGTGTGAGGAAGACCTGAGTTCAAATGTGACCTCAGACACTTATTAGCTATGTGACCCTGGGCAAGTCACTTAACCCCTGTTTGCCTCAGTTCCTCATCTGTAAAATGGGGACGCCCTGGAGAAGGAAATGGCAGACCACTCCAGTATTTTTGCCCAGAAAAGTCCATGTTTTGACAAATCCAGTGGAGTCATGGAGGGTTTAGATGCAGCTGAAGAACAACAACCAGAAGATTGACCTTTGGCAAAGTCCCACATGGGCCAATCTGAGTTGTGAGGATTTTAAAGTGTGTTAAGGGACACATACTGAAGGCTTGCTTATTTGTGGATAAATCTGCAGTCCAGCTTTTGGAGTTCTGCTTGGAGATTTGGAGGGCATCTGCAGGCAAACAGTCCTCTTAAGTGCTGAGAGAGCTTGACCTGGGAGCAAATATCCCAGAGCCACCGACCTTGACACTGAAAGAAGGGCTTCCTGGAGGGGAGATGAGAAGAAAGCAGAAAAAGAAAGAAAGAATAAAGAAATGGATACTGGCATGAGCAGAATTGAGCGCAGGGCTATAGAGGGAGTGGTTGTCAGTGGCAGAGACGCGTCCAGAGTCAGGGCGGTGAGGATAATTCAAGTGTGAAGTATGTCCTGGGAGAAATGTACATTGCCAATCCTGCCAGGGCTGAGGAGATAGTGTAGGGGGGCTCCTTCTCCTCCTCTTTCCCTCTCTGGACAGAGGAAGTCAGGTGTATCCTAAATTAATCACTTTATGCCTCCTGTTTCCCTCTGGGCTTAGGAAGCTTTCACCTTTGTTCTAAACATTGACTTACAGCAGAATAAAGTGGAGGTGATCTCAGAGGAAAGGTCTAGCAATGGAGGTGATAGAGGAAAGGCTTCATTTCAAAGATGGGATGTGAAGTGAGTCTTAAAGGAAGCCATCTTCACGGCTCTTGGAAGAGCTTGGTCAGACATCAAATATGCCAAGGTCATCCACCGCATCCTGGGCCATTGCCACTTGCCCTGACTTTTGTCCTGACCCTGGATTTCAATGACTCTGGAGGGGAGAGTTGAGGCTAATTATTTTGTGCAGTTCTGCCTCACTTAAACCCACTTCAGGAGCAAGTCAAGACATCACCTGTGATGTCACTGGTCCTCTTTGAAAACAAAGGACAAATGACAGATGTGACAAAGCTGCTGATCAACAGAAATCCAAAGCTATATCCACATCCAGAGAAAGAACTATGGAGTCTGAATGCAGAACGAAGCAGACTATTCTCTCTCTCTCTTTTGTTTCTTCTTTCTCGTGGTTTTCCCTTTGGTTTGAATTCTTCTTTACCGCATGACTAATGTGGAAATATGTTTAATATGGCTGTAGATATATAGCCAATATCAGATTGCATGCTGTCTTGGGGAGGGGGAAGAGAGAAAATTTAGAACTCAAAATCTTATAGAAGTCAATGTTGAAAACTCAAAACAAGTAAATAAAATTAAAAATAAAAATCCAAAGCTGTGTGTTGTGTCTTAACTAATGCATGCTGATCCAGAGAGAAAAGCATAGAGAGTATTCTTTCCATTTTGCCTAGCTTCTTAGGCTGAGGACTTCAGAGCAGCGGTTCTCAACCTGTGGGTTATGTTCAATTTATAACAATGAAAATACATCCTGCATATCAGATATTTACATTACGATTCATAACAGTAGCAAAATTAAGTTATGAAGTAGCAACGAAAATAATTTTATGGTTGGGGGTCACCACAACATGAGGAGCTGTATTAAAGGGTCACAGCATTAGGAAGGTTGAGAACCACTGCTTTAGAGGCTTTTTAGGGCAAAGTAGGGAGATTGGTATTGAACTCTTGCTGATGTGATAACACCTATATGCCCCGGGAATAAAATTGTGAGCTGGTAAGTATACGCCAGGCTGTGGAAGCAGATAGACAGCAAGCATTCATTAAGTGCTTACTGTATGCCAGGCATTGTCCTAAGCACTTTATATGGAAACAGACTCACAGCCAGGAGAATAAAGCATAAATGACCTGGACCTGTCTCCAAAGTAGAGGCCCGTGGAAGGAATTCACCAATAGAAGGTGGTCAGCATGTGTCTGATTAAGGAGGTTCAGGATTCGTGTGAATGGAACACTCAGCACTTCAAAAGACCCAATATAGTTTATTTAGAAAATAGGCAAGTGGGAAGGAAGCCAGAGATAACAGAATAAAGGCTTAGGAATAGTAAGATAAGAGTAACTATGATTTATATATATATACATATATACATACACATCCACAATCATCACTGATGTGGGGGAAGCACCAACACCTGACCACCCGTCAGGGTCACGCTCAGGACAAGCAGGGCTCCAACTGCATAGCAGAACATATCTATATATATTTACAGTCATCACTGATGCGGAGAACCACCAACACCTGACCACACAAGCTGGGGAATCCCGGGTACAGCCATCAGGATTCCACTCTGGAGGGTCCCAATCAGGACGTCTCCTCCAAGGGTGAGATTCCAACTTGGGGTCTGAATCTTACGGTGTAAGTAGTGCTGAGAACAAAGAAGGCATACTGCCAGGTGTTTTTTTTTAGCAAGCATCATCTTGTGTGAGGGTGGGGAGGGAGGCCAATCCCTCCAAGGCCCTCCCCAAGAACAATGTTTCATTGGAGTGGCTAGTTCCAGGAGTTGGGCAGTTAACCATATCTCTTCTCAAGGTCCTGGCCAGGGTCCCAGGAGAAGCGCAGCCCTCATGTTCCCAGGATTTTCTGTTCCAAAACAACTCAGGGTAATAGGTCTTATTGAGTTAGGGCCTTGGTTTGTATAATCTTATTCCTTACAGAGGGGCTTACCTTGCCCCTTCAGCATGGCAGATGGGTATTCTAGTGTGAGAAGGTCCAAGGCACTGAAGGAAGTTTGAGAGTGAGAAGACAGCTGAGACATGATAGAAAAACATGGAGAGAGGCAGAAGCACAGCTGGAAGGGGAAGGAGAGCAAAATGAACATGTTTTTACTTTCTTCTTTGTCCCTGGTGGCTTTCTATGGATTTTGAAAAGAAAGCCACGTCTCCGTAAGGAAAGCAGAGGGCAGTGAGGGGCTTAGAAAGGGAAAGCCACATCCCCAAAGAAGAGCCAGTTGCCAGGGTAGCTGGATGGATGGCTCAAACAACCAACAAGCATTTACCGAGCAGCTACTTTGTGCCAAGTACCTAAAAAATGCACCTGGAGGAGTCAGGAAAGACCTTCACTCCACTGGCTTGGGCGTCGTGAATGTCGTAATAGTTCCTTTTCTTTTAAAACATTTTTATTTATGTCTTTTGTTTTTACATCACCTATGGTTCTCAAATCCCCCTCCACTTAGAGAGCCATTCCTTGTGATATAGAATTTAAAAAAAGAGAGAGAAAAGCAACTCAACAAAACTAAACAACAAATAACTGAATCTAGTAGCACATGCAGTGTTTCACACCCATAGACCTCCACCTCTGCAAAGAAGATCCTCATCATATGACCAGCTTTGATAGACTTGGCTTTTCTTGGCAATGCAAAGACCTAAGACAATTCCAAAAGACTCATGATGGAAAATGCCATCCACATCCAGAGCAAGAGCTACAGAGTCTGAAGGCAGATCGATGCATACATTTCCCCCTTTTTTTCTTTCTCATAGTTTTTTCCTTGTGTTTTGATTTTTCTTTCCCAACATGACTAATGTAAAAATGTGTTTAATATGATTGTACATGTAGAGCCCATATCAGATGGCTTGCTGTCTGGGGAAGGGGGCAGGGGAGGGAGGGAGAGAGAAAATTTAGAACTCAAAATCTTATAAAAGTGAAGGTTGCAAACTAAAAACTAATTAATTTTGTAAAAAGAAGATCCTTATCATAACACAAAGTTTCATGTTGGTCATTTTGATCCTTCCATTTACAATGTTGTAGTCAGAGTATGCAAGTCTCCTGGTTTTGCTTTCTATTTTCAGAAAGTCTAATTTGACTTTTCTTTGAGACTAATAATAAATCTGAATGAATGAAGGGAGCTGTCTTGAAATGGTCTTAGATGGCAGGACAGTCCTCTGCCCTCGCCTTCCATATCAAGTCTTGGTGTCTATTCCATGCTGGTCATTATTCCTGGAATGCCCTCCCTTAATTTCCACAAATTTATCCTATACTTGGCTTATTTGTAAATAGTTGTTTTGTGGAATCTCCCCCATTAGAATGAGAGCCCCTTGAGGGCAAAAGCTATGTGTTTACTTTTCTTTGAGTCCTCAGCACTGAACACAGTTCCTGAATCAAAGAAGGTGCTGAGCTATACAAATCCAGAGCCACCTCCAACATAAATGTTCTAAGGGACCAATTGTGCCTGTGGTACAGCCTTCTGAGCTTTTATTAGTCTGATCAGCCATAGTCATATGCCATGCCCTGACTCCAACATTATGAAGGATGAACAAGACAACAACTTAACAGAGTGCCTAGCAAATAGCTTATTGACTGACTGACTGACTGTGTGCTGAATAACTAACTGCAGTGTGGTATAATCAAATCAGGAGACCTGGGTTTGAGGTTTAGCTTCTTTGCCTGTTAAATGGAAATGCAAGAGTTGTGACCCAACCTTTAAAGCCCATTTCACATGCCACCTCTTCCCTGAAGCCTTCCTAGTTATTACCAGATGATAAAGATCATGCCCTCCTTCTACTTCATAAAGGCTTTATCTTTGGAAGATGGCAGGGTGGGTCAGAAAATTCCAGGCTCTCCAAATTTCCTCCATAAAAAGACAAAACATGGCCCAAAAGTGAACATAGAGAATAAATAAAAGTCGCAGTAAAGCTCCTGAAGTTGAGGCAGCCTCATCTTCAGGAGCTTTTTCACCTCACTAACAGTATGGGGGTTGACAGCTGAGAAGAGAAAGACTGAAGGAATCTCTGCTGTCTCAGGATGCCAGGCCCAGCTGTGTTGACCAGAGGCAGTCCTGGGCTGTGACTATGGGTGACAGGGAGGGAGCACACACAGGGTGAATGTAGTAGCGGGGGAACAGGGACCCTGCTGGCTCTGGGTACTTTCAGGAGAGCAGAATCCCTAGTTTGGGCTCCAGGGCAGAAATCAGAACTGAAGTTTGCAGCCTCAGGAGGAACTGCAGGGAGCAAGATCATTTGCACGTGACTGGGGCCCTAGCTGTGGCTTAGGAGTAGAGAGGAGTGCCTGAGGTTGAGCCCCCAGACAGAGTTCAGAAAATAACAATAATAAGCCATTCCCTACATCTTGGAACTGGAGCCCGATTACTATAATAAGCAAATAACAATAAAATAAAACAAAATAAATATGAGTAAGCAAAGGAGAAAGAACATGACCATAGATAGCTACTATGGGGAGAGAGGAAGACAGTGAAGGCAAAATGCCACTCCTGCTTTAAAGAGAAATGGCAACTGGTCACAAGCCCAAAAAGAGTTCTTGGCAGAACTTACAAAGGTCTTCAAAAATCAAGTAAGAGAGATTGAAGAAAAATTAGGGGAAAAAATAAGAGCAATTGAAGAAAATCAAAAAAATTATGAAAAGAAAGTAAATCAATTGGAAAAAGAGATCCAAAAACTTAGGAAGAAAATAACTCCTTGAAAACTAGAATTGGACAAGGGGAAGCTAATGACTCAGACACAAGAAATAATAATTACAAAATCAAAAGAATGAAAAAATAGAAGTGAACATGAAACCTGTTATTAGAAAAAAACCAACTGATCTGGAAAACGGATCGAGGAGAGACAATATAAGAATTGTTGGACAACCTGAAAGTTACAATAAAAAGAGTTTTGACATAATATGACAAGAGATTATTAAGGAAAATTGCCCTGAAGTTCTAACTTACAAGGAATATCATACCCAAGTTTCAAAACAGCCAGGTTAAGGAAAACAAGCAACAAGAAAAAAACAATTTTTATGTCATGGAACCACAATCAGGATCACACAAGACCTAGTGTCTCTACATTAAAAGAATTGGAACATTGCATTTCAAAGAGTAAAAGAGCTGGAGTTGTAATCAAAAATGACTTACCCAGCAAAATTGAGCACAATCCTGAACAACAACAAAAAATGTATACGTAATGAATTAGAAGACTTTTAGATATTTGGGACAAAAAGATCAGAACTCAATGGAAAATTCAACATAAAAAATGCAGGAGAAACATAAGGTAGCCATTAAAGACTAATTGCAAGCAACTCCATAAAGTCAAACTGTTTACTTCTTACATGTGAAAGTGTTATCAGTACTCTTAAGACTATCATCATTACTTGGATAGTTTGAAGGTTTAGTCTGAGCTGAGTGTGATGGATTGATTCTCAAAAAAAAAAACTGGATAAGGAGGGGTAAAAAGGAGCAATTATCTCATACAAATGAGGTGTGAAAGGAAGAACTGATACAGAAGAAGCAAGTGGGTATGGAAGCCTGGTAGTGCTGGAACCTTACTCTCATTGGAACTGGGTTAAAGAGGGAACAATGTATACATATAGAAGGGTATGAAAGTCTTCTAAATTTATAAAGAAAGAAGAGGGCAAGGGGATAGATAGGATAAGGAAGGGGATTCTTAGAGGGGTAGATAGATTAGGGTGGGGTGGGGGAAGAGGCTAAGGTAGAGACTCATAGGAGTGGGTAGATTAAGGACTGGGAGGGCAGTTAGAAGTAAATTAGATGTGCAGTGAGGAGGAATAGGGTAAATAAGGCAAGAAGGACAAATAGTGAGGAAAAATAGGATGGAGAGAAATGCACAACTAATAATTATAACTTTGAATGTGAATGGAATGAATTTATTCATGAAACGGAGATGGATAGCAGAGTGGATTAAAAATTAGAATCTAACAATATGTTATTTAAAAGAAACACAGTTAAAAGTGAGAGATACACACAGAGTTAAAATAAAGGGCTGGAATAGAATTTATTATGCTTCACCTGATGTAAAAGAAAAAAAACAGGGATAGCAATCATGATCTCAGGCAAAAATTAAAACTAAAATAGATTTAATTAAAAGAGATAAACAGGAAAACTACACTATGTGTCACCAATATTATCCAACATATTGTTTTAGAAATGCTAGCAATAAGAGAAGAAAAAGAAATTGAAGGAATCAGAACGGAAAATAAGGTAGTAAACTATCTCATTTTGCAGATGATATATTTGAAAAATCCCAAAGACTCGACCAAAACATTAGTTGAAACAATGATTTTAGCAAATTAGTAGGATGTAAAAATAAACCTACATAAATCATCAGCATTTTTATGTATCACCGACAAAACCCCACAAGAAGAGATAGTAAGAGATACTCCACTTAAAATAATCATAGAGAGTATAAAATAACTGAGAGATACCTGCCAAAACAGACCCAGGAACTCCGTGAACATAATTTTAAAACCCTCTTTACACATATAAAGTCGGATTTAAATCATTGGAAAAATGTCAATTGTTGATGGGTAGGGAAATCCAGTATAATAAAAACAACAATTTCACCTAACTAGTCTATTTAATGCCATCCCAATTAAATTATTTTTTAAAAATATTTTTTCTGAGTTAGAAAAAATAATAAAATTCATTTGGAAGAACAAAAGGTCAAGAATTTCAAAGAAACTAATGAAAAAAATGTGAAGGAAGGAGGTTTAGCCATACCAGATATTAAACTTCAGTTATCCCTTCCATATTGAGACTTTCCCATCTTGGTTTCAATATATCATGGGTTGGCATAAGAAATTAAGTGGGAACTTTTGGGGAGTTTTGTAGAAGCCACGGGTGACAACAGAGCCTGTGACCAAATACTTAATCCAAAGTTTACAATAAGGTGATGTAAATACTCCATAAAAGAAAAAGAAAAAAATTCAAAAGAGATCATAGAAGTGGGAGGAAGACCCATATGTACAAAAATATTTATTGCCGCTCTCTTTGTGGTGGCAAAAAACTAGAAATTAAGGGTATGCCCATCAATTGGGGAATGGCTGAACAGGTTGTGGTATATGAATGTAATGGAATACTATTGTGCTATAAGAAATGGGAAGGAGATGGACTTCATAGTTACCTAGAGAGGCTTATATAAACTGATGCTAAGTGAGAAGAGCAGAACCAGGAAAAATTTGTACACAATGATAGACACAATGTATGTGTGATGACCAACCTTGATAAACTGGACTCTTCTCAGCAATACACAGTTATAAGACAACTCTACAAGTTTCAAGATGGAAGAAGATGTCCACATTCAGAGAAAGATGTAGAAAAAACAAAGTTTAAATGGAGACTGAAGCAATCTACATGCTATCGCTCTTTTTCATGTTTGGTTTTGTTTCTTCTTTCCCACTGTTCACTCCATCGGTTACAACCCTTCTATACAACCAGACTAATGTCCAATGTGAAAGTATTTGCAGATCCTATACTTGATTGCATGTCGCCATAGGGGGTGGGGAACAGGGAGGGGAGAAAATTTGAAACTCAAGGGATTGTGGAACTGAATCTTGTAAACTAAAAGTAAATAAACAAATTAATTTTTAAAAAAAGAAAAGAAAAAAATTCAGATCTCTTCTCTGTTACAAAGGGAGGGCCAAGAAATTTCATGCAGATTTTCCAGATCATGGGATGCCATGCCCTAACCCCCATGATGTGGAAGGCATAACTGTTATTATAAGGCAGTAAATATTATCTGGTACCAGATGAGAAATAGAAAGATAGATCAGTGGAACAGAGTAGACATACAATACACAGTAGTAAAGAATCATAGTAACCTTGTGTTTGACAAATGTAAAGATTTAAGTTTTGGGGATAAAAATTCATTATTTGGTAAAAATTGTTGGGAAAATTGGAAAGCAGTCTGGCAGAAATTGGACATAGACCAATATCTTAAACCATTTAAGAAAATAAGGTCAAAATAGATATATGACCTAGATATAAATCTAGATAGATAGATAGATAGATATAGATAAATAGATAGATGGATAGACAGACAGACAGACAGATAGATAGATATAGATAGATGGATAGATAGATAGCACAAGAAAATTGGAAGAATATGGAACATATTACCTATTAGACTCATGGATAGAAGAAAAATATATGAAGAAACAAAAGAGAGAGAGCATTGTGAGGTGTAAAGAGGATAATTTCAATTATATCAAACTTAAAAGGGTTTGTACAAATAAAACAAATGTAGCCAAAATTAGAAGGAATATTAAAATCAGGGGGAAAATTTATAGACAATCTCTCAGATAAAGGTCTCATTTCTCAAAAATATAAGAAACTGTCAAATTTATAAGAATAAAAGTCACTCCTCAATTGATAAATGGTCAAAGGATATGAACAATCAGTTTTTTTGATAAAGAAATAAAAATTATATATACTCATAGAAAAATTCTCTAAATCAAAAATGCAAGTTAAAATAACTTTAAGAAATTATCTTGCCCTATCAGATTAGCTAAAATGATTGATACCCTTCAATTGGGGAACAGCTAAACAAATTGTGGTATATGGTTGTGATGAAATACTAATGTGCTGTAAGAAATGATGAGCTGGTTGGTTTTAGAAAAACATGGAAAGACTTGCATGAAATAATGCACAATAAAATGAGCAGTACCAAGAGAACATCGTACATAGTAACAGAAATATGGTCCTAAGAACAACTCTGAATGACTAATTCATCTTGAGTGTCATAAATACTCAAACCAATTGCACGGGATCTATGAAGGAAAATGCTATCCACAGCCAGAGAAAGAACTGATAAATAAAAGGATGTATAGTATGGACAAGATGAGGAGGGAGGGAGAAAAAGCAAGTGGATAGAAGTGAACAAAAGAAAGCAGAAGGGAGCACAGAAAAGTAGGGTAGCTTTGAAAACAGTGTCTAGCCTTTATTACGTTGTTTTTCCAAAAAAAAAAAGTAGACAGTCTGAAATGGAAATTCATAGTTTCATGTTGTGCTGGAAATGTTCTTTTTTTCTCTCTTTTTGTATTTAAGTTCAAAATGAATAACAAAAATTTAAAAACCGAAAGCCCAAAGGTCTTATCTTGCATTTATTATGGACTTATAGGATCATAGGTATAGATCTGAAAGGGACCTTAGGCCTCATCTAGCCCAACCACCTCATTTGGTAGTTGAGGAAACCAAGGCACAGAGGCATAAAATGACTTACCAGGGTGGCAAGGTGGTGCAGTGAATAAAGTCCGGGCCCCGGAGTCAGGAGGACCTGAGTTCAAATTCAGCCGCAGACACTTGACACACTAGCCATGTGACTTTGGGCAGGTCACTTAACCCCAATTGCCCTCCAAAAAGCAAAAATTAAATTAAATTAAATTAAATTAAATAATAAAATAAATAAAATGACTTACCCAGAGTCACCTAGGTAGCAAGAGGCTGAGCCAGGATTCAAACTCCGGTTGTCTGACTCCCAGCCCAGCACTCCTTCCAATACACCATCTGCCTCCTGCACGTATTACTTTGCCTCATAGTTATATGTAGTTCCTCTTGTCTAGCTGGCTGCAATCTTGCTAGGGGAAGGCTTGTGCTTTGTGCATGTTTTTTTGTCTCTCCCAGACGCTATTGTTGTGGTCAGCACACAGCAGGCATTGGCTGTTAGAACTCCATAATGGACATAGGCTGTAGCTAGAAGATGCGACTGAAGGCTCCTTCAGCCCCTGAGGGCCATGGGCACCCACCACACTTCATCCATCCCACCAGAAAAGCTACTTCAAAGCAGAGCAGCCTGCAGACCCAGCTCCAGCCCTGCATCACAGTCTTACCTTGCCTGAGCTGCATGAACTTATTCCCTTGTTCCTGAGCTGGGCTCTTGTTTTAAACTTGACTCTTCACCTCTTGCCCCTTGCCTTGCTTGAACCCCTGGGCCCAACACCTGTGCCCTCTGCCCATCTGGTCCTCTGCACAGCGATCCCCCTACCCCTATGCTCTGACAACACTTGTGCTGGTGCCCATGTTCCTGGCTGGCACAGATCACCTGGTACCAACATCCAGACTGAACAGGATTATGGCTGGGAGACTGTAAGGAACATTAGATGTCATATAGTTCACCCCTTCCCCCTTTCACAAATATACTCACACATTTTACAGATGGGGAAACTGAGACCTGAGAGGTTATGAATTGTCCATGTTCACACAGAGGGTCAGTAGCAGAGCTAAGATTCAAACTGAGGTCTTTTGACCCTAGGTCAAACATTATATTATGCTCTCTCTCACTCAGACAATGTCCCTTCTGGTGCCAGGGACTGGCTGTCTGAATGTCAAACCCTACCCACCTACTCAGATTTCCACTTTGGCTAAGGCTGTTAATGGTTCCATTGACGTTGACTTGGCTCAGTATTGCCATGGCAGAAAGTCTCCAGCAGAGTGCCCCAGGGATCTGTGTTCAGCTCTCCCAGTGACTCACATAAAGATATGATATCTGGCTCCTCAGATTTGCAGATGACACCGAGCTGGGAGAGATGGCTAACACACAGACTGACTGAGCCAGGAACCAAAAGGACCCTGACAAGCTACAGCACTGGGCCAAATCTGAGAAGATGGAATTCAGTCGAGACAGATGGAAAGTCTTACATTTGGGCACCCCAAAAAATCGTCTTTAAAACTGTAAGAAGATGGAGCCACAGATAGGCAACAGCTGTTCTTAAAAAAAAAAAAAAGATCTGGGGGTCTAATGGGGAAAAGAAAGAAGCATTGAGCTCCTACTATGTGCCAGATACTGTGATTGGTTGATTGATCTCAATGGGTCAGCAGTGTTATATGGAAACTGGCATTGGGACCTTGGGCTGCATTACAAGGGCTGGGGCTTCCAGGAAGACATCACAGATTGATCAGAACACTCAGGGGAAAGGGACAAGAGAGCTTTGTTCAAGGAGGTCCATCAGCTGGAGCAGGAATCAGATTTGTTCTATTAGGCTCCAGAGAGTAGGACTCCAAGCAAATTCTATGGAGCCCAGTTTGGATGGAGGTTCTCAAAAGTCCAATTTAGGCTGAATGTCAGGAAAAACTTTCTAATAAGTTGTTGTTGAGTTGTTTTTGGTCTTTTCCAACTCTTCATGACTCCATTTGGGGTTTTCTTGGCAGAGAGACTGGGGTGGTTTTGTCTTTTCTTTCTCCAGCTCATTTCGTAGATGAGAGAACTGAGGCAAACAGGGTTAAGTGACTTGCCCAGGGTCACACAGCTAGTAAATGTCTGAGGTCAGATTTGAACTCAGACCCAGCACACTATCCCCTGCACCACCTAGCTATCCTAACAAGTTGAGCCCAAAGTGAAATGCTTTGAGAGATGGTGGGATCCTCCTCCTTGGTGATCTTCAAGCATGAAGCCAAGAACCCTTTGTCAGCTACGTTGGTCATGGGAATTCCATCTATTCCAGCTCTTAATTTCTGTATGTCCGTGATTTTATCTTTCAGGTGTATTCAGTCACCCCAGCCTTGATCTTGGCTTTTTCCTCAGGATTTACCATAATGATTCCTCTCTGTTGGCCCAGCCCATCTCCCTTCCTCAGGACTTACCACCCAGTCCTGCCCCTTACCGATGATGGCACCATCAGTACCAATGGAATTTCCTATCTACCCCTATCAGTTCCCAAAATGGGTTGTTAGCTACAAGTTGAGGGACTTCAATTTGGAGTCGAGTTGACTTTTTTCACGCCTTCCATACGGGGTTAGTTCTGCCACCTACTGGCAAATAGAATAACCTTTTCTGTGTGCTTCAATCAAGTGAACCGTAAGGAGTTATACTCATTAAAGGCGTGAAGTTCCACCTGCCCTCAGAGAGCTTATGTTCTGTTAGAGAGAAACAATCTATACACACATAAATAGAAAGGATAAGAAGGAATCCCAGGCAGAAAAAACTGGGGGCTCAGGAAGCGGCACGTTGACTCTGCTCTGAAGGAAGTGCCAGAAAACGAGGGAGGGCATTCCAGACAGGGAAACCACTCATGCAAAGGCACGGAGGTGGGAGATAGAGATTGTGATTGGAAAAGAGGTGGTGTGAAGAGAGTGACAGGAAAGGTAGGGGAGGCCAGGTTGGGGAGGGCGTGTGCGCCAGGCTGCAGGTCTTATCCTTTGTCCTAGAGGCCAGAGGGAACCAATGAACATTTTTGAATACAGGGATAATATGGTCAGGTGTGTGTTTAGGAATCTCAGCTTGGGACCTGACTGGAGGGTGGATTGGGGGTGGGGTGAGGTACAAACTCGAGGCAGGGCCACCATCGAGGAGAATCTTGTAACAGAAATGGTGAGGGCCCTGTGCCTAGAGGGAAGAGGATGGACACCAGAGGTGGGGTGGACAAGGCATAAGGACAGGAAGAGTCAAGGATGAGCCCAGACTCTGAATCTGGGTGGCTAGAAGGGCAACAGATGTATTCCCTGTTCCTCATCATCTGCTGGGACTCTTGTCCGTGACGGCCCATTTATCCTCCGTAACAGAGGTCACCTTCCAAGAGAAACCTTTCCTTAATTCTACTACCTTCCTTCTACCATTTTATCTTGGCTATACTTGTGTGGACATAGCTGGTCTGCCCCATTAGACTGAAAGCGCCTTGAGGGTAGGGACTGTCCTTTGCCTTTCTCTGTATCTCTTGCATTTAGCACAATGCTTGGCACGTTGTAGGCACTTAAAATGCTTATTGACTGGGGCTCCTCAGGGTCTTTTAAGTAGAAGTCAACAAGCATTTTCCAATCATATTCCAACGTGACTTGCGACTCCTCTCTTGGCTCGTAAGTTCCTTCAAAGCCATGAACAGTCCGGTTTCCTCTTGCATTCCTGGCATCCTCAAACAGGGTTTTGAATGTGTTAGCTGCAGGATCACTACCGATTCAATCAAGCCTCCCTCTGAACGTGTTGATTGTCATCTGATGTTGGGCTTCCTGAGCAGAACACATCAGGTTACATCCTACTTACCTGCAATGATGGGGCCAGAGGTCAGCCTGAGTTCCTGAGCCAATCACCATGCAAGCTTTTGATGTGGCAATGGCGCAGTGGGTGGCTTTAAGGGCATCTGGAAAGAGTGTGACTTGGAGCCAGAAGTATTTTTTTCAAATCCTGGCTTTGACAGCTGGCTTCAAGGACCTGGGTTTGAATCCCACCTCTCATAAATCCCATATAGTGACCTTAGACAAGTCTAAGGCCTTAGTTTTCTTCTATGAACCTCTTAGCTGGGTGACTGATGCTGATGACCAGTCACCTAAGGTCTCTTGTCTTTAATGTCCTCACCTATAAAATGAGGAACTGCACAAAGTCAATCAGTAAGCATTAATCAATTAAATACCTACTGTGTGCCAGGCACTGTGCGAGCCCGCAGTGAATGAAACAATCCCTACCTGCAAAGCGCTTACATTCTAATGGGAAGGACAACGTGTGTACATAAGCATATACAGAAAAATATAAAGAGAATCAATGCAGATAAATACAACATAAGGGAAGACATGGCATTGGGGAGTGAAGGCGCTTGCAGCTGCAGCAGGGGAGTGTCCCTTAGAAGGTCGTGTCTCCAAGGACCAGAGAGATCCAATGAGGCCAAAGAGAGGGGAGAGTCTCCTGGGCCTGGAGGATGGCCAGAGCCAAGGGGCAGGGAGCATCAAGCGTGGGGAACAGAAAGAGCCTGTTAGGAAAGAACACAGAGTTTGAGAAAGGGAACAATGCTTTGTGAGGATGGAAAGGTTGTTATGTGGGACTCTCAAAGCCCTCGAGGCAACATGGAGCCACCAGGGTCAGCTGAGCAGGAGATCCTGACTCAGTCAGAGCCACACTTACGGAAAATTACCTTGGCAGCACTGTGAGAGGAGAGCCTGGAGGCTGAGAGACCAATTAAGAGGCTGTTACAATGATCTCAGTGAGAGGCAAGGAGGACCTGAATGAAGGGGTTAGCTGTGTGAGTGGCAAAAAGAGACAGAGAGAGATGGGGCAATCAACCGGGTATGTCGGGTGACAGAGAAGTGTAGGAAAATGCCAAGATTATGAACCAGAGACTCTGGAAGAACAGTGGTGCCTCCCGTAGGTATGATCAAGTTTGGCAGAAAGGTTTAGGGAAAAGATGACAAGCCCTGTTCTGGAGATATTCAGTTTGAGAGGTCTTTGGGACAGCGACTTTGAAATGTCCAATAGGCCACTGGTGATTTGAGACTCAAGTTGTGGGGAGAGATGAGTTGAATATAGGTAGATAGATAGATAGACAGACATAAGGATGGTTAGATAGATAGATAGATAGGTACATACATAGATACATAGATAGATAACTGGGTGTTATTTGCATATGAGTAAGAGTCAAACCCATGGGAGGTGGTTAGGTTATATAGAGAATAGAGGTCTGGGATAGAACATTGAGGTACACCCATAGGTAGGAGTGTGATGTGTTTGATAAGCCAGCACAGGAGAGAGAGAAAGTACTGTTGGACAGGTAAGAGGAGAACTGGGAGACAGGAGTGTTATGGAGACCCAGAGAGGAGAGAGTATCCAGGAGGAGAGGATAGTCAACAGTATCTGATGCAGCAGATAGACTGAGAAGAATAAGGACTGAGGAAAGGCCATCTGATTTAGGAATTAAGAGATCATTGGTAACTTTGGAAAGAGCAGTTTCAGTCAAGTGATGAATTTGGAAGCAGATTGCAAAGGGCTAAGTAAGAAGTGAGAAGAGGGGAAGTGAGGGGAACCAACGGGGATTATTTTTGAGGAGAGTGGCTGAGAAAAGAAAGAAAAATAGAATACATCAGCCTTAGGGGATGGTTAGGGCCTACGGAAGGTTGAATACAGCACCAAGCTGGGCTTGCAGTCAGGAAGACCTGAGTTCAAATCCAGCCACAGACACTTACTAGCTGTGTGACCCTGGGCAAGTCACTTAACCCTGTTTGCCTCAGTTTCCTCATTTGTAAAATGAGCTGGAGAAGGAAATGGCAAAACACTCCAGCATCTCTGCCAAGAAACCCCCAAATGGAATTCTCCTGAGTTTAGAGATTCCTTGTAGGGTTGGGTTGGGTCAGAGAGAGAAGTTTAACTCACCTTCAGAGACTGAGGTTTTGAAAATAGAAAAGGAAGGGGGAGCTCTGGATCTCCTCAAATCAGTAGTCATTAATAATCATTTCTCTCAAAGATTTGTAAAGCACTGTGAGCCATTATCATGATTCACTCAACGAGCATTAGGTTTATCCTAGGTTTCTCCCCCTGGTCTATGGCTTTTGTACATGCAGTTGATTGCTAGAGGTGTTACCTGAGGTTCAAAAAAGGAGAAATCTGAAGGATCTTTTTTAAATATTAAATTGTGTTTTATTTTCAGATCTACATTCTCTCCCTCCCAACTCCCTCTTCCCCAAAGTGAAGGGGGAAGAGGAAGGGAATAAACATGTATATAGCCAGGCCCATATCTCAACTGAGCCTCACAACAACCCTGCCAGGAAGTCACTGCTATTATCCCCATTCTACAGTTGAAAAAACTGAGGTTAAGGTGACTTTCCCAGGGTCACACAGCTAATAAGTGACTGAGGTTGTATTTGAACTCAGGTCTTCCTGACTTCAGGCCCAGTGTTCTACCCACTACACCACTGAGCCGTTTTTCTTCCTATTTTAAAAAGTAAGAAAAGCAAAACTCCTATTTCAAACATGGATTGTCAACCAAAATAAATTTCCTCATTTTTGTTGTTCAGTCATTCCAGTTGTGTCTGACATATTGTGATCCCTTTGGGGGTTTTCCTGGCAAAGATACTAGAGCAGTTGGCCATTTCCTTCTCCAGCTCATTTTACAGAGACAAACAAGGTTAAGTGACTTGCCCAGGGTCACACAGCTAGTAAGTATCTGAGGCTGGATTTGAACTCAGGTCTTCCTTACTCCAGGCCAAGTACTCTATTCACTGAGCCACCTACCCTGCAATTCTTACATTGTCCATGTCCAATATGTGTACATACATATATATTTATAGATATGTGTGTATATACATGACAAAAATGTGTATACATATATACATAGAATATGCATGTGTGTATGTGTATATGTGTGCATGTGCATGTGTTTCTGATCAACAAATCAAACCAGTCAGACTTAATTAGCTTGTACAGAAGGCATTTACTAAGCAATTAGAACAATTAGTATAAACCATGAGGTCATGAAAACTTACCTGGCAAGTTTTAAGGAATCCTGATAAAAATTGGAGCATTAGAAAGAATTTCAGTGACCTTCACATGCCCCCCAAATCACCCCTATCCTAACACGCTGAGAAAATTGTCATCGGGTCTCTGCTGGACAACTTCCATCACCTCCTGAGGCAAGCCTTTCCACTTTGGGACAACCCTAACTCCTAGAAAGTGTTTTCTGAGAAAAAGCCTAAGGGGGCCTCTTTGGTTTTTTAGATTTCTACTTAACTATTTTTGACATCCTTTTAAAAAAAGCTGGAGTTCCAGCCCCTCCCCAACTCATTGAGAAAACAAGCAATAAGATATCAATTATACATGTGAAATCGTTCAATACACATTTCCATATTAGCCATGTGGAAACAACAACAAAATAAAACAAGAAAAATAAAGTGAAAAAAATATATACTTCAATCTAAACCCTGAGTTCATCGGTTTTCTCTCTGGAAGGGGATAACTTTTTCCTCATGGGTCCTTTAGAATTGTCTTGAATCATTGTCTTGATCAGAGCAGTTAAATCTTTAACAGTCAATCATCCTTACAATATGGCTTTGACTGTCTACAATGTTCTCCTGGTTCTCCTCACTTCACTTTGCATCAGTTAATGTAAGTCTTCCGAGGTTTTTCTGAAACATCCTCTTTGTCATTTCTTATAGCACAATAATCTTCCATCGTGACTCGTTCAGCCATTCCCCAATTGATGGGCATCCACTCAATTTCCAGTTCTTTGCCACCACTTTGCTATAAATACTTTTGTACAGATAAGTCCTTATCCTTTTTCTTTGATCTCTTTGAGGTAGAGACTAGTAATGGTATTGCTGGGCCAAATGGTATGCGTAGTTTTATAACTCTTTAGGCGTAGTTCCAAATTGTTCTCCAGAATGGTTGGACCAGTTCACAACTCCACCCACGTTCCCTCCAACATTTGTTACTTTCCTTTTCTGTCATTTTAGGTGTTCTAATAGGTTTGGGCTGGTACCTCAGAGCTGTTTTGGTTTGTATTTCTCTAATCAAAAGTGATTTAGAGCATTCTTTCCTATGACTATAGAGAGCTTTGATTTCTTCCTCTGAAAACGGCCTGTTCATATCCTTTGACCATTTGTCAATTGGGGAATGACTTTCATTTTTATAACTTTGACTCAGTTCTCAACAGGCTTCTTTGTAACTTCTACCCATCAGTTCTGATTCCACCTCTTGGGGCCACGCAAGTGGAGCAAGGCTAACCCTGCCTCCATATAACAGCCTTGAGCATAGTTACTGCGTTTTCTCCCACTTGTCTGTTCTCATCTAATCGCCAGTTCATTTATTTAATCCTCATGTGATATGGACTCAAGGTGTTTCACCATTCTGGTCATAGTCTTTTGGATTATCTCCAGGTTACCAGTGTCCTTCCTAACCTATGGCATCCAGCACTGGACATGGCATTGGTAAAGTGATCTAAACACGACCAAATACAGAAGTGCTCTCACCACTTTGCACTTATTCTCAGTGCAGTATAAGATGACATCAGCATTTTCTTTGGGGCTGCCAAATTCACGCTGCTCACTCAGACTGAGCTTATAGCCTACTAAGACCCCTAGATCTTTTTTTAAGCTGACTTACATTTCTATTTCTTTTTTTCATTGTTCCCCCATCTTGCAATAATGGAACTGATTTTTTGAACCCAAGTAGAAGACTTTACATTTATCCCTATTGAATCTCAACTTGTTAAATAATCCATCCTGTTGCTAAAACCTGTCAAGATCTTTTTGGATTCCAATGATGTCATCCCATGTGCTGGCTATCCTTCCCAGTTTTTTGTCATCTGAAAATGTAATGAGTTATATAACCACTCTGTTTTGGTTTCCTAAAATTTGTTGTTCATTTTTCAGTCATGTCTCACTCTTCATGACCCCATTTGGGGTTTTCTTGACAAAGATACTGAAGTGGTTTGTCATTTCTTTCTCCAGTTCATTTTACAGATGAGAAAACTGAGGTAAACAGGGTGAAGTGACTTGCCCAGGGTCACATAGGTAGTGAATGTCTGAAGCCAGATTTGAACTCAGGAAAATGAGTCTTCCAGACCCCAGACCTGGCAATCTTTCCACTCTCCCACATAGCTGCCCTTTCCCAAAGAGTATATGTCCAGAAAGCCTCTTCAAGGACCTGCATTCATTCCTTCAAGGAATTACATTCATTCCAGAGCCTGGATTCCAGGCTGAGTTAGGGATAGGGTAGCATCCAGCCTAGGAGCAGTGCCCTAAGGAGCAAAGAGTAACCTTCTGCACTTTGGTCAGCAGTGGCTGAGACAAGGACTCATGAAGCAGCAATGCTACCTTTGGAGGTGGACTTACTGGGACCCGTGCCATGTTGCTATCATTCACCCTTTGTTTTTGAGGAAGACCAATGACATCATGGGGTGAAGTCTTGACTTGCCTGTCAATGGGATCTAAAAGGCAGAGTTGCAGGAAGTTGTCAGCCCCACTCTCTCACCAAATCATTCAAGTTCAGAGGCAAGACAAAAGTCAGATGACTGACAATGGCCCAGGATGCAGTGGATGACCTTGGAAGACCTGACCTTTGATGTGTGACCAAGCTCTAAGTCCTCCATAGCACCTGCTTCAGCCACCTTCATGGCCATTGGAACAAACTTCTCATCCAGCCATTCTGCTAGGGAAGTCTTCACATGCTTGGGGTACACATCCCCTAACTCACCAATGGGTTTGAGGACTGTTGGTTATCCTTATCCTGGTTTAGCCTGTCTGCTGAGATGGTTTTACATGGGTGTGGCTACTGCACATGATGCCTCAGGTAAGGGCATGTGGACACCAAAGGTGGATAAGAAGCCCTGAAAAGGGCATGTAAGCCCTTCCACCAGAGGTGCTGGTCCACCCTGAACATCCCGTATAATTCCTACTTCCAACCCCCATGCTATGGAACTGAGCTTGGGTTAATTTAAGCCTACTCCCTCAGGAACCAAGGTGCCTAGAAGGTATTGAGGGAAATGTTTATTCTTGCTATAGCTTTGAAGTATATATCCTTTTATAAAAGTCAATTGAAGGTTAACTAAGTGGTTAAATGGAATTGGGGTGCTTGTCACTGGCCCCTAACAATGGGTGTAACATATTTGGTGAGGGCTTTAGTAAATAAATGATGGCTATAGAGAAGACAGGACAGCCCTTCAGGAACCCTGAAAGATAATAGAGCTCATGTGACTCTGGGAGTGAGGGTTAGAGATTATGTTCTTCCTCGTGATCTTTCTGAAAGGGAATTGTGGGAAGAATGGGAGATGGTAGGACTTTGGACAGAGCCTTGGCTTGCTATAGATGCCTCTGTCCAAGTCACTGACAAACTTGTGAAACAGAACATAACCCTGAAATCCTCCACTGGAGACCCCTGGGCAGGGCAACACTGAGCCACTCATGACTCTGCTTAGCATTCTGCCATCCAACCAGTTCTGAATCTACCTAATAATGTCAACGTCCAGGGCACATTTCTCCATCTTCTCTATCAAATGTCTGGTTAAGTATAGCTAAGGTACACCCACAGCACTCCCCTCTTCTCCTAGCCTAGTGACCCTGGAAAAAGGAAAATCTGGCTGGACTGGAATGGCCTTTTCTGAACTAGGCCACTTTGACTCGTCCTGGTCTCGATTTCCTTTTCCAGATATTTTGTGACAATTTCTTCAATGTGCTCTTCTAGAATTTTCTCAGAAGGTGAAGTCAAGGTCACTGGTCAATAGTTCGTAGATTTTTACCATTCTCTGCCTTTTTTTCTTGAACAACATGACATTGATCCTTCTCTAGTCTTTTAGTACTGATACTACTACTACTACTACCACCACCACCACCACCACTACTACCACTACCATTACCACCACCACTTCTACTATTATCACCACCACTCCTGCCACTTCTAAGACCACTGCCATTACTACCATCATACAACTACTACCAGCACTACTATTAATTACTATTGCTACGACTACTACAAATAACAATCGTTAGCATCTGCGCAGCACTCGAAGGTTTTCAAAGCCCCTTTTGCGTGTGATCTCCTGCTCGCCACAATCCTTTAGTGAGGATCTTTATAGTTGCTTGGCATTCCTTCACTGTGGAACCTGAGGATAAAGCTCATTTGGGGCAGACAGCTTGACTTCTTTAAGGACAGGCAGGTGCTTTCTGACTATTTCCTTAAGACTTTCATTCTTGTCTTTGTATCTTTGATGCTTATCATATAATAGTCTCTTCTTTTCTTCTCATCACCATCCTCATTATCATCATCTAGATTGTCTAGATCTAGATCTAGATCATCATCTAGATCATCATTGTCCTAGATCTAGAACTGGAAGGACTCTCAGAGGCTGGGTGGCATAGCCCCACCCCCCTAATTTTACACATGAGGAAACTGAGGCTCAGGAGGAGAATTGACTTGCCCAAGGTCACAGAAATTGTAAGGGTCAGAGGTGGGATTTGAACCCAGGTCGTCTGACTCCAAAGCCACGTACCATGGCTTGTTGACAGACTGCCTTTCGTGGTATCCCTGGGTATAGTGCCTGGCACGTAATAGGTACTTTAATGAAGGCTTCTTGACTTGACTGGTTGATTGGACATAACTCTGTTATCTAGTCTTGTTCTGTGCAGACTGGGCAAGGACAGAAAGGGTTTAAGCACTGAGCATCCTTGCAGCCTCTCTGTTATCAGGGATCAGCTTCCAGTCTTCCCCACCCCACCCTGCCCAGTACTTCTGTTCTTTTGAACCTTTTCTTTTTCCTCAAGATAGCTTTGACAAGGTTCCTTTTGGGACCCTCAGATTCTCTGACCAGCCTCAGCCACCCTGTCCTCTAGTCCTCCGACTGTGCTGGGCTCGAGGGCTCCTCCTCTGTTACTTGGCCTTTAGGACCCAGCTTCTGAGAAGCATCCCCAGCCATAACAAGAGCATGACTAACCCAGAGAATAAATGTTTTTCCAACCTTCATTTGCTTCATCTTCTAGTTATTAATTGACTTCTGACTGTCCCACCTTGGGCATGTCTCGGCTCATAGACATGCTTTATTCTGTCCTTCTTGCTCTTGGTGACTCATAGAAACATCACAGGCAAATGTCTGCCTTTCTTTTTGAAATTAATGGTGTTACAAAGAAGGTGCCTCTCCATTGGGGAATGGCCAAACAAGGTGTGGTACATAAAGGTGATGGGTAGCGTTCTCATCAGATGAGCAGATGATAAAGAGCTGGGCCAGGTAACTAACACAGTGGACGATACTTAGGATCCAAGAGTCTCAACAGGATAGATAGAGCATTGGGCTGAATCTAATAAGATAAAATTCAGTGGGGATTGTGTAGGGCCTTGTACTTGGAGATCAAAAACCAACTTCACAATGATAAAATCAGGAGACAGACAACAATGGTTCTGAAAAAGATCTGGGGGTCTGGATGGACCGAAGCCCAATATGAGTCAACAGAAGATGGGACAGCCAAAAAAGTGAATGGGATCTTGGGTGGCATTAACAGAGGCAGGGCTTCTAGGAACAGGGGTCATTGTCCCTCTGGATATGGCCCAAGACAGACGCAATCTGGTTCAGCTCTGAGCACCATGAAAGTCATTGATCATCAGGAGGGTGTCTACAGGATGATGAAGGGCCTTAGGGCAAAGGTTAAAGGAACCAGGTGGATGTTTAACCTGGAGAAGAGAAGGCTCGGGAGGGATGTGTTTGATTACTTCAAGCGTCATGTCAGTCAGTCAATAAGCATTTATTAAGCGCCTCCTGTGTGACAAGCCCCATGCTAAGCACTAGGGATACAAAAAGAGGGGAGAAGATAGATCCTGCCCTCCACAAGCTGCCACTCTAATGGGGGAGACACTAAGCAAACAGATATGTTCAAACAAGCCACAGACAGGAGAAAACAGAAATGAGTAATTCAGGCTACAGGGGAAGGGTTAGGCCTGTGTTACTTGGGTTTTAGCAAAGCCTTTCATAAAGCATTTCCTGCTATTCCTATGGGGAAGATGAAGGCGTAGACTCTAGACAGTGATACAACATGACAGACTCAGAAGGGGTGGAGAGCTGGAAGGGACCCCAATGGCCGTCAAGTCCAACCTGCTCCCAAAGAATGCATTTTTTCCTTTAGCAGTCATTAGTTTCAGGGTGAAGGGGAGGTGTTGGTCAGCTGTGGTGTTACTATGAGTCACTGTTGTCTGGAACCCAGAACCAGAAGGACAGAAGAGGAACATCCAGCACGTAGGTCAGTGCCCGGCACACGTTGTTCAGCCATTTTTCAGTGGTGTCTGACTCTTTGTGACCCCACTTGGGCTTTCTTTGGCGAAGAAACCAGAGTGGTTTGCCATTTCCTCCTCCAGCTCATTCTACAGTTGGGGAAACTGAGGCAAACAGGGTGAAATGACTTGTTCAAAGTCACACAGTTATTAAGTGTTGGAGGCCAGATTTGAACTCGGGGAGATGAATCTTTCAGACTCTGGACCTGGCACTCTATCCATTGCATTACCTAGCTGTCCACCTGGCATAGAGTAGGCCCTTGTTGACTTGGCATCTGTGGGCTGAGCAGAATCAGGACATGGCAGAAAATGATGGCTGGAAGCTGTGTAAAGGTCAACTGAGGCTCAGAATAACTTTTCTAACAGACAGCTGTCCCAGAACAGAATGGGCTGCGTCCAGACATGGCAGGTGGGTCCTTTTTTGAAGTTTCCAGGCAGAAGCTGGGTGATTACTTATTGGGTATAGTAGAGTGGGGTGAGCCGGGTGGCCCATGAGGTTCCTTCCATCTTTAAGTGTGTGATCTTATGAAAAAAAGTTGAGCCTGGATGCTGTATAATGACTAGGTTTGGCTCTTAGAAAAGAGATGAGAAAAGGCACCTTCCTCCTTCCTTGCCAGCTTGGAGGACTTTGGGTGTAGGGTGTGGCATGCACTGTCAGCTAGGTGATATGTTGATTAGATTTGCTGAAATGTCTTTTTTCCCCTTCTTAAAAACAGACACCAGCTTGCTGCCAGTATTCTAAGAACTGGAGCTGTCCCCAAACAAACACCTTTGCACCGCTGGAGTTTCCTCCTCACTGGAGGTCTCCAGGCAGAGGATAGATGGCCACCAGTCAGAGAGGTTGGAGATAGGATTCTTATTCAGGTACCATTTGGATCTTTGAGATTCTGGGATTCTATGGGTTGAAATTCAAGGAAATCTGATTTTGGCTCAGTGTGAGGAAACAGTAATTAACAGTTAAAATTCTAAAAAAAAAAATTGAGGACACAACCCCAAGAGGCAGGAGGGAGCTATCTGTTAATGAAGGTCTTTAACCAGGCATCAGAATATTCTGTGTTAGGGATGTTCCAAGTTTCAAGCTTCATTGGAGGTGGAACCATTCAGTCAGCCAACAAGTATTCATTGAGATTCTATTTTGTGCACACACTGATGTCCTGAGATCTCTCCCAGCCCTTGCATCAAATGAAGGAACTGGAGGTGTTTGGCTGGGAGTAGAGAATACTCTAGGAAAATCACAAACCAGGAATAATTGCAATGGTAGGAAGGCAGATTTAACCTTGATGGCAAGAAAACTTTCCAAGGCGTCCAAAAGTGGAACGGGCTGTCAGGAGAGGGAGTGCCCTCCAATTGTCCAAGTTTTTCAAGTGGAGGCTGGGGGATCATTTGTCAGCTAAGGTTTTAAAAATTATTCTGAATTTAAGAAGCGCTGTATAAAACAAACTTTTCCATATACAAAGCTGAACACATCAGGAGGACTGCATTCAGATGAGTCTGATCGGTTTTCTTGGCAAGGATACTTGGAATGGTTTGCCATTTCCTTCTCCAGTTCATTTTACAGATGAGGAAACTGAGGCAGGCAAAAAGGATACAGTGACTTGCCCAGGGTCTCACAACTAGTGTCTTTGCATAGGAAACCCTAAATCTCTATATTATAGCGTGCTTTTCCTTTATTTAATTCCACATTACTTTCAAAGATGTCCAGAACTTAACTGAAATGTAGTAAGTCTCCCAGTAGGGGAGAGAGACCCCTAAGGGCCCTTGAAGTTGTGAAATCAGGTGCAATCACTGAGCAAGCTTTTAATGAGCACCTACTGCGCGCCCGGCACTGAGTTGGCACCTTCAGGTACAGGTACAAGGCACGAAGCGATCCCACCCTCAAGGAGGCTCCATTCTAAAGGACAGCCCAGGACATACGGAGAGGGAATAAATGCAAATCTGTACAAAGTGGTTAAATCAAAGGTAGTCTGGGAGGAGGGCAGGAGCATTTATCCAGCTCCTCCGCACTCGGGCGCAGCACCTCCTCCAGGAGCCGCCACTCCCAAGTGCACGTGGACAGAGGAAATCCCCCTCCCGAAGCTGCCCGGGAAGCCCGGCCCCGCCCCGCGAGTCCACCACGTGCAGCCTCCGCGCGCTCCGCCCTCTCCCCGCCTCCAACGGGGTGCCGCCTCATTGGCCGGGGCGTGGACACTGAATCGTGACGTCACATCGCGCCCCGTCGCACCGCGTGACGACGGGAGCGCCTCCAGCTGAGGGGGGAGGGGACAAGATGGCGGCGTCCGTGGGGCGAATGGGGTTACTGCTGGGCCTCCGGGCCGCGCCGAGGACGAGCAGGTGGGCCCGGGGCCGGGGGCTCAGGGGCCGGAGGACTCCTGGCGCGGGCTGGGGGCCGGCGGGGGCGGGGTAGGAGCCCGAGCCCTCGGCGGGCCCGGCGGCCTCGCTGCCTCAGTTTCCCTCTGTCTGACTTGGAGCGGGAGGGCTGAGGAGCCTCGGGGTCCCCCCAGAGATCTGACAGCTCTTCCCCCCTTGTGCCGTGTGACCTTAGGGGAGGCTGGACCTTCTCTGCGCTGCCTCAGTTTACCCGCCGGTGACACGGGAGGGTTGGACGGTTTGTCCCCTAAGGTTAGTTTCAGGTCTGGCATTCCCTAGGAGTGTAGACGCGGCTCCGAACCCTGGCAGAGGGTGTGACCTTGGGCCAGTCACGGACTCTGGCCGCGGCTTAGCCGGGCCGGCACGTAGTAGCAGTGTGTTGACTGACTGAGTGACCGGCGCGGTGGTAGAGCAGACGTGGCTGCTTCCGGGCCGCGAGACCTTGGGCGAGTCAGCACAGACCTTTGGGCCTCAGTTTCTTCATTTGCAAAACTAGTGGGACGCCCCCAGACCCCCCTAGAGCGCCGCACCTAGCGGAGGAGGCTTTAACTTTGAGGGTCCCGGCGGCCCCTTCGTTCTGGGAGGGGCTTCGTATCCGGAGCGCCACTGACGGGGCGGGGCCTGGGGGGGCACCTCCTTCCTCTTGGGCATCTTTGGAATGGATAGTCCGGGTACCCCTGCTCCCTCCCCTCCACAATGGCCGAGGAGGAGGAGGAGCCCCGGCCCTGCTGGTGGCTTCCCGCGGGGGGGAGGGAGGGGGCCGTGCTGCCCCCGGCCCTGCCACCAGGCGCTTTGGTGAGCCTCACCTCCCCTCGCTTTCCTGCTTTGCACAACGAAGGGTCTGTTAGAAAGAAACATCATTTTATTTTGAAATTTCAATTCAGTTTTCTTGTCAGGGGATTCTCTTTCTTCCATCCCCCTGCCTCCATTGAGAAGGCAGGGAAACTCGGCAAGGGCCGAGGGCTTTCTGTGTGGTACGAGGGCGGGGCTCCGAGTCCTGTATGGGCTCACTCTGTTCAGAGTGATTGTGTCTAAGCCTCCCAGCGCTACTTAGTATCAGTGTGACTCAGGACAAGCCCTGCGTCCTGCCCGGCCTGTCCTGCCCGGCCTCCGGGTTCTCCCTTACAACCCCCTAGCCATGACCACATGGGGTACCTTTGCAGCGCCCCTCAGCCCGCAGGCCTCCGAGTGCTGTTTCCCAGGACCCCTCTGACACCAGCCCCCGGGTCTCTTCTGTCCGCAGCCTGGAGCTCCCTCAGGGTCCGCGCTCCCCAGGGTCGAGGGCAGGGCTGTCTGGGTCTTTTGTTGCCTTTCCTTGTATCCCCAGTGCTTAGCGCAGTGCCTGGCGCCTAGTTGGTGTTTCATAATTGCTGGCTAACCCAGGTGCAGAGCTGCCCAGAAGTGTCAGGTGAGGGAGACTCCTCTTGTCAGCAGGGGTCAGTCCTGTGCCTCTGCTTCCCCAAGCATGGTGTGGGAGCCAGGGCCAAAGAGGAGACAGGAGACCAAGACCGCTTCCCAGGGAGCAAAGTTGTCCCCCTTTTCCCGAGCACTTTACCTGAAAAAGCAAAATGCCAGGCAGAACAGCAGGCCTCTCACCCCAAGGCCTCTTGCTCTGGGTCGGGCGCCATGGCAGGCCAAGGTTGGATAGGCCCTGATCCCCCACAGCTGGCAGGGGCAACCCAGGAGCCAGAGGGAGAGGATGGGCCAGAACCTGCATCTGTAGGAGGGAGACAAAAGGAGCCCTCCTTGAGTACCTCCTCTGTCCCTGGTGCTGTGTGGGGGCTCCACCCCTGCGCTCCAAGAGCTAGGTGGGACAGCAGAAGGAGACAGCCACAAACACTTCCTAGCCCTGTGACCCTGGGCAGGTTACTGCAGCTTGTAAAATGAGCTGGAGAAGGATATGGCAGACCCCTCCAGTGTCTGCCAAGAAAACCCCAGGTGGGGTCACCGAGAGTCAGATACAACTGAAAAATGAGCAGTCATGAACACTCAAAGAGCTTACATTGTACTGGGGGGGGGGGAGACGACTCATCATCTTTGTAGGTAGACACACACAGAGCAGACACAAAATAACCTTGGATAGGAAAGCCTTTCCAGGCAAGTGGGCCAACCTCAGCTGAGTCTGGGAGTCCAGGACTGCAGGTAAAGACGGCAGAATGGAAGAGGGATATATGGGGAATTACCAGGTGTGCAGGTTGCTTGGAATATAGACTCTGTGGGGGAAATAGCATGGAAGCAGGCCAGAAAGATGGTTGGCTCCAGATTCTGAAGGGAGGGGCAGTCACAGGGTCCTCCCTAGGCTTTGGGAAAGCTGTGGAGGCTGGAGTAAAGAGAGGAGAGCCTGGAGCCAGGCCCGTTAGGAGGAGGGCTTGGAGGCCTAAAATGGGGTAGTGGCCAAGTGTGTGGAAAGAGGGGGGCAGATATGGGACATACTGAATAGGGTCGGGGAAGCTTGGCAGCTGACTGGCTGTGGTGGGGAACGGAAAGTCAGGGCTCAAGAATGACTCCTCAGTTGTGAACCTGAGGGAGCCCTGCCAAGCTCAGTGAGGGCTCCTGGGCAGAACGCAGTGTGACAATGGTCTTGAAGTCTCCATAACAACTGGAGAATAAAGGCCTCGGAGGGAGTGCCGCCTGGAGCTTTGGCCATGGTGGAGGACGAGCCAAGAGTGGCCACTTGGCATCGCCATCTCACCCTGGGCCTGAAGCATAGCAGGAGACAAGGGCCTGCACGTGACCCTCAGGAGGGCAGGTCCGGAGGTTGCCCCAGGTCACCTGCTGTACATGTTCATGTGTTAATGGAGGTGAAACACGCATTTATTAAGCACTTGCTGTGTGCCAGGCACATTGGATTCTCACAGTCCTGTGAAGTGGATGCTATTATTGTTACCATTTGTTTTTCACAGATGAGGAAACTGAGGCTTCTCCTCCTGAGGGAGAGGGTAAATGACTTGCCCAGGGTCATGCAGTTAGGAAGGATGTGAGGCTGAATTTGAACTCAGGTCTTCCTGATTCCATACCTGTGTTCAGTGCACTGCTCTGCCTAACTGCGTCTTTTCAGAACTTCATCTGTTTAAGGGTGATAGAGCAAGCTAAATATGACAGACAGAGGGCTTGTCAGTGGTTTTCTTCTATTTGGATGGTCTGAAGAGAAGACAGAAATGGGAGAAACTAGGACCTATAGTGAGGAAGAAAGAGACAGAAATCCCTATCCCAAGGGAGTGTTTAAATCTGGAGGAAGCCCAGGCATCCCATGAACCTCACTCTCATCTGACCCAGATAAAGAAAGAGGAATTAAAATGACATACATCCCAGATTGCAGTAGGGAAACACATTCAGCTCCTAAGGGAAACGAGGGGGGAGAGGTTTTGAGAGACAGGCCAGGTAAGAGAAGAGTCCCAGTGTTGGCGAGAGGACTGGAATAGAAGCATTAAGAGAAGAGGAGGAAAGAGCTAAAGAGCTGGAGTCAAAGTGGGGCAAGGGGAGGAGAGGAGCTGTGACAGGCAGGGAACAGGCCGTTTCACTTCCAGGTCACAGATGTCAAGCCAGCGCCTCTTATTTATAAAGGCTGGGGGGGTGCAGTAGAAAAAAATGAGATGGAGGGAAAGATCGATCAACGTCACTGTGGTGCGGATGCCCTCGGATGGCAGAGTCCAGCCGTAGAACGCGGACAAGAGCATGCTGGGAGCATAAAGATTCCCATAGAGCTAAAATCAGAAGCTAGAGCAAAATGTGTTCTGCGTCAGCTGATTTCTAATAAGATTCGAATTCAGATATGGGTACAATAAATCTAAGTGTGATAATAATAAGAGATAAGCAGGGAAATAACATTCTGATTACAGGCTCCAAAGATGATGAATCACTGTACTTTAATATAGACATATCAGCTAGTATAACCTCTAATTTAAACAGAAGGTCACGATAGAGGGAGAAATAGGTAGTAAAACTAAAAAAGAGAAGAACCAAATATTCCTTCTGAACCAAGACAAATCTGACTAAAAGATCAATAAAACTTAGGAGGTTGAACAGGATAGATCTCTGGCAGTCACTGAATAAGAATAGAAAAGAATCTGTATACTTTATTTTTTTTTATTTTTTTGCTTTTTGGAGGGCAGTTGGAGTTAAGTGACTTGCCCAAGGTCACAAGGCTAGTTTTTGTGTTAAGTGTCTGAGGCAGAATTTGAACTCAGGTCCTCCTGACTCCAGGGCCGGTGCTGTATTCACTGTGCCACCTAGTAGCCCCCCCAGTGAACATCTTGAACTGGATATTCCATAGACATCTTAAACTATTTATGTTCAAAGTTGAATCTGTAATCTTCCCCTCTCTTCTGCCTCCCCCCCCATAGTAAAACCTTCTCTCCTTCCTAATTTCCCCATTATAGTCAAAGGAACTGCCATCTTCAGGCATCATCTTTGGCTCCTCACCCTTAACCCTGATCTGTTGCCAAGGCCTGTCAGTTTTGGCTTGTGTTTGTCCTGGCACTCTCGTGACACTGTGTCACCCTGGGGCAGGCCTGCCTCGCTTCTGAGCTGTCACATCAATCATCCTAAAGCACAGGCCTGACCGTGACTCCCCCTACTCAGTAAGTCCAGCGCTCCCAATCATTTCCAGGATCAAATATAACATCTTCTGGAGTTCAGAGTCCTCCATAACCTAGCCCCCTCTTCATTTCACCTTCCCAGTCTTCTTAAACTTCACACTCCCTCTCTCATGGACTCTTCAGTCCAGTGACCTGCCTTCTTGCCCTCCCTTGTATGGGACCCTCCATCTCCTGACTGTACGTTTTCACCGGCTGCACCCCTTGCCCGACGTGGCCTCCCTTCTCACTTGTGCTTCCGGGGCTCCTTCACATCCCCCCTAAAATCTTGTGAATTACAGGAAGCCTTTCCTTAACCCTAGCGCCTTTTCTTTATCTCTGATTTATCTTGATCATTTCAGACTTATCCTGCATGACTCTGTGGCTCCCAGAGTCAGTGACACTGCCCCCGGGTGCTGGGACAGTGCAGGGGCAGCAGTGCCCTTGGGGCGATTGTGCACTTCATCTGAGCCCTCTAGGGGCGGGGCTCTGAGTGATGTTTCTCACAGGGGGGTGGGCCACCTGAGCTTGGGAGCCTCTGCTGTCTGCGATTTGTGTCAGGTTTATTGCGTGTTGTCTCCCCGGTAGACTGTGAGCTCTGTCTTTTGCTTCTTGTTGTTGTCTGTAGAGCTTAGGGCAGTGCTTGACAACATAGCAGGCACTTAATAAATATTCGTCGACTGCCTGAGATAATAAAAATAACAGAATTATATCAGTAGATGTTGAAATAGGCTTTTGACAAAATCTAACACCCATATTTATTAAATGCGCGTGCGCGTGCACACACACACACACAAAAGCATAGGAATAAATGGTTGTTTCCTTAACAATATCTATTTTAAACCAAAAGCAAACATATGACGTAATAGAGAAGATGAATGTCCATCATTACTTCTACTGTTTTAACATAGTCCAGGATATATGAGCTGTAACAATATGAGGAAAAAGAGAAGTTGAGGAAACAGGCACAGGCAAAGAGGAAACAGATTTATTGCCTCAGCAGATGATTTGATTTACTTAGAAAACCCTGAAGAGCCAACAAAAACTTATTGAAACAATAAATGCAGCTAAGTTGCATTTCATACATATGAAAGTAAGTTCATAATATTGTTCTGTAAGAAATGATGAAGGGGCGGCTAGGTGGCACAATGAATAGAGAGAGCACCGGCTCTGGAGTCAGGAGGACCTGAGTTTAAATCCAGACTCAGACACTTAACACTTACTAGCCGTGTGACATTGGGCAAGTCACTTAACCCCAATTACTCTGCCCTACCCCTTCCAAAAAGCAAAAAAAAAAAAAAAAAAATGATGAGTTGCTTCAGAAAAGCCTTATATGTAGGAGAATAGTTTACATAGTAACAGCAATATCATGGCAAACACCTCTGAAAGACTGAGCAGCTCTGGTCAGCACAGTGACCCACCCAGGTTCCAAAGGATTCCTCACCTCCAGAAAGGGCACTCGTGCAGTGGGGTCGCAGACTGGAGCCTATTTCTTTTTTTTTGGCTGTGGCAGATGTGAGGTGAAGTGAGTTTGAAGCATAGGGTTAGGAGTCATGAGGCCTTGGGAAGGATGGGATGTTAAAAGATTATGATCAGATAAAGGCATTTCATGGAAGAAGAACACTCATGAGTGATGCCAGGGTCAAGGGGAGGACCGTCTCTGTGCATAGTTGAGGGGGTATAGGAAATTCAGTAAACTGAGGAACTGGGAGATTAGGGTATTTGAGGGAGCATCAAATGGCTGTTGTC
The DNA here is from genome assembly GCA_028646515.1 of Pseudochirops corinnae. NCBI lineage: Eukaryota > Metazoa > Chordata > Mammalia > Diprotodontia > Pseudocheiridae > Pseudochirops > Pseudochirops corinnae. Next base: position 347,648,600 of record CM053587.1, on the reverse strand, counting down.
CCCTGCTCTAGGAGTAAGGGGGCAGGGAGTGATGCAGAGAAAGTTACCAAGAACATTCTCAGAGTTGATTGGCAATGGCCATCAAGTATCAAGATCATAGACCTTAAACAGAAGAGATCGCCGAGTGAGAGTGAGAAAGAAGCAGAAGGGCCAGAAGGACCCCTGAGGGTCCAGCTGGTGGGTGGGTGAGAGAAGGGAGAGCCCAGGCAGTATTGGCAGGGAAGGCCTGTTATCATCAGGGAAGTGGGCTTCTGTGAGTGGCAGAAGGTGGAAAGGGGCAAGAGAAGGTTTAAGATGAAAGTGAGTTTATGAGTTGTAGGGCAGAGGTGGAAAGAGACAGGAGATGAGGCTTGTGGGAATGGGGTTCCGTGACTGCGTGCCACTGACTGCCCTTCTTCTGGACACTCTCCCCTCCCTCCCACTGATGGCCTTTTGGTCTCTGTCCCAGCCTGGATGCTTATGTCTGTCCCTGCACAGTCTCTGTTCAGCACCCTCTTCTCTCTTTCTTCTCTAGGCAATCTCAGCAGGTCCCATGAGTTCAGTAATATTCTCTAGGGAGATGGCTCTCAAGTTGACATATGCAGTGCTCAGCCCTTTTCTGAATTCTTCCTGTGGGGTTTGGTTGGTAGGACAGGATGACCCAGAAGTCTTAATGCAATTTTCAGCTGTTACAGCACAAAACCATACTAAGACTTTGGGGTCATCTTGCAAACAGGAATGTCAGTGATTTATGTGAATTTATTTTCGTTTTTCCCCCATTTATAACAAATTTCCGTTTTAATTTCATTTTTGGTTTTGAATTCCTCCCCTATCCATTGAGAAGGCAAGAAAAGTAAAACCCATTACAAACACGTAGAGTCATGCAACACCATTCTTTGCTGGGCCCTCCTCCTTTCACTGGCTATATCGACTCTTCTTCCCTCCCTTAACCCCAGGATAAATCAGTTCAAAAAAAATCACCTCTTGCCAAATCCAGTCATGGATTATTTTCAGCATCTGCCTCCTCCCTTCCTATTCATGTATTAGAAACCGCTGCTGGCTCCATCCCCAATCTGTTGCATCTTGACTGGGCCCTCCCAGCTGCAGGGAGACAGTGCCCTGGTCCACCCACCACATGTATTCTCATAATCCCTCCAGCCTCTCTGGTGTGCCCTCTGCAGAACGCCTCACTTGTCTCGTGCTTCCCCAGAGAAACTGAGGCCAGGGTTAGGACTCTCCTTGTCTCACATCACTCAGACATCTTCCTGCATCATCTCCCACCCCCAGATTTCACAGCAGAATGGTAGCCCTTCTCCTTTATAAGGCAGACCCCCGATGGCTACCCTCGATCCTTTCAGTGTTCTTCTAATAGATTGCCCATTCTATCACGTCCTGCTGTCTCTGATCTTTGTTTGGTCTCTGGTTACCTAATGGCCCCTTTCCCAGTGCCTCTGGACATGCCCCAGAGCTGGCACGTCTCATCCACCCCCGTCTGCTTGGATACTACCCAGAGCCTTTGAGTTGTTCATCCTCAGCCTCCAGCCTACTCCCTCCCATCCCTCCTCACTTCACCTTCTCTGAGATCGAGCTCAAGTCCCACCTTCTGCAGGAAGCCTCTCTTGGTGCCTCCTACCCCCAGTCCCTTCCCTCTGAGATGACCTTCCAGTTCCATTGTATGTGTATCTTTATTGTACATAGTTATTTCCATGTTTCCACCCCATTAGAATATGGAACCAGGAATGTTTTTGCCTTTGAATCCACAGCATTAGCACCATGCTGGGCAAGTCATGATGCCTGCCCCAGGCAAGCCTGTAAGACGGGGTTTCATGACTATTTTTGTGTCACGGTCCCCTTTGGTCGCCTGATGAAGCTTCAGAATCGTGTTTTTTAAATGCACAGGACACGTGGTGTTACACAAGTAACCACTTCTGTTGAAACAAGTTTGTAGAGAGGAAGGTGTGATCAGGGATCATCTCATGCCCGGCTTCTGAAACTCCACTCATGACCCCTTCAGTGCTTCTCAAACTGGGGGTCGTGACCCTCGTGACCCCATGGTTTAAGAAGCACTTACCCAAGGGGAGGGTCTAATGACTACAGTAATTTCTATTTCTAGTGTGTCTGCAAAGTGAATATTCTCACTTTTTAAAAAAAGCCTCTCGGCCGTCTTTTCTTTCATTAATAATTAGGCACAGGATGGCAGAGTTTATCCCCTTAGGCTCCTTTGTTCTTTGGAACACATTCTGAAAATCTAGAAATGTGGCTAACGGTTAGAACAGTGTTCACCAAGAGATGCCCTGTGAGTTAGACAGATTTGGAGGAGGAAAGAGGGATGGTAATCGGAGACCGAGGAGAGGTCATTTGGAGCTGCGGGAGAAGGTCCAGCTCTAGGGCAGCGGTGGTAAATGATGCAGCCTTGGAAGTTGGGGGCTTTCGGTGTCAGCCTGGCTCTGCTTTTTCTGCTTTGTGACTCCGGACAAGTCTCTCTCTCTCTGTCTCTGGGCCTTAGCTCCCTTACCTGTCACGTAAGGCATTGGCATTAGACGATTTCTCAAGACGCCTTTGCCTCCAAATTCATTTATCCTGTATAGCGAATGAGTGGTTAGTCTCCTCCTGGGCCTTCCAGGTGGAGTCAGCGGAGAGCAAGAGTGAAGGAAGGAAAAAGAACAGTGGCGGGGTGGTGGCGGCTGTTTCTGGAATTGCCAGCGTGTGTGTAAGGTTTGTGCAGATGCCTGGCCTTCCCTCTCCTTGGCCTTCAGACACAGGCTTAGAGAACAGTGGAAAAACTAAGAGTCTCTGTAAGCTAATCAGGTGCCCAATATTTCATTAGTGGGAAATGGTTTGAAATTGCAGGTGTCGGGGCAGTGGATAGAGTACTGGGAGGAGTTCAAAGGTGGCTTCAGACACTAGCTGTCTGACCCTAGACAAGTCACTTTACCCTGATTGCCTCCAAAAGAAAAAAATGAAAAGAAATTACAGGTGCAACGAACTGGGGCCGGGTGAGTGTATAGCCAGTATTCATTTCTGTGGTGATCTGTGTGCCTGGAGACCACAGTGATGACTAGACAGGCCTTCCCTGGAGCCGCCCTCCAGCTCTGCTGGCTCCGAGGGGACCAGCCACTCTCAGAAGTTATTTTGTACATGACCTATTTCACCGTTCAGCACCTGGGTTACACAGTACGCAAGTCTCACGGCTTCCCCAGTGCTCCATAATGTTTCCTGGTAATTAATGGTGTCAGTCAGCCCCGAAAAATCTTTCTGTACTCCTTAAAAGCCAGATGTCACTCTTAAATAATTTATGAATGAATTACTAATGTATCAGGCTATTAGAAGAAGTTTTCTCCTTGCCGATCTTTTGTTCACAGGGGTAGGAACATTCCCACATGAAAGCGATCTTTGCCTACTCCAGTTTCTCTCCGTGCTCTGTCTGGATCTCTCTTCTGCTCTCCTCGGTTTCCCTTGTTAGAGCTAGCTGTATCCTTGGCCTGCCCGTGGGCCTCAGGAGCTGGCGTCTTGTTTTTGTCCCTTCTTTCCTACCACACACCATCATGGCCTCGCTTTTATGGCTTTCACCTGTATGCTGGAGACCATCCCTCCCCTTCTTTAAGGGAGAATCTTTGAAGATTGGTTGGCCTTTTGAGTCAGATGCAGTCTTGTAATAAAACACCACATAGCAGTCGGCCCTCAGGGCCCCTGCGTATGGCTCTCAGTAGCATGATCTGCTAGAAAGATTGTGGTGTTTCATCGAGGGTCACAGACACCTCCATGTGTGCACAGGTGATCTCTCAGAGAGATGTTATAGAGACAAGGCCTCTCGCTTAGTAATTGCTGGCATCTTCTGGCCAATTTTTTGGGTTATTGATACCATCTGTTGTCTCTTTCTTTTGGGTATCTTTACAGCTTCTGGAGGAGTGGAAATTCGATCTGAGCGTCTTTAAAATAGCTTCCTCCTTTGTTTGTTTTATTAGGTCAGGTATAATAATGTTTCCTGTTTTCATGAGCATCATTTCCATTTATTCATGTGGAACATTGAGGCAATGAGTCAGCAACCATTTATTAAAGGCCTGCTTTGTGCTAGGCACTGCTCTAAGAATGAAGGGTACAAAAAAGAAGGACAACCTTTGCCCTCAAAGGACTTACAGTAGCGTGATAGCTGAAGACAACACCTGAGACGAAGCTGGAAGGATCGGGGAGACTGGTGATCAAGAGTCCAGGTGGGGAAATGAAGAGATGGTGGGTCCTAGTGTCCCCTTTAAATGAGGTTGAGGGCCTTCCAGTGTGAGGGGCAGAGAGCAATGATGAGTACCAAGATCTTCCCCCAATTTGGGATCCTTAACTGCTCTGGGTCCAGAGAGTCACTGTTGTTGCTGATGAGGAGAGCTTGCCATCCTGGTTGATCTCTACCATTTTTCACAATTCTTCATTATCCTTCATTGCCATTTATAAATGCCGTTAGAATGATCTGATTGACAAGGTTGGTTCTTTGACAAAAGTTACAGTCTTGGGGAGGCTCGGTGGCACAGTGAATAGAGCACCAGCTCTGGAGTCAGGAGGACTTGAGTTCAAATACTGCTTCAGACACTTAACACTTACTAGCCATGTGACCTCAGGCAAGTCAGTTAACCCCAATTGCCCTACCTTCCCCCCTCCAAAAAGCAAAAAAAAAAAGTTATAGTCTGTCTGACCTGACTCTCCGCAGCTTCAGTAGAGCATTCCAAAGCTCACAGTTGCATCGGCTGCTGTTTGTGAGCCCAGGGCAGGTCACTTTCATACAGTGACTAACCAGTGAGGGTGTAATCCCTAGCCAGGAGAAAAAATATCAAATTTTGGTGATTTCACCATGGTTAATCTTCTTTCCTTTGGTACAAGTTCAGTATTTAGAACGAGGATGTTGCTGGAAGTAAATATGTACAGTTTTTACAATTTCAGTAAGAGGGAAACTGTGTTTGTTAATATACAGTTGCTGTGGCCAGTCCCTTGAGAGTAGATGAATGATCAGAGAATGTCAGAATCACTTGATCAGCATTTATTATTAAGCTCCGACCATCTTCTAGGGCAGGTTCCCCAGCCTTGAGCAAGGGCATTGGGTACAAGGATAAATATGAAATAGTGCCTGTCCTCAAAGAGCTTCCATTCTCTTGGGGGAGACAGCATGAAAAATATACGAAATATATTCAAAGTAAGAGTCTGGGGGCAGCTGAGGAATCGGGACAAGCCTTTTGTTCAAGCAGTGTTTGAGGTAAGCTTTGAAAGCATGGAGGGATTCTGTGAGACGGAGAGGAGAAGGAAATTTGTTTCAGGCATAGGAAAGAAGGACAAAATAGTGTTTCCAAATTCCTGACAAATAATTATTTTTGGAATTTGGGAATTCCCAAAGTCCTCAGTTCTGTTTTTGTCGGCCAGTAAGCAGTAAATATTTATTAAGCACCTACACTGCTAAACGGATTACAAAGAAAGTTCGAGGGCAAAGCTGAAAGGGGGGAGCGGGGCACCCTGAAGTTAGGGAGGTGTGAGTTTCAGGATTGATTTCATCTTGCAGAATGATGAGTTTTTGGAGATCATGAAATCCAAGAGGTCAGATAAGTGGGAAAAGACTTTCCTTAAATGTTTTCAAATAATAATGAGTGAGCCATTTTTTGTGATAAAGTTACACTAAAAGTTTCAACATTTTTTCTGGAAAAAAAAGGTATGACAGTAAATGCATAGTTTATTATTATTGGGGCCCTCCATGTTGAAACAGTGATCTAAGACATCTCTCCATTAGTTCCTTTCTTTTTCTTTTTTCCTGGTCCAGACAAGATTTATTCAAAGCATTTTTGTTACAGTATCTTGCAGTTACACACATGATTCTGAATAGCAAAATATATGTTTCAAAGCCCAGTCAAATATAGGGACAATTATTTGAGAATATAAATACAAAAGATTTACAAAGACTTTAAAAAGTTTTGACTGATATAGTCCTAGGTTTTTATGGGATGAGGTAAAGATTAAAATAATGAATGTGAAGACAAAACCTGCCTTAGCTTGGTCATATGAAATCCTACATGACTATGCTAACATTTTAAGAGGCACACCAAATGTGTGCTACTTCTAAGCAAAGAACAAAGCATGCATCAATACTCAGACTCCTGAAAAACATGGGAGGTGAAATTACAGTATGAAGCCTATAAAAAAATATCATGTTGAAGTTTAGAAAAAAATACAGCTCAAGTACAACAAAGGCAATTCAGTTTGTCCAATGGTGAAAATAACATTCAGATTACATCACGACTAAGGGATGATGGCAGAAGCTCACTGGAAGTTTCCTATTAATAAAGCAATTATCAGATAGATGCATTATGCCAAACAGCCCGTTTCTGTGAGACAAGTAATGTGCCATACCAGTACTTAAAGAGAAAAAAGGCAAAGTGCTTGTGTTGTTTAAAAGAATTACTTTCCGGGAACTGTTCAATGTCACAAAAATGGTATTTTTCAGTCCAGCCACACAGAAACACAGATTATCCACATTTCTCATGCAGTTCCGAGATGCTTAATTTCATCTTTTACACAAGATCCTACAGGTTAAATGAACTTCTTGTTTCTGTGCCCAGGTGTCTCATGGACTTCAGTTTGCATCCAACTGCAAATTTGTCTTTTAATCCATAATGAAACAACTGTGCCATCAATAAAAGTCCTACCTTTGATTCCTTAGGTTCTTTCAGTAGCAGGCTCAGATTCTGGCATCAGGATGCAGTTTTTAATTAGGCATAAAAGGTCTACTAGAAAGAAAAGTAAGTGCCCCTCCTCTTAGGATGTAGATTTGGATGTTAGATGGAAAGGTGATTTTCAGCATTCTTCATATTCTTTACTCATTATTCTGGATATCTAAAAATTGTTTTACAAATAAGAAATATTAAGTTTGGTAGTATTTACAAAGTGAATATTTAAATACTGGAAAATGCCAGTGAACCTAACTGGGTAGTATTCCTATAGTGCGGCATTCTCATCTCCACACAAGATTTAACCACACTACACAGTCACATGTCAGAATTGCCAGTTTAAGGACTTGTTATTTCTTGGACCGACACTCACAGGACAACATCTACTTTGCATAGACACTAATTGCTATTTATTTTCCAGAATGACTCATAGTTGGCGCAGACAAAACCGCACACACCCACTTAGAGCATGGCAGCACTAACTGATTAGATCAGGACTGCTGCTGTCCTTTGTGCTCGGTCCCATTTCCTGGAAATGTTGACCTTCTTGGACTCTGCATGTCAGCATTTCTTCTTCTCGATTTCAACTTGATGTCAGTGGATTCCTTTGAACCACTAATGTCTCTTTGTTTATTGTTAACCTTGAATTCTCACAAGAGAATCCTAATGTTTTCCTCCAGTTTCTTAACTGATTTTTTTCCCCCAAGATTTGGGATTTAGAAAAACAAATTTCCAAGAAATGCTTGGAAGGAGTTCCGCCATGGAAACAGGAAAGACACAGATAGTAGATGAAATGAGTGTGAGGAGTGGCAAGAAAGCCCAGCTTGCTGGACTGTGGAGTATATGAAGTAGAGTCATGTGTGGGCAGGGGCATACTGACTGTAAAGGATGTTGAAGGTCAAGCCAAGGTGTCTGGGTTTCATCCTAGAGGCAATAGGGATCTACTGGACCTGGTTGAGCTGGGGAGGAACGTGGTCAGACCCCTGCTTTAGGAATAGATGTGCTTGGGCTACTCTGTGGAGAGCATGGGTGGGAGGTAGAGGAACTTGGAGACAGGAAGACTGTGAGAAGATGGTGGTGGCTGTGTGAGAGGAGAAGAGACAAGTGGGTGGACTTAGGCAATGTGGAGGAGGCAAGAGTGCCTCCAGTTAGCCCTTCCACAATGACCCACCCAAGACAGATGTGAAAGGTCCCTCCTCCAGTGGACCTGATGAATGGTCAGTGTTCAGCTTTTGCTGGAAGGCCTGGGCAGGGGCAGGGGGAGGGAGGACTCCATTCCATCTGGAAATTGCTGGAATTGTTCAGAAGTTTCTTCCTATATTAAATCTCTCTTTGCTTTTTTGCAGCTTCTACCCATTGCCTTTAGTGCTTGTCTTCTGGTACCAGGAAGGACAAAGCTAATCCCTCTTCCCCAGCCCTTTAAACCCTTCAGGCCAGTTCCCCCATCTCCCTTGAGGTTTCTCCAAGCTAATCACCACCAGTTTCTTCACCAGTCTTTTTATATGGCAGGACCTTAAGGCCCTTCATCATCCTGGTTCCCTACTGATGTATATTCTCCTGTTTATCAGTATGTTCCCAAGTAAAACACAGAATGCAGAATCAGGAGGGACTTTAGAGCAGGATCATTAGTATTGGAGGGGACCTTAGGGAGCATCCCATCCAGCTCTTACATTTCATGAATAAGGAAAGAAGTGCCTTGCCCACAGTCACTCCAGATATTATTGGTAGAACTCAGACTCCGATTCCTAGTTCATATGTGCCTTTCTTCACCTTTCTTGAGAGCTAGGAAGGAAAAGAACCAAAGTAAGAAATGTTTTAATTTAAACTTCAAATATGAAAAAAAATCCAATTATTAAAATCACCCCATGGAACCCCAGTTTTGTGGAATGCGGTTTGCTAAATCTTGTTCTTCCTAAACTAGGCATAAATGGCATTGGTGGGCAAGTAGTTTGTTTTTTTTCTCTTCATGTCAGATGTGTGAACATGGTGTAAAGCCTAGGGGATCACTGAAATGGTGACTCTTTCAGTAGATTTGAATTTGGAAGCTTAAGAATTCCTAGGAAGACCCGAGTCCTGTTCCTGACACATTGTCACTCTGTATTTCTGGGCAAGTCTTGGGTTTCCCCAGACAAATCTAATACTGTAAGTCACCAAGGTGTGCCTGGGGTCTGTTTGTGGAATGAATTTCTGTGCTGGGAGTGCTTTACTACCATGAACTCATAGGTCTGGACCCTGTCCCCCAACCTCCCCTCCCATTAAAAAAACAAATCAGCCCTAAAGGAGCGGCAGTCCTATTGTATGATGAGTAAAGTTTTCTAGTTGACATTTTCCAGAATGGTATCCTTTGTCCGTTTTTTTTGTCTGAGATCAGAAATCTTGACATTGGTCAAGACGTTCTGTTTCCGTGGCCATTATTCTGTTTTAGACTGCTTTTACTCCCAGGTGATATTTTTGTTCCAGTCTTTCTCGGTTTTACTTTAATCGTCTCCCTCCTCTTCTCCCCTGCCCCCAACTGTTTCTTCAAGAGTTTTCTGTGTCCTGATGAATGAAACATTCTTCTTCATTTGATATCAGATGTCCTCCTTGGTTGACCTGGTCTTCTGGCTTCCCAGCTCTTCTCTTCTTCTGTGACTGTTCATGTGTCTTCTATTCCAGCCATACTGGCTGTCTCTTCATTCCCCAGATGTGCTGCTGTCTCCATGCTGAGGTTAGGATGGCCCCTCTTCTGAGAATGCTGTTCTCCCCCACACCAGCCACCAACCACTGCCTGTGGAAATCCTTCTATCCAAGCCTCTCTCCCCTAGGCTCCCTAATCAGAAGCAAGTCATTGTTTTTCCAGACTCCTCCAGCTCTTTTGGCTTTTGTACTGCATTTGAACAGTCTGCCAGTTTTTCTCTTTGTTTGCATGTTGTAGTCCAGCCCTCTCACTTTGCAGAGAAGGAAGCTGAGGCTCAGAGGCAGGGACAGGAGCTTGCTTAAAGACCCCTCCTAAACTGTAAGCCGTTGGGGTCAGAGGGTGTTTATCTTCTCTTTCTTTGGATCCATTACAATTGGTAGCACTGAGTGGGCAGTTGGTCAGTGTTAGCTGAATGAATCATTCACTTTTCTTTAAAACTGTATTTTCATTGTGCCTTTCTGTCCAATTGTAGCCTCCGTCAGTGGAGAAGTACTTTCCTGAGCCATTTCCTTCTGTCCTGGAAGCAGCTACCTCTCCACACATTTCGCACTGGTAAGTAGCAGCTCCACTCTTGTACTTTGGTTGGCAGATTCTGCCAACACCCACATGGCCAGAGCATACCCGTTGGGCCCTTAGAGGCCGTTGGCAGCTCGTGATCAGGCGGGTCGTTTATGTCCTCCTGTATCACAGAGGGATGTCCTGTAGTTTGATATTTCATTAAATAACTCTTTGAGCCCCTCTTAAAACATATGGCTGCACAGCTGAATCTTTGAAGTGCCACCTTCCCCTCTCTGCCGTGCTAAAGCTTTTCTAGGCGTTGAGTGGCCACGTGATGGACACTTAGCAAGCAAAGTGGGAAAGGCAGAGATCAGCATCGTTCTGGCTGCCAGTAAGTGGAGCCTCTTTGGCTTTTGTTTCCTTGTGTCTTTGAAGTTCTGTTCCAGGGCTTTCCCAAGCTGGCGTTGGCAGCCTTAGGTGCTCAAGGCCCCTGAGGGGGAGGAGAAGCCCAGAAGGCCCTTGACACACCGGGCAGGCTTCAGAGAAAGGCCCGGCCAGCTCACTGAGGCCTGGAGCAGCACATGGCCAGGCTGGTGGCGGCAGGACCGTGCCCCTGGGCTACACATAGGATGGGCTTGTGCTCTGCTGCCCCAGTGCTGTCACAGGCTGTGGGAGAGTCATGTGAGTGAGACATGTATGTTTGGACGTGAGGGAAAGAGGCAGCAGGAGGTGCTGAAGATGAATTGCTTTTTGATTTTTAATAGATTTTTATGGCTAGCTTTTGTTTCCGTATCACCTTGATATCCTCCTGTATTCTTCCTCCTCCCCTTAGAGAACCAGCCCTCCTATCAAATAATTTGAGGGGATGGTGGGGAGGGAAGAAGGGAAAGAAGAGAAATCAGCAAACCCAATCAATATATTAAAAAAGGTGATATTCCGTGCAGTGTTCTGTACTCTTGGACTCCCCCCCATGTATAGACATACACCCACACACCCTAGCACACCCAGGAGGTCCTGCTAGCACAGGTTCTTTGATCTGCTTTTCTAAAGGAAAGACAGCTTTAAAGGGGTCAGCAATCTTACTTTAATCACAGATAAGTAGAAAGAAGAGAGTATCCAAGAAAAAACCCGACAGACGGGGCTCCTGTTGTCTGAACAAAGTAACATAGCCTCCTACACACCCCACCAGGCTGGAGAGCACCAGCCTCTGAGGAGTCGAAGGGCTCTTAACAAACGGCCACTCGGAGTCCTGGCCAGGGAATCCCAAGGCCCTTCTCATGCGCGAGCCCCCAAAGTAAATACCAGCCTCCCAGTGTATATAGTGTTCAACTAATAGGCTCAGAGCCAGAAGGCACCTCGAGCCTCCTCACTCACTGCCTAATCAACTTAGTACCAAAAGGTGTGAAAGCCTTCGCACAAGCAAGCCTCCCCTAAGCAAGCCCCTCCTTAGGCAAGTTCCTCCCCAATGGGCTCTGTGGGACTCAGGATGTATCACAGCTGTGAATGCAGCAAGACATCCATGACTGAATTATCTGTGTACTTTTAGAGCTGGGAACGAGACTCGTGGTCACATAGGCCTGTTAATGGACAGGGAAGATCTTCCTATTCCATTGACATTACAGCACACCACACACACCACACACACACATACACACACACACACACACCACACACACCACACACACACACACACACACACACACCACACACACCACACACACACCACACACACACACACCACACATACACACTCTCTCACCCAACAAAAGACGGGAGGAGATGTCCTCACATTTTTCTTTCTTGAGGCCAGCCTTAGTTCTTGTAATTTTACGATGTTCATGTTCTTTTTTTACGTTTTTGTTGTTTTTTAAATCGATTATTGTATATTTTTTCTGTTGTTAGAATGTCCCCAGTTCTCCCTCCTCTTCTCCCCTCGCCCCTCAAAGAGTCGCCCCACCTTTTTAAGGAGACAGTGAGCACGGCTGATTAATAGATCGAAACCCTCTGAGAGGTGGCTCTGGCTCTGCAGAGGGTGGGGAGGGGCGTCTCCATGTTCCTCTCTGGGGTCACGATCATTCGTAGTAACTGTGCAAAGTTCACTTGGGATTTTTTTTCCCGTATCATTGTCTGTGTTAGTCTCTTAGCCTGGCTCACCTCTCTTGGTATCGATTCATGTGAGCCTTTCCCAGCTTCTCTGTGTTTATCATATTCTTTATATTTTTATAGCCCAGGACTATCCCATCACATCACGTTCCTTTGTTTAGCCATCCCCCAGTCTGTGGGCATTTATCTCCTCATTTCTAGTTCTTTGCTGCCACAAAGAGCATTGCTCCATAGAAAGGCTCCATATACACCAGAATAATGAACATTTTGGTATGTATGGAGCCTTTCTTTTTGTCAGTGACCCACTTGAAGTAAATGGTTAGTAGTGGCATTGCTTTGTTGAAGGGTGTGGACCTTTTAACCACTTTCTCTGCATAATTCTCAGTTGCTTTCCAAGACGGTTGTCTTCCCAGTTCCAGTTCCCACTCCACCACCAGCAGAGCAGGGTGCCTGCCTTTCTGTAGTCCCTCCACCACTGACTCTTCCCATCTTTTGTCCTCTTTCTCAATTTGCCAGGTATGGGCCAAAACGTTAAGGTTGTTTTGATTCACATTTCGCTTATGGTTAGTGACCTGAAACATTCTTTCATTTGTTTGTACACTAGCTTTTTAGATTTCACACAGTCCAAATGATCGGTTTTAGCTCTTGCATTAACCATTTTTTGGTTAAGAATTCATCTTCTCCCTGTAGTTGTGAAAGGTAGGTCACTGAATTTTTGAAAGGAGTGAGTGTCTTCCCATTGGGCCTCCACATGGGTTCCTGGGAATGTCTGGAGACAGCTGGTTTGCATCATCCTTCCCCGACGCCCCAGAAGAGAAAAGTGCCTCTGATTTTCTCTTCCTGGGCTGGATTGGAGGCTTGTAAAGGTGTTTAGAGAGAAGGGGGATAGAGTGGAGTACAGAAAAGAAATCAGAATTGAATGTGGGTAGAAGAAGCAGCCACCTCAGTGGCTCAATCAGGGCAGGATTGTTCTTCCTCCAGGATTTCAGAAAGGAGGAAAGAGACCAGGAGGCCAGTTCTTGGGGCTTCAGGGCACGGGCTGGCCTGTGGTATTGTAGGCATGAGTGGGTCTGGCACTGCCCCTGGTGTTGGTGGCCCAGCCGCCCCCACTTCTCTTCAAGAGTCCCACTTGTGCAGCTGGTAGACATTTAAAAGCGGGGTGACTTGTTCCCCGCTTCCTGTCATAGCCACTGTGGGAAAAAGAGCCCCTCTCCTTGACCAAGGGACAGCTTTTCTGTTTTGTGAGTCCCCGTCACCCCCAAAGCCATCCCTTCCTGACCAGCCTCCTGACAGTGAGGCTCACCCCGGAGCTATGCTGGACCTCAGACAGATGGTGGGCACTTGAGGCCTTCTCAGGCCCATCCTTGAAGTCTCCCAGCTTGGTTACACAGGGATGGGGTGGGGGGAGGTGGAGGGGGACATGTTGCTTTCAGGACCCAAAGGCCCCCTTTGCTCAGGTGAGGCCTTAGACGGTGACTTTGGTGAGGACACCAGGGAGCACCGCCAGCCATTGAGGTTTATTGAAATGTAGTGTTCTCTAGCATCGCCCCCCTCTCCATTTGTAGTCACCGAATCAGGGCTTTTAGTTTGAGAACCTGATGGGGGGCAGGTGCTGAAGGGGCCTATTTGGTCCCATTCTAAACTTTGTTCAGGTGTAAGACAGGACCAGAAGCCGAACGAGATTAAACCTGAACTTCTTTGGCAGGAATTAAGCCAATTGGACCCTCTGGCTGCACCTTTTGGAAATATCCTTGGGAGAGGGAAAGATCTTTTGTGACCAGAAACACCTCCTCTCTGCTGCAGCCTTTTTTGTTGTTATCTTCAGTTTCTTTGGTCTCCTAGAAGACCAGCAGGTCCTTAGGCTGCAGGGTTCCTCCTCCACTGGCATCTCATGGCCAGGGTAGTTCCAGCTCATTTCGAGAAGCCTGCCATCGAAGTGATATATGGAGACCTATCTCTATCTGGTCTCTGCTAGTGCCACCTTTGTCTGACCATGCTCTGGAGGCATGCCATCCCAGCTCACAACTTACCTGACTTCTCTTACAGATGCAAGGGCGTTCCACACAGCCACTTCCCGGGCACTGTTCCGCCTGCGCCCATTCCATTTCGTGGTGGCCACAGGTGGCGGGTATGCTGGGTACCGGCAGTACGAGAATTACAGGGATCGGCAGCTGGAGAGACTGGGCCTGGAGGTCCCACCCAGGCTTGCAGGAGAGTGGGAGGTAGGAGCCTTGCTGATGTTTGTAACCTACGTAGCATAATCTCTCTCCTTTTTCTTGAATACTGGCCCTTGCGCTCTCCCTTTTTCTGCTCTAATATAAATTGGAAACCCCTCCTTTTGTCCTGATTGCGATGTCTCAGGCTGGCTTCCACATACACAAAGCCAGCCAGCCACAGCTGCAGACTCCTCCTGTGGCTGATGCCTGTGGGACTGGGCCATCTTCTGGTCGTTTCAGCCTTTGTTGTCTGTGGTTCTCTTAGTAACCTGGAGTCACTCAGGGTTTGTGTCTGTGGTTTCCCTGGCAGCTCCACTACCACAGCCCCAAGGCTTCTCAGTCTGATGTTTGAGCATCATTGTGTGGCCGTTTTGTGATGTGGATAAGTATAAATTAAGGGCTAGAATGAAGATTCCCAGTTCCTTTGCCATGAGATACCTGTCAGCCTCTTGGATACCCATGTAATGGGTGGTAACTTAAGCTGGACATGCCCATTTGCTGCTCATAGGACCATAATTCCCCAGAGTCTGTCTGTGCGAAACAAGCCAAATGATGTTTCAGATTCTGGGAAGTGCTTTTGGTCAAAGGTGTTTACGAGTCATGGAATTTGCCTTTCCCAAAGCAGTCTGCACCCTTTTGTCCTCTCTTGGGAAGCTGATCTGTTTTTCTTAAAAGGAGCTAAGGTGAAAGAGCCATTTGGTTATGATTCTCACGATTGGTGAGATGCTAATCCCAAATCGCCCCACTCCCACTCCACATTGCAGCCCTCATGCTGCTCCCAGCGGAAGCTTTTTTTGAAGGACTGCGTATTTCATAGTGTCCTGCCTTCCCTTATTGGAGGATGTTTGGGACGGGATCATTTGTGGGAGAGGGGCTAGGCAGGTCGGTTCCTAAGTGGGCTGAACAAGGTCATTGGCCTGGGATGGGAATGGGAGTTGGTTGCTGCAGACAGAGGAACCACAGTTGGACGGAGCCCTTTGCCTTGAGGAGGCTGCCTCGCTTCAGCTCAGGACTTTCTTGTTTGGGCCACTTCTTCCTTCCTCTGCCACTGGCTGGAAGGAAGTATGGCTTCTCCCTGGCCAGGGCCAAGGCTTCTTTCCACCAGGAATCTTGTATTGCGTCCAGGAGCCCCACCCGGGTGTCGTCCTCCATCTCTCACTGCTCGTGGAGTCTGTTACTGAGGCCTATGGATTTTACCTTCCTCACACCTCTTGCCCCTGCCCCCTTCTCTCCCTGGTGCAGGCCCTCCTCACCTCAGGTCGGAGCTTCTCATTCCCTTTCCTAACTCTTGGGAGGCTTTGCCCTGGCAAGACAGTGGAACTTTGATGTTACCGAGTCCACAGAGAGCTGCTTCGGTTCCCCTGAGCAGGGACTCGCCAGCAGCCCCTCTGAGGTGCCGATCGATGGCCCCCTCCTCAGTCATTCCTTAGACAAGCAGTAGCTTCTTTCTCAGAGTCCAGCTTCACTTCACAGGAGAAACCCCAGATCTGTTTGTGATTTCTGAGGGAACAGCTGTCCTCATTCTTCCTCCGGACAAGGGTCCAGTCTCCCTTTCTCAGCCTCGGGTCCGTCTTCTTCCTGTTCTGATCCCTTCAAGGACACTTCCTTCTGCAGGATGAGCTGGAGTGTGGGGAGGCGGGCCTCAAGGCCTTTCCCCACCTCTGGGACGAAGATCAGCCCATGCTTGGGTTGTGAGCGCAGTGCCCACTTCATTCAGGTTTGACCCAAGTCACTGAGTGTTTAACAGAGGGGCAGGTTTGCTCTGCCCTCACGTAGCAAGGAGGCTGTGGTGCCATCTGGTCAGTGAGGCGTCAGGCCAATCTGAGGGCCCTGACAACACATGGGCGGTCAGGCCAGGGCCTGCCTGTCCCGGCTGGACCCCCAGACTGGTCCCCCAGGGGGTCAGCAGAAGTGCATGTGTCGTGCTCAGTGCTGGTCGCTCTCCAGGCTGGCCGCCGCTCCTGTCTGCCTCTCCACTGCTCCTTCTTCCTTCCGGCCCCATGTAGGCTCTTTCCTTAGCCATCTTCATTTCTTTCTCTCTTCTCTCCCTGGGAAGCCTGCCCTTGAGGGGCCCCTGGCTGCAGCTATAACCTCAGCCCTTTGGATTCCAGCCCTTACCTCTCTCTTCAGCTCCAGCAGCACATTTCCAGCTCTGTGCCAGACATCCCCCTCCCCACCACCCTGGCCCCTCTTCCACTCTTGCTTGATCCTTCTTCCTGTTTGTGATGTTGCCTTTCCCAAGCCATCTTCCTCAGTGCAGCTGCTTATACTTAGCATGGACACATTTGCTTCGCTTTGCCCTTATTTAGTGTGAGAACATACAGGAAATGGGGGGGGCCAGTGCCGCAGTGAATACAGCACCAGCTCTGGAGTCAGGAGGGCCTGAGTTCAGATCCAGCCTCAGACACTTAACACCAAAACTAGCTGTGTGACCTTGGGCAAGTCACTTAACCCCAATTGCCCTGCCTTCCCTCCTCCAAAAAGCAAAAAAAAAAAAAAAAAAAAAGAACATGCAGGAATGACGAGGAGCAGGGTAGCCAAGCTGGAAAGAGCCGTATGCCTGGGGGCCTGGCCCTGCTCCTCCGTCTGGGCTCGTTGCCGGTCCGTGAGGTGAGGAAGGCAGGTCTCTGGGGCACTCTCTGCTGAGTGTGATCACGTGAGGGTCAGAGGTTCGGGAGGGCTTCTGAATAGTCACATGGCTGCATTGGCTTCCAAAATCCTTGCTGTATTGTCCCATTGCCCCTCCCCAGAACAAGGGTCTGAGGGGACCTGCACAGAGAAGATCCTCTTGGTGGGGCCCACGAGGAGCCCTTCCCACCCCCAGCCCAGAAGCCCAGGAGCAGGAAGTCTCTCCTGGGCCTTGGCTTACCCCAGAGGTGGCCCCACCTAGGATTTCATACTGGAATGGCTGATGGTAGCGATGGTGGAACAGCTCCCAAGGAGCCAGTGATGTTGGGGAAGGGGCTATGGTCTGAGAATGTCTAAGCCCCGCTGACCAGAGAGAACAAGAAGTGGCCGGAAGTCAGCGTCCTACTGCTTAAAAAACAAAGAAAAGGTTGAAACTCCCTTTGCCAATAACTGCATCCTTCACGGGCTCCCAGGCCTGGCTCCTCATGGTGGTGGCTGTCAGGGGGGGCTGAGTGGTCCTGACGCGTGGGGCCGAGCTGCCACATCCATCACGCAGGGAGTACATCTCAGAACCAAATGAAATCTGCCTCTCTTAGCAGCCTTTGCCTCCTGCCTTTGGGCAGAGTCAAGAGGTGCCTCGGAGCACAATAAGGCCAGCTTCCTTTCACCTTCCAGCCCCAAGGCTATGATTTCAATTTCGGGATTCTGGCCAGAAGGTGGCACCTGGGGCTCAGCCCTAGGAGCTCCCATCTTGAGGACCCTGATGGAATCTTCCCCTTTGTCCTTGGCCTTAGGCTGGGTTGGAAGGGGAAGGGGCAGAGAGCCCAGGGTCCAGGGGAAGATGGGGCTGCTGGGCCATAAGGTACCTGTGGGAGAGCCACACCTGGGGCTGTGCCATGCCACGCCTTGCTAGCCTGTTCCCCTGGGTGGAGTTCTTCCTCTGGGGAATAGATCTGTTTCCCTGTACATTTCACCCGCTGGCCCACAACTTTTGGGGCACTGTGGGTCAGCCTTTTCTTCTGACAGGTCTTCACATGTTTGGGATCATAAGAGCACAGAGGTAGTGCTGGAAGTCATCCAAGCCAAGAACAGGAAACTGAGGCCCAGGGAGGTCGGAGTGATTTCTGCACAGCCCCCCCACTGGGTGGAGTAAGAGGGCCTCTGACTTGAGAGGCCGTTCTCCCCAGCTCAGGTGGCCAGCCTTCAAGGGCCTTCGTCCTGGGGGCTCAGGCCAGGCCTCTTGGGCAGAAAGCAGGCTGGTTGCTGGGCCCTGGCCTGGGCATCAGGATTCCTCAGCATCTTTCTTCCCTCGGTGCCAGTGACCTTTTCCTGGTCACCCCTTTATGTTCTTCGCTCACTCCTCTGAACCTCAGCATTCCCATTGGAGCTGCTGGTGTGTGTGTGTATGTGTGTGTGTGTGCGCACGCATCTGTGTGCACAGCATGTGCTTATGGGTGTGCCCCATGTGTCCATGTGGGTGCGCTCGTGTCCATGTGGGTGTGCGCGCATTGTGTCCTATGTGAATGTGTGTGCTGTGCAGTGTGCACGTGTGTGTCTGCCCACATGTGTGTGCACATGCATTGTGGCCTGTAGGTGCATGAGTATGCACGTGCTGTGCAATGTGTGTATCTGCATGTCTACATGTGTATCATGTGCGTGCCATGTCCATGTTTGGTGTCCCGTGGGGGGGGCCTGTGTGTAAGCATGCCTCCATGTATACATTTACTGTGCCCTGTGTGGTATGCACACCGTCTATTCAGATGCACATTCAGGTGTGTCTCCTGTGCATGCACACCTCTGCGGGCACCGTGTGTGAGTCTGCTTTCTCTGCTAGGACTTGAGTTGCTCATGTTTTGCACTGGGATGTTGGGGTTCACATTTGCATTTTTCTCTCTCCAACCCACTCTAGCCTACTGCACCCCCCTGTCATTTTTTAGCTTGAAAAGGCCCAGGTCCCCCACTGCCTCGGGGCCATCTCCTGGCATCCTTATCGATATCTGGCCACTGGACCCAGATGGCTCTGGAGGAAACAGTGAGGCTGGGGACCTTGCACAGCCCTGCCTACTGAACTCGGATTCACTCCCATGTCAGGGCATCACCTCCCTGGTGTTACAGTCCTCTTTGAGAACCAAGGATGAACCACAGCCATGCCATTCTGAGCCCCCTGGTTCTGTCACCCTCCCATGTCAGGCGCCACCTGCAGACTTGTTAACTTGCACCATCCATGCTTTTCTCTGCCCTTGGTGAGGAATCCTGCTGTATCAGTGGCATTTAGAAAGCAGGGCAGTATGACGGGCCTGCTCTGGTCCAGGCAAGCAGACAATTCCATCGTCCTGGAGAACACAACCTGGAAACAGAGACAAAGACGAGATGATCCCAGAAGGGGCCCAGCCTGAAGGACTGGGAAACGTCAGGGAGGCTTCGTGGAGGAGTCCAGGGAGAAGAGGAGGGCACGCCTCTTGGGGAGGTGCCACATCTAGCCCTGCGGGCAGCTTCCAGGTTGGCATCAGGCCACTCACCACCACTCCTGCAGGTGGCGTTTCAGACAGCTCTGATTCCACTAACTCTGCTGTTACTGCTCAGTCCACACGTCTTCACTGGATCCCAGACAAGCCCTTGTCAGGCACCTTGGCCAAGTCCAGGCCCACCAGCCTGGGTCTTCTATCCAAAAGAGAAATGAGCCTTGTTCAGCCTGATGTGCGCTGGGTCACCCCCCCCCCCCCCCCCAGGTTAGTGCTGAGTGACCGGCCATTTGCCTTTCTCAGGTTATCACAGTGAGGTGCTGGGGCGACGCTGGTCTGAGTCACGAGACTTTGTCTTTTGGCTACAAAAGGAAGGTGGCCTAGAAAGCTTCTCAGGGCAGAGCCAGGTTCAAATCCCACCTCACATGCCTCCTGGCTGGGTGACCTGACCCTTCTGTTTCCTCTCTGGGTAAAACGAAGTGGGATTAGATGCCCTTTAGGGACTGTTTTAATTTTAGATGTCCATTCTCGAATTTTGCCTGAGATTAGCGTCAAGCTCATGTAGACCCACAGTGTCTGAATGCAGTTTGTAAGTCAGTCAGTAAACATTTATTAAGCCCCTACTGTTTACCAGGCTCTGTGCTAAGCGCTGGGCGTATGAAGAAAGGCAAGAGACATTTGTGCTTTCAAGGAGCTCCCTGTGCAGTGGGGGAGACAACATGGCAACAGCTAGGTCCAGATAAACTCTACACAAGATAAATGTATGTGCCACGTGTGCACCTTGTGCCCTCCCTCTGCTGAGCACCTCCACTTGGGGTATGGAACAGGGGCCCTTCTGTAGAAGGCAGGGTGCCCAGATTGGGGGCGGCATTTGCAGGTCCACCTTCTGCTCCTTTCAGAAATCAGGACTTTTGTCCCCATGCTGGGCTCTGTGGCTCTGCAGAGATCAGTGACTGGCATGTCCTGCCCTCTCAGATTTGATAGAGACTCAGTGGGACTTTCGGGTCTCCCTTCACCATGTTTTCATCTTTCTCCTGCTGCATTTCCATCTCTCTTGCACCTTTCTGGTCCAAAGATCCTTCTTCATGGGGCCAGTAGCAGTGAGAGCAGCCAAGCGTCTGCCAGATTCTCCTGGGCCCATGCCACTGCTGGGGAGAAGGGGCTTCATGTCAGTACCAGCTGCTCCTTGGCATGGGAGAGCAGGCCATGCCATGATCTGTTCCCACCAGAGGCTCTTCGATGTGCCTCTGTGGGCCCTCCTCATCTTGGCAGAATGAGTCCTGTTGACACGCAGGAAACTGAGGCATTTTTGAGAGTCTAGAGTTCACAGAGGGAGAACAAACACATTCTCTGGGCATTGTCAACCTGACAAGTCAGGGTCCTTGGGACTGTCTCCTCGTGCCTGCACTTCAGAATTAGGAAGAAACCCACTGCAGGATGGCATGTGGAAGAGATGGGTGGGAAGGCCAGCCTGGCCTTTGGGTGTGGGCTCCCACGGCAGCAATCTTATGGGGCTGAGATGGTGGTGCTGACACTGCCCAGTGCCAGGGATGGAAGGACCAGCTCATCTCTCAGCCTCGCCTCCCAGCCTCTGCCCTTCTGGCAGTGCCTGCCTAGAGGATGGGAGGGCCCAGGGAAGGCCCCCTGTGGGGAACCGCAGGCACATGGGCACAGGCTTCCTCTCCCTGCGAGCGTGGGTGGCCTATCTGTGCTCACCACTGTCCTTCCTCCTCAGTGACTCAAGCAGTGGTGGCGCCTTACTGACTGAGTACGTCAGTAAACATACTCTATATCAGGCACTGTGCTGAGCACCAGGGACACCACAAAAGAGGGGAGTCCTCAAGGGGCTTACAGTCCAACAGGAGCAGCAACAGACATGTACGGGAGAAATGGGGACTGCTTAATGGGGGAAGGCCCTGGAAGGCTTCCTGTAGCTGGGACTTAAAGGCAGCTAGGTGCATGGAGCGCTGGGCCTGGAGGCAGAAAGACCTGAGTTCAAATCCAGCCTCAGATACCTATTAGCTGTGTGACCCTGGGCAAGTCATTTCACCCTGTCTGCCTCAGTTTCTTCATCTGTAAAATGAGCTGGAGAAGGAAACAGCAAAGCAGTCCAGGATCTCTGCCAAGAAAACCCCACACGAGGTCCTGGACGGTTGGACAGGACTGAACAGCTAGGAAGCCAGCGAGGTCACTAGTCAGAGCAGAGGAGGGAGAGCCTTCCAGGCACGGGGGCAAACTGCTTCAGATGTAGCCAAAGCAGTGCTGCATGGGGATGAGCTAGTCCAGGCTGCACCGCCTGCGGCCTCCAGGTCACACATGGCCTTTGAGGTCCTTGGGTGTGGCATCCAGGTCTGACAGAACAAATCATTTTATGAAGGGGATATGTTCTGGGCAGTTTGGATTTGGTCAGACGTAGAGGACCACAGGTGGCCTTGAGGCTGCAGGTGCCCCAGCCCTGACCTGGACCCCCTCCCCCTCCTTTTACAGATGAGGAAACATTGGTGACTCCTGTGTGTTCACAGGCAGCCCTCCGCACCACTTGCCTGCTGGACATCGCCCCTGGGGGTCCCTTGGATGCCTCGGTCTCACATTCACAACAGGACCAGTTACCTTTCCCCCCAGATGCCCCCTTCCTTGTTTTCCTTTTCCTGCCAAAGTGTGCCTCTAATCCATTCATCTGCCAGCTGTCTCCCGTCACTCTGCAAGGATTGTGGATTCTGTCTCTGAGGCCCTTCTCAACTCTCTTCTCTTTCTCTTTTCCCCCATTCCTGCTTGCTCTCCTAGGCCAGGTGCTCATCATGCGCCCTACTGATTAGCTTCCCTGCTTCTTAAGTGATGCCATGTACGCTGCTGCTCTAGAAGTGTCCCTGGCTCCCAGCTGCCTCTAGTAGAGTTAAGCTCTGTGGCATCTAGAGCCCTTCACAGTCCGGTCTGACCTCTCCTGGACTGCCTTCACATTCTTACGCACATGCACTCTGTGTCCCAGCTAAGTGGCCCTGCCTGCTGCTCCTCAGACATGACCTTCTGTTCCTGGCCTCTGGGCCTTTTACAGGCTGTCCCCTGTGCTCCTCTCCTGGGCCTCACTCAGTGTTCCTACTCAGCTCGGGCCTTGCCTAATTGGGCTCTTGACAAATTGTTTGGTACTTTTCATATATTTTCTGTTGACTTGTCTGAGTTACTTTCTCTAAGCAGAATATAAACTTCTTGTGTCCAGACTCTTCCTTTCTGTCCTTGTGCCCCCAGCACCCCAGCACCTGTGGCTGGCACGTAATAGGGGCTTAGGAAGAGCTTATTGAATGGAATTGCAGCCATAAGGAGGTGGGAGAGGGGTAGCTGTTCCTAGGGGAAGGCAGACAGGTTTGTCAGCCTGGGATGGCACCCGGAGGGAGAAGACTGGGTTAGGACAGTGTGTTCAGGCTGAAGGGGCTGTGCAGGTCAGGTGTGGTACAGAGCTTCTGAACCTGACAACAGGTGCTTAATGGTGTTTCCCTGGGAAAATGTAGACTGAACACTGCCTTGCAATGGCAGGAACGTAATTTCCCATGAGAAGGCCAGGACTTTTACAGCGTCAGGGCAATAAGGCAAACTCGGGAATGGGGGTGAGAGGAAGGTAGTCTTTCTGATCCTAGGCCCAGTAGTTCGGCCCTTCTGCCCCATTGGTGGCTGCTGTCCCTTTAGCACCTGCCCCCAGCCCTCTGGAGGTGGGCTAGTGCCCAGACTCCAGGGGCTCTGTCACCTCCTGCTTGGCATTGAGAGCCCTCCAGGACGTGGGTCCTCACTGCCCTCACAGCCTTTCTCCTCCTTCCTCTCCACGTACTCAGCGCTTCAGTGATGCTGGCCTCCCGGCTGTCCTCTCCCTCCTCACCTCTGCCTCCTGGCTTCTCTGGCTTCCATCAGGTCTCTGCAAGAAGCCTGACCCAGTCCTTACCTTTGGTCTTCCCTCTGAGACTTTCTCCATATCCTGGCCATGTCTGTCACTTGCCTCTTGTCTCCTCCATCAGACTGGGAACTCCTTGAAGGCAGGAGCTCTTGATCTTTTCCTTTCTTTGTATTTCCAGGACTTGGCACAGTGCCTAGCACCATGCTGGGCTGTGGTCCGGGAGAAGCCACCTGGGGCCTGGGGGGAGTGCTTCCAGGATGGGCTTTGAATCATGCCCAGACTGGGCCAGTCACTCCACCTCCCTGAGACTCAGTTTCCTCCTCTCTGAAATGGGGCTGATGATATCCCCGACTCCATGACCCCGCTTCGAGGACCAGCTGTCACCAGCGTGCCCTTTGTAAACTCTGACTGCTGTGGAAATGAGAAATGCTGTTATTTTCACACTCTGCAGGGACGTGAATTTAACAGGCTCCCACAGTGTATTAAGAACTTAATTAATATCATGGTGCTGCAGCTGTGTTCGCTTTGCTCTGATTGGGATCCCAGGCCTTTTCCAGCCAGTCTTGCTCTTTGCTTGTTTACCCTGTCTGTGTTTGCGCAAACTGGGACTGAATCATTGAGGCCATTGGTGAGCCTGCGCCAGGGCAAGAAGCTCTCCTTCTAGGCGATGACCAGGAAGGAAAGGGCCTCCAGCCTCTGCTCCAGGGCACTTCCCTGCCTCCTGAGGCAGTCCATGCGTGGGATCCTTCAGAAGGGCTTCTGCGCAGCATGCCTCACTCTCTTTTACCTTCTGCTCCTAGTCCTGTCGTCAGGTATTAAGTAGGACAAGGCTCCTTCTTCTCTCTGTGACGGTCTTTACTTGAGGAGGCCTCTCATTTAGCCCGTGATTCTCTTCTTCAAGTTCAGCATTCCAGATCCCTTCAGCCAGGCTTTGTATGGCATAATCTGGAGGCCCTTTTTTTCTGTTCTTTTTTTTCTTGGGGAATCTAGGTGGCGCAGTGAATAGAGCACTGACCCTGAAATCAGGAGGACCTGAGTTCAAATGCGGCCTCAGGCATTTAACACATAACTAGCTGTGTGACCTTGGGCAAGTCACTTAACTTCAATTACATTGCCTTCCTCTCCAAAAAAATTTTTTTAAATAAGCATTTCTTTCTTTCTTTAAAAAATTTATTTATTTTTAGTTTACAACGTTCAGTTCCACAAACTTTTGAGTTTTAAATTTTCCCCCTCTCCCCAAGACAGCATGCATTCTGATATAGGCTCTACATATACATTCATATTAAACTTATTTTCACATTAGTCATGTTGTAAAGAAGAATTATAGCCAGTGGAAAGAAACATAAGAAAGAAGAAACAAAACAAAAGATAGAGATCTAAGCAAATCGTCTACTTCACTGTGTATTCAGACTCCGTAATTCTTTCTCCAGATGTGGATGGCATTTTCCATCATGAGTCTTTTGGGGTTGTCTTAGGTCCTTGCAGTGCTGAGAAGAGCTAAGTCTGTCAAAGTTAGTCATCGCACACTGTGGCTGTTACTGTGTATAATGTTCTGGTTCTGTGGCCCTCACTCAGCATCGGTTCACATAAGTCCAGGTTCTTCTGAAGTCCGTGTACTCCTCATTTCTTATAGCACAATAGTACTCCATTACATTCATAAACCACAACTTGTTCAGTCATTTCCCAATTGATGGGCATGCCTTAAATCTCCATTTCTTGGCCACCACAAAAAGAACTGCCATAAATATTTTCGTACATGCCACTTCTTTTCCCATTTGTATGATCTCTTTCCTAGTATAGCCCTAGAAGTGGTATTGCTGGATCAAAGGGTATGCACATTTTTATAGCCCTTTGGGCATAGTTCCAAATTGCTCTCCAAAATGGTTGGATCAGTTCACAACTCCACCAACAATGTATTAGTGTTCCAATTTTCTCACATCACTAGCATTTATAGTTGTCCTATTTTGTCATGTTAGCCAATTTGACAGGTGTGATGTGGTACCTAAGAGTTGCTTTGATTTGCGTTTCTCTAATCAGTAGTGATTTAGAGCATTTTTTCGTATGACTATAGATATCTTTAATTTCTTCCTCTGAAAACTGCCAGTTCATATTCTTTGACCATTTATCAACTGGGGAATGATTTATATCCTTTTAAGTTTGACTCAGTTCTCTGTATATTTTAGAAGTGAGGCCTTTTTCAGAGACACTGGTAAAAATTCTTTCCCAATTTTCTGCTTCTCTCCTAATCTTGGTTGCACTGGCTTTGTTTGTACAAAAATTTTTCTTTTTTTTTTTTTTAATAACTTGTTTATTTACTTTTAGTTTACAAGATTCAGTTCCGCAATCACTTGAGTTCCAGATTTTCTCCCCTCCCTTCCCCCCTTCCCCCCATGGTGGCGTGCAATCATGCATAGGATCTGCAGATACTTTCACATTGTACAACAGTCTGGTTGTATAGAAGGGTTGTAACCAACGAGTGATCACTGGGAAAAAAAAAACAAAACCAGACGTGAAAGAGAACGATAACGTGTTTTGCTTCAGTCTCCCTTTAAACTCTAGTCTTTCTATATCTTTCTCTGAGTTTAGGTATCTCCTTCCATCCTGAGGCTTGTAGAGTTGTCTTTAGCTGTGCGTTGTTGGGGATAGTCCAGTTTATCAAGGTTGGTCATCGTATGTACGATGTGTCTGTGATTGTGTACAGGTTTTTCCTGGTTCTGAAAAACTTTTCAGTTTGATGTAATGAAAGTTATTCATTTTGTATTTCATAATGTTCTCTGTCTCTTGTTTGGTCATAAATTCTTCCCCTCTCCATAAATCTGACAGGTAAACTATTCCTTGCGCTCCCATTTGCTTATAGTATCGGCCTTTATATCTAAATCACGTAGCCATTTGGACTTTATTTTAATACATGGTATAAGATGCTGGTCTGTGCCCGGTTTCTGCCAGACTGTTTTCCAGTTTTCCCAGCAGTTTTTGTCAAGCAGTGAGTTCTTACCCCGGAAGCTGGGCTCTGCGGTTTACTGTAGCCTTTGACTGCCGAGTCTCGTGTACCTCACCTGCTCCACAGGCCCGCCCTCTGTTTCTTAGCCAGTCCCAGTAGTTTTGGTGATCGCTGCTTTGTAATGCGGTTGGAGATCTGGTTCGGCTGGTTCCCTAGCATCTCTCTTCATCGATCCCCTTGGTGTTCTGGACCTTTTGCTCTTCCAGATGGATTTTTGTTACTCTTCCAGCTCTACAAAATAACTTTTTGGTAGCTCGATTGTTACGGCACCAAATAAGTAAATTAATTTAGTTAGAGTTGTGATTTTTATTGTATTAGTTTGACCTTCCCACAAGCAACTGACGTTTTTCCAATTATTTAGGTCTGACTTAATTTGTGTGAAAAGTGTTTTGTAGTTGTGTTCATATAGTCCCGGGGTTCGTTTTGGCAGGGAGACTCCCCAGTATTTTATAATGTCTACAGTAACTTTAAATGGCATTTCTCTTTCTGTCTCTTGTTGCTGGGCTTTGTTAGTACTGTATAGGAATGCCGAGAATTTATGTGGTTTTATTTTATATCCTGCAATTTTGCTAAAGTTATTTTTTATTTCAAGTAGTTTTTTACTTGATTCTCTAGGATTCTCTAAGTGTATCATCATATCATCTGCATAGAGTGATAGCTTTGTCTCTTCTTTGCCTGTTCTGATTCCTTCAATTTCTTTTTCTTCTCTGATTGCTAAAGCTTAGTGCCTGCTATGTGCCAAGCATTATACTGAGCGCTGAGGATGCAAAGAAAGACATTCCCTTCCCTCAGGGAGTTCACATCTAAGTAGGGAGGCAGCATGCCACACCCAGGATAAGCAGGCGCAGCCCGCATGAAATTCTAGCCAGGTGATGAGAAGAAGCAGCCAGAGGAGGGGGGCCACAAGAGAGGGAAGGGTGCCCTGAAGGCCTGGAGAAAAGAGGGAGCAGGGAAGAGAAAGTCGCCAGCTGTGTCAGGAGCTGCAGAGAGGCCGAGGGAGACGAGGAGTGAGGAGAGGCCGCTGGTCACCCCAGAGAACGGAGTGGTGGAATGATGAGGTCAGAAGCCGAATTGAGGGAAGCTCAGAAGAGAGGGAGAGGGGAGAAAGGGAGGCCTTGTCAAGGAAGGGAAGGGAAGGGAATGAGCATTTACATGGTACCTGCTGGATCCCGTGCACTGTGCTAAGTGCTGTACTGGGGAGATTCAGTGAGAGTGGATGGACTGAGTGAAGAGAATGTGGGAGACCTGGGCATGTTCGTAGATGGTAGTGAAGGAGCTGGTGGGCAAGGAGAGATGGAAGATAAGAAAATGCCACGGGGCAGGCAATCTGCTGGAGCTGGTGCTTGAGCAGGTAGAGAGGGGCCGCCTCATTCGCCTGCCTGGATAGTCCTTAGTTCATCATTGCCCTCACTGGAATGTGATGCCCAGAACTGGACAGGGCATCATGATATGGTCTGGCCAAGGTGGAGCCTGTGAGGGACGACAGCTCCCTAGTCTTGGCAGCCCAGCTTTCTCAGCTGCTGTGGAAGCAGCTTGTGGTCCACCCAAAGACCAGGGTCTAACCTGTCTCTTGCATCTTCCATATTAAACAACTGATTTTTACTGGTCACATTTTGTTGGACCCCTTTGAAATTACTGACAATTCCATTAAGTGCACTGGGCCAATTTCTTCTGTAAATGACCTTTCTGGTCCCTTTCACC
Source organism: Pseudochirops corinnae (assembly GCA_028646515.1). NCBI lineage: Eukaryota > Metazoa > Chordata > Mammalia > Diprotodontia > Pseudocheiridae > Pseudochirops > Pseudochirops corinnae. The sequence continues at coordinate 347,620,760 of CM053587.1, read as the reverse complement.
TCTAGCTTTTATTGATCCGATAAATATTATTGACCACCCCCCATTTTGACTTTTGGGCAAACTGAGAGATGGTTAAGGAGCCAAAGGAGTTTTGGTTCAAAAGAATCCCAAGATAACTTGTTTCCCGTGGTCCAGAGGATGTCATGAAGGTTCTCTTTGAGCCATCCATCAAAAGTGTTCTCGTACTTCCTGCTCTCAGCTATAACCTCAGCAGGCCATGCTCCATGGAACTGCAGACCAGGGAGACTACTCTAATCCCCACATGGCATCCCCTGGGCCATCGCACATCACTGACCTCCAAGAAATGTCCAGTGTGATGTTCAGTGACTGGAGATTCTTTAGAGTTGGGACATCATTTTCTGGTTAAAAAATAAGCCACTAGCACGCTGTGCAACTGTGAGCAAGTTCCTGTAGAAGGAGGCAGGGAGTGGCCAGGACGGCTCTCTGAGCTCTTGGAGCTTTGACATTCTGGGAATCTGTGAGACCTTGGCTGAATGAGCAGCTTGGGGTCTTGGCATAATGAGACATCCTGGTGGAGGGGAAGCATCCTGGGGGTGGCCCTTCCTGGGGAACATTCAGGAATCTCTGGTTTCCTTCTGGCTTTAAATCCTGGGTTCCAGTGAGTTCCCTTCTTTGTCTTGAAGCCCATCATCAGAAGGACAGATGAGCTGCTTTCAGCCTCTGTATAAAACATCTCATCAACATTCCAGCCTGCCCTGTTCAGTGCAGAGAGCACACGTGAGGGGCCACTCTGCTAGAGACCAGAACTTTGTGTCGTCACCCAGGAGGCTCTTTCTGAGCCATCTGCAAGGTCTTGGGGCGATTTTTGCTACACACAGTTCTTCTTTGCAGTTGTGTTTGGTGTAGTGGAGGCTTTCTTTTAGCCTAGAGTTCAGTTCAGCGTGCATTTCCCTGCCTCAGCTCTCTCTTCTGTCAAATTAAAGTGTTAGGCTCCAAGACCCAAGTCATAGAGAAGAAATCTGTAGTGCCTCCCCAGAGTGCCAGGGGAGTATGATGGAAAGAAATCCTTTAGGAGGTCATTGGGGAAAAAGGCAGTGGGTGTTCTGGAAAGCGACTTGGAACAACACACACACACACACACACACACACACACATACACATACACATACATACATATATACATATATACATACATGCGTATGTAACGATATATGACCGCTAGGTGGCACAGTGGATACAGTGCCAGGCCTAGAGTCAAGGAGACCCAACTTCCTGAGTTCAAATCTGGCCTCAGATACCTACTGGCTTTGTTATCCTGGGCAAGTCACTTCACCCTGTTTGCCTCAGTTTCCTCATCTGTGTAAGGAGCTGGAGAAGGAAGTGACAAACCCCTCCAGGACCTCTGCCAAGAAAACCCCAGACGGGGTCAACTGAAAAATGACCAAACAATGACATATGTAGCCCAGACAGCTGTTAAACCACTTATGCCCTTTAAGCCGGCTGTACTGCCAGCAGGTCTGTACTCCAAAGAGAGAGGGGAAAGACCCATATGTAGGCAGATATTGGCAGCAATGGTTTTCATGGTAGCAAAGAATTGGAACCTGGTGCCATCTGTTGGGGAATGGCCGTGTAGCATATCAGTGTGATGGAATACCATTGTGCTGCCATTTCTTACAGTAGAATAGTTTCAGAAAAACTTGTATGAAGTGATGTAAAGTGAAGTGAGCAGAACCAAGAGAGCAATTTATATAATAACAATATTGTAAAGAGAGCCAGCTCTGAAAGATTCAGAAACTCGGATGAAAAATGACCAGCTCTGGTTCCAGAGGACCCCTGCTGCAGCGTGCTACCCCCCTCCACAGCTGATTGGGCTCAGACAGATTGAGGCGGGGGGTGATTTTTGTGTTGGGAGGGTTGGCATAGCTAATGCAGGGATCTCTTTTGCTTGACTGTACATCTTTGTAATGAGTTTTGTTCTTGCTTTCTCAGTGTGGGGGAGGGAGAAAATGTATAACTGAAAAAAAAATTGAATTTTTAAAAAGGGGGGTAAGGTTGTGGGTCTGGGAAGACTTCCTGGAGGAGGAGGTAGTACTTGAGCAGGCCCATGAAGGATTGGGACGCTTTGGTTTGGACAGCATGGCATTCATTTTATTATATTTTTAGTGTGACTTCATTTCTGGTTTGCTTTATTTTCAATTAACACACATTTGTTTTCTCTCTCCCCTTCTCCCCACAATGAAAAGAAAAAATGAAAATAAAACCCAAATCCTTGTCTCTGGTGGGTATGCCTGCCACTGTTGGTGTCCAAAAAGGCACTTCCCCTCCTGGGCTGCCCAGAGTCGTGGCTGGTCACTGCCCTGATGGGAGCTCTTGGCCTTCGAAGCTGCTTGCCTTTCTGATGCTGTTTTACCAGTCCTGCTCACTTCAGTCTGCATCAGTTCACTCAAGTCTTCCCAGGCTTCTCATTTCTCACATCATCGTAAGATTCTGTTCACTTTCTAGGCCATTCCCCAATTGATGAGCATCCCCTCTGTATCCAGCATTAGTATTGACATACATCTGTGCGTCTCCTGGTGGTACGGACCTAGCGGCACTGCTGGGTCAGAGAACGTATGCAGTTTAGTAGCTTTCTGGATGTGGCTCTCAGTCATTTTCCAGAATGGCTGGGCTAGTTCACAGCTCCGTTCAGAAAAGGGTGACATTTTAGGTGGGAGAAAACATGAGCAAAGATGGAGGAGTGATGGGGAGATTTTGAAGGTTTTGTACTGACAGATTGTTACAGAAACGGGGGTGCTGCAGCTGGAAGGGCCTTTAACCCAACCCTGTAGAATGTCAGGACTTCAAAGTGCCATAGAAGCGATACCATCCCAGCCAGCCGAGGCACTGGGGGAGTTTCTTTGTCTAAGATGTCCCTAGATCAGAAATATCCTATTTCTTGCCCCTTGGGGTCATGGATGTAGAACTGGAAGGGGCCTTAGTGGTGAGAGCATCCAACCCCCTCATTGTACAGATGGGGAAATTGAGGCCCAGGATCATCTGCTCCTGTGTCAGGTGGCATTTGAACCCAGCTCTTGCCAAGTCCAAGTCCTGCACTTTGCCCCAGGGACTTTGCAGTGCGGGCAAATAGAGCAGAAAGTATGGGTGCATTCTGTGACTTGGGGGAGCTGCCCTTCCTGGTTTGTAGAATGGCTGTGATAGCGGTGTGGTTCCCCCGAGCGCTGCCACAAGCACCGTCCCTTCCCTCCTCTGGACCTGTCTATTCATCTGTAACAAAGGAGCTATTGGAGGTTTTTCCAGATTCTTTGCCATTTTGGGGTGAGGAGGGGGTCGCTGTAAGGCCCCCAGGGAGGTGGGGCCCGAGGACACAGACACTCACTTGCCATGGTCCTCCACTCCTGTGGTCGCTGATCCTGGTGCCGCCCTCCCTTCCATCCTCCTCCCAGCCCTGGTGCCCCTGGGGTTCAGGCTCCTCCATACAGGCCTGGGCAGCTGCTGCCCTGATGGCCCTTCTGGGAGGGGCTGCAGCCCCTGTGCCGGCTGTGGTGTAGTGTAGGGAAGCACTACGTTCCTTTGGCTTTAGCTTGGGCCTCAGTTTACCTTCTGTAAAATGGGTTCTTGTGAGCAGGCCGTTGCATTGGGTGGCCTGCTTGTGGACCAGGACCTGCGGGGAGTGGTCTGTGGCTGAGGGAGCAGAGGCCTGATCAGGCTCCTCAGTGGCTTCGGCTCCTGCCCCCGCCTCTGCCTGGCTCCTCACTTCTTTTCCTCCCCATCCCCTGAGCAGTTCTGGCCATTCAGGCCCCCTGCTGGGCTGCGAGCCCCAGAGATGAGTCTGCTGGTTTGCAGCCCTGGGCAGCATGACGTCAGGGGGCTAGTCCCCTCCTCACTTTCTTTCTGCTTTCCTGGGCCTTGGCTCCTCCCCTTAAAGAGGAGAGGTGCCTCGGGCTGGGGGAGAGTGGCTGCTCTTTGGTGGGGCGGCTTTAACGGCCCCCACCCTCCCCAGCCCCCTCCTGAATGGCTGAAATCTGAGCCCCATCACCACGGGGGCCTGTGGACCAGAGGGAGGGCTCCCCACCTCGCCCGGAGCCAGCCCAGCCACCCCTGGACGGAGTTGGGAGAGGGACCAGCCCAGAAGCCCAGCCGGCCTTTGCGAGTGAGCAGCTGCCGGGACGGCCTGGGGCCGCCTCCTGGCAGGGAGGGAGGCGGTGGGGGGAGCCGGGACCCAGAGCCCACGGGGACTGATGCCCGGAATTGGGCCACGGGGGGGGGGGGGGGGGGCTCATCTGCTTGGCCACCCCAGCTAAGACTGGGCAGACAGCACGGCCCAGGCTGGGATTTCCCCCACCCTCTGGGGCTGAAATGACGGCAGTCCATTTCCTGAGAGTTAACCCTGGCTGGCTCTGACCGCCTTCCCCTGCTCTCCCCTCCTCCCCTCCCTTCTCTTCCCTTCCTCCCCGGAAGCTCTGCAGATGCTGCCCCAGAGCATGCTGTTTCAGCCCCGGAGCAGCCTGGCCTTCTCTCCCACCAAGGGATTGTGGTGAGCAGTGGGGCCTTGAGCTCCAGCTCCTTTTATAAGAGACCCGGTGGTGGATGTGGGAGGAGGGACCGAGCAGGATGAGCAGCAGAAGGGAGGACCCTGGCCTCCCCTGGCCTCTCCTGGCCTCCCCTGGTCCCCCCCAGCCTCCCTCCGTGGCTCCTGCCCCTGGGCTGCTTGGTCTCATTTTCTCTCTTCAGGCTCATTTCCTCTGCACACCCTAACCCCAGGCCTCCCCGCCTTTCTGTGGTTAGTAGCTGGGTAGTAATCAGGTGGTCCCCAAGGCCAGCAGTCACCACTGCCTTCCGCCTTCCTTCTCTTTGTGGCCAGGGAGGAGGGGAAGGGCTTCCTTCACCCGAAAGGAAAGTTTGCTAGCTCTGCCCCTGCCTCTTCCCCAGCCCTCCCAGCTACATTTCCTGTCCTCCCCCGCCTGGCCGCCCCCCCGGACCGCTGTAAGTAGCTGTAAGTAGCTGCGCTCCCTCCCGGTATCTGCCACCACACGGCCGAGGTCAGGAGCTTGGGGCTACTTCGCATTTTAATCCCTGTCCAGAATTGGAGATAAAGCCAAGCGTCTGGCTGTGCCATCACCCCGAGGCTTTGTGCAGCTTTCATTCCTTCTCTCCCCAATCTCAACCCCTGGGGGGGCCTTGCTGGGCCTCTACAGTGACCCGGGTCACTCACAGGGTGGGGACAGTCACTTCTCTAGCCACATTTTCCCCTCCCACCCCTCTGGGACCTGGGAAATTCAGGTGCTGTGCGAGCCCTACCCCCTCCTCCCTTTGGCCAGCTCTGCTTCCCCCAGGCTGGCCCAGACATTCATCAGTTGGAATGTTCCACTACTCTCAAAGGGGCCCGGCCTCCATGCTCGGCAGGCCATGGGTCTAATGGCTTCCCCAGCCCAGCGGTGGGGGCCCACCTGCACCAGGCTAGCCCCCTTGAGAGCAGGTCTCCACAAAGGCCCTTCTGACTGGGGACACCAGGGGCTCCTCCTGGCAGACTTTCTGGTGGCAGCTGATCTCCCTCCAGGCAGGGTGCGTTTGGTTTGTGGGTGCAGGCAGCGGGTGTTTGGGACCAAGGCTGGCAGATGAATAAGGATAGGGGAGGGGATGGAGGTGGACAGAATTAATACCTGTCCTGTGGTCAGTGGACAGGGATGCAGGCCATGACCCGGTCCCCTAGCCCCCTTCTCCAGGGGATTGGCTTCCTTCTTTCTGAAGGCTGCACCTCAGGAAGGTAACCAGGCTCGGGACTAGCTGTGGGAAATGGCTGAAGGAAGCCTGGAGAAGACAGCGCCTAGACCGTTGTCTTTGGTTGTGGGGAGGAGGGATTTGCCTGGTTTCCCCTGACCCCCAGGGTGGGACTTGGTGATATTCTCTGGTGGAAATTCCTTTGGCTGCAGGTAGGGGAGGCCCCTGGCTGAGGAGGGCCCTTCCAGCTCACTGCTTCTGTGATTCCGGGCAGACTGAGGCTCAGTGTCAGGAAAAACCTGGTACCTAGAGATCTACACAGGCAGGCTAGAGGCCTTGAAAGGCACAGGAGGGCCCAAGGAGAGGCTTGGGGACCCCTTGTTAGCCTGGGGCTTGGTGGCGCCTCATGTCCTTGCGGAGAGATGATGTTTTTGTAATGAGAGCGAGTCTCTAGGCCAAAGCTCAGCTTGGCATACCTGTATGCCCTCTCTCTCCCCTGCTTTGCTCTCACTAACCTTTGGCTTCCCTTATAAATCCTACTCCTTTTATTTTGTACATTTAAAAGATGTTTTGAGGAGGCTCCAGGGTCCCCCACCATGGAGTAGCCTTGTATGCAGTGATGAGAATGGAGGAAGAAGGGGCTTCCTTCCCCGAGCACCCCAGGTGCCTGCTTGGGAGGCTCTACACATAGAACTGCTTATTTGGTAGCAGAAAGAGGGTGTCACTGCCTTTGGATGGGCCCATCCTGGTACTTCAGTGGTCCAGGAGAGGAAGAGGCCATTCTGTTAGTGCTGCCACGTGGAGGTCCACGCCAGCACCTCCAATTCTCTGGGTGTCCTTGGGCTGGGAGCAAGGCTCTTTGTAAATGTCCAGCCTGTTGTCCTGGTTTAAAGCCTCGCCGAATGTTTAATCCTGGCCTGTAAGTCCTCAGGCTTAGTGCCCCCTGAGCCCACTAGGGAAGACCTTTGGATAGAGTAAGAATAAGAAGAAGGGTGATTATATGGGGTTACTGGGTGACTGACCTGCTGAGCAGGGATGGATCACTGGGCAGTCAGCTGCTGCCTATTAGTGAATTCTTCCTGGGATTTCCCCCTCGGAAGCTCTCCCCTGAGTCAGGGGTGAGAGGAAATTTCATAGGCCCTGCACTATCCAGCCTGCCCAGCCCAGGCTATTAGAGACTGAAGGAGGAGTTGTTCAGCCACAGGGCCCTAGGGCCCAGCATCTGTAAAGAGAAAGATGCTGGGGCCCCAGGGAATGGGCCTGGCTCTGCCTGCCTGCCTACTTCTGAGCCCAGGGGCCAGTCACTTCATCTCTCTTGGTCTGTTTCCTTATCTCTGAAAAAAGAGACAAAGCAGTTATCCCCACCCCACCCCCCATCCCTTTTCTGCCTTGGCCCTAGAGAGTCAACCAGTGAATCCATCTTCGCATTCAGGATGCTTCCTGAGCATGAAGCTCTGTAGGTGGGAGTCCTCAGCCTCCTCAGCTAGATGGTGCCTTCCCTGACAGTCCCAGGGGACCAAGAGCAGCCGGGAAGTCTGCACCCTAGGCCCCAGCTGGCCGCTGTATACTTGGGGGCCTCAGTTTCTCATCTGCCTCAAGGGGCACATGAATATCCTGCTCCCCCTTGGGCAGACCACTGCACTGCAGACATTCTGAAAGCTTAGACTCTTTCTCTGACTCTCTGAGCCCTCTGAAAACCTAGGAGATTGGCAGTGTGGTGGAGGCCACAAGTAAATGTTGGCCTGGGAGGAGCCTGGTGCCCCTGGGAAGACCCCTTTCCTTGGCTCGATTCCTCCCAGCAGTCAGGCCACGTTGTGTCTGGTGGTGTACCTCGTGGGTACGAGCCCACAATGGTGGGATGGCTTGGTGAGTGTAGAACTCGGTCAGTGGGATGATAACAAATTTAGCCAGTGTTACCTGATACTCCGAGGAGGAGCCCGGCCCTGGGCGGAACAGCCGATGTTGCAGGGAGAGCCCCAGCCTCCTCTAGTCCCTCCTGGCAGCTGCCTCCCCCCCAGTCACTGAGCCTGATACCCCAGATCCTTTGGCCAGCATTTGAAAAAGGGGCTGGCTCGGTCACCACTACCCATGAGGTCTAGGGACAGGAGCTGGCTTAGAAAGCCCCCGTTTGCCTCCGATCGCAGACTGGGCCTCCATGGAGCTGGGGGTGGTAGCTATTCCTGTTGGAATGTGAGGAGGCAGAAGGAGGGCCCGACTCTCCAGGCTGACCCTTCCAGCATCCCTGCTGGGGGAATTCTTCTAGCCCCAGCCCCACCCACATCACCCTCACTTTACCCTGGGGAACAAGCGGTTTTCAGGGCATCTCAGAAATCCTTCTTTAACGTGTCTGTGCCTGAGTCTGGCAATTCTCGAACCAAGAACCTCCCTGTTAGGCTGCTTGTGCCTTGTCGAATGGTCTTACGCAGAGTCACAGAGAGATTCCTGGGGAACAACCACCAAGACTGTTTAGAACACAGAGAATCCACTCGTGCCGTTCCCCTCCTCTGTGTGGGTAGCTGGGGGAGGGGCGTACAAGAGGGGTTTGGAGGAGTAGGCCCCCATTGCAGAGACTTGTGCCTCAAGGTAGCAGGAAAGGGAGAGGAGGGCTGGGCTTCAGCATGCCGTTCTGCACTCCTGGGGAGGGGCCCAGACTGGGAGCATTGGCCAGAGAAGCCACAGTGGCAGAGAGAAGAGGGGGCCTACAGATCTCTGTCACCTCCCCCACTCCCATCTCTGCAGAGAAGGGGAGACCCAGACAGGGAAGACCAAGGCTGTTAGTGACCCAGTGCCTAGGATTAGGGAGGTAACAGCGTCCCCAGAAAGGAGAAGGGATGGGTGGGAGAAGAGCTCCCAGAAGCTGCAGGCTACCAGGCTTGGCTACCAGGCTTGGAGCCGAGGGCTGCACAGGGCTCTGAGTGAGCTGAGGCCTGCCTCAGCCATGGGTGGTGTGGTTCTGTGTTCTCCCTGCCCCCAGCCACAGAGTCGGCTGCCCTCTCCACCCCTGGCTCCTGGCCGTGGCCCTAGGGGGCCAGGCTGTGTGTGCTAAGGGAGCTCCCTTCTCTGGGGGAGAGCCTTGGCCTGGCTCCAGCTCAGTGCTGGTGCTTGTAGCACAGCAAGGAAGCTGGGGCAGAAGGAAGAAAAGTCTGGAGTTCTTCGGGCCCTCAGTTTATAGTGGCATTAAGAATGCCTTGGGATCTACCATGAGGCCTTTTTTACCTAACCCTTTATGAAGAGTTGTGGGGGAAGGAAGGGAGGGAGAAAATAAGCTTGATTAAGTAGGCGCTGAGCTCAGCACTTGACAGACATGTCTCATCTGATCCTCACCACAGTCCTGGGAGGGAGGCACAGTTATCCCCATTTTACATGAGAGGAAAGTATGAGGCGGGCAGGTATAAGTTAAGTGACTTCTCCAGGGTCACATAACTAGAAGGCATCTGAGACTGGATTTGAACTCGGTACCAGCAGTGCAGGCTCTGCCGTGTTGGACAGCTCCCACAATTAGGAGTTGAAATCTGCCCGTTTACCTCCACGCTGAGTTCTGTCTTGGTACCCTGGGAGAACTCCAGTGTCTGGGAAGGCTGCGGTCCTTGCCCTCTCACCCCACTGAACTCCAGTCTTCTTCTCCAGGACCCACATCCTCAGATGCATTTGTGGGATGTGGCAGGAGCCCCTGTGAGCTCCAGAGATCTGGTTGGTTTGGTTAGAGCCCTGGCCCCCCTGGTCCCTCTCTCCCATCCGCCGGCAGGCTGCAGGAGCAGGCAGTGGGAGGGCCCCCCTCCATCCCGCTGCTCAGCCTTCCAGAACAGCGCAGTGCAGTGCAGAACCCAGGCATGGAATTACCGGCCTCCCATCCTCCCCTCCTCCCGCATCCCTCCCCCTCCTCCTTCCCCGGCTGGCCCAGCTCAACTTGCCTCCTGAGAGAGCCGGCTGAGGCCAACTGGCTGTGTGATCGCCCGGGCGGAGGGGCATGGAGCTTGCCCGGTGTGTGGTGGGCAGCCTCCCGACTCACCAAGGGGTGGATGTGTCTGTTTGCACTAGCTGGGACCCTCACGGCCGAGGTCCGAGATCTGCCTAATGGAGCGGGGGCATTAAGAGCCGCGGCGACAGCCAGTTCTCCCTCCCGTGCTGGGGGAGGGGAGAAGAAAAAACAAAGGCAAGGAGGGAGAGACTTAAACCCTCAACCCTGATGATGTGTCAGTCAAACACCTTGCAAGGAGCAGACCTTCACAAGGGGAAATGGTGAGATGCTCTAAAGCTTTATCTAACCCTCCTCCCCCTTGCTACAACCTCCACAAAGTTCAGATTCATGTCCGGAGGCCGCGTGCCGGAAAGTACAGCAGCTGGGCTGGGGAGCAGCAGCCCCCACGGCTGGAGGGGCCTGGCCCACTAGGCTTGGACGGGGGCGCAGCCAGTAGGAGAGCCCGGTTCAGGTACCGTCTAGCGTTTCTGCATGGGGACCAAAGGGAAGGGGGATGAAGATGGAGAGTGCCGGCCGGCCGGGGTGGCAAGAGGGCCTTTGTGTGGCCCAATTACCCTTAAAGCTCCTTAGGTGGCTGCTTCCCTCCTTCAGAGGTGGCTTTGTCCACAGCCAGCAAGAGGACCCTTCCCCTTCCCCCCTCCCAACCTTTGGGCCTGGGAAAGGAGCCCAGAATGCAGGGGAAGAATGAGCCCAGCGGCCCCTTCCTCAGAGGCGGAGGGGTTGGAAAGAGGGGATCTGGAACAGTTGCCAAGCTGCAGCTCTACAGGGATTGGTCCATTGCCCTCTGCATTGAACGGGGAGGAGGGAGGAGAAGAGGAGGGAGTGGGGGATGTTAGCCGCGCTCCCAGGCCAGCCCTCTGGAAATGCCGAGCAGCCTGTGAAGGCCCCTGGGAACTGCTCATCTCGGCCTCCGTGGCCCAGGCGACTTTTCCCTCAGCTGACTCTTAAATCAGCCCCAAACCTTGTTTCCTTCCTGGAGTTATTCCAGCACCTGAATTGGCAGCCCCAGGTGCACCAGAGGAAGCAAAAGCATGATTTCTTTAGGACTCACTTAAAATCCTAGCTCCGGGAGTGGTCTTTGAGGTTGAGCCCAATACTTAGCTGATTGATGGGGAAACTGAGGTACATATTGGGGGATACCCAGGAGTTCCCGTCGCTGAGGCCAGAGTCGTTCCGGTTGGGTGGATGGCAAGCTTGCCTCCCCTGGCTTCAGGCCCTGGAGGGCATTTGAAAGCTTGCACAGCCCTGCTTGCCCAAAGTCCAGGGATATGGGTAGTACCAGCCTTCATCTCCCCAGCTCATTTCCTACTTAGGACACTGGAACTCAGAGAGGGGACGATCTGCACACAACTCCACAGTAAGGATCAGAGGTGGCCAGGCTAACCTGGGCTTCTAACTTGTGGGTGCCAGAAGGGTCCATTTGCGTCATCCCACAGTCTCTCCCCACACTTGTGGCATGACCATGCTGGTGGGGGACACTGATGACCTCCCGCAGGAGGAGGCAGGAAGGAAATCCCAAACTAGGCCTCTGCAGACCCCATCCACAAGGAGTGACAGTCCAGTCATGGGATGGCAGGGCTGGGCAAGAATGACCATGGAACAATGGGCAACGTGTTGAGCTGGAAGAGGCGGTGGAAATTGTCCATGTTGGTTGAGATATCAGAGAAAACTGCCCAAAAAGACTGTCCAGGGTTGGAGTGGGAGTCTTGGGGAGCAGTGGGCACCCCCTCTTGGGAGGTAGGACCTGCAGATGCTTGTTCACATGTGGAAAAGCTGAGGCTGTGGTCTGTGGTTCCATCCAGCTTTCTCATTTTGCAGATGTGGAAACTGAGGCCCAGAGGGACACAGGTTGCCCAGGTGTTAGAGGGGTATCCTAAGTGATAGCTCTGGACAGGAAGGGGCCTCCCTGAGAGGGGAAGGGATGCCTGGCTTGAGGTTCCCTGGGTAGCCTCTCTCCCTGTCCATGTGATCCCTTTGTGTCAGGCTGGGCCTTGCGCTGCCCTCTCTTCACCCCCTGGCAGCTCGGGACCCTGACTGGGCCGTTGTGCATGGAGTAGACTTGGAGGAACTGGGATGGCCCCGTGTGATACCTAGCATTCAGGGTGCAGCCACTTGGCTGATGGCCTCAGGATGGGAGCTGAGGTGCTGATTCAAGCAGCCCTTTACCATCTCGGAGAACCCCAGGGCTCCCAGGGCGTGGGCGGGAGCTGGTACGGCTGGCACCTTAACCCGGCTGCTAAAGACAGAGGGGAAAGGGGCACCACCATCACTGGGTAGGGACTTTTATGGTGCAGAGAGCTCTCAGGCCTTACTAGCGGAGTGCTAATGGGCTTAGAGGTGTTTTCCAAAGGAAAGCTCCATCCTTCTCTCTTGAATCCCTGAAGCTGCAGGTCCCATCCGGAGCCAAGCCCCCTCATTCTACAGAGGAGGAAGTTAAGGGACTAGCCAATAGTCATATAGGAACAGGAGGCAGACCCTTGAGTGCTGGCTGGCCAATTCTGTGTAATCATTCTTTGAGCTAGAAGGACATGCTGGGTAGCAGACTCCCTTCTGCTAAGTCTGGGGTCCTCGATCTGTAGCTGGGAGGGACTTGGGAGACCAACAGGGCCACCCCGTGCATTTTACAATGAGGAAACAGGTCCCCAAAGTCACACAGCTGAGAAGCAGGATTTGAATCCAAGACACCCAGATAATACTGACGTATGAGATTTGGCCCTCCAAGATCCTCTAGGGCCAGAGTGGGCCTATGGCTCCCAGGAGGCCCCAGGGCAGAGGACAGCTTTCTCACCACCCCATAGCCTTCGGCCTTGGGCCCAAGCAGCATCTTGGCCTGGTCTGGCCGTAGGACCACCGCAAGGGCACATTTCGGAGAAGAGGCAGGGTAGCTTCAGACCGACTTGGAGGGACCTTGGGTGTCTGTCATCCTGGGCAGAAGAGGGGGCAGGTGGGCCAGGGGTGGCTGGGGAGCTTTCTCTGCTCCATTCGCTGCCTCCTCTAAGAAGCAGGAGAGAACTGCCCAGGGGCCAACCACAATGACTTCTCCTGTCACCCTCCTAGGCTCTTGGGTGTCAGGCACCATAGCAGCTTCTGCCCAGATGTGAGCTGGTTAGGCCATCCTTGGGACTGTCAGGACAGTGGTGGCTGCTGACCAGCCCCTCCTAACAGAGACAACAGTCAGGAGCCAGGGTGGAGGCATCCCCTGGCCTGGCACCCCCCCGGGAGGTGTGCAGGGTTCTGGTGGTGCCAGGAGGCCTTCATTTATATCCGTGTATGTGATCCCACAGGTTGCAATTCCCCCAGCTGGCCCTGAGGCGAAGGTTGGGCCAGCTCAGCTGCATGTCTAGGCCTGCTCTGAAACTCCGCTCCTGGCCTCTCACAATCCTCTATTACCTTCTGCCTTTCGGTGCCCTTAAGCCTCTGAGCAGAGTAGGATGGAGGCCCGTGAGCAGGGTAAGTGCATGCTGAGCGCATGTTTGCGCACAGGCGGTGCGGCTGGGGGACTTGGGTTTTGTCTGCAGAGGTGGCCCAAGACAAAAAGCTCCAGGGAGTGTAGGTGGAGATGAGAGGAGAAAAAGAGAGAGAGAAAGAGTGTCTGCTGGAAATGCACTTAGTAGGTGGGGACAGGGTGTGTGGGTGTTCATCTGTCCATGTGCCCGCATGTGGTCTGTATCCTCATGGCCCCAGCACTTTGGAAGGGACTTTCAGATTCCGTGTGTACAACCTTATCTGAGGTTCCTGCTGCTCAGAGCCACAGCCCACAGAAGTGGAATGAGGAGAGAGGGCAAGGCAGCCTGGCCCAGCCCAGAATAGCACACGTGGGGGCCCGAGGGACAGCTCCCACTCCCCCCGGGACAGATCAGGGCACTTCTTAGAAGGGGCGGCTTAGCCTCAGAGGGACTGCAGGGCTTCCTCTGAGGTCTCTCAAGCCCCTTGCAGGGAAGCAGCATCTTGGGGAGCCCAGCCTCCCTCCTCACACCCCCATCTCTACAGGTTTCCTAGGAGTCAGATCCTAGAGGGAAGCAGAGGAATGGGATTTCCCACAGGCTGCCCATTTCTGCCCAGGAAAGGGGGACAGCCCACAGAAGCCTCCAGCAGTGATGGGGGATGTTGAAAGGAGGCCCTGGGGTTCTGGCCTCCCTGGGCCTGTGCTGTCCACAGGGCACAGATGCCTCAGCACCCCCACGTCCAAGTCCCCCATGAGTCCTGTGTTCCTCATTGAGGCCTGAATGCCCCACTCCTCCAGCTTCTCTCCACCAGTCACTTAGGACCTGATTCCCCACAAGTTGGATCCTCATAGGTCATGGCACCTCCCCCCAACAGCTAGTGGGACACCCCCCCCCAGGGACAGGGCACTGGGCCACAGAGCACTCCCCCCCACCATGTCAGGGCCCTTTGGCTAGCTAGGGATGGCTAGAGAGCTCCAGACCAAATGCCTTCACACTGGGTGTCCACCATCTTTGTTTTTCTTTGCTGCTCCTGGGCACACTCCCCTTGGCAGGCACGCTATGCCAGCAGATGAGGCTTCTAGGGAGCAGCTGGCGAGCTCTATTCCTAAGGTTGGGGAATGTAGAGGCCACTCAGAGGGTGGCTGGATTGTTCCCTGCCCCCTCAGTCTTGACCAGGCACAGGCCAAGAGAGGAAAAGCCCTTTTGGATTGGGGCAGACAGTGCAAAGGCTTCTGGGGGAAGGCAGTGCACTGCCCCCTTGCTCCCAGCATGCAGCAAGGTTGGATGGAAGAGGATCCGGGGGGGACCACAGGACCCCCGCTTGGAGGGTCATTTCCTATTAGAATAGAAGAGCCATCCTGGGGGACCGTCCCTTCATTCCAGGCCTCTTTGGTGTTTAAAGTCAGAATCAAATTGCTTTTGAGGCCCATGGGATTTGATAGAGTGGCAACCAAGGTGTCTGTCTTGGGTGGTGGCATCTGGGTAGCTGCAGCCCAGCCTGAGGGTGGGGTGGCAGGGGTCCTGGAGCCTCTCACCACAATGATTGTGCACTTGGGTCTGGGGGGAGGGTCAGCAGCTCCAGTGCCAGAGACCTTGGGCCTCCTGCTCCCCTCTGGGGACCTGCCATTTTACAGATAAGACTGAGACCCAAAGAAAGGCCACCACAGGCCAGATTCTACCCCAGGTGTTGGGCCTTGGGCTCCTTCTACTCTAACTTCTGTCCTTGTGTCATGGGGCCTCACCTGATGCAGGAGGACACTGAGGTCTGACCAGGTTACGGAATTCCAGGCCTTAGCACCCTCTCCCCGGGGCTCTTTCCTCCCAGCTCTGATTCCTTCAAGTGATGAGCCCCTGGGGGGTACCTGAGCTACCATTTCATCTTCCCTTTCTCCCCCTCCAAGTTTCAAGCCAATGGCTCCGCTCTGAATCCTCCCTGGGGAAGAGAGGGCATATACTTACCTCTAGAATCAATCCCAGGTGCCCGGGTCTGGCCCAGCCAAAGGCAGCATGGGATTCTGAGGCACATGTTATCCACATCACAAAACGTAGGGAGGTGGGGAGGGTCTCCAGGCTGCACATGCCGGGGCTGTCCCTGCTCCTTGCAGGGAGCAAGGCTGGTGGAAACATCAGACTGAAAGGTCCTAGCAGAGGTGTGATCCAGAGGAAAGATGAGCAGGAGGGGGCAAGCAGGTGGGAGCCCAGCAGGCCGGGACTGGCCGGTGTCCCACAGCTGACCTCCCTCCCTCTTGTGCCGCCCACTGGTGCGGCTGCAGGTTGCCCTGTACAAGTCTGTGCCCACGCGGCTGCTGTCCCGGGCCTGGGGGCGGCTGAACCAGGTGGAGCTGCCCACCTGGCTCCGGAAGCCTGTATACAGCCTTTACATCTGGACGTTTGGGGTGAACATGGCGGAGGCCGCAGTGGAGGACCTTGGCCACTACAGGAACCTGAGCGAGTTCTTCAGCCGCAAGCTGAAGCCACAGGCCCGGCCCGTGTGCGGCCTGCACAGCGTGGTGAGGCCCAGGGGTGGTGGGGACACTTTGCATTCTGGGCATGGGGGACTGTTGCGGGAAGAGGCTTTGGGAACTGGGCCCAGAGAACCCCAGATCACAGGTCCCTAGAAATCAAGCCTGAACCCTTTTCACAGAGAAGGCAGGTGAGGCCACATGGAAGGGTACTGTTTGAACCTGGGGCTCCTGCCAGTACTGCTTTCTGCTGCCCACTTGGCCTTCTCGGGCTCCCACTGAGGACTTAACTACACAGGCCCTGGAGGACCAAGGGACCACCCTGCTTGGGAGGGAGGCAGAGGGGGCTGAGGGTCACAGTGGTTTGGGGTCACGGAGCTGCTACTTCCCGTGCCATCCAGATCAGCCCATCGGATGGGAAGATCCTCAACTTTGGCCAGGTGCAGAACTGCGAGGTGGAGCAGGTGAAGGGGGTCACCTACTCCCTGGAGTCTTTCCTGGGCCCGCGTGACACCCCCGATGGCCTGCCCTTCGGCGGCGGTAACGGCGGTGGTAATGGTGGCTGTGGCAGTAACGGAAGCAGCAGCAGCAATGGCAGTAACGGCGGCAGCCAGGGTGAGTCAGCTGGGGGCAGCAGCGTGCTCTGGGCCTCTGCCCCAGGGGCTCATCCATCCCTGTTCCAGCCACTCAGGCCTGGAATTGAGATGACCCGAGTTCAAACTCATCCTCAAACACTTAATAACTGGGTGACCCCTGGCAAGTTACTTCACTGTTTGCCTCAGTATTCCCACTTCCAAAATGGGTGTGTTAATAGCATCTGCTCCCAGGAAGGTGGATTGAGATAGTGCCAGGTGGCGCCCAGCCCACAGCAGGCGGCCCTGCACAAGGTAGCGGCTGCGTCAGCCCTGCTTTGTGGCTCCCAGTCACCCGGTGGAGCCGCAGACCAGGCGGGACACACCCTGGGCCATCATTGGCCACCCAGAGCAGCACCCAGAGATGGGCTGGGGGCAGGGGTCCATCTAGGCCCGGGGCCAGGCTGCTCAAACTGAGGCAAACTCGATGAAGTGACTTGCCCAGGGTCACACAGCTAGGAAGTGTCTGAGGCTGGATTTGAACTCTGGTCTTCCTGACTCCAGGCCCTCTGCACTATGGTGCCACCTAAAGTAAATTATGAAGTGTCAGGTGTCTTGAGTGGGGAAAGCACTGGCTCCCCGCTTAGGACATGGGGCCCAGGTCTGCTTTGGTAGTGTACATGTAGGGAGCATTAGCTCAGAGCAGCTCTGGAGGCCCATCACTGCCCAAGTCTGACCTGGCACTTGCCAGGGGCACGTGTTGGAAGGTAGACAGACACCTGCAGAAGAGCCACAGGCACCAGGCTGCTTACAAGCTGAGCTTTAGACAGACCTGGCCAGTCTGGAAGGTGGGGCTCAGAGAGGGTGTCTCCCTTACTCAGAGTCACCTAGCTAGAAGAGTTTGGGGCAGGCCTGGCCCCCAGTCTGCCCTGCAGCTTGCTGACCCCAGACTTGTAGGTTCGTGCCAGCCTTGGGGACCATCTAGGACCGGTATCCTGACACTGCCATCCCTCCCTTCAGCCTCTGCAGCCACAGCTCGCAACTCCTTCCAGAACCAGCTGGTCACCAAGGAGGGGAACGAGCTCTACCACTGTGTCATCTACTTGGCCCCTGGGGACTACCACTGCTTCCATTCACCCACAGACTGGAGAGTTGCCCACAGGCGCCACTTCCCAGGTAGGCACCTAGAGCCAGGGCGACCATCAAAGTGGCCTTGGTGTGCCCGTTGATTTCCATCCCCCAGAAAGGGCTAGTTCTGGAAGAGCCAGGCTGGAAAGCTGAGCCACACGGGGGGCCTGTACCCAGACAGGCTGGGCAGGAATAACCTGGAGCAAGTCAGGCTCTGGGGGCACGGGCCTAGTGCTGTCAAGGGCCAGTCAGCTGGCATCCTGAGCATGTCTTTGTGGGCAGCAACACCTGACCCAAGCTCTGTTGTGCCCCCTTCCCTGTCCTTCTTACAACCCTCGAGGGAGCACTTAGTCCAGTGCCCTCCTTAGGCCACCTGAGGCCAGACCCTGTGACACCAACCGTCCCTCTCCCTGATGCAGGGTCCCTGATGTCGGTGAATCCTGGCGTCGCCCGCTGGATTAAGGAGCTCTTCTGCCACAACGAGAGGGTTGTCCTGACTGGGGACTGGAAGCATGGCTTCTTCTCTCTCACGGCTGTGGGTGCCACCAATGTGGGCTCCATCCGCATCTACTTTGATCGGGTAAGTAAATGCAGAGCCTGGGGATGCTCAGACAGTGCTGAAAAGCTGGATTTGCCTTCGAGGCCTAATCTGGGGGGTGAGGGAGAACCTGGAGGGGAGCAATGAGGAAGCTGCTAGGGTTATAGGTCAGTTCCAAGGCCCCCTCAGGCATTCGGCCTTTCCTGACACTCCTAGGCGGATGGCGCCTCACCACCAGCCTGACCTCCCATTCCTTTCCGGCCTACTCCTTGGCCTGTCTGCCTGTCGTCTCCCCTCCTGGAGGGCAGGGGCCTCTCTGTATCCCAGGTGCCCACTGATTTACTGAGAGAATAATGTGTGTGAAAGGGAAAGATGGCTTGGGTCCAGGCTGGGATGAATTTTAAATGCCAGAGGCCCTTGTAACCTGTATTATGTCTTAGCTGTAGTGGAGAGGAGCAAGTTTTAGGAAGTTTGGCCTTGGTGAAAGACGGATGGAGAGGGGAGGGTCTAGGCATGGGGTGATGGGGAGAGACTGCAAACACTAGGCCAGGTCCAGAGCCCCAAACATCTTCTCAGTATCAAGCAGACCCTAATGAGATGCCTTCCAACAGAAGGAAGTCTAGGGAGAGGCTGAGGGCGTGTAGGGATGTGGGGGCTCCAGCGGACACCACGCTCACTAACATCAAACTGTTAATTTAAGAAAGCCAGCAATGTCTGGAAGCAGGCGCTAGACTTCTGGTAACCTGCCCTGGCGAGCCTGCAGCTAGGCCAGCGCAGGCACCTGTGGTTTTCAGAAAAGGTTTTCAGAAAATCGCGGAGGTGGCACAAAGTGCCTTCCAGTGCGAGCTGGGAGGTCGCCCTCACTGGAAGGCTTTCTGTGAAATCAGGGTGACTTCAGTATAAAAGTAGCAGCTACCATTATCATGGGTTAAGATTTAGAAAGCACTTTACGATGTCCTGACAACCCCCAAGGGAGGGTGGGTGCTATTACCCCATCTTACAGATGAGGGAATAGAGGCAGGCAGAGGTAAGTCCCACAGTTAGCAAGTGTCTGAGAGCACATCTGAACTCTGGGCTTCATGACTGGGGCCCCCAAGCATCTCCACTCTGGGAAGGGGATTCCGTTTGCTGACTAGAGGCCCACCATTCCCACCCTCACGTTCTGAGACAAGACTGGGCCAGCCCCACAGGGAGGCTGGGAGTCATCAGGCTGCTCCCACCATGGCCACCTCTGGAGCAGGAGCTCTTCCGCTGGCCTCTGGCGCCTGACCTCCACCCTTGCTGATCCCTTCTCTCCCTCCAGGACTTGCACACCAACAGCCCCAGGTACAGCAAGGGCTCCTATAATGACTTCAGCTTCATCACGCACAGCAACAAGGAGGGCATCCCCATGAGAAAGGGGGAGCACCTCGGAGAGTTCAACCTCGGCTCCACCATTGTCCTCATCTTCGAGGCTCCCAAAGACTTCAATTTTCATCTGAAGCCAGGGCAGAAAATTCGATTTGGAGAAGCCCTGGGCTCCCTCTAGAGCCAGCGTCTCCACCACAAGGTTGATGCTACCGAGGAAACTCCTTCAGATCAGCGTGAAGGCCAAGGCTTTGGACTGAACCAGAAGTGGCCCCTGAGCCTGCTGTGGGAAGCGACAAGGTGCCTTGCTCTGCTCGGACGGGGCTGGGGGCACCAAGGACTCTGTCCCAGGGGCCCAGGATGGCCCCCGGCTCCACCAGTCAAGCCTTTGAGAAGGGAGGAGAGAGGGAACCTTGCCTTATCCCGTCCCTTCTGCCCCAGGGTAGTGCAGGCACAGGGATAAGCTGGAGATTATTTTTGGATTCTGCAACAGTTTTCTGAACTGGAAACCCTATGTCTACGCTGCATCAGGTTCCACGGTAGCGATTTTCTTTGGAAGGTGGTAAACAGTTTAACGCTCCTTCCATTAGCGGCCATTGTGGGGCGCAGCCTGGTGTCTTAGCCTCTTCCCAGTAGAGACTCCCGTGATTTCCTGGGTCTTTTCAGGCCTTAATCCCTCTCAGTGTCTGATCCCCTGCCCTGTCCTGTTCCCTCAGATCCTCTGGGTTCAAGGGAGTCCAGGGCTCCAGGAGGGGCTTCCCTTTGGTGCACGGGGTGAAATGCATCCAGGACTGACTGCAGACCAAAAGCTCAGCCCCTTGAGCCCACTCCAAACACTGGGCTGATTTGGGTGTTCGTTTTGTTCTTTTTAATTTACTTACTCTGGAAATGGGGGGGGGGAAGCCAAATGTTCCTTTGCACTTACTATTGGGAACTCCCTTCTTCTTTCTTGCCAACATGGGCTGTGTGCTGGGGCTTGTCAGTGAGGCTGACAGTGGCAGGCCAGGCCTCCGGGTAAGGGGGCAGGGGAAGGGAAGAGCCAAGGCTGATGGGCCTTCTTGAGGCTCACTTGGCTCAGCCACCAGTGGATGAACCAAGGGAGCAGGCATGGCCAGGAGAGTGGGAGGTGTGGCCATTCCTGTCTAGCCCGAGGCATCCTGTCCACGTGCCTGGTTCCCATTTTCATCACCTCCGCTCCTTAGTCCAGACATGCAAGAAAGTTTTCTCCAGGCCTACTGAAATGGTAGCTGGCCAGAGGTGGGGCTCTGGGGAGCAGCTGTTTGCTACTTGAAGGGGGCAGAAGAGGCCCTGCCCCTCTGGTGGGGAGCAGGTGCAGTGTGGCTAGAACAGCCCAGGCACCGCTCAGGAACCTGCACCAGGCACAGGGAAGGTTGCTGCTCTTGATTTCAATCAGCTTGTGTTGAAAGAGGCAGGCAGGTGGCTCAGGCCAGCTCCTTGGGACGCAGGAGCATCGCTATGTAGACAAACGGGGAAAGGGACCAGACTTCCTGATGATGCTGGTGATGCTGTGAATTTCTCCTGCCAGGAGAAGCCATTGAATCTTCAACTGTATCAGTAGCACAGTATTTTTGTATGTCAGTGGAAGACTTAGGGAACAGTAAATCATTTAATTGCAAACATTTTCAAATAAAAAATGCATCGCGATTGCCTCTTGTGTGTCTAATACCTTGAGTCCACCCCAAATCAAGCCAATGCAATAGATGCCTGAGGGGGGAGGGGACAGGAGAGGGTGGGCCGGGGCGGATAGGACTGTGCTGATCCAGGGCCTCACAGGCGCTCCTGTCACTACGAGAAGGCAGCCCTCAGGACCTGGAGACGGGCCATGTACCGCTGCACCTGCTGCCGCTCAGCTCGCAGCTCCTCCGTGAGATGGGAGATCTGCTTCTCAACCTGCAAGAGAGAGCAGGCGGGCTGGGGCCAGGGTCCCATGGCAGGGCCCCTTGTCAGCTGTGGCTCCCAGTCAGATGCACACTGTACCTGGTCAAGTTCCTGTTGCACCTGCTGCCGGGCCTCCTCCTCCTCTGGCCTGGGGTCCTCCATGCTCAGCGCTAACCACTTCCTCAGGCTGCTCGCCTGTCTCTGCCAGGACCTGGCAGGGAGGGATAGGGCACAGCAGTCAGAGATGCAGAAAGTCTCCAGAAAGTCCAAGACCAATTCCAGCCCCAGGGGGGAAGAGGAGGGGAGGGAGGCCAGAGACTACACAGTTAAACCAAGTCAGGATCTGAACCCAGGTCTGTACTGTGCTGTGCTGCCAACAGAAAAGCTAGGAGGGACCTTGACAAACATCTTACACGGGAGGCGATTAAGGCCTAGTTCTAGGGAGCCACTCGGTGACGATGATGCCCCTGTGCTCACTTCCCTGCCCTCTGTAGGGGACATGGAGGGGAAACATCCTCAAGGAAACTCAGTGCTGGCCACCACGTGATACCAGCCAGTGGTGGGGACCACACTTGAGGACCCAGAGGGCCACATGTGACCTTGAGGTCGCAGATTCCCCACCCGTCCTAGGCCCACCACCTCATTTACAGATGAGGGAGCAAGTCCAGGGAGGCTGGGTTACAGCGATCTGATGAAAGAGCTGAATCTCATTCTCTTCTTCCAGAAACATCCCCTCCCGCTGACGGACACAGATCGGAGTGGAAGCCCCCAACATAGCTCACAGTGATGCGGAAATGTGCTAAGTGCACTACTGGGGACCGTTGGGGCCCGTAGCCAGCTCTGGATTCACAGCTCTAAGGGGCACAATGTGTCACCAAAGGAGCTAGAAAGCCCCACATCCTGAGCTCAGGCCTGGGAGTTAACAAACAAGTCACCCATCCCAGCTCTGCAGCCTCTTCCCCCGGGTGACCTGGGCCTAGTTCCTTCCCCTCTCTGGGCCTCAAGTCTCCCAGCTCCCCCCACTCCCCCAGCTTCAAGGCTGTTCTTCTCGCACTGGGGATGGATGTCAGGACCCAAGAGTCTCAGCTTAGACCTGTCACCAAGCATGGGACCTTCCCACTAAGCCACGGTGTGCCCTTAGGTGGCAATGCACCATCCTCCAAGAATGATTAAGGAACATGTTTCCCAAGCCACCTAAAAATGATTACAGATTATAATCATGGGCTGTGCCAGGGATCTCCCACCCAGAGGCACCAGCTGATACCAGGAAAGCCAATATATCTGTCACATTTGAGGAGGGCAAACCATGGGAAGACGGGCATTCAAAGACTGGGAGACAGGAGAGCAGGGCATGTCGTGGTGCTCCAGAGGGCCCTGGGGCTACACCGGGCAGAGCTCTGAATGCCAGACAATGCTGTCTGTCACTAGCTTAGCAGCATGAGGGAGCCCAGGGAGGGGAGAAGGGTCATGGAGGTGGGGGCCTGTCAGGAGGCAGCTGTGCCCCAGGACTGGTCACTGAACCTCAGCGTCCCGAGGGAGCCTTGGCCGGGGCCTCACCTCAGGTTTTCCTTGTTGGCCTGGTAACTGCACAGTTTCTCCTGGATCTCCTCAAGCTCAGCCTCCAGCTCACCTCCATCTCCCAGGATGCCCAGTGCCCTTCTCCCTGTGTTGGCCTGTGAGCCCCCTGAGGGAGAGATGCAGGTGCCTAGCTTCCCAGGGTCCCAGGCTGCCTGGCTGGGAACCTCGAGCTTATTTCTGGCTTCCAGTTCTCCAAGCAGGGTACATGGAGATCCCTGGGCTACCCCTACCCTTTCCAGGGGCAGTTCAGTGGCCCAGTGGACAGCATGCTGGTCCTGCAGTCAGCAACACTGCAGTTCAAATCCAGCCTCAGATACATTCTAGCTGTAGGACCCTGGGCAAGTCACCTGACCTGTCTCCTTCAAATTCCTTGTCTGTAAAGTGAAGATCATGGCAGCCTTGAGGTCCCAGGCTGCTGTGAGAACCAAATGCCAATAAAGTGCTTAGCAGCGCCTGGCACATACTAGGCTCTCCACTGACATCAGGACCACAAAACCCATCGTGGAGGACCAGGGACTGGAAGACAGAAACTGAGCTCTGGGCCATTGCTCCTTCCTCTGTACAAAGCAGGGCTGGCATGAAGTGGTCTCGAGGATCCCTGGCAATCCTAGGGTGCTTCTCCTGGCACCAAAGCATTTCTGCAAACCTGCTGAGCCCGAGGATGCCCAAGAGGAGGGATGGGCCCGCTGCCAGGGAAGGCCTCTGGGTCCAGCTCCTGCACTGCAGAGCTTGCAAGGGGGTACCCTGGGCACCTTCCCACCCTGAGTATCTCACAGCAGGTTTGGCAACTCCACCTCAGGCTCCACACACCCCCAGAGGCCCACAATACATGTGGTGAGAGTACAGAGGGAGGCTGGCTACCCTGCCCACAGTCGCCCACCTGGCATTCAGACCTCCCCAGGGATGCTGCGCTCCCTTCTCCTAATCTAGGCTTGCGGTGGCCAGGCAGGAAGACGGGCCAAGGCACCCTCTATATCGCGTCCCAGGGCACCACCTACCTGAAGCCTCCAGGCCCAGACTGGGCCTCCCCGTGCTCCCTAGGAAGTCCTTGGGAAGAAGCAGGTGGCCACCAGGCTGGGGATGCCCTGTGTCAGCAACAACAGCCGCAGGCTCTCGGGGGCCCAGCTCAGAGAGAGCCATTCCAACTGTGGGCTAGAAGGCAAGGGCATGGGATGACCTCCCTCTGTGGGGGCTCGAGGCAGAGGGTGGGGAAGCAGGAGCCTGTGGCCACCTTCCTAGGGCAAGTGTGAAGGGAAGCGCTGAGGCAGGACGCACATCAGCTCTGGATGAGTCACTGGCCCTCCGGGCCTTGCTTTTCCTCCTGTTTAACGAGGGGATCTGGGGAGTCGGGGAGTAGAAATGCCCGTCTCTCTGAGATGCCTTCTGCCTCCACACTCTGGCTTCTCAACCCTCCAACCATAAGATCCCTAGGGGATGGCGCAGCTTCACTGTGGGGAGCCCCACCTCCCTGGAGTGTTGGGCCAGTCCTGCGACGCCCAAACCCTCCAGTACTGACAAACCAGGACCTGAGAGCCAGCTGGTCCCCAAGCTGTCACAGTCCCCTGGGTCAGGACCAGAAGGGACCAAGGACAGGTCATATAACTCCCCACCACATCTGCCTGGGGACAGTCCCAAGGGAGGCTGGGAGTGAGGCAGCCCTCAGGTTCCCACACCATGAGAAGAGTTAAGAGGCAGCAGAGCTGGGTGGTTTGGGGGCCGTTTGGACTCGGACTGCATGGAACAACACGTCTGGCCATACTGTCCTTGTCTCTCAAAAGTGCTGGAGGCCCTTCCCAGGCAGTGGGTGTGGATTAAGAAGGGGAGGAACAAGCCAAGGAGAGGCAGAGAACAGGGAGACAAAAAGGGCCACGTCAGCTTCCTGGGAAGGGAACAAAACGATGAAAGGAAACCGCCAGGACGTTTGTCACCTTCCTCTCCAGCTCTGACCCATGGCTTGTTCTCCTTTCAGAAGGGTTTCGTTTTAGGCACGTGGTCCATGTACGGGGCGACGGCGCTGAGGCAGACGCGGGGAAAACTTCCTGCTCGGGGCTCATCCCGGGCTCACCCGGGGACACCTACAGGAGGAGATCGGGGGAAGGGAGGGAGAGCAAACAGGTCCCTGAAGCCACTCACCCTTTCCATGGGCTCTCGGTCACCTGCCATAGAGGAAGGCGGAGGCAAAGTAGCCTCAGCGTGAAGGGGCCCATGGCCAGGAGGCTTTGGGAGGCTCCTGGAGTCTGTGCAGGTCCTGATGCTGGGTCCTGGAGGCACCGGAGTGGCAGAGAGGCTAGGCTGGGCAGGGAGGACGGGCACAGTTGTCTCTGTCAAAAGCCTAACACACAGAGAGCCATTCGGTCAACACATTATTACAAAAATCACAGAATCTGAGAATCCAACATCACACCAAAGATCCCCATTATAACTTACCCTATGGAATTCATCCTGCCACTGCCTGAAGACCCCAGAGGAAGGGGCACCGGCTGCCTCTCAGGGCGGCCCATCCACGTAGGGATGGCTCTCACCGTGAGGAAGGTCTGCACACACTTGGGGTTAGAGTCAGAAGCCTCCTTCCATCACTCCTGGTGACCTGGCCCTCTGGGACCAAGCAGGAGAAGCCTAATCCCTCCTCACAGGGGCAGCCCGCCAAATCCCTGAAGGCAGCTCACATATCCCTAGCCCACAGGATGTCGCTTTTCCAAGATACACCTCTATTCAGCAGGTCTTCACATGGCCCAAACTCAAAGCCCTTCCCCACCCTGACAGCCCCTCTCTGCACACTCTGAAGCTTCTTATCAATGTCCTTCTTAAAAGGGGACACACCATAAATATCCTTTGACCTAGCAATACCACTAGCAGGTCTGAACCCCCAAAAAATGCAAAGAAAAGGGAAAAGGATCCATTTGTACAAAAATATTTATTGCAGCTCTCTTTGTGGTGACAAACAATTGGAAACTGAGGGGCTGCCCATCAATTGGGGAATGGCTGAACAAGTTGTGGCTTATGATTGTGATGGAAGATTACTGTACTGTAAGAAATGATGAGCAAGATAAGAAAAACCTAGGAAGACTCGGATGAACTGATGCAAAGTGAAGTAAGCAGAACCAGAACATTGTACACAGTAACAGCCGCAGTGTGGGATGACGAACCATGAATGACTTAGCCCCTCTGATTGGGACAAAGATCCAAAACAATTCCCAAGGACCCACGATGAAAAATGCCATTCACCTCCAGAGACAGAACTGACAAACTCCGAATGCACACTGAAGCAGACTTTTTTTCTTTCTTGATTTTTCTGGTTCTAGTTTTTTGTCTGTATTTTCTTTTGCAATATGGCTAATATGGAAATGTTTTTGTATGACTGCACCTGTGTAACCAATATCAAACTACTTGCCTTCTCAAGGAGGGCTGGAGGGAAGGAATTTGGAGCTCAGAATTTTTAAAAATTATTTTTTTTGCATGTAATTGAGAAATATTTAACTAAATAAAAATACATTTTTAAATGGGGGAGGCATAGAATGGAAGTTGATACTCTAGAGATGAAATCTGATGAGAGCAGGGAACAAACAGCAGGCTTTCAGCTCAGGCCTCTCTCTATGCAGCCCAAGGGCCTGATCCCTCCCAGCTGAATGTCACTAAAACATCACATGAGCAGACCTGGGAGAACTTAATCCAGTCAAGTTTGAAGCAGCATGAGCCCAGCCCAGATCCCTGGGCTCGTCCCCTGGACACCTCCTGCCACATGGGCTTGAACTCCCACTGACTTGTCTGCAGGTCTGCTTGTCCAGCCAGCTCTGAGCGCATCCAATCACAAGAAGGATGTGCCAGTTGGGGTGAGTTCTGCTAAAGCCAGGTTGACTGTGGCCACATTGTGGTCCTCTGGAATCGCTGCCTCCCTGTCTAGAGTTGGCGTGGGGGGAAACAAAGTCAGAGTTTGTAGACTCTGCTCCCCCTAAACACTTAACTGAAAAAAATCAAATATAATTAAAAGAAAATTGGGCCATGGGTCCTTCTCCAATCTTGTAGGGTCCCTCCTGTCCATTATCTTTCCAATGTACTAACAGTGGCTCCCATCTGTCAAATCTCTACATGTCCATGAAGGCAGGACCAAGGAGGAGTCACCTGTTTGGGATCTCCCACTTTTCCAGCCTCCTCCCCTCAACACATTCTGCAATCCAAGGAAAGAGGCCTCTCTGCTGCTCCTCTAGCACAAGGCTCCATCTCCTGCCTCCAGGCCTGGAATGCTCTTCCCTCTGAACCTCAGTATCCCCGGCTTCTTTGAAGAATTTAGGCCACCTCTGTGGGAGGCCCTTCCTGGTCTCCTTAATCCTCTGGGCCTTTCTCCTGAAGGTCACCTTCCACCTCCCCGGGACCTGTCGTGGAGGCACCGGCCAGGGATTCTTCCTTTGTATTCCAGGGCTAGCGTGGGGCTGGCAGACAACACACTTAGCAATGCTTGCTGGTCAGTGTTTAGAGTTGGAGTTAGGATCTGCACTGGTCTCTCCTGACAGATGCCATGGTAACAGTCTCTCCTTCTTGACTCCTCTTCTTCCTTCTGGGATGACTTTCCTCCATCACATTTTAATGGTCTTAAGCCACTGAAACTGGTTTTCATCAGATCTAGGTGTAGCCTCTGCCTTGGCCTCCCCAGGCCCAGATCTCTTCCCCCTTCTCTAAAGCTCCCTCCCACCCACCAGACCTCCTTGCCAGGGAGACCCAGGGCCCTCAGAGGGCTCCTCCTCCACCCAGGCAAGTCAGGGTGTCCCAAGTTCCTCCGAGGCAGCCTTTAGAAAGCACACACGCACGCGCGCCGGCCGATGCTT
Source organism: Pseudochirops corinnae (assembly GCA_028646515.1). Lineage (NCBI taxonomy): Eukaryota > Metazoa > Chordata > Mammalia > Diprotodontia > Pseudocheiridae > Pseudochirops > Pseudochirops corinnae. The sequence goes on along the minus strand of CM053587.1, from coordinate 347,593,312 downwards.
CTGACTCTGGGCCCCGACACCAGAAGGCGCTCTCCTTCCCAAATGCCTTTGTCTCTTCAGTTCTTTCTGTCTAGGTGGTCGCCAGTGTCTTCCCATGGCTAAGCACCCCCTGGACAACCTCCAGGAAAATGGGAAAACAAAACTAAGCTGGAAGGTCCTGCTCTGAGTCCCAGCCCCCCCAGTTTATAGGAGAGGAGGAGGCCCTGACAAGGGAAGGAGCTGAATGAGCTGGAGCCCAGGGTCCCGGGTCCCAGACATCATCTTTCTGGTGTCATGACTCTCTGCCCTGGCTTCCCTCAGACCCTTGGGCCCCAAGGCTCCTGGAAAGAAGGTGATCCAAGGCCGGCCCAGGGATTCATTCAAGGAATCCTGAATATCCATGAGGTTCAGGTAGGGATGTTGCTCCATCCTGAGCTGCAGCTGGCACATCGAGGCAGGTTTGCTGCTGAGATGGACAAGGACTGGCGCAGCCCTCGTTCTAAAAGTCTAAAGACAAAGACCTCTCTCTAGGTCACAAAGGGCAGACTCACCACTGACTGGAATCAAAGCTGATTTGTCCTGGCACTCAAGGAGTTCCCAGTCTATCCAACCTAATTTTCCATAATGTCTTCCAGCTAGGCAAGTAGAGCTACAGTGGATAGAGCACTGGGCTGAGAGTCAGGAAGACTGAAGATCAAATCTGGCCTCAGACACTGAGTAACTAAGTGACCCTGGACAAGCCATTTCACCTCTGTCTGCCTCAGTTTCCCCACCCATGAAACAGGAATAATGATTGCACCTGCCTTCCAGGGTTGTTGTGAGGGTCTAATGAGAACATCTGTAAAGCAGAGAGCAGGCACACAGTAGGTCCTTGAAGGAGCAGCAGGTACCCATGGGCCACACCCATCCTTCCCGTGGGCTTGCTACCATCTCCCCAGATTTCCCTTCTTTCAGCCAGGCCAGGCAGAGGTGACTTGCTCTCCTCCAACTCCAGCCCCAGAGGCGAGTGCTCCAACTTTCAGTCACTGTCTGGCACGTGTACTCAGCGTTTCCTGCGGCCTGCTCTGCCTTCTTGGCCAATGCTAACCCTGGCAGCACACCCTGACCCGGCACGAGGGGCTGCGTCAAGGGCTGCCAAGCAGCCCTACAAGTGAGCACCAGTCTGATTCCCATTCTGCTGATGAGTGATTAAGGCAAGATTCTAACAGCGGCTACACCCTAACTTCCCTGGGAGCAAATCCGGCCTGCCATGCAGCAGATGCTGAATCAAAGCTTGTTGACGGATCGAGAATACTCGGCCTCTCAGTGCCTAGATTTAACTGGCCAGAAAAAAGCCCAAACCAAGACAAGAGCTACCAGGAAATAATCCTGGGCTCTCCTGGCTGGCAGCTCTCAGCCATGGCCCTCTCTGCTGACCCAGCCGGACTGTCCTTGGGGGTCGAAGTGAGGTCTGTTCTCCCTGGACTTTCACTGGTGGTCCTGAGGGAGGGAGGGGACAGACACCCCTCTGCTGGCCAGGTCAGCTCTGAGCAAGCTGCATGCACAGAGATGGAGGCCTGGGCACCAAGCACACAGCCCCTGCATGGCGCCACAGTCACAGAGCCCTGAGCACCACCCCAACACCTGGCACTCAGCCCTGCAGGGCCTCAGTCTCCCCATCTGCACCATGGCTGCTGTCAGCAGAGGCCTCTCCTCCTTACCCAAGACACAGGCGCCCAGCGGTGCCATCCCTCTCCAGGGAGTCCAGGAGAAAGTGAGGGCAACGAGGCTGCTTCCTTACAGTCCGGATGATGTTCCTGGTAAGAGACAAATGGCGAGATTGCCTCCCTGCCCAGCGACCCCTGGCATGAGCTCACTGGCCCCTGGCACGAGCTCACTGGCCCAGCACATCTGAAACTTGGATGAGCTGGATGGGGAGGCCAGGGGCCACCAGCATTCTGGTCCTGGGACTGTATATCTGCCATTCCAGCCCAAAGGGAGCAGCCCCCTCATCTTACAGAGGCAAACAGTGAGCCCTTGGCCAAGGTCCTACCACCAGGTGAGGGGCAGAACAGAGCCAGCCTCCTCCTTGTCTCCATGGCCTGTCCTCTTTGCCTCAGGTCCCAGGTCAAAGCCCACCTCCTGCAGGAAGCCTGCCCGGAGCCTGCCTCCTGCCAGGGCCTTCCCTCTGACCATCACGTTTGCAAGCCGTCCCCCTCCCACATTAGACTGGAAGCTTCCTGAAGGCAGGGACTGTCTCTGGCCTCTTTCTCTATCCCCAGCACTTGGCACACAGTAGGCACTTTATACCAGCTGACTGACTCAGTTCCGTAGCAGCTCCAGGGCTACATACCCACCAGCTGCTCCCTGCCCTGGGCCCCCCAGCCCAGGCTTTGGGCAGAAGAACCAGTCACATGGGTGAGGTCAGTCCTTTCCTTGAAGGACCCTGGAGAGCCAGAGGTTCAGCCACAGTGGGCACAGAAAGGTGGGGGACAGAATGGAGGGGGGAGAAGGAGAACACAGGAGGAAAAATCCCCACTCTGCTCTGTCAGCTCCCAAAACCCTGATCCAACTCAATCCTGTCTGAGCTCTGGGACAGGCAGAACCTGCCAAGGAGCCCAAGGGCAGGGGCCATGAAGGAGGCTCAGCAGTGCCCACGGCAATCCACACACAGTGAGTGGCCAGAAATACATCACAGATCTGCCTGACTGAGAAAGGGGGGCTCACAGGGGACCCCAACTGGCCTGGGAGCTGACAGGGGTGGGCAAGGCCCCCAGCAGGACAGACCACTCAGCAGATGAGACCTGGGTCACTCACGGCTCAGGGAGGTGGGGGTCTCCAGAAGCCAGCTGAAGGGGCCAGCCCCAGTACTTGCTGGGTCTCTGAGGAGTTCCTGATGGCTTCATGTCCATGGCGGCTTCCCCAGCAGCGACAGGTGGGGCAACAGTAACAGGGACCTCGAATGTCACTCTCTTCCGGGAAGAAGCTCCCGGGGAGCAGGACCTGTCCTTGGCCAAGGCTTTCTGTTTCCAGAGTGTGGCACACCGACGCACAACTTGGTGTAGATTGCGAGCCACCTGTCCAACACACAGTGATTCCCATCCTAAGGCCAGAGCAGGCCCATCTCCAAGGATGGGGAGCAGCCCCCAAATACCAGCCCAGATCTAGCCTCCCCATGGGTCTAGCCACCTGCCATGAGCCAAGCAGACACCACAGACCATGAGTCTCCATGTCTCCCCCTGCCCAGCCCGTCAGGAGGAGGCTTGAGGAGAAGATGGGGGTCCTCACCTGGGCCTGCTGCTGGGCATGGAAATGCCCACGGAAGCTCTTCATGCTAGCCACAAACCTCAGGAGGCGGGTGACGCCCTCGTGGACCAGGCTGCCATGGTAGGCCAGCGCAGCCTGTTCTAGCCGCTCTTTCTTCCTTCTCCGTTCCAGCACAAATCCCAGCCACGCATCCCAAACCTACAACAAAGGCAACCCAAATGACTGGAGGGCAATGTGAATGGGCTGCAGGACTAAGGGAGGATAGCCACGTTCCCTGGTCACCATCCCTGGACATGACAGGCATGTCTGGAAGGACCACATATGGTCCTTCATAGGATGGAAGAGCTTCAGCGACCAGGCCATCCAGCCTCCTCACGTCATGAGGTGAGGCAGCAGAGGAAGACTCTGGGTAAAACCCACAGCTTGTCCAGGGTCCCACCACCTGCCCGCAGGAGAGGAAGCCTGCGAGGTGAGCGTGACATGTGGGCATCTGCATGAGTCTCCAAATCAATTCCACACATGCTGAGCATGAAGTAACAATAGGCCAGGTGCTCTGCTCTAATGAGGGGAGGGGGCCAGGGGTGAGATCTTGCTGCAGCACAGAGGCCTGGCTTTGGGGGGCCCCTTGCCACCACTGATGGCCTCAACCCAGGAATACTCCCGTCAAACAGGGGCTTGTATTCTAGAAGGTCTGGAGCCAGAGCCCGAGGAGAAGTGAGTGAGCACCCTGCATGGGGCTGGGGCCACCTACCTTTCCCTGCAGTGTGAAGGACCAAAGCCAGAGTGCCCGAACAGTGGCCTGTTGCTCCCATTGCTTGTCCCCAAGCTGTGGACCAAGGATGAGGGGTCAGAAATGCCACAAATGGGCCAAGAAGGTAAAGGCAGCTCGGAGAGAGGGAGCAAGGAAGGAGGGGGATGGAAGGGGAAGAGAGAGGGAGAGGAGGGAAAGAAAAGGAGAGAAGAGAAACAGAGAGACAGACAGAGACAGATGCAAAGATACAGGCAGGGAGACAGAGACACAGAGAGCCAGAGGAGGGGGGAGAGATAAGAGACACACAGTGAGACAGAGAGAGTCCAGATAGAAGAGGGGAGGGGATGGGCTCCAGGAAGGAGAAGAAGTGAATGCCTGCATGTGGGGTCCCCACAGTAACTTGGGAGGGGTTCTCAGGTGCTCTCCCACTGGCAGCCCCAGCAAGGACTGTTGGGAGAGACAGGAGGAAGTGATGGAGGACAGCCCGAGGATCCCCCGCATTGCATCGGGACAAGGTACATTGTGCCCCTTCTTGCTGGGGCAGAGGTCCTGACTTCCCACTGGCTCCCTGAAGAGCCATGGACAGAGAGGTCACAGGCTGCCCACCTGGCGCTTCCACATGGAGAAGGAGGAGTGGCTGAGTCTCTGAGCCATCAGCTGGGCACTCTGCTTCTGCAGGAGCTAAGAGGAAAGCAACAGGGGCTGGCTCCCAGTGCTCCAGGGGATGCCAGGCCCTGGAGAGTCTCAAGAGAACCCTGAATGCCTGATATGCTCTCCCTGGACTTGGGTGAAAACTAGCCCCTGGTTTCAGGAGTGATCAGCCAACCCTAGCCCTGTGCCTGACAGAGCCCTGGCACGGCTAGTCTGGCCTCGTCCAGGGCCTTTCCCACACCTTGAGCTCCGGCCTCGGCCTCCCACAGCCGCTTACCATCTTCCGGATACACCCCAAGTGGTACTTCTTCCAGTGGGCCAAGCAGGCCTGTAGCAGCCTCCTCCCGTGGTGCTGAGTGGCCAGCCGCAGCTGAGCACTCTGCAGGGAAGCCCTCTGGCCACATTCCCGCCAGTACTGAAACAATGCTCGGAGCCGACCTAGAGCGACCAAAGCGGGGTGAGGATGATGAGTCAGAGGGGCTGAGGACAACCAGCTGCTTCCAAGGGCTGGAGAGCCCCCAGCAGGGGTGCCCAAGGAGCTGGGCTGGAATCCCCCTCTATCCCATACTGCCCCAGGTGTCCTTGCTAGGCTACTTCTGCCCACTGCGCCAGGAGAACGAAGGGGGACCAAAGAACCCTCCGGATGGCTTCTCCCTTGATCTGGGGACTCACCCGAACTCTCCCAAGAGGGAACAATCTGAGGAAGGCAGGGCATGTAGCAACCTCACTTTGCCAGGCCCGGAGCCAGCCTTTCCTCACCTTGCGCCAGCTGTTTCCTGGCCTCTGTGACGGCCATGTCTTTCTGCTGTCGGGAGTATATCCTCAGTGATGCCGTGTCCCTCCAATGGATGGCCACCTACAGAAAGGGAGGGACGGGCCGAGAGAGGAAGGGCACCTTGAATGCCTGCATCCAGAACGGATGCCAGCAAACCAACTGACCAAGAAGCATTTATTATGCACCAGCTAGGGGCCAAGCACAGGAGGTACAAGGAGAGTAAAACCAGTCCCTGCCCTCTGGGAGCTTACATTCTATCAGGGAAGACAACACATCTAAGTGTGTACCTCCAAAACAAATACGGAGGAGATGGCCTGATGATGGAGGCGCCCGCGGCAGGGACATGAGGAGCTGAGTGTGGAAGGAAGCCAGGAAGTCTGGGACTCGAGGGGGTGAGGAGGAGAGGGGGCATGGAGGGGAGCGAGGAGGGAGGGCCTTCTGGGCACAGCAGGCAGCCAGGGCAAAGGCAGAAAGGGGAAGCCCGGGAGGGGGCCTGGCTGGAAAGGCCCACCATGCCGCTGGAGGCCCAAGGGAGCTGCAGGGGTCTAGGAGGGTTAGACCATGCACTTGAGCAGAACTTTTTTGGCAGCTGAGTGGAAGCTGGCCCAAGATATGGAAGAATCTGAATGAAGGAAAAAGCAGCGATCACGTTGTGCCAAGCACTGTGCCATACATGGGGAAGACAAAGAGAAAAACCAAGACATTCCCGGCACAGTCTGGCTGGGGCCCAGAAGACACAAAAGCCACTGAAGCCTGGAGAGGCCGAGATGGAGACAGCAGGACCCCGGGCTCTGGGGTTGTCGCAGTTCGACAAGGGATGCTGACGTCAGTCTGAACGAGACTGGTGACTGGGGAGGAGGGGAGGGGGCCAGAGACACTGAGGAAGGACAATCGGCAAGACGTGGGGGGTGAGGGGAGAAGCCCTGAGGGGCTGGGCTGGGGGCGGAGGGGGAGAAGCTCTGCTCTAGATGTGTCCTGAGCTCAAGCAGCTGTGGGCCACCAAGGCTGAAACATCCACCGGGCGACAGGAGCCTGGAGTCTGGGACAGAGTCAAGGGCTGAATGGGCAGAAGAACAGGAAGTGATCAGCACAGATCAGATAACTAATGCTTGGGAAATAAGAAACCAGGAGAGGGAGTCCTGAGGGGCAGTGACATGTGGACAGAGATGAAACATTCCACTAAAGACAAGCCAGAGAGCAGCTGAGCAGTCCTGCCCCTGCCCCTCAGTCTGGACTCCACCCACCCACTCAGAAGCCTGTTTGGGGGAGCTCTGGGGCAGGCGAGATGCCTCTAAGAGGTATGTGAGGGGCAGGGTATGCAGGCCCCAGGCCCAACATTAGAGAGCCCCCCTAGAAACACTGCAGTGAGGGCCAGGCACTTCCCAGACTGCCCAGGTGGAAAGGGCACCATGAGAGAAGCCAGAGAGGAGGCTGCAGAAAGGATGAGGGCAGAGAGAAGCCACTGACTGCAGCGACAAGAGGTCCTGGGGAGGCCGAGGGATGTACCCCAGCCTAGCTGGCCACCAGAAAACCCACCAGGCAGAATTCTGGCCCAGAAGGCCAAGGCCACCACACAGGGAGGCAATTTTCCAGGCTGAGGTGGCTCAGGGAGAAAGGCAGAGAGGTCTGTGGATGGGCACTGGGCTGGCAAGGAATGTCGGCGGTGGCATGGAAGGGAACCCAAGAGACACCAGAGGAGGAAGCACTGGGGCAGGGAGAGATGCCAGGGAGCCCTGAAACTGTGCTAGACACAGGAACAGGTGTCATCAGCCATGACCCAGGCCTGTGCCAAAGATCCAGGGTAAGAGGAACAAGTGAGGGTGGACCCTTGATATCTACTGAACAAGGAGCAAGTTCCAGAAACGGCCTTGTTGCTGTTCAGTCACTTCAATCCTGTCTGACTCTTTGTGACCCCATTTGAGGTTTTCCTGGTAGAGATACTGGAGGGGTTGGCCATTTCCTTCTCCTACCCATTTTATAGATGAGGAAACTGAGGCCAGCAGGGTGAAGTGATTTGCTCAGGGTCATGCAGCTAGAAGTGTCTGGGTTCACTGTGTATCATGGCTAGGAAGTATCAGTGATACAGGGAAGAGGTTACCTGAGAAATCTAAGGATAACATTCAGAGACGTTTGCAGGAAGTAAAATGAATGATCTTGGTTACATAAAATTAAAAAGTTTTTGCACAAACAAAACCAATTCAATTAAAATAAGAACTAAGAAATTAAAACCCTTCACAGCAAGTTTCTCAGATAATGGTTTCATTTCCAAGATATACAGAGAACTGAGTCTAATTTGCAAGAAGAGTCATTCACACTGATAAATGATCAAAGGATGAAAAAGGGGTTTTCAAAGGCTAGCAAGGGCCACGTAAAAGAATGCTCTAAAACAAGATTGGAGAAATGCAAATTAAAACAACTCGGAAGTAAGTCATTAAATTGGCTAAATTGAGAAAAAAGGAAAATGACAAATGCTAGAAGGGATGTAGGAAAACTGGTAAGCTGATGCATTATTGGTGGAGCTGCAAACTGGTCCAACCATTCTGCAAAGTAATTTGGAACTATGCCCCAGGGGCTATTACACAGTTCATACCCTTTGACCTAGTAATATCACTACTAGATCCACAAAATATCATGACTTCCACTGTACAGAGGAGGAAACTGAGGCTCAGACAGGTTAACAAGCAGGAAGCCCACAGGCAGTCACTGCCAAGATGTCTTTCCACAACAGTTCACCAACTGCACGCTCCAGCCAGAGGCCAGAGGGATAGTTCAGGGTTTGTTTCTCTCTCTCTCTGTCCTGTGGTTTGGTCATTTGCACCACATTCATGGCTTCCCTCCCCTCCCCTCCCCTCCCCTCTGTGCAGGGCCTATGACCCTCCCCTGGCCCCTCAGCACACCTTCTGAAGGATGGTTCTTCGGTAGTGCTCCTCAGCCCAGAGTGTCTTCCTGGCCTCCTCCAACTGGGCCACGGTGTTTTCCCTCCAGAGATGAAACATTCCACTAAAGACAAAGCAGAGAGAGTGGCTGAGCAGTCCTGCCTCTGCCCGTCATTCTGGACCCCCCACCCACCCAGAAGCCTATTTGGGGGAGCCCTGGGGCAGGCGAGATGCCTCTAAGAGATATGTGAGGGTCAGGGTATGCAGCCCCTGAACCCAACATTAGAGAGACCTCTTAGAAACACTGCAGTGAGGGCCAAGCACTTCCTAGACTGCCCTAGCACAAGATGCTCTTCTGTGTTCTCTGCAGTCTTTGGCCTTTCCTGGCACCTCTGAAGCTTAGCACTGGGCCTGAGAGCCAGCAGGTGCTTGATACACAGTCACTTGATATGTGGTCACCAAAGCGACCTTCCCAGACTCTTGGTTCCTCACAGTCAAGGGCTGAATGGAGTGGGGCACCTTCCCAGCACCCCAACCCCAGGCTCTGCACACAGCAGGCAGTTAATAAATGCAGGGTGCACATGCACCTACAACACTGAGCACAGGAGGCCCTGGGATGGAGGCAGGGGGCACCTGGGGGCACCTACCGCAAGAGCTCCCGGTGATGCTGCTCTTCTCTCTCCGCCACCTGGAGCAGGACACCTTTGACCCTGTGCTGATAAGTCTGCAGAAAAGAAAACCTGGGGTTCAGCACTGAGAGCCAGGCCATGGGGCCCCACATCTCTCTCCTTGGGCCTTCCCCCAAACACAAGACAGTCCCACGTGTCCCCTGCCATCAAAGACACATGACTAGAGGAACCAGGTTCCTCCAGCCACATAGCTTGACCCTGGGTCCGATGGCCAGCCCACCTGCCTAGGATACCTCTCTTGTGATACATTTGGTAGGGGGCAGGATCCCCAGACAGAATAAAGTCTCATCTATGCCCTCAGGCAGGGTGGTCCCTGTTCACTGGGGGCCAACATCAAGAAGGCTTTCAGAGAGCTGAGAACAAACTGCCCCCTACATGGACCAAAGTCCACAACGAGCTGTCAACATCAGACATAGCTGGTGAGAAGCCCCCAGGGGCTAGGAAAGGGATCTTGTGATGCTGAACTGGCAAGGCCATGCCAGAGTGCACCCCAGAGGTGAGGCCATGAAGGGCCCTCCCCTGTCAGCCATGCCATTCCTGGCTTCTTCCACAGACTCTGCCACCACAGACTTCCTGGCTGCTCCTCTGAATTCTCCCCCATGACTAGCAGACTCTTATCCTTCTCATCTCCACCCAACTTGGCCTTCATTCCCAGAAGGCCTTTCTGGCTGCATCCTCACTGCTGGCATCATCCTGCTGAGATTCCCTCAGCTTGCCCTGCATAGAGCTTGTGGGCATACGGGAGCTCCCTGAGGGCAGGCACCTGCCCTTACCAAGCCCAGAGCAGGCACATAACAGCTCTTGGAGACAAGAAGGGAGGCCCAGGGACAGTGCTGGCCAGGAGGGCAGGAGCTCCAAGTGGAGCCACCCGGGGGGATCAGCCACAAGCTCTTTGGGGAGGGCAGGCCAATGATACAGGCCAGGGGTCCAGAGGAGAGGAAAGCCTCCTACCATCCATGCGGCCAAGGCCCGGCGCAGCAGCATCTGACGGTAATGGCCATTGGCCCGGGCCACCTTCTGCCACTTCATGGTCTGCAGGGCCATGTACTAGAGGGATGGACACACAGAGGAGAAGGGAAAGGTGAGTGAAGAAGGGCAGAGCAGCCAGGCGGAGGGAAGACAGGCTGGGGGAGATGGGAACTTCGTTTTGGGCACCTTGGGCTAGTGCTCCTTCCAAGGGGACCAGGAGGAACCCAGGCATCAAGCAGGCCGAGGGCAGGGCAGCCATAGGGCTCATCCCTGCAGGGCTTGGCTCTGAACGATGCCCTCCAATGGTGCGTCCCTGGGCAGGTCACCCAGGACCATCCACAGCTCACCTCTCGCCACTTGCTCCAGGTCAAACGTACGAGCAGACCCGAGTTGAACTCAGCAGCCCTCATCTCTCTGACCTGCCTAAAGGAGGGACAGGGCAGACACTGGTTTTGACACACAGCCTAGGCCTCTAGCCTTCCTTTCTCCCCAGATCCCAAGGAGGAGCAGGCTGGGCAAGCTTTGAGATGCAGGAAGAGAACCCATGAAACCCAGGCTGGATCTATGCTCCTTTCCTTTGATGTACCTCTCACGGGCCTGGTCAAACACGGGAGGTCCTGGACAAGGGGGCCAAGGTCAAGGGGAAGGAGAGTCAGTGCTAAGGGCAGGAGCTGGAATAAGAGAAGCCATGGAGAAAGAGAACTGGACCAAGACAGAGAACAGAGAGGCTTTGGGGGGGGACCCAGCTTCCTGTAGAGACTAGACTAGAGGGCAGTTAAGCCTCCTGGGCGACCATGAGGTACAGGGACAGTGGCACAAGCCCAGGCTGGGTAGGGCCTTGAATGACAGTATGCAAGTGACATCACCACACAGATAAAACCAGGGCCCCCAGGGCCTTGAGTGTCCCCAGGGAGGATCTTTTAGCCTCTGGGCCATGAGCGCCATCTCCTAAGTGTCTGCAGGACTCCATGAATGGGCCCCACACAGAGCCCAGAACAAGGCAGGGGGACCAAAGAGGTATTTTACAGGAAGGCCAAGAAAACTTTCCCAACGAGTAAGCATGCCTCTCAGGACCCTTCCCACTCAGCATCTCAGAGGCAGGAGGAACCTCAGAGGTTCCCAGGCTCACCTTCCCCAGAAGGACCCCAAAGCTCAGGGGAGGGGGCGCTGTGCAAGGTCACACAGCCAGTCAGGTGAAGTTGCCTCCTCCATCTCACCCCTCACCTGACTCAAGGAGCTCCCCCCATGTCCCTGAAGAGGGGCCACCACCCCTCATTCTAAGCCTGCACTGATAGGTGCTTGAAGCCCTTGGGCCTTGAGGAAATCTCAAGATTTCTTTAGCAGTGCTCCCAGAACCACAATCCTACAATATGCTGTCTACTAGAAATACATCTGAAACAAGGGGATATGCACAGGGTAAAGGTAAAAGGCTGGAGCAGAATATAATATGCTTCAGCTAAAGTAAAAAAAAAAAAAGCAGGGGTAGCAATCCTTATCTCGGATAAAGCAAAAGCAAAAATAGATCTAATTAAAAGAGACAAGGGAGGAAATTATATCCTGCTAAAAGGCACCATCGAAAATGAAACAATAACACCACTTAACATCTATGCATCAAGCGGTATAGCATCCAAATGCCTAGAAGATAAGTTAAGGGAATTAGAGGAAGAAATAGACAGCAAAACTATACTAGTGGGGGACTTCAATCTCCCCCTCTCTGAACTTGATAAATCCAACCTCAAAAGAAACAAGAAAGAAGTTAAGGAGGTGAACAGAATTTTAGAGAGACTAGACATGATAGATCTCTGGAGAAAACTGAATGGGGATAAAAAGGAATATACCTTCTCAGCAGTACATGGCACATACACAAAAATCAATCATGTACTAAGACGTAAAAACCTCACAATTCAGTGCAGAAAGGCAGAAATATTAAATGCCTCATTCTCGGATCATGATGCAATAAAAATCATATGCAATAAAGGGCCATGGAAAGACAGACTAAAAACTAATTGGAAACTAAATAACTTAATCCTAAAGAATGAGTAAGTAGGTCAAACAGGAAATTATAGAAACAATCAGTAACTTCATTCAAGAGAATGACAATAACAAGACATCATACCAAAACTTGGGGGATACAGCAAAGGCAGTTCTTAGGGGAAGTTTTATATCCCCAAGTGCACACATGAATAAACTAGAGAAAATGGAGGTCAAAGAATTGGGCATGCAATTGAAAAAGCTAGGAAAAGAACAAATTGAAAATCCCCAATTAAATACTAAATTACAAATAATGAAAACCAAAGGAGAGATTAATAAAATTGAAATTAAGAAGACTATTGAATTAATAAATAAAACTAAGAGCTGGTTTTATGAAAAAAACCAATAAAATTGATAGACCCTCAGTCAATATGATAAAAAATAAAAGAAGAAAACTAAATTACAAGTATCAAAACTGAAAAGGGTGAATCTACCTCCAATGAAGAGGAAATTAAAAGAATAATTAGGAATTATTTTGCTGAATTGTATGCACATAATTTTGACGATCTTAGTGAAACAGATGAATATTTACAAAAATAAAAGTTGCCCAGATTAGCTGAAGAGGAAGTAAATTACTTAAATAACCGCATCTCAGAAAAAGAAATTGAACAAGCCGTCAGCAAACTCCCTAGGGAAAAATTTCCAGGGCCAGATGGATTTACTAGTGAATTATATCAAACATTTAAAGAACAATTGATTCCAATACGCTACAAACTATATCAGGAAAATTAGTGAAGAAAGAGTCCTACCAAATTCTTTTTATGACACAAATATGATACTGATACCTAAATCAAGAAGAGATAAAACAGAAAAAGAAAATTATAGACCAATTTCCCTCATGAATATAGATGCAAAAATTTTAAATAAAACATTAGCAAAAAGACTACAGCAACTTGTCACAAGAATAATACACTTTGATCAGGTAGGATTTATTCCAGGAATGCAAGGATGGTTCAATATTAGGAAAACCATCAGTATAATTGATCATATCAATAATAAAACTAGCAGAAGCCACATCATTATCTCAATAGATGCAGAAAAGGCTTTTGACAAAATACAACATCTATTCCTATTAAAAACATTAGAAAGTATAGGAATAAATGGAGTCTTCCTTAAAATAATCGGTAGCATCTATTTAAAGCCATCAACAAGAATTATATGTAATGGGGATAAGCTAGAAGCATTTCCAATAAGATCAGGTATAAAACAAGGATGTCCACTATCACCCCTCTTATTCAGTCTGGTACTAGAAATGTTAGCAGTAGCAATTAGAGAAGAAAAAGAAATCAAAGGAATCAAATTAGGTAAAGAAGAGACAAAGCTATCGCTCTATGCAGATGATATGATGATATACTTGGAGAATCCTAGAGAATCAACTAAAAAACTACTTGAGACAGTAAATAAATCTGGCAAAGTTGCAGGATATAAAATAAACTCACATAAATCCTCAGCATTCCTATATATTTCCAAAGAAATCCAACAGCAAGAGATAGAAAGAAAAATCCCATTTAAAGTTACTGTGTAGGCATTATAAAATATTTGCGAATGTACCTGCCAAAACAAACCCAGGACCTATACAAACACAACTACAGAATACTTTTCACACAAATAAAGTCAGATCTAACTCATTGGAAAAACATCAATTGCTCGTGGCTGAGTCGAGCTAATATAATAAAAATGACAATTTTACCTAAATTAAATTACATATTTAGTGCCATACCAATCAATCTACCCAAAAATTACTTCATAGAGCTAGAAAAAAATAGTAACAAAATTCATTTGGAAGAACAAAAGATCCAGAATATCAAGGGAATTAATGAAAAGAAGTGCTAGGGAAGGTGGCCTAGTGATACCAGATTTTAATCTGTATTATAAAGCAGCAGTTATCAAAATTACTTGGTACTGGTTAAGGAATAGATTAGTGGATCAACGAATAGATTGGGTACCTGAGACTCAGCAGTCAATGACTATAGTAATCTACTGTTTGATATAGCCAAAGACCCCAGTTTTTGGGATAAGAACTCACTATCTGACAAAAACTGCTGGGGAAACTGGAATATAGTATGGCAGAAACTGGGCATAGAACAGTATCTAACACCGCATACCAAAATCGAGTCTAAATGGGTACATGATCTAGGTATATAAAGGCTGATACTGTAAGCAATCAGGGAAAGTAAGGAATACTCTACCTGTCAGATTTATGGAGTAGGGAAGACTTTATAACCAAACAAGAATTAGAGAGCATTATAAAATGCAAAATGGATAATTTTGATTACATTAAATTGAAAAGTTTCTGTACAAACAAAGCCAATGTAACCAAGATTAAGAGGGAAGTAGAAAATTTGGAAAGAATTTTTACAACCAATGCCTCTGATAAAGGCCTCATTTCTAAAATATGCAGAGAACTGAATCAAATCTATGAGAATACAAGTCATTCCCCAACTGATAAATGGTCAAAGAATATGAACAGGCAGTTTTCAGAGGAAGAAATTAAAGATATCTATAAGCATATGAAAAATGTTCTAAATCACTAGTGATTAGAGAAATGCAAATCAAAACAACTTTGGGGTACCACATCTCACTGGCCAGACTCGCTAAGATGATAAAACAGGAAAATGACAAATTCTGGAGAGGATGTGGAAAAATTGGAACACTAATACATTGTTGGTGGAGTTGTGAACTGATTCAACCATTCTGGAAAGCAATATGGAACTATGCCCAAAGGGCTATAAATAATTTCATACCCTTTGACCCAGCAATACCACTTCTAGGGTTGTATCCCAAAAAGATCATAGAAGTGGGAGGAAGATCCAGATGTACAAAAATATTTATAGCAGCTCTTTTTGTGGTGGCAAAGAATTGGAAATTAAGGGGATGCCCATCAATTGGGGAATGGCTAAATAAGTTGTGGTATATGAATGTAATGGAGTACTATTGTGCTAAAAGAAATGAGGAGCAGATGGACTTCATATTTTCCTGGAGAGGTTTATATGAACTGATGCTGAGCGTGAAGAGCAGAACCAGGAAAAATTTGTACACAATCACAGACACAACATATGTGTAAAGACTGGACTCTTCTCAGCAATGTAGGGTTATAAGAAAACTCCAAAAGACTCATGATGGAGAGAGATGTCTACATTCAGAGAAAAAACTAGAAAGAGCAGAGTCTGAGTGCAGACTGAAGCAAACTGCCTGCTCTCTTCCTTTTTCTCGTTTGGCTTTGTTTCCTCTTTCCCATTGTTCACTCCATCCATTACAATCCTTCTTTATAACCTGACTAATGTCTAATGTGAAAGTATTTGCAGATGCTATACTTTATTGCATGCTGCCAGGGCAGGGGGTAGGGAGGGGGAGAAAATTTGAAACTCAAGGGACTGTGGAACTTAATCTTATAAACCAAAAGTAAACAATCAAATTAATAAAGACAAAAAAAAAGAAGTGCTCCCAGGGTGACTTGGAAGGGACACACAGAACCTCCCCCTCTCTCTCCCTTGTTCTGTCCTCTGGGGCCAACAAGAACAAAGCTAGACCCCCTTCCACATAACCAGCCTGGACACCTGGGTGTGGCTCTCAGCCCCCTTGCTAGCTCCTTCCACTGACCTCCTAAGACCTGGTTTCAGGTCCCCAAGCACCCCAGTCACAGTGTTCTTTTCCAAAAGGAAGGGTGCCTGCAGCTGGCTGCAGCATTCGGGGTGTGGCCTGACCAGGCCAGCACCCAGTAGGGCTCAATCTCTCCCCTCAGCCATCCTTCCTGACTTGAGGCTTTGGGGAAGGCGGCCCAGGAGAGCCCAGACGACTGCCCTCCAGCTCTGCCCCCTCCTATGGCCTTGGCGCCCTTGTTTTTGGCCCTTACCCCTCTTCTATTCTACCTCATCTGCTTTAAACCTAAGGTCAATCGGCACCAACCACCCTTGGAAAGACTCACAGTGAAACCACACAGCACTGAGGACCAAGGGCTCAGCAAGGGAGGGGCTACATGAGAGAATCTAAGAAGTACTTGCTGGGCTTGGAGGGCCCGAAGGTTCTCCTTCCAGATCTGGAAAGCCTTCCGTAGCTGCCTATGGCAGTAATGGGCACATGCCATGGCCTGGCCCCCTCTTTCCATAGAAAGTTCAGCTGTCCGCCAGCACCACGTGGACCAGTACTGCCTGAGCACCTGCCGCTCAGCGTGGAGGATAGCCTGTGAAAGAGAGGGAAAGGCACCAATGAGCAAGACTCAGAATGGGAAGGAAATCAGCCCCAGAACCCCTGCATGGAGCTCCCTTCTGCTCTGGCTGAGCTAAACTCCTCACTGAGGCCCAGAGCCTCCATCTGTCCTCCCAGACCAATGCTGACCTATCCCTTGCAAGTGTAATCAAATGCCCCCACCTTCACAAAGCCCCCCGGGACCCCCCAACCAGGTGGGATCTCCACACCCTCCCATTTCCACAGGAACAAAGATCTAGGGCTACAAGGAGGCCCAAAGACCTTCACACCAAGGTCATGTCACCCCTCTGTTTGACAGCAGAAGAAACTGAGGCCCAGGGAGGCTGTAACTTCCTAGAACCCCAGATGGAGAAAGGAGATGGACAGACCTCATAGGCCGCCTGGTCCAAGCCCCTCATTTAACAGATAAGAAGCAGAGGCCCAGAGGAGCACCAGGGATCTGCGCAAGGCCACATGCTAAGGGACAGCTAATAATAGGGGGCCACACAGCTGCGCATTTTCATCATTCCCGGACCCGTCTCACTGGCCCTCCCAGCCGGCCAGCTCTGGCTGGATCCTATTTGTCTCTGTACCCTGCTCCACAGCTCCAATGATGCCCTGCACGTGGCAGGGCACATGAGACAGAGTGATAGACAAAGCTGAAGGACGGGAGTTGGGAGGCCTGGATTCAAATCCCAGCCCCTCCATCTCTGAGTAAGGGCAGGGTGCCTGCCTGACCACACTGGCAGGAGCCTCACCTGAGAAAAGGTGTGTGGACATGTGAATGAGGTAAGGAAAGAAGGCCTGGCGGCAGTTCTGCCCCGGCTAAGCAGCAGGCATGCTCGCCACGTGGCCTGGGAGGCACCAGACAAAGCCTGCAACCACACCCTGGCTGTACTGCTCTGGGGGCCTCTGCATGGAGGGCAGGGTGGGCTGGGTGCTGGGCCAGGTCCGGCGGGGCACACTGCCCCTGCTGCGGAGGGAAACCTGTTTACCATTCTCTCAGACAGTCGGGATTCTCGCTTTAGGCACATCTTCTGCCACCATGTATCAAATGCCCATCTCTTCACCAGCTCCCTACAAGGAAAAAGGAAGAAGCGTGCAAAGGACTGACATTCACCCAGTAACGTCAAGAATGAAGCCCTTGATGTGAGGCGGTCACCCCCTCGCCTCATAGCCTGGAGGTGACGTAGGGGGCAGATGCTGTGGCCCTGCTGTACATGAGGGGGGACATTTCTGACACCACAGCCAGCACTTCCAGCCCCAGAACCACAGCGTAGGAGGAGGTGGCAGCAGACAGCCCTCTCACCCAGCTGATTCACCAAAGGATTCCTGGGCCAGCAAGCAGTCCTTCCACTGCTTGGGACAAAGCGTTCCCTGATCTTGAGCCTAAACTGGTCCCTGTGCAGTCACAGTTATTCCCCCTTTGGCTCTCTAGGAAGAGAGTTCTCAGACCTCCTGAGCCCTCCCTCCTCTGTGTCCTTAAAGAAACCCTGGGGTCCAAAACCAAACACCACGTCCTATAGGACTGAAAGGCACAGGGGACAAGGGACTCAGCTCCCTGGTCTGGAAGTCTGGCCATCCTGCCCACCAGAGCCCAAGCCAAATCCATGGAGCCATGGATCATGGCACCCCCCGGCCCACCCCAGGCTTCTCTCCCCCCTCCCCCTTGGCTAAAGTAGCTCTTCTCCCAGGTCACAAACCTTCCTGGACAAGAACTGACATCTACGTAAACCAGTGACTCCAAAAAACCAGGTTTTGCCCTGCCTATTGAGGCCAGACCACAGGGATTCCCAGCCTCCCCACTGAGACTTCAGCTTCCTCCTCCACAAAATGAGGGAGCTGGTGGCTGGATGACTGCTTTTAACCCCACAGTCAGAGAGGTGGCCAGGAGACCACATGGAGCCTCTGTTTGTCCAGCCTTAAACAGCTCTGAGAAGGATGTCCTGGAGCTGCAAGAAGGGGCTGCAATACCTTCAGTCTTCCATGAAACTCTATTCTGCTCATGCACCAAGACCAGAAAGTGCCAACACTAGGAACATTGTTTTACCAGCCAGGATGCGCTCAACTGCCCTATCCACCGGTCCCTGGGGCTTTACGGTGTTGGGACAAGGCCAAGGCCCTGGACACAGAATAAACTGTCCTCTGTGGGCCCCGGGTGGTGGCTGTCACCACCAGAATCTGCCCCCACCAACCTCCCTAGGTCTCTGTGTTGGTCATAGGCACAGCACCCTCTGAGGGGCCAGTGGACATCCCCACTGATGAGCAGGACACCTGAGAAGTAAGGCAGGAAACACAACGCCGTCTGCCTTGTAAAAGGCAGTTTCCTTGAATACACCCGGCATGTCATTCAGGACAAGAAAAACTGCTTTGAGGGTGATGTCTCACTAACATCAGAGGGATGGAGTGTGAGGGGGAGACTGGGAAGCAGGAGACCTGGGTCGTGGTTCAGATGATGACATCAACCTTCTTCAGGACCTTCCCAGATCAGGACTTCAGTTTACTCCTCTTTCGTGTGGAGGCCTGCACCAGCTGATCTCCAAGCCCACTGACAGCCTCCTTTGCTGCTCTGACCATCAAGGCTCAAGGCCAAGCAGTCTATGAATAATACCCCATGGAGATGCTTCCATCAATTCAGCTTCAACCCCCAAAGACATCTCTCAAAGCTTCCTAAAGAAATACAGACAATACAGGAGGGCTTGAGTTCAAATCTGGCCTTGGACACTTACTACTTGTGTGACCCTGGGCAAGTAACTTGACCCCGACTACTTCAAAAAAAAATAGAAAGAAATACAGACAGCAAAGAGGCGGCCTTTTTTTTCTTTTTAGCTTTAGGATAACCATGGGTGACACCCAAACTAGGACACACCACAGCAAGAACATCCACTTTCTGAATTTCAAATCCAACATTTTTTTTCAGTTGTTTGTGAATTTCCAAAATGAACTAAGACACCCACGAAAATCACGAACCTTTCTACACAGCAATAACAGAACCCAAGAGGGCATAAAGGAAAGTGAAGATCCATTCCAAACAAGTACATGGAGGGTTCATGAGGGAGTTGCGATCTTCCTGTACATTTCAGGCCTGCAGGCTCCCTTTTCTCCTTGGGATGGGGGCGAGTTCCCAGAACTGAGGGTGGGGGTGTGCCTGGCTCGTTCCTCTTCCTTGAAGGGCTGGCTACCCTTCTAGGAACATATGGACTCAACCCTGTGTCCTTTAGATCCATCACAGACGTCTTGCTCCTCTGAACTCTGGCCCAGTTCACAGCCACAACGCATCCTGTCCTGAGTCTCACAGAGCCCTGGCTGGGCAGAGTCAATCAGGTACTGAGTCACGTAGGCTTCCATGCCTTCTGGTGTTGAGCCTATCAGTTGCCAAATCACGCAGCACCAATTTTTTCTTTGTTTGAAACTATATATTCTGGGAAATTGATATTTTTCCTTGGGGCTTCAATCATGGAAAGGACGCTTCGCTTGAGGCATTCTGATTCCTAGCTGGGACTCTGGGGAGCTCTTATCAAGGCACCCCCCCCCCATGTGAACCCAGATGTTGGCGCTTCCCCGGTTTGGTGATGTATGTAAATATTTCTACCACTCTGTTAAGTTTTGTCTTCATCTTTCTCTATTTCTTTAACATTGCTATATGTTGTTTTTGTGTGTAGAATAAATGTTACACTGATCTCCCTTTGGTATGAAGAGGGCTTATTATATTGTGCAATCCAATCCTGAAAGGTACCTAAAGCAACTGCCCATAAGTCCTTAACAATACACTACAAAACCCCCAGGGATCTGCTGGGAATCAAACCACCAAAGCACATCCAGTACCTTATAAACCCAATTATAAGATCCTCCCTGAAAAATAAAGGACCACTCAAATCACTGCAAGAGTATCCAGTGCTCATGGCTGGGTCGTGCTAACATAATAAAAATGACAATACATGTGTGATGACTAACTTTGATAGACTCAGTTCTCCTCAGCAATACAATGATCTAAAAAGGTTCCAAAAGACTCACAATGGGAAATGCTTTCTACCTCCTGAGGAAGAACCATGGAGTCTGAATGCAGATCGAGGCATATTATTTTTTGTTTTTGTTTTTTCTTTCTCATGGTTTTTCCCTTTTGCTCTGATTCTTCTTTCACAACATGACTAATGTGGAAATATGTGTAATATCGTTGTATATGTATAGCCTATATCAGATTGCATGTCGTCTTGAGGAAGGCAGAAGGGGAGGGGGAAAAATTTGGAACTCAAAATCTCATTAAAAGGAATTTTAAAGCTACATGTAACTGGAAAAAATACAACACTATTAAGTAAGGAAAAAATGCTGCAGAAGTGAATTTCCAGATTTAGTGCTTTACTAATGAAGGGATAATAGTGATACTTTATGGAGCTCCATAAAATAACAGAAGAAATCATTTAAAGGCAACTGACTTAAAATATCCAAGACCAAAAGCCTTTCCCCAGTAGACAAAGGGCCAAAGGATGGGGACGAACAGCTCTCACAAGGACTAAAAACAAAAGAACGAGCTAAATCACTAACAAAAAGAGAAACTCCAATCCAAACAACTCTCAAGATTCATCCCCATACACACTTTGCTAAAAGATATCGGTGTCAGAATTCAAACTCGGAGCTTCTAACCACTCCCCGTCCTCTCTCGATGATCCATCTGCTCAAGCCAGGAAGTCGGAGCAAATGGAAACCTTAACCATTCAGGGCCAGTTTAGAGGTTTTTAAAAACCTCAAGGTCTCTTTTGCTTCACTGCTTTTAACAGATGCGCATATTTTGAACTGGTTTTGAAGGTGTTTTCCCATAAATTTTGTTTTAATTTAAAAAAATATATAACTATTGATATACTTCATTTTAACACCACCTACGCTTGCCAGCATCTCCCTTTCCACTTCTCCTCCTAAAAGTTCCTCCCTTGTAATCAACCATTTTAAAAAGGAGAAACACAGTCAGCAAAGTTAGCCAACGCGTCTGAAAGTCTGCCCTTCTGCGCCCAGGAAGCAGGGCGAGGGGCTGTTTTAGAACTCTGCTTTGAGGCCAGGCTTGGGCAGAATTTCAGGCTCAAGACATTACGCGAGCTTTAGTTTTTCCATTTACACTTCCAAGTCACTGTGCCTCCTGCTCTCCCGATACTCTGGACTAAACTCTGGGTTCATTCACAGAAGACTTCCCGAGCTTCTCCACAATCACACCTGCTTCTTCCAGTGCTGTACTAACTCATTACATTCCAGCCTTCGACTGACGACCTCTGGCAGCCCCAGCATCCTGTCCCCCATCCAGTTAGCTCTGATTGGGAGGAAGCCAAGCCTGGCCCACCCCTCCTCGACTACCTTCCACCCATGAGTCCAATGCCTGCCTTCTGGGTCCAGAACGAGCCAGTCTCATCGCTCTTCTATTCGACAGCCTATTGGAGGCATAAGGCCCATGATCTCATCACCAAGTAAATGTTCCATCTAGTGATCCCTAACTGCTACCCTGGCTGTCTTCCTTTGGCCTGGGAACAGCCCCTGGAGTTGGCCGTGATGCTCCAAGCGTCCTCTGCCCAGTACAGAGCAGCGGCTAAGGGAGGAAGAGGAGGCTGGCCCTGAGAGTCAGAAGGTGTGGGTTTGAGACCCAAGTCTGGAGGAGATGCCCATCAGCTGGGGAATGGCAGAGCAGATCATGGTACAGGAATGCAATGGAATACTATTCCATTGTATTGGAATGGCCAATGTAGCCAACGTCCTGGCTAACGCTAACGCTAACACAGCTGAAGACGTCGTATTTCAGGTTCGCTTTGGTGAGGATGGGAAGGGGAGTGAGGGGGAAGGACAGACTGATTTTGAAAAAAGAAGCAGAGCCCCTGGAGGCAGGGCGAGCAGGGCAGACAAAAGCAGACAGGCCGGTTGTGTCTCCCGGGGCAGGCAAGGTGTTCTGCATGAGCAACGCAGATGTCAGTGTTCGGAGGGGAGGGGGCCCACACCACCTCAGGGTCACAGGGACCAGCCAAGGCACAGGGGGTGACCCTGGGACAGGAACTTTCTGCACCATGTTGAGTCACAGCACATACTGTCCTCCTAGCTCTGCTCACCTCCCTCTGGGTGTGGGGCCCAGCTCAGCTCTCATCTGACAGGACCTAACTCTCCACCCTGGCCTAGCAAACCAAGGCCAAACGCCTCGGCGTGGCATCTGAATCCTTTGGCAGCCCATGAGCCACCAGCTTCTCAAGCATCCACTCTGCCAAGCCCCATTCCACCAGGCCGAGTCCCTAAGTCCTCACAGCCCTCTCTATAGAATCCTGTCCAGTGCGAACTCCTTGGCCTCAGCTCTGCACCCTGCCTTGCCTGGGTCCTCTGGCTCCCCACCCTCATCTCCCACTCCTCCAAAACACACCTGTCTTTGTCTAGTCACGGCAGTCTTCTTCGTGCATCTCTGAATTCCTCAGGTGAGATATCTGTAAAGTGCTTGGCACAGACCTTCACACATTGTGGGTGTGTAACAAACACTGGCTCCCACCCTCCCGCCAGCACCCCACAGGCCTCTCCTGGGGAAATGCTTCCCCGCTCCTGCCCACTCTGACACTCCCCTGCCTATATTCCGACAGTACTTACCAGCCCCAACACAAACATTTAAAAAAAAGTTTCCCTATGTAAACAGAACAAGACCCCAAATCCAGCCCAACCAAACCACAGCACCAGAACCACGTACAATTTTAAAAGAAAAGACAAGGAACTGGAACAGTCTGTACTTCATCCACCGAATAGCAGACGTGCAAGGGAAATGTCCTGCACCCCCCAGTGGATTCTTGGTTAGCTTCATCCCACCTCTTCAGGTCCCGGGGCTTAGCTCAGCCATCCCCTGGCCTTCAGCAGCAGCTATGGCCAGCAAGTTCCTCCCCAAGGTTGGGAACGAGCCTCTGGGACCCTGAGCAACAGTCCACAGAAGGCCCCCCCCCCCCTGCCACCCAGATTCTCCCAGCATTCCTGAGCCACTGGTCTGATGGTCTTTCACAACCCACAGCCTGTCACCTATACCACACAGCTCCAGAGAACTAGAATGGGCACAGAGGCCACGGAAGATTTTCATTCCTTCAGGCCATATTTCTTACGTTCCTGATGTGAACAGGGTCCTAATGCTACACTCACTGGGGCATACAGAGATGTCTAAGGTACTGTTCCTCTTCTCCTATAGAAAACACTTGAAAAAAGCTGAAAAGTCAAGTGGGAGGATGAGAAGCCATCCTGGGAAATCACTGAAGGCTTGCCGAGATGACACAAGCTACAGACCGCTCCTGGTCAGGGATGCTGGGAAACAGATGACTGATCTAGAGAGATAAAGGACTGGAATCTGCAATGCAGAGGAAGAAACCACTGGGCATCCTCCAGAAAAAGACCCTCATCTAATGCCCCTGAAAGGTTTAGATGGATTCTCAGCAACAACCGGTCAGGGATGCCACAGTACTGAAGAGGACATCTAAAGAGAGCGACTCTCTGGAGCTAGCAAGTGGATTCTCCTGTAAGTCATGAGTCTGGTGCCCACCTACCTGTGGAAGCTAGAAGCCTCTGCCTGCCTTGCTCTCTGCTCTCGCCGCTGGTGGCTGAAGCTTTTCCAGGCCTGGAAGAGGACGAACAGGTTTCTGCTGCGATAGTGGTACTCAGCTTTGGCAAACTGCATCTGAACAAAAGCAATGGCCCAGGAGATAAAGAGGGCAGACAGAAAGTTATCAAAAGAAGTACAAACCACCAAGCACCCCATGAAAAAGTGTCCCAAATCACAAACAAGAAGAGACATGCTGGAAACCCCCTCTCAGCCCCGGTTCCAGCAAAGGAGACATTGGTCAGGAATAGTCAGTGATGGGGGGGCGGCCAGGTGGCGCAGGGAGTAGAGCATCGGCCCTGGAGTCAGGAGGACCTGAGCTTAAATCCAACTTCAGACACTTAACACTTACTAGCTATGTGACCTTGGGCAAGTCACTTGACCCCAACTGCCCTGCCCTCCCCCCTCCAAAAAAAAAAGAGGAATAGTCAGTGACGGAGGGGCTGTAGGAAGACAGGCCTGTCATACTGGGAAGCAATTTGGAATTCAGAAAAGATACTAAACTGTTCCCACCTATGATCTCAGGACCAGGGACACAAAAAGAGAAAGCTCCACTATGCCCCAACAAGGAAGGCTCCCTGCAGTATCCATATGGCTCACCAGCCCATCTCTCCCCCCATGCCTACATCACCAAATGCCGCTGGACATTTTAAACTGAGTGTCCCAGAAACACCTCAAACTCAACATGACCAAAAGAGAAGTCGAATCTCTCTCTGTCCACCCCCCACTTACTCCAAACGTCCCTCTTTCTATGGAAGGCCCCACCATCCTTCTGGTCTTCCAGGATTGTAACTCTGGCTCCACTCTCAACTCCTCACTCTTAGTCCCTCCGTGAAGCCATAAATGGCCAGATCTCACCCTTGCTAGCTCCATTTCCTTTCTCCTCTCACCGAGATGACTGTTACCCGCCTCCCCATCCCAAACACCATCCCCGATAGTCACTGGCCATTTTCCATCAGCGTAGGTCTGGAGGCACTGCACGTCATTACCCCCTACTCAATAAATATGCCCATCTGTTTGGCTTTTAAAACTCTCCATAACCTGGCCCCAAGTCCTCTCCAGCCTCACTGGACATTATTATCCCTACTCCCAAGCTGCTTCCCACACGCAACACATCATTTCCCATCTCAGTGCCTTTGCACTGACTGTCCCCCATGCCAGGAATGCCCTCTCTCCTCCCTCTGCCTTACAGAATCCCTTAGGAGGTACCTCAAGTGCCACCTTCTACAGGAGCCTTTCCTGATCCCTGCCTTCCCCCAAAGGCTACTTGCACCCTCCTCCAGCTGCCTTGTGTTTCACTACTTTAGACTGATTCTGAAAATGCCTCCATGTGTCCTTGCCTCCTGCATGGACTACAAGCTCCCTATGAGCAGGGATGGTGGCATTTCTTTGTTCTTGTAGCCCCAGGGCCCAGCCCCTGCCAGGCACTTCCTAATGCTTAAGTGGATGCCCATGGAGCAGGGTATGGCTGAACAGAGTGTGGTTGGTTCATGAATGTAGTGAGACTACTGTACTGTAAGGGAAGACTTGTAGGAACAGATGATCTCGATACAAAGGGCTGACACAGGAGAACCCTGCAGTTACACTCAGGTTAAGGACCAGGTCCACCCTGGCCCCTCAGATCAGATGATGAACTAGGGGCGTGGGGGGCCAAATGTCACATACACAATTAGGCACATGTCACCACAGTCACCATGTCCCTGGCTTTGTTCTTCTGGTCTGTCTCCCTCCACAGCAGAAGCTAAGGGCTTGGAGGCCAAAAACACCCGTTCTCTTTTCAACAGTTCCCTTTGAAAAGGCAAACCTCTCTGGAAGCAGCCACAAACTGGTTCGTGCCCTAATTCCTGGTTAACGCCCCTGCCCAGATCAGCTGACAATGCCGCTGAGTGCCAGCCTGGGACATGAGCAGGCCGCAGAAGGAAAGGGGGCACTGATTCTGCCTTCCTTTGTGTGCCTAGCACCTAGCACTCAGGGTGCCAGGCACACGGTGCTGCTTCATAAATGCCTCTTGGCACCCACTGGTCTCCTGGGCCCATGAGAATAAGCCCTGGCAGCCACTCAGTGAAGGAGCACCATGCCTCTGGGGACACTTCATCACCCTCTGCGTCTGTCCAAGATCTCTGAGATGGCACCCCACTCTGCCATTCTGTGATTCTGTTAAGATAGCAGAGGAAGGCCACCGAGATACATCTTAATTTACTTCAGTTTTGTTCATCCCGATGCCCAACAGCCATCATGGAACCCTGCACACAGTAGGCAGGTACTTCAAGGGTTTTAATTCAATGGCCCAAGATGGGGGACCACAGGCCTATCATGGAAGAATTAATAAGAACACTCTGATTACCCAACTCCCTTTTAGCACCAACTCCTCCTAACTGGTACTAAACTGGCCATCTTGAATTTCGCCACCGCTCCTTGCCAAGTCTGCAGGCCAGATAACAAAGAAGAGTAAGAGGCCCTGCTCCTGGGCCCAGGAGAACTGAGAAACAGATGCTTTTGTGAGTTTTTAAAAGCTCATTCATGTGAAGACACCCTCAGGAATCCCCACAGGAGGAAGCAAAAAAGGAGGGGAGAGGTGAAGGAGTAACCTTTCTGGTTTCCCAATCTGCTTGGGGGGAAGAATTCCATGACCTGGACAAGAATTCCAGGCCGGGGACAACCTGGCAGGCATGGGCCTTGGGGCAAAACAGACACCATCAGTGTGACCTCCAAGGGTCCTATGCCCAAGGCCTGCCTCAGGGAGTCTGATAAGCTTTGTGGATGCAGAGATCAGGCCTCAAGGAGGGCCAGACTACACCCAAAAGATTCTCCAAAGGGTCAGCAGGAGAGCAAAAAAACAACCCACATTCCTGCCAAGAAGTTGCAAAGAAAAGGGAGGGACCCCAATGCCTTGGCAGAGGTGAGGCTCCAGGGAGGAATATTGCCCACAACAGACGAATCGTTTTACTGACATTTTGTATCTTCTTTCTCTTGTATTTCTTTTTTAAATTCTCTGTCACAAGGCCTGGCTCTTTTGGAAGGACAAAGAGAAGGGGAAATTTAGGAGCTGTAAAGGTGCAACAGAAAAATTTACATCTCTGGGGTGGCTAGGTTGTGCAGTGAATAGAGCACCAGCCCTGGAGTCAGGAGGACTTGAGTTCAAATCTGACCTCAGACACGTAAAACAAAAAACTAGCCATGTGACCTTGGGCAAGTCACTTAACCCCAATTGCCCCCTCCAAAAAGCAAAAAAAAAAAATTTATATCTATTTTAAAAAAGGAGCAGGAGCTCGAGCTGTGGGGGGGGGGGGGCCCCCCTCTGGGATGCCCACCCTGCCTCTTCTTTCTTCCTCTAGTCCCTCCACACAACACCTATGGGCCTCATCACAAGGCGGAGGTGCCCTGGCAGGGCCAGCTGAGCTGCAGAGGCTCTTCTGTGGAAGGACTGGACCAGCTAAAGGCAGAGAAACCCTGTGCAAGTTGGGACATTCCCTCGTGCCCAAGAGCAACACAACCTATGTTAGTGGAAGGGCCACCCCGTGCCTAAGCGCAGAGTGGCACAGCTAGTGCCTAGGGAGGGTCTGGCCCCCAGAGATCAGGTGTGCCCTGTCGGCAGGAACTACGCGTTCCTTACCTGTGGATCAGCACCAAATCATGAACTTGTCTGAATGAGTTTATGAATTCTTGGCTGCAAGAGCTGGCTTCCCCTCTGACTCCACACATAGCTGGCTCAGATACTCAGGTCTGAGCCCAAGGGTTTATGGTCTTGGTGTTAGGAAGGACTTAGCATAACTCCTAATCCAAAGGTAATGCTACCTGCATGGGAGCTCACAACCTCCTCAGGCAGCTTTGTGAGAAATATCTTTCTCAGGGACCACAGAGTTCAGCTCCTTTCATTTTACAGATAAGGAAACTAAAAGTAAAAAAGGTGAATGACCTGTCCAGGGTCACACAACTATTCAGTGCCTGAGGTAGGATTTGAACTCAGGTACAGAGAGCTATCCCCACCCTCCACTAACTTTCAGCTGGCCTTCCATCTACTCTCTGTGTCTTCTATGGGGCCCTGCTGGGCTTGTTGTCTCCCATGCTGCTACATAAGCTTCCTGAGGACAAGCACCAGGTTTTTGCTTTTTCTCAGTATTCCCAAAGCGCGGTACCCCCAGTGGGAAGCAAATGCTGGCTGATTAACTTGTCTTGCGGGAACCTGCCAGGTGCAGGCAGGCCCAAGCAGTGACCTGTGCCTGTTCTGGGATGGGGAGTTTGCTGCTAAGACTAAATTCACATTTTGAACCAAAAATGACAGACCAAGCAGTGGCTGCTCTGGATTAGCTCCTGCTGGTGGCTGCCGCAACTGACCCCGAGGCCCACCAGCAAGGCTGGATGGTGTGGGCAATGCTACTGCACCATGCCCCTTCCCTAAGGCTGCATAGGGCTGCCCAGTCCCCTGACACCTGCCTCCACATCACCTCCGCCTTCAAGGCTCCTCTGTGCTCGGGAGCTTCCTTCTAGCTAAGCTGAAGGGCCAGCTATGAAACGAGGACACGCAAAGCGGGGAACCAAGAAGGGGGGCTTCGCCTCCCCTGACCTTCCCCAGGTGGAAGAGGACAAGCGGTCCTGAACAGCCACCCTGGCAGAATGCTTGGCTACTAAGAACAAACAGGGTCAATCTTAGGCAAACTGGGAAGTGGGTGCTTGGTCTTCTGGGAATTTCCATTTCCCCCTTCTCTGACTTGGCACCCAGAGATCCTGGGAGAGCTCGAGGCTCAGAGCCCTCCGGCTGTCCCTGACCCTTTCCTTCCACCCTCCCACCCCATGGGATCACATCTGCTTCTGACAAGGCCCGATGAAGCAACCAGCACATGATCGCCCTGGCAAATTCAAGCAACAGCCTCAATGGTCCATTTTCTCATTTCCAAGAACTCCCTACCTGTTTGCATCGGCTCCCCCGGGCATTCTGTGACCACAGCTGGAGGCACTTATGTAATATGGCTTCCCTGGAAAACCAGAAAGAAATGTGTGAGAAAATTTGGGGGAGAGCATGGTCACAGGCTTGCCTCAGCCTTGTCACCTGGTAACAGGAAGCCCAGCAGATGTCATCCTCACACTACAAGAGGGAAACTGAGGCAGAGAGAGGGGAACTAATTTTTGAGTGAACAACACGCCAGTGCAGGTCCGAGGTAGGACCTGAACGAGCCTGGGCCTCCCAACACACCCTCGCCACCCCACACTTGATCTCCTTAAGAAAAAATTCAACTGAGAGGGGCCAAGATCCCAGCAGGAAGAGCAGGCTGGTGCTTGGTCTCAGTTACTCTGGCAGAAAACTCTCATTATGCCGGAAAGGAAAAGTGGAAATAGGAAATGGGAGCTTGGGAATAGTTGGGGCCTTCATCTCTGAGCTCCCCCTGAGGCTTCTCGGTCTGCTCAGGATCGGCCACTGAGCCTCCAGATCTCAGAGGGCCCTCCCAGCTCAGAGTCTGCAGGCTCCGTCTAGGGATCACTTACAGATGAGATCAACATCCGCCCCTATCCTGCCAAGCTGAAAACCTGGGGACCTGTTTTCAAGAGAAGCTGAAATGAAGGAGATAGGTGTTGGAACAGCACATGTGCTGGGGGCAGAAGGGTCCCCACAGCGTCTGAGAGAAGGCAGCAGCAGCACTGGGGTTTATTCTGGAGAGCAATTTGGAACTAGGCCCAAAGGGTAATCAAACTGGGCACACCCTTTGACCCAGAAATACTACTAGTAGGCCTGTACTCCAAAGAGATCATGAGAAAGGGAAAAGGACCTACACATAACAAAGTATTTCAAGCAGCTCTTTTTGTGGTGACCAAGAACTGGAAACTGGAAGGAATGCCTGAATGAGCTGGGGTATATGATTATGACAGATACTACTGTGTTATAAGAAATAACAAGGAGGTAGTTTCAGAAAAACCTGGAAAGTCTGATAAGGGCTGATGCAAAGTGAAGTGAGCAGAACCAGATCTTTGTAAACAGTGTAAAATGATCACCTGTGAACGACTGACTATCTCAGCAACACAACGATCCAAGACAATTCTGAAGGCCTATGATGAGAAATGCTCTCCACCTCCAGAGGAAGAACCAGCGGAGACTAAAGGCAGATCGAAGCAGAATGTTTTCTGCTTTATTTCTGACATGGTTCTTTTTTCGGTCTGTGTTTTCTTTCACAACATGACTAATAGGGAAATACATTTTGCATAACTGCATATCTATATGCTTGCCATCTCAGGGAGGGCTAAGGGAAAGAATCTGGAACTCAAAAATTTTAAAAAACAAATGTTAAAAATTGTTTTTACATGTAACTGGAAAAAAAATAAACTTCAAAAAAATACATTTGGGATTCGTTTGGGTTTCTTTTTTTACCTTTCCTATAACTTCATTCCTGATTACATGTGGACTTAACGTGGGTGAGCTTTTGTACTCTTCTAAGGCTTTTTTACATTAAAGAAGTTCACAAATTAGAAAACAAAAACTTCCCAGTCTAGCCATGTGTGAGACACAATGAAGAGGAAGGCAAGTGGTCTGGGCGTGAGGCAATTAACCTTTAAGATGAGAATCGATCAGATCATACACAAACTGTCAGAGCTGGAAGGAACCTGGGGACCACCCAGCACCAACTGTGCATTCTACAGACAAGGAAACTGAGGCTCAGATCGGGGAGGAGCCTGGCACCCAAGGCCACACAGTCAGCCCCACTGACATTCCAAACAACTGCCTCCCAGTTTATGCAAGAGAGAACAGTCCTTGCTAAGGGCCGCTCATCAGGCCACACAGCTGGGCAGAAATCCCTCCAGAGAACTTTCGACTGATTCCCTTTGCCCCAATCTGACATTCACCAAACAACCTTTCAATCTGGAATCTGGTCACCCAAGCGGCTCCTGAGCAGCAGAGCGCAGAGGGGCCTGAGCAGATGCCACCTGCCCCAGCCGTCAGGCCAGCTGGGCCCTCTGCCTCTGGACCCTCAGCCCGTCCCAAGGAGTTAAGACGTTCCCATTCTGGCTTAGAGACCAATCTCTCAAGGGTTAATTAGTGTTAATGACACCCTGGCGGCCTGTGCAGGCATGTGCAAGTGCATGCACACACACTCACACACATGCACACACATGCGCACACACATGCACACATGCACACAGGTTTAGGGCTGGAAGGTCCTTAGGGGCCACCAAACCTGATCCCCTTATTTTAGAGACAAAGAAACTAAAGCAAAGATGACTACGTGGCTGTCCAAGGCCACAAGGCCAGGCAGTCCCTAAGGCAGGATTCAGACGTGGCTCTGCCTGACCACCCCACCACAGCGTCCTGCCTCTGGGCCAGCTCACACCCAGCCCTGGCTGCGGCCAGGCCAGCTCACTGGCTGCCTGCCTCCCCCAGGGAGGCCTCTGGAGATGGGAGCCAGCAGGGCCATGGAAGGCCACATGCCCTCTGCACTCTGCCCCCTCTCCTGACTGAGCACAGCACACCAGCTGATGCTCATCTCCTTTCTCCATCCCCTTCCGTTGTGGAGGGAGCAATCCATGGAATTTCTCCATTGAACTGATACATACCCACCCAAAAGGAAGGCCCTGCTGAGGAAATCCCACCAGGAAGAAACAAAAGCCACACTCCCACTGCACAACCACCATCCCCAGCCGAGGTGTCACCCCTTTTATGGCGAGCAGAACCAAGGAAATGGCGACACCCACAATGACACAAATACAGCAGCCCCACAATTATTCCATGACCAGTGGGGCTCTGCCTCAAGGGGACTGACGAGGAAAGGCAGCAGCTCCTGGGAGGGTCCCAGGCCGGGACTGCGGTACCTGTAGTGGTCGTGAGCACGGAGGAGCTGGGGCAGCTGCCTCTCATCCTCTCTCTGCTCAGCTCGCACACACCAGCGGCACCAGAACCTCTGCAAAAGCTGGAGACAGAGAAGAGACAAAGACACAAATGAGGGGAGAAGGGGGACCCTCCTGTCAGCACCCACAGTGACAGCAGCTCTTTAAGATTCCCAAAGAAGAGGCACTTCCTCCTCAAAGCCCCCAGGCCATCAGAGTAGGTGATCTTACAGGTGGCCAAAAGGAGGCACCAAAATGTGTTGGTGGTGGGATCAGCAGCCCAAATTCAGCATCTCTCCTGCCAAAGGGACAGCAGAGGGCAGGAGTCTAATGCCAGGAAACAAAGGCATGAAGACACACTCCCAGGCGGGGCTGGGCTGGGCTGAGGCCACCCCACTCTGAAGTCAAAGACACTCTCTTTGACTTTAGAAATCAGACTGTGGGCAGCCTCCCCTTTCCCACTATAGGTGACTTCCTTCTGCTACCTTCTACCCACTGTTGGAGGCCTTGAGGCTCAGCAAGGGGACTGGTCCAAGGTCACAGCTGAGTCTAGAGTCCAAGGCCTCCAGGTTCAAGTCCTATGTTCTTCCTTCTGGGCCTCATGAAACAGTCCCATCAGGAGAACCTGTCTTCTTGAGAAGTAGTAACTATCTGAAATAACGCTATGACCCAAACAGTTAGATAAAGAGCAGCTGCTGCTGCTGGAAAGCTTAATAAGACTACAACTGACAACCATCTCAGAGATGTGTCTTGCTAAGGGCCGAGACAAGTGTCTCAGTCCCAACCTGGGGTGCTACGAAGCAAAAAAAGCATCAAGTACTGACTTCCACTGCAAACCCGGGGCCTGAGCCTAAATGCCTGAAGAACTGTCCCAGGACAAAGGGAGACGCGGGTGGGAGGCCTAGGGGGCAGCCTCACCGCGGCCTGATACTGCCCACGAGCCAGATTCTTCTGTAGCCGACGGAGACGGGAGCTCTCCACATTGTCCTTCAGAGCTCTGAAGCAGCTGAGCTGGGGACAGAGGAGAGAGCCAGATTCAGGGTGAAGCCTCAAGACCACGCGGAGTTATCTGTCCAAGGAGGTCCCTGGGTGGACGTCATGACCCGAGTGTACAGCTCAGAGATCAGAGAGGCTCCTGCCCTCATGAGAGCCACAGTCTAATGGGGGATACAATACAGACTAGAAGAAAAAGGCAGTTCCTAAGTTACAGACTCAGGTGAGCAGCAGTGAGGATTTGGGAGCAGATGCCTGGATCTGGGCCCCAGCTCTGCTCAACATGCCCAGTGTTACTCAGGGAAACTTCCCCTTTCCAGGGCTCTGCCTCCTCAGCTGCAAAATGAGAGGACTGGCCTGAAGGATCTCTAGCACGCCTCCAGTGCTGAATCTTGAGCTCTAAGAAAGGGACAAACTGCTCTCCAAGGTGGGAGGAGGGAAAGGGCATTTCTGGAGGGTGAGAAGAGGATCATGGCCACTGGACTGGGCCTGGCAGAGGTCAGAGCATAAGAGGCCAGGATGGCAAGGAGTATGCGTCAGGTACTGGGAGCAGCAGGGAGAAACTGAGGCACAAGGCAGGAAGTGGGGAGTGAGGCAAGAAAAGGAGGCCAGACCAGGCTGGGTGAGGCCTTGGAAAGGGGCAGGCCAAGGGGCATTAGGAGGCCCCTGAAGGCATACTGGTAAGCCCATTTACCTGAGAGTGGTGTGAAGGGTGAATTCAAGGGGAAAGGAAAGAGAAGGACCAGAAAAGAGCCGCTATCAGGAGGGGGGCCTGCCTCACAAAGGGATGGACCACTCTGCTTGTTAAATGAGGCTATTAACCCCTGAACTCTGTGGCCACTAATAAGAAGACTCCACATGAGGGTTCTGAAATTGTAAAAAGAAACCACTGCTGCTCAGAGGCCCCGTCCTTGGCTGCCACTCAGCAGAAGCACACGTTCCTTTGCTAACCTCTATCCCTGCTTCACAGCTCTGCCTGGCCCCGGCACCACAACCAGGGGAAGGCCCAAAGAAAGTGAGGCTACCACACCCCAACTGACCAAGAGCCATTGGTGGGGCGGAGCCACGGGAGGAACAGAAATCTGGCTGAGCCACCAAAAAAGAGGCCAGACTAGAGAGAGACCCCAAAAGTATCACTAAGAAAATAAGAGGGGCTCCCTACTCAAAGACTCCCATTATCTGTGACCACAAGAAAACAGCCATCAGCAATGGACACCCAACGGCCGACTGCTGAGTTAACATAATGGATGGGGACGAGAGGCAGAGAAACTCAACAGACCATTAGGGGTGGAAGGGCTCAGGCTTCTCATTCCACTGATCAGTGACCGTCCTTGTCTTAGAGACTGAATGACTTGCCCAAGAGTCACACAGCTGGCAGGAGCCAGAAGCAGGCCTTAGCAATGACAGCCAACATTTACACAGAGCTTTACTGTAAACGAGTCACCATAATAAATGAAGGGGCTGGGATGAACATCAAGCTTCTCCTCCTGGCCTTCATGGCTCCCCCAGCCGGGACCAGCCCTCCCGGCCCTTCCCAGTGTCTGCCCTATGCTCCAGCTTTCCCCTCCTCCAAACTTGTGAGGTAAAGGCTACTATCATCCTCACCTTACAGATAAGGAAACTGAGGCAGACAGCTCATCACAAGGGAGGGTATGGAGAGAAAAGAGAAGATGGGGGAGGGAGGAGGGGAGAGGCTCAGTTGGGGAAGTTTAATTTGGGGAAAGCTGCTGTAGAGAGTGGCATGGAGTGGGTCAGATGCACTCACGAGGGGCCGGGAATCTGACGAGGGCATAACTGGGCAATGCTAAAAGGGCCAGTATTCAAGGGCGAGGGCCCAGCTGACATCAGACCCAAGCAGCAGCGTCAGGAGCGGATGAGGCAGAGTGTGAGCGTGAGGGAGGTTCCAAGAACAGAGCTGGCGCAGGGTCGTGCTGGTTGGCCAGACAGAGCTGCGGGTGGGAGGGATGGGGCCCCAATAAGGATGCAGCTCAAGGAGTGAGGCAGAGGGAGAGAGAATCACAGAGGATGGACAAGCTTCTCAGTCGCATCAGTGGAGCCCTTGTGGGGCGCTGGCGAGAGATGACGCCGCATGTAGCTGAGGGGAGCATGGGAGCAGGCCATGATGAAATGGGAATGCAGGGTATCTGAGGAGGCATCCAAATGTACCGTCCTCACAGGAGGGCAGGAGGCGGGCAGCGACCCAACTGAGCAAAGGGGGCAGGCATCCTGGGGGCACAGGAAGCAGGCAGGGCACAGGCGTGTGATGTAACAACAGGAGAGGCCAATAAAAATGTTCTCAAAAAGTTACAATGGCTGTAGAGGAAGCAGGAGCAGGAGCTACCCCACAATGTTGCAGCAGCCAGGGAGTGGATGCATGCTCCATGTGGGGACAACTGGTCACTGATCACAGTAACCATGTTCAGCCCTAAAGAAGACAGGCTGCAATGGCCTCTCCCTTCTCAGAACAGGTGGGGGGGCTACAGACACAGAACGCTGCAGACGTGGCGGGGCTACGGACACAGAACGCTGCAGACGTGGCGGGGCTACGGACACGGAACGCTGCAGACGTGGCGGGGCTACGGACACGGAACGCTGCAGACGTGGCGGGGCTACGGACACGGAACGCTGCAGACGTGGCGGGGCTACGGACACGGAACGCTGCAGACGTGGTGGGGCTACGGACACGGAACGCTGCAGACGTGGCGGGACTGGACGGGTGGCAAGGCTGTTTTGGATGAAGTGGGTTTTGGCCTTCCTTTCTCTGTTCCTTCTTATAAAGGGTGGCACTCTGGGAGGGGGAGAGGAGAAAGATATACTGGAAAACAAGAGGGGTATGAAGACAAAAGAGAGAAACTCAAAACTGCTAATTAACTTAAAACAGTTCTACGGACACTCCAGATGAGCCTGCTGTCTATCATTCTCCTTTCCAGACACATACTTGCCCCTTCCCCTCTCCACTGACTCACTGCTTGTAACAAAGAATTTTTTAAACAGTTTAGCCAGAGAGAGCAGCCCAGAGGCCGTGGGGGTCCACAGTCCTTGTCCCTCACCCCCGCAAGGCAGGACACAGGGAAGGGCGGCACCACCCATCCTTGGGGTCTCCCCGGGTCATTAAAAGAACACAGTGTTCAGTGTCATTTTCTTCTTAAATTGAGGAAGAAGCTGCAGGGGGAAGGGCCCCTGGCGAGGCTCCAGGACTGCAGGGGGAAGGGCAGACTGCTCCCGTCATCACTGACAAAAGCATGGGGGACAACGCCTGTGCTCCCACCAGGCCCCTGCGATGGGCAGGCAGAAATCTTACCACCAGCCACCGTCGATGATGCTTCTCTGCCAGGTCCCAGAAGGCCACCTCCTCGGCACAAATCAGCATGTCTGTCATCAAGTTAAAGACTTTTCTCAAGTGGCCCCCCTGATCCCGGGGGCTCGTGTCTGCCACAGGGATGAGCCAGGCACCCGGGAGAAGATGCTGCCAATGGGTGGAACATCCTCGATCAGAGCACACTAGAGCCAGAACCGCTGGGGCCACCAACCAGACACCTGAGTCCCTACCCTGAGGCCCAGATGGACGGCAGTGACCAAGACACCCTGTGTACAACCCTGCTGTCCGATGTAATCACTAGCATTTATTAAGGAGTGCGTACTTTGTCTGGGCCTGTGCGAGGCCCTGTAGCTCCACCAACAAAACGAAAGCACCCCTGATGCCCCTGGTGGGCTGCCACCTCTTCTGAAGGCCCACCACTGGGTAATGTGGAAATAAGTGGCAGTTTAGAAAGAGGAGAACAAGGCTATTGTGAGAGGAACCCTGCCAGGGCATGCGGACCAAGAGATAAGAGGCAGACCCTGGCCCCCTGCCCCGTGATGCGCTGGTATCTAGGGGAGCCCCTGCAGAGGTTCATGGGATCACAGGCTCAGAGCTGGGAGCCACCCCCTACCTCTTACAAAGGACTTGCCCGGAGTCGTTGGGTCAACAAGGACTTATGGGGAGGCTTGAACACAAGCTGACCCTGATGGGTCTGTGCCTTTGGAGGGCACACTCAGGCCCTGAGAGACCAGGGCACCCATGGGAATCTCGTGTGTCTCCTCCTCAGAGGCCAGGATAACCTGCTCAATTTCTCTCCCCAGGACAGTGCATGACACACGGCAGACACTCAGCAGGAAGCAAGGGGGAACCGTGCTGTTTCTCAGGTGACTGTTGATCAAGGCTCCTGTCTGCCAGCCCCGGCCAAAGCTGGGCTGCCACCAGCACTGATGTCAAGGCGCCCTGGTCCCATCCTTACTTGCCTGGCCCAGGCCAGCTGACCAGGAAGGATACAGCGCTTCCAGCGCTCAAAGGCCTGCCGCAAGGTGATCCGAGCTGCCAGCGCCTCAATCCGCACCTGGTGGGCATGAAGGTGCTTCCTCTGCTCCCAGGCCATCCGCCAGACCAAGAAGCCAGTACGCACCATGATGGCACAGTGGAATTGTCTAGCCAGCTCTAGAGAGAAGCACACAAGAGCGGTCTATGGGCCCAGCAGGCTGTCAGGAAAGCCCCTAGGGACAAGGGGAGGGACCAGGGGCCCGCCCACTCCAAGAACTAATCATGTGGCTGAGGTGGCTACGAGGAGGGAAATGTCAGCGGTTTGGAAGCAGGAGACTGGCGAGAGGACCCCCCGTTGGGTATGGACAGGTGTCCAGGCTCTGCTGTCTCACAGGGACTGTTTTTCCTCCCTACAGACAGGATACTGACACTGGGGCCGTGGCAGGAAAACGCCGACCCAGAGTCAGGCTGGAAGAAGCTTTCTTGGGGCTGGTGCCTAACCCTGGCTCCCTGCACACTGTCCTAAAATCAGCAGGCGGGGGCTGACAACCAGGTGTGCCCAAGCCCTTTCCCATCCAAGGACGATGCAACAAGACCCATGTCCTAGAAGGCTAATACACACTACCTGATATCGGGGGGGGCCCTTGTGACGACAGGGAGGAGCCGGGACCCGGACATCAGGGCCTGCCTCCAACCACTCAGAGACACGTCACTGACATGACATGTCACACATCACCAACAGGCCACCAACAAAGCTCCTGGGGGTTCTGTCTGGGGTCCCAGCAGAAGAGGGGAATCCATCAGGAGCATGAGGCACACCTGGCCTCCTCCATGGTTACTCAGACAGGCCCAAGCTGTCCTTGCAAAGGGACCTCTGCAGCCCCCCATGAGTCTTGGCCTTCTTCCTCAGACCCCTCACACTCCCCTGGGCATCATGGGTTCTAATGAATACTGAATGACTGCATGCGTGTAAGGGCCCTAGCCTGAGAGGCAGGAGGAGCCTCAGAGCCCCCCCGATCATGTAAAAAGAAGAAGATGGGGCCTGAGAAGGGCTGGGCCCAAGATCACCTGGGCGGTTAGCCACTACACCCCCGTGCAGACCAAGCCCCCAGAGCTTACGGGCCACTGCCATAGGCAGTCTCCTAAAGACCTGTGGCCATGGACGGCAGTGGCACAGTGTCTCCCCTACTCACGGGTCTGGCGCCGCTTCTCTCTGCGGCTCTGCATGTAGCCCCTCCAGGCCATCAGCACCCTCTGCCGCTCCCGGTGCGCAGAGTGCCTTCCTGCCTTGGTCTCCTTCTTCCTCATGGTTTGGATAAGCAGGAATTGCTTCTGCCACTGAGACAAGGCCTGGAAGTCAGAGGAAAAAGCCGGATCACAGGGAGAAACCAAAGAGAAGGTAAAGGGTAGAGAGGGCCCTGGGGCCAGGGACCCCACAGGCAGGCAGTCCAGCTGACCATCAGGCTAACAGAGGCCGGAGGGATGCAGGCATCTGAGGCTCTCTGAGACAAGGAACCAGCCAAGGGCACAAAGGCTCACTTTGAAGAAGGTACTACCACACGTCCTGGCCCCCTAGGAGCTCCCCCTCTGTGGGAGAGCTAGAACTCTCCATCTCCATCTCCTGGGCCTCCCACCCTAGCAGGGGCTGAGGTCAAGCCACAGTGCCATCTGGTGGCCCCTGCGGAGAATGCAGCAAAGGAGCCCTAGAGGGAGCCTAGAGATGGGAAGTTGGGGAGGGAAGGCTCGGAATGGGAGGCCAGGGAGGGGAGGCCTGGGAGGGGAGGCTCGGGATGGGAGGCCAGGGAGGGGAGGCCTGGGAGGGGAGGCTCAGGAGGGGAGGCCTGGGAGGGGAGGCCTGGGAGGGGAGGCTCAGGAGGGGAGGCCTGGGA
>CM053587.1:347523234-347554087 GCA_028646515.1 Pseudochirops corinnae | reverse complement strand
CTCGGGATGGGAGGCCAGGGAGGGGAGGCCTGGGAGGGGAGGCTCAGGATGGGAGGCCTGGGAGGGGAGGTTCAGGAGGGGAGGCCTGGGAGGGGAGGCTCAGGAGGGGAGGCCTGGGAGGGGAGGCTCAGGATGGGAGGCCTGGGAGGGGAGGCTCAGGAGGGGAGGCCTGGGAGGGGAGGCTCAGGAGGGGAGGCCTGGGAGGGG
Source organism: Pseudochirops corinnae (assembly GCA_028646515.1). Taxonomy (NCBI): domain Eukaryota; kingdom Metazoa; phylum Chordata; class Mammalia; order Diprotodontia; family Pseudocheiridae; genus Pseudochirops; species Pseudochirops corinnae. The sequence goes on along the minus strand of CM053587.1, from coordinate 347,553,880 downwards.
AGGCCTGGGAGGGGAAGTCAGGGATGGTTCCTGGAAGGGACTAAGGAGAAGGAGACCACATACGTCAGTCCAAAAATGGAGCAGTGAGTCTCCCATCACAGAAGAGCCTGAGGAGGCTGGGTGGGACAGAAGGGTGGGGGGCTCCTGCCCAGAGCCAATAACAGATCGAGGTCCCATGGACCTCTTGGGGTCCAGGGCTCTCCCCATTTTGAGCTTGGCTTGAACCCAGAGGAGGAAAGGCAGGGGGTGAAGGGCTTTCAGGCTGTGTCTGGTGGGCAATGGGGAGCCACCAAAGACTGAGCACAGAAAGGAAACAGAGAGATGGACAACGAGCTCTCAGTCACCCACAAACAATTGTGTGTCTCTCCCTTGTCCTCCGGCCCATGATTCTCAGGCCTCCTGCCTCCAGCCGTCTGTCCAAGGAGCCTGCAGCAACCCCAGAGCCAGTGTGGAGGCCAAAGCCTGGCTGTGCGTTCTGCCAAGCCATCGGGCCCCTGGAACCGATACACTTTTGTGGCCCAGGCCCACAGGGGCATCAAAGGAACCCACAGGCCTGAAACATGGCCCAGACTTACTCCAAGTGCCCTCCAGGGACAAAGCACGCCTTTTGTAGGGGGCTCCCCATGCTGTCACTGCAGGAGGCATCTTTAAGACAAGGCCTCTTGCAATCTGGAACTATGCCCAAAGGGCTATAAAAATGGGGAAACCCTTTGGCCCAGCAATACCCCTTCTAGGGCTGTATCCCAAGAGATCATACAAGTGGGGTAAGGACCCACATGTGCAAAAATCTCTATAGCAGTTCTTTTTGTGGGGGCCAAGAACTGGAAATCGAGGCCATGCCCATCAGCTGGGGAATGGCCAAACAAGTCATGGCATATGAATGTAATGTAACAGTGCTCTAAGAAATGATGAGCAGGCAGACTTCAGAGAAACCTGCAAAGACTCAGATGAACTGATGCTGAGTGAAGTGAGCAGAACCAGGAGAACACTGTACACAGTGACAGTCACTGACTTTGATAAGACTCAGCCCTTCTCAGCAATGCAAGGACCTAACACAACTCCGAAGGACCCAGGATGGACAATGCCGGCCACGCCCAGAGAAGGAACCATGGAGTCTGAATGCACAGCAAAGCAGGAGATTTTCTTTTTCAGTTTTTTTTCCTCTCTCAAGGTTCCTCCTATTCGTTCTGGTTCTTCTATACGACATGACTAATGTGAAAGTATGTTTAATGGGGATAGATGTGTAGAGCCTATATTGAACTGCAGCTTGTCTCAGGGAGGGAGAAAAAACTTAAAACTCATGGAAGTAAATGTTGAAAACTAAAAATAAATAAATTAACTTAAAAAAAAGAAGAGGCCTCTCCCCTAGGAGACAACTCTGAGCCAGGGAGCCCAGCAGAGGGTGCAGGGTGCTTGCAGCAGCCAGGCCAGGCCCCCGTCTCCTCCTGACAGAATGAGACCAAGAAAAACTCATGTTCATGCTGAGAATCTACCTCTTACAGATCCTAGCTCCTGATGGTACTAACAGAAGAGAAAGAACATAGATAAAGCACCTACTATGTACTAAGCCCTTTGACAAGAATCTTCTCATCTGACCCTGACAACAAGGCAGGCCAGCAGGGACGTAGGTGAAGTTCTTAGCCCCACTCTACAGAAGAAGCAAACTGACTTGCCCACCATCACACGGCCAGGAAGTATGTGAGGCACAAGCTGTTTGGGATCACTGGGGGTCCAAGTGCCCCTCCTGCAATTCTGTCTCCTCTTCTGACTCTTTCTTATTCCAAGATGAGGAAATGGGGACTCTCCCCTCCATGGCCCCCAGCAGCCTCCAGCGCCAGAGGGAGAAGGCAGGAAAACTCATCCTTATGTCCCCTTCCCAAGCTCTCACCTCCTGGGGGGAATCTACCACAGGAACGGGCTGTGGTGAGGATGGCCCCAGACTTAGAAGACTCTCCAGCAACTCACTCTGGTAGAGAATCCTTCCTTCCTCTGGAGACTCCCACTCCACCAAACACAGAACAGGATGAAGGGCAGGCAGGGGATGGCCACTTTCCATCTCCTGCTATTAGCGGCCCCTGCAGAAAGGTAGCCAGGGGCTAGGCACAATGTCCACCCCTCAGCCTGTAGGACTTGCATGTCCTGCTGCACCAGCCTGGTCTCCAGCCCTCCAGGGCCCGCTGCTATGGTCCTACAGAGAAGGCCCCAAGGGCCAGGATGACAGAAGAGGAGGGACTTCCCTCTAGTGTGTGTGCCCACCTCCTGCTGCACCTCTTCCCTGAGGCAAGAAGAGGAAAGCTGGTGGGCGGTGGGACCTCCAACTCTCCTGCTCTGCCATGTCCTGCTCAACTGACAGCCTTTGAAAGGAAGATGAGAAGTGAAGCCAGCCTCCCCTATGATGGTAGACCTTGAATCTCCCACTCTGTGTGTCTGCTGCCCGATCTCCAGGCTCCTCAGGGAAGAGGAGGGCAGCCTCCACTCCAGGGTGAGCAGGCCACATCCTACACTCCTGCAGGTCACCATTCAGACTCATTCCCCCTTGCCCACCACCTGGTTCCTCATTTCCATCCACTCCAACCTTCCCGATCAAAGGCTACACACCCCTTCCACTGTGCCTCCCAGAGGCCCCTTCCACAGGCAACAAATCTGCCTTCTTCTCCTATCCCTTCTCCTCCTCCTCCTTCCATCTTCTGGCCTGGGGATGGCTAGATCTCCCTCCGATTTCTCCCTGATGACACAATCTCCCTGGATACCCCCCTTCAGGCCTGGCTTCACCTTCTCTGGCTTGGAGTCAATGATGCAGTCCCTACGGCCCCTTCCAGGTTCGCCTCCTCCCTCCATCATTCAGCAATCTTTCTTTCTTTGAGATCTATACAGCCCACATCTTCCACCCAATCAAAATCCTGGCCGTTGTTCCCTACAGACTCTCGAGTCCCTGTCCTCTCCTCAACAAGTTCAGCCATGCTCATGATCTTTCTCTCCTCTCCAACTCTGGTTTTCATACTCAGGCCCTTCCCTATACATAGTGACTCCCCAGCACTCCAAGTCATCAGTTCCTCAGCCTCCCCCTCTCCCATGACCTGTACCCGAGCCACATGCAAAGATGGTCAAACCTAGGCCAAGTCACCAACCCTGCTCTGGCCAGCAAATATATGCTCCCCACATTGATGCATCCTGACAAGTAATTAATGAGGTTTCCACCTGTCCCCTGCCTGCTCTTCCCCCACCTCCAGACCCTCAGTTCTCCTTGAAGCCACTTGCCCTGCATGCTCCTTCTCTCCTCTTTTCACCATCTTGATCTCGTGGTAAACCAGTTCAACTCTATGCCGTCTTCTTCTGGAGGCTCTGGCCACCTTATCCACTGGGCTCTGCCAAACATCAGACCTCATCACACTCACCATTCATGACCCTCCTTCCTACACACAGACTGCTCATGAAGGTAGGGAAAACCACACAACCCTTTTAACTGAGTTCACTATTTAAACTTATGTTACACAATTTCATCTGTGCCCTCACAGGTAATCCTTCTATACTCCCCTTATCAACTCACTCTCCCCCTCTCCACTGTGGCTCTTCCAAACCATCTCATTTGTTCTTGAATCCCCCACAGCTCCCCTAACCCCTACCCCTCCCAGCTGAGAACTTTGCCTCATTTTCTACTGGAAAAATGGAGGCCATTCCCCAAGAGCTCTCTCTTCCCTTCTTCCTCACTTCCTACCACTCAGAGGCCTTCTGCCACTCTCTCCTCTCACAGAGGCCGATGCCTTACCAGGGCCAACCCTCCACCTACAGAAGCGATCCCATGCCACCCTCCACTCTAAAATCCCTCCTGGCTTCTGGCTCCTTCTGTACTGCTAACAAACATGCACACATCTCCCTCATCCTCACAAACTCTCCTTTGAGCCTTCCAGCCCAATGATCATCTTCTGTCTTCCGCCCTCTGTGACTGAACTCCTAAAAGAAGGCCACCTCCAACAGGGGCTGCCGCTTCCTCTCCCCCCCTGACAATTTGGCTTCCAACCTCCCAGTCCCCCAATGATCCCAATGACCTCTCAGCTGCCAAGTCCAGTGGGCTCTTCTCAGCCCTCATTGTTCCCAGCCATTCTGCAGCCACTGACACTGTCAATAATAACCTTCTCCTCCTGGATCTTCTCTTCTATCTCTCCTGGTTCCCCTCCTCCTTCTCTGACTGCTCCTCCTCCGTCTTCTTTGCTGGCTCCTCCTCCAGATCACACCCTCTCACCATAGGTGTCCCCCAGGCTCTGGCCCCTGCCCTCTTCTCTTCTCCCTCCATACCACTTCTCTGAGTGATCCCAGCAGCTCCTACAGATTCAATGACCATCTCCCCACCGATGATCCTCAAATTGACCTGTCCTGCCCCAATGTTTCCGCTGACCTCCAGCCTTTCATCTGCCCACTCAGGCCTGAGGTCTTGGACCACACTGGGCGTGGCCACCATTCCCTGACAGGAGGGAGCTGCTGCTTTCCCAGTCTCTGTGCAGACAGCTCCCTTTGCTCTTTCTCTGGCTTCTCGGAGGCAGAGGCGGCACAGCAGTACTGCTGATGGAGCATGAGGCGGCTTGGTCACTCTGTCATCCCAGTTCCAGACTGCTCCCGGCTGGCTGGACCAATCATTCACCATTCCACTAACGGTACATTAAGGAGCCGGTTTTCTCCAAGCCCCTCTAACATTTGTCAGCTTTTGCTGGCTCTGGGTGTGAGGTGTAATTCCATCATTACTTTAACTTACATTTCTAACTGTGCTGTTCTAATTCATTTACACCACTAATTATTAGTAATCTGGAATATCTTTTTCATAAAACGGCTGACAGCTTGGACTTCTTCCTTTGTAAACTGCTTGTTCAGAATCCTTTTACACCTCCCTTATCATTCCCCTCTCCCCCTCTCCTTCTCCAATCTCCCACGGCTCCTCCTCCCCCACACTCCCAGATGAAAATCTTGCCTCAGGTTCTACTGAAAAAATGGAAGCCATTCACCGAGCTCCCTCATCTCCCCTCTTTCTCAGCTCCTATCACACAGATGCCTCCTGCCCCTCTCTCCTCCTTCATCTCTCTTGCACATGAATAGGTGGCCTTCCTCCTTATCAAGGCTAATCCCTCTCTACCAGCACAAGTGATCCCACTCCCTTCCTCTCACTTCTTCTCTTCACTCTCTCTCTCTCCCCACTGGCTCTTTCCCTCCTGTCGACAAATCTCCAGTCTTCCCCAGCCTGAAAAAACCCTCCCTTGATCCTCCTATTCCCATCATCCTGTGTCTCCTCTGCCTTTTGTGGCTAAACTCCTCTAGAAGGTGTCTACACCGGGGGCCTCCACGTTCCTCTCATTCTCTCCTTCACTGCCGATGATCTGGCTTCCAATACTGTCATTTCCCTAAAATTGCTCTCTCCAAAGTGACCAATGAACAGTCTCTTAGGGGCCAGATCTGGTGCCCTTTTATCCATCCTCCTGCTCCCTGACCTCTCTTCAGCTCTTAAACCTGCTGATGCCTCTCTCCCCCTGGATCCTTGTGTCTCTGGTTCCCCTCCTCCCTCTCTGACCGCTCCTCCTCCCTCTTCCTCGCTGGATCCTCCTCCAGATCATGCTCTAACCATAAGTGTCCCCCAGGGCTCTGTCCCTCTGTACCACCTCTCTGGGTGATCTCACCAGCTCCTATGGCTTTATGATTTTCAAATCAACCTTTCCTGCTGCAGCCTCTCTGCCTATAACGAATCTCGCATCTCCAACTGCCTTTCAGACATTTCAAACTCAGTATGTCTAATACAGGACTCATTATCTTTCCCTCTAAACTCTCCCCTTCACCTCCATCTTTCCCAGGCTACCACCTTCCCAGTTCCTCAGGATGCCAACTAGAAACCATCGGGGACGCCTTACTCTCTCCCTCTCCAGATCCAAGCTGTTGCACTCATCCCCTCATCCCTGAACTGCTACAGCAGCTGCTGGGGGTAGGGGTCTGTCCGCTTGCCTCCAGTCTCTCCCACTCCAATCCATCCTCCATTCAGCCCCTACAGGGATTTTTCCAAAGTGCAGGTGTGACCACATCACCCCCTACTCAACAACTCCCATGGCACCCTATGGCCCCCAGGATCACATACAAAATGCCGTTTGCCCTTCAGAGCCCCCATACCCTGGCCCCTCCTCCTCCCTTTCCAGCCTTCTCACACCTCACTTCCCAACGCATCCTCTAGCCAGTGGCCCTAGGCTCCTGGCTGTGCCATGAACAAAACCCTCCGTCTCTCAGCTCTGGATGTTTCTCTGGCCATCCCCCACGCACAGACCCTTCTCCCTCCTTCACTCTGATCTCCTGGCTTCCTTTATGGTCCAGCTAAATCCCCTCTCCTACAGGAAGCCTCCCCCAGCCCCTCTTAATTCCAGTGTCTTCTCTGTTAATTATTCCCTATCTATCCTGCCCAGAGCTCACTCCTTACATGTCTGTTTGCCTGTTGTCTCCGCAATAGACTGGGAGCTCTCTGAGGGCAGGGACTGTCTTCTGTCTCTTTGTATCCCCCAAGCTCAGCAGGTGCCTGGCACAGTGGGGCTTAATAAGTGCGTACTGGACGACTGCCTGCCTGAGGGGACGGCTCTTTTTCTACACCACCTTTATCAGGAATTTGCTGCAAACATAATTTTCCTACTTGCTTTCTCATTTTAACTACATTAGATTTGTCTGTGCAAAAACATTGAAATTTCATGTTATCAGGATTGTCTCTGTGACATTCTTGTTTCTTTAGGCACGAACACTTATTAAGAGCTGTTTAAAAAAATGAGATCTCTACGTCAGGAAGGGGTGGGACATCAGCTGGATGGGTCAGAGAAGAGGGAGGCGTGAGGTGAGGGAAGTCTGCCTGCAGCGATCACCAGGGTGGGAGGCACCGAGGCCCGGGCTGCTGGTGAACCCAGCCAGGGAGGGAGAAAAGAACTTGCCACGGACTGATGGTGGAGATGGAGGGAAAGGCCACAGGGGTCCCCCCGCCTGTGGGCGATGGGCTGAGCGGTCATTGGCGACAATAGGCGGAGCTATAACCAAGATGAGCCTCACCCAGAACCGTAGGCTGGTGCTCCAGTGCTGCAGGGCCACAGTCTCCATCATGTGGCCCACATGGCTCTTCTGCACTTGCCGCCTCCATGCTCTCCAAGGCACTCTGCATCAAAGAGAATCTCATCAGGACAAGGAGAGGGGCCACGGCTGTCCCTGCTCTATCCTCGTTCCACCACGTGGGAAGCCCCTTGGCCACATGGCCCCTGGATGCAGCATCCACCCAGGACTGTGGATCTCAGGGAGCTGCTGAAAGAAGCCGTGAGAAGAAGGTCAGGCTTCCTCTGGGAAGATGACCGCTGCCCATGTACACACAGGGGCTCTGCCAATCCCTCGTGGAGCAGGGCAGCTCAGTGCAGGGCAGGGAGCTGGGTCAGGGGCCGGAGGAGCAAAGGCAGCATAAGACCACGGCTCAAGGTGGAGGGCGGCCACAAGAGAGGGCACAGAGAAGCGCTCGGGAAAGGACATTGCCTTACACACAGTAGGTACAGAATAAGAGCCTGTTAGACAGAAACTGAACTGACAGAAGAAAAATGCCTGGAAAGGATCTAGCAGCTCCTTCTGAGCCCAAAGTCATGGCCCACAGGAGCACTATCTGAGGGCAGTGAAAGAGCTGGCGGCCCAAGGCCAGACAGCATGAAGAGAGCAGAAGCCACAAACTTCTGGCAAGATCCTGGAGCCATCTGCGAAAAGGACGGCTCCTGGGGGCAGCGACCCCAAAGAGCTGGCAGTCACACGAAGCATGCTTCCTCTTCTGGTGAGGTCACCAGAGCATCTGAGCTGCATGGGATAAAGCAGCTTTGGCACAATCACAGAAAAGCCAGAGAGGCATGGCCGGGGTGAGCCTGCCAAGGCCAGAGCCAGGACGTGCAGCAGCCACTGGCCCTCAGCCTGAAGGATGTCTCCAGGGAAATGCTCCCAGGAGGCGGACTAGGCCTGCATGGTTTCAGGGTCTTGTCGAGGTCTAGATGCCACAGTTATCCAATCTGCTGATGACACAAGGCTCAGAGAGAGACCAGCTGGGAAGGCTGAACCAGGACTCAACAAAATGTTAACAGGCCAGCCTGCTGGGCCAAATCGAACAGGATGACCCATGGATAGGATCAATACAAAGGCTTCCACCTATACACTGGGGTTTTGGAGACAACGTGACAAGATACGGAGATGAACCAAGGGAGCCATTTGTAAGAAAAAGATCTGGGGGTCCCAGAGAACTTCAAAATCAATAAGCCAACAGTGAAATGGCCACAAAGAGAGTTAACACAATCTAGATGGTGGTAAGAAGGCACCGTATCCAGCCCAACCACAGGTTGGTGGCCCGTTTTAGGAAGGACATTGATAAACCAGAGAGCGTTCAGAGGATGGCTACCAGGACAGTGAAAGGTCTGGAGGGAAGATTAGAAGGGCTGGGGGTGTTTACAGAAGACTCTGGGGCACAAGAGAGCCATCTTCGATTACCTGAAGGCTTCTCCTACAGAAAGGGCTTTCACTTGCTCGGTCTCCCCTTCAAGGGCAGAACATGGAGCAATGGGGGAAGCAGCACGGACATGATTCGGCTGCATGTCTGGGAGAACTTCCTAATGATAGGAGCCATTCCCAAGTGACAGGAGCTGTCCTGGGGTGGGAGGGGTAGGGTCCTGCCCCCACGCTGGGAGGAACGGCCAGAGGAGATTCTAGCTCGAGGCCAGTTTAAAGGCTCCTGGACCACGAGCAGCAATTCTGTTCCAGCCTCCTGGGTCTCCTTCTGACCCTGCCCGGGTCACAGAGGGGGCAGGAGAGGACCCACAGCCCTGCGTTCTCTCTTGGCACAGAGTGAGCAGACACAGCCTCCTGCGCCCCCTCACATTCTAAGCCACAGCCATTGCTGATTCTGGGACAGGCTTAATCCAAGCTCTGCTCCTCAAAAGCCAGGTCGCCTGGAGCAAGTCTCTGGGCCCTCTTTGTACAGGAGCAGAGCTGGTCCCAATAGCTCTAAAGCCCAGGATTAGATGGTACAGAAATGGGGACGATAAAGAACCTCTGGTGTCTGAGGAGAGACTCTGTCAGGGCACAGCAGGGACCCTGCATCTTGTGCCCTCCAACATAACAGTTTATAGCATCATGCACACACACACACACACACACACACGCACACACACATGCATGCACACACATGCATACATGCACGCGCATACACACACGCACACACACAATGCATGCACACACATGCACGCACACACATGCATGCGCACACACATACACACACACAAAAACACACACAGAGCGCAAGTAGCCCATAACCATCCATGAAGCCTATGAGGTAAAAGGCATGGCTGGGAACGCCAGCACTGGCCATGGCCTCCAACCATGGCCAGCCCCTGGGCCTGCCCTGTGTGCTTCCCAGAAAGTATGACTGCTCACAGACACTCACCGGAGAATGCTTTGCTCCCTGAACCCCTCAGCCACAGTGCGCATCTCACGTTTGGTCCGACGGATGTCCACATAGATGAGCCAGTGCTTCCAGACCGGCCGCAGCTTCTGCCTGGCCGCTGAGCCCCCAGCACAAGTGAAAGAGAAAAGAGAAAGATGGTGAGAACCACGGCCGGGCTACTGTCCTGCAGGGCAAAGAGCCACTAGGGAAGAGCCCGAGGAGAAAGACCTGGACAAACTGAGGGTGTAGGTCAGATGAGGTGGAGTGTCACTCCCATTTACAGGACAGGAAACACCCCTGACCCAAGCCCATCAGCTCATGGGCACTACCTTGCCCAGGGCATGTGCCAGCTTCACCCAGCTCGCGTCTGGTTCTGAGGCTGACTCCTATTCCCTCAACCACACTTCATGAAGTCCAAGGGAAACTTAAGTCATGGGTGAGATGTGAAGGGGCAGAGAGGGGACACCACAGGGCACAGAACGCCAGGACTGGAGGCAGGAAGACTCCTCTTCCTGAGTTCTAATCCAGCCTCAGACACTCCCTAGCTGTGTGACCCTGGACAAGTCACTTCACTGTGCTGGCCTCAGTTTCCTCATCTGTATTATACGCTGAAGAAGGAAATGGCCAACCATCCGTATCTTTTGCCAACAAAACCCCACTTGGGGCCACGAAGAGTTGGGCATGACTGAAGAATGACTGAACAACTTACAATGTACAAAGTGTTCTCCTGATGACAGCCCCCCGAGTAGGGAGCTCAAACATTAGCATCACCGTGTGACAATCGCTGGTGGGGCTGTGAAGTTGTCTGGCCGTTCTGGGAGGCCATCTGGAATTCTCCCCAGAACATCCCTCAACTGTACACACGCTGTCTGACCTGGCAGCGCCACCCCCAGGTCTATCCCTCAAAGAGAACAACGAAACAGGAAAGGAGGGCACCATTTAGGACTCGCTAGCATTGCTCTCGCACCTTCTGTACCAGGCACTGTGCTGAGCACTTTACGATTATCACAACAGCCCTGGGAGGCAGATGCGATCATCCAGATAGCATCCATTTTACAGATGAGGCACCTGAGGCAAACAGAGCTTAAGTGACTTGCCTAGGGTCGCCCAGCTGGTAAGTATCTGAGGCCACATTTGAACCTGGGTCTCTCTAACCCCAGGCCTGGGGCCTCTGTGACTAAGTCTAATTCTGAATCTGATCCCCAAAAAGGACCCATTATGTACAACAATATTTCTAGCAGCACTTTTTGTGGCAGCGGACGCCCCTGAGCTGGGGATGGCTAAATCTCTCAAGGTCTAGGACACACGACGCTGACCTGACAGGAGAGGAAGCTGAGAGCCGGAAAGGGGCAGAATTTTGGATACGGGCCATGAGGGAATCTGTTCTTCTTGAACGCGCCTGTTTATTACAAGGGCATGTTTTTATTTTCTTTTCAGTGGAGGACAGAGAGAAAAGAAATGCTTCTTAATTTTAAAAGAAAAATTTTAAAGAAAAAACCTGAGATCCAGAGAGTGTAATGGAAAAATTTAGAGTCACCTGATTACTGAGTCAGTGGTCAGATTCAAGCCTTGTTCTTCTGGGCTCCTGGATCTGGGGCTAGAAGGGGCCTCTGGGCCCATCTGTCCCACCTCATAGGCCTTGCAGTGGGACTGTGGGGTCAAAGGGTATTGCCCAGTTTTGTGACTTTTTACAGATGGTTCCAAACTGCTTCCTCCCTTCCTTCATGTATGCCCCCAAACATAACATGCAGCTCCCTGAAGGAGACAGTGGGGAGACCCCGAGGCTCCAGGTGCAAAGAGCTTTCAGCTGGCTTACACCACCCCCCTCAGATCTGCTGACACTTGCCTACACGGGTCTTACACAAGACAGTCCCAGGGAGTCAGCAGATTTCCTATCTGTCCACACTTCCTTTCCAAGGCTGCCTCCTTCTAAGCCCCGCCATCCACGTCTGTCTCTTACCATGGGCCTCTGCTCTGTGGTATTTGTTCTTCCTGTCCTGTCGCTGACGAACATAGGTCTGCCAGGCTTGGAACATCAGGTTGTACAAGGAATATCTAATTAGCCAAAAGAGTCATGGGCCTTCTGTCAGAAAACAGGCAGGCCCGCCTGACCAACCCGAGTCCCCCACACCACATCCTTGGTGCCACTAATCTAGGGGACTACAACACAGTGGCTCTGCTTGTGAAGAAGACCCGTCAGCAAAGGGCCCTGGATTCAAATCCCGCTTATTACAGACTCCACCACCCTCCCCATCTGCAGGCCCATCCAGCCCAAAGGAGGAGAGCACTATCCCAGGTCGCTGAGGATAAAGGGTACTAAGAACTCAAGTCCATCACCATGACTGTTTGCTTGTTACAAGAAAACCCAACTCAAATGTCCTTCTTGACAGAGTCCAATTTTGTGTAAAAGGCCTCAAACTGTCAGGGGGAGTAAAGAAGCCCCTGGCTGCTCCCAGGAAGCCCCCCTACCCCAGCAGGGGGATAAGCAAAGGAGGTGAGAGGTCACAGCAGAAGCCAGACAAGAGGCCACACACAGACACAACTGCAGGCGGCTCTATTTCAAGAAAAACGAGGCTGGAAAATGCAAACCAAGCAAAACTCTGGATTTGGCTGTGAAAGTCCTCTGGACTTGGCTGTGAAACACGGCCAGTTCAGTGAATTCAACGTGGACTGATGACACACCAGACAAGCAGAAAAGCCCAAGGGGAAACAAGATCATTCCCTGGGGCTGTGACTCCCTCACACGAGACACAGCCACCAGCCACGGGCTCTTCAGTCTGGAAAGATGAAGCCCCATGGCTCCTGCCAGCCTGAGGATAGTCACCGAAGGCCAAGAAAGTGGGGCTGCATCCCAGCCAAAACACACCTGGCCAAGAATGCCCTCAAAACCTCTCTGGTCAACGGTGCCAATGACACGGATCACAGCACCAGTGGCAAACTCGAAGTGCCAGACGAGAACACCAGGAGGCACCAAAGAGGATGAAATGCCAAGGGGAGAGGGGGCAAGTCTGCCAAGGAGAAGACGGGGGACATGGTGTGACAGCGGGTGTGCTGGGGACGAGGATCTGGGGGGCCTCCAAAAAGGAATTCAGGCCTGGCCAGCAACTGCTGGCAGCCTCCCTCCCCCAGGGCCTTGTCTGTGAAGGCTTTACACACAGCAGCCGCATTTGCTCTAACTGTGACCTTCATGTGCTCACAGACGCTCTCACTGCTTCTCAGCAGCTTAGACTGTCAGCTCTGTGAGGGCAGGACCCGCCTCCTTTCTGCCATGGCCCTCACTCCTGACCAAGCAGTTGGCTCTCCTCGTGGTGGCAGCAGGTGGCCTGACGGATCCTCAAACCACATGAAGCCTGTGAGTGCCCTGGCTAACAAGGGCAGGACTCTGTGGCCACGACACCTTGGCTGATCCCTGCCCGCCGTGCCTGGTTGGTCTCTATGCGCTGAGCATTGTCCTAATTGTCAAGGAATTACTCTTTGTGCACAGGATGCAGAAACCTCTTGGGAAGAGAAGGTCATGGCTAAATTTCAGCTTCTCCTCCAACTGATGTTGAAGGCCAAACCGATGCTCCTGGTCATAATTCACCTTATCTGTAGAGTTTTTCCTGTGACTGGGGCCAATTGACTGAGTGGGCCCTGAAAGCAAGATGCTGGCCAGCAATAGCATCTCACCCAGAACTGGCCATCCAGGCTCTCACCAATTCTTAGGGATCAGGGCTACAAGGCCACGATCAGAGATTCACGGCTGTGCCGTGCCAGGGAGGACGTGCCAGGGAGAGCTGCCTCACTACAATCCCAAAGGTGGATTTTGTGTAACTGGGGACTTTTAATCTCCCCTTCCCCAAGGGACTAGGGCAAACCAGAATGCCTCGTGGCCGGCTCCCTGCTCCCACTGGCAGACACACCTAATAGGGATTGTTTCAGAATCTCTATTGTAAAAGGGGGCTAGAAAGGCGACTGTCTGACCTGTAGTGGCAGTCTGCTCGGACCCGGAGCTTCCATTCTCGCCGCACAGTCCACCACTCTGCTCTCCAGTCCTCGAAGGTCCTCTGCAGGAGCCTGGTCTCATAGTGGTGCCTGGGGCAGGGGAGAAACCACAACAGCTGAAGGTCTGCCACAGGCAGTCTGGGGGCAGTCCCAGGACAAAGCCTCACGTCCCTCAGACCAGCACACACACCACGAAGATGCCAGTGGCACACTTAGCACACACAGGCCCAGCAAGCAGACAGGGATCTACTAGTGCCCAGCAGTGACCACGACAAGGCATACACAAATCCTGCTTTAGGGCCTTATAGGCTCCACGGCAAAGCCACAGAGCCCATGCACTGGCAGGTTTGCCCAGGGGAAGGCCAGTTCTATGTTTAGGCAGAGCACCAACTTCAGTCAGGGCTAGGAAGCTAGAAACCAAGGCAGTCAGCAAGCCACGTCTCCACCCCAGCAACTCCCAAAGACCATTTGCCACAAGGAAGAGGGGCTGCAATCTGCTTCAGTGCAGGGAGTGCCCAGGATGAAGTCACACATCCTTTAAGTCCTAGAGGAATCCTGCTCACCTCTATAGTGCTTTTAAGGTCTACAGAGCCCACTTGTGAAAGATAAGAATGCTTACACGATCCCCATTTTAGAGAAGAGGAAACAGAGGCTGAGATGAAGTGACTGGCCCAGATTGGCCCATGAGCATCAACACAAACATAAGCCTTCTAACCATGAGTATAATGAGGCTGCAGTGTGCCCTGGTGAGAGGAGCCCTGGCTGTGAATCCTGCCTGTAACAGTGACTGTGGCAGGTTCCTCCTCGGCAGCCAGGAAAGGTGGGGACCTACAGGAGTCAGTGGGAGCTTCGCAAACCCACCCATGTGGTGCCCATGTCGGCTCCATCAGCCTGAACACACAGTGACCAGGGCGAGGCTCTTCTCAATGGGGGGGACCCTGGGGAAGCAGGTGTGCTCAGCCCACAGAATGGCCGAGACACCCATGACACAGAGGGAAAGAGAAGACAGAACGGTTGAGGAAGGAGCATGTCCTCTAGGTCATTGGGACATGGAGGCAGCCCACGGACCGGGGGCCACTGGAAGGGCGGACACCAGACTCTGTGCGACCGTGCCTCTGAATGAACTGTCTAGGGGAGTGGGACAGCCTTCTGAGACCAGGAGGGAGGAGGAAACACTGGGAAGGGGATGTAAAAGGGGATGTAAAAACAAGGGGATGTAAAAACAAGGGGAGCAATAAAGATTCATATGTTTTTTAAAAAAGAAAGGATTTGCCCAGAAGAGAAATGAAGAATTCACTTTTTTCTGCTTACCAAAAGGCTGGCTGAGCCAGATTATTCCTTTACACAGCCGGCTTCCACAAACACAATTCACTGTGCAAAAAATGTGACTGTCGTGTACCCACATTTATACACAATGGAACACATTTATGACATAAGATGAAGTCTGCCATTAAATGAAGGAGGAAAAATCATGTGTTCCAAAAAAGGAATCAACTGGCTCTTCACTTACAAGGTGTGCTCTTCACTAGGGGAGCCCCACCGACAGAACACGAGTGACCCACAAATTCAGACGGGAAAGACGGCAGAACTAACTCTAACTTCAATTTAACATTCCTTCAGCTTTTCAAAAGATGATTTGGAGCAGGGGTCCCCGGGCTCTGTGAGCCTGCCAAAGGGGTCCCTGGTACAGAAGAGCCATCCAAAGGCAAAGCCCTGGCACAATATCCTTGACATGCAGAAGGGGCATGAGGAGGTCAGTGGCACTGCCCCTCTAAGCACACCCATGCATGGGACTCCTCAGGCACAGAAGGGCTCGAGAAATGCCACAATGATAAAGGCAGAGGAGGAGATGGCACTTCTCCCCCATGCCAGACAGAGAGAAACAATGAAGTGCTGAGGGGCTGTCTGCTAAGTACTAGAATATGGGAAGATGGACCACAAGCCACGAGGCTGAGGGTGAGGCCAGCAAGGACGAGGCCATCAGGATGCAGGGTAGCATGACCCCTTCACTTCTCTCTCAAGCTCCCCCACTGTGAGCTGAGTGCCCTAGGCCGGCCCAGCCCAGGTAGGAGGGCTGAGGGTCACCGGGAGGCCAGGCAGTGCTCTCTATTAACTGACTCTGGTCAAGGCCAGAGAGACAGATTTCTCTCTCCATCCCCCAAAGCTCTCTCCACCTCAGTGTCCATTTCTACTCCTCACTCCTATCTCAGAAGGAAACTCTGCTCAGGTCTCCTAGTGGCCTAAAAGCAATTGTAACTCCAAGCAGGTACACACCTTGTCCTCAGAAGACAGGAGACACTGTGTGATCCCTGAGTCTAGCCCTGAACCTCAAGCCCCAAACCCAAGGCCAACTCCAAGGGGAGCCGCACCAGAGAAAGCAGAACAAATGCCCAGCTCTTCATCCACCTACCTGGCTCTCGAGGGAAGGACCCTTCCGAAGGTCTGTGCTGCCCACAAGGAGAAGAACTTTCTGGTCAGACATCTGAAAGAAGAGGGGTGGGGGCAGATGATTACTCTCCACAGGCCCTTGGAGGCTTCCTCCTGGAAGGTGACAAAGTCTGGACATTTTGATGTGAAGCTACAGAAAGGAGACATGCCAGTGAAATTGGGAGGTATCAACATCACAGCAAAAAGTAAGAAAACCTCTGGTTGGGTGGGAGAGGTTTCGCCAGGTCCTAGCAGCCCCTCCCACTGGTGTGCCGGCTTCAGCCACAGAAGGCTCACCAGTGGAAAGAGCAGACAGCCGCCTTGATGCCAGGTCTGCCGTCCATCTCCCCTGTCTGCACCAGGTGTATACACAGGGGCTGGCATGCTGTCGCCCCTGCTGAACTGGGAGCACCCGGAGGGCAGGGACAGTCAGTCATCCACCAGAAGTTAGCCCAGCACGGGGCCTGGCACACAGGTGAGTGACCGACCCCTGACAACCAGCAGCAGGAGGGGGCAGCCGGCCAGCCACAAACACTGCCCGTGGAAGGCGGGCCCCCCACACGATGAGGCCCTGCTTTTGACGTTATTTGTGAGAATCGCCTCTCCCCAGGCTTCCGGGCCTCAAATGTCCTCGTTCCCCTGGCCCCGAGGGCCTATTCATGTCTGAATTATTAAACTGAATGAAAGATGAGGCACTGGGGTAAAAAGGGTCAAAAATCAGGCCTTCCTTAAAAACCCAGGGAAACACAGTCCCTGGCGCCAGCCCGCCAGGCCCCTCTCACCTGACACGCAATTCTCTTAAGCGGCCCCCACGGTTCCAGGTGTACGCGAGCTGACCTGGAGGTGGATGCCCTTTACTTGGTGTCCGCCGCCAAGGGAGGACAGGCACTTTGCTCCTCGGGACCTTTGAGGGCTGCTGCACCCCAGCTGCATCTTTCTTTAAGGACCTAAGGGGGAAACACCATCAGGTTTCATCAGCGGTGAGGAAAGTCCAACCCCCAGAGCCTCGGGGCAGGTGTCCACAGTGCCAAGGCTGCACTCACCGGGTGCTTTTAGAGCCCATCGGCCAGTCTCTCCCTCGTCCTTGGCTCCTTCCCCATCACCTCCAAAACCACCCGTCACAGGCTGCGGCCACCAGCCTCAGCCTCCTGCGGGTCTCCTCCTGGCGGCCTCCTCCTACCCTCCTCCCAGTCTCCTCTAGCCCCGCACCATGTAGCTCCCACCTCCACCACACAGAGGAAGCTGGTCTCTGCAGAGGGACCAGCGGCCTTCTCTCTGCACAGCTGCCTCCGCTCTGCCCCTGCTGACACCTCTGGCCTCCTGGGGCCGGGCTCTCTCCTGCTTCTCCTCCCCAGGTCTCCGTGGCTGGCTCACCATCGCCAACCCTGTCACACCCTAAAAGCTTGGTCTGGGCCCTCTTCTCTCTCTGGTGTAACCATCATCTCCCTGTAGATTCCTCCTGGACACAGAGCCAGGCCCAGGCTCCCTGGGCTTCAGACCCGGACTGCCACCTGCCCGAGACATTCCAGACCAGACATCCCAGGGAGCCTTTAACGCAACACGGCCAAGAACAACTCAGCACCTTTCTCCCCAAAGCCCCTTCTCTGCTGAACCTCCCTGTGTCTCCCTTTGTCTATCCCCCATCTTGCCCGTCTCCCGGGACGGTACCCTTCCTCACACATCCAATCCGCTACCAAACCTTGCCTTTCCACATCCCGTCCGTCTCCCTCCTCAAAGACGTAGGCCCTCCTGTCTGGATCACGGCATTTGCCTGCTGGTCAGCCACCAAAGTTACTTTCCTGACCACGGGCCTCCCCTGCTCCAGAAACTCCAATGGCTCCCCACTGCCTCTGGGAACAGGCTCCTAACCTCATTAGATGGGATTCCCCTTCTCTTCCACACTGTCCACCTTCTTCCCGCCCCTCACACATGGGAGGCCTCAGCCCATCTCCATACCTTAGTCCTGGCTGTGCCCCATGCCTGGAATGCCCTCCCTCTCCAGAACCCCTTGCTTCCTTCAGGCACTTCCCCATTTAAGCTCCACCTTTGACAGAATCTCTCCTGACCCCCCCACCCGAAATGCCTCCAGCTCCAAATGTTGTTTCTGACTCCTGCTTCCCAGAAACCTGCTGTGAAGGTATTTTTCATTTAATTTTGTGTATATGCCGGTAATCATGAGAATACAGGCACATACATACACACACACACACACACGTGTTTACACATACACACAAACGTACACGCGTAAGTCATGCAGATGTGGATAAAGAGGTGGCCTGTTTTCCTGACAGAAAACGAGCTGCTCAAGAGCAGGGACCGTGCCATCCTGCGTACTTCTATCCTCAGTCCCCCAGCCCACAGTCTTACACACAGCAGGTGGCTACTAAATGCTTGCTGGTCTATAAAAAATCCCAGTGAGCACCCTAAGCAGTGCCACCACCAGACCGTGGCAAAGACAGAACCAGGCTGCAGGGCTCTGGCCCCCCACCCAAGGCCTCTTGCTGACCAGGCCCCAGGGCTCCTGCCTCCTGTCCAGGGCCCCTCACTGACCAGGCCCCAGGGCTCTGGCCCCCCGCCCCGGCCCCTTGCTGACCAGGCCCAGCTTCATGACTGAGTCACCCACCACAATCTGCTGGGTTTGGGAACACTGGCTCAGAGTGGGTGCCCACTCTCACCCCTCCCTTTGACCTTTCAGCAAGGCTTCAAGAGAGCCCAATGACTGGTGGAGAGGCCTCCCTAGCTTCCCCGCCACCCCCACCCCATGCCCTCTTCAGAAACAAAAATCTTGTCTTCTCGGTGTCTTCATCTGAAGCCTCACTTTTGTACACCATCCTCGCCAAAGGCTTGACCGGTTTCTAAAGGGGAAGGTCCAAACAGTCTGGGAAGGAGGCTAGCTCATGCTGAATGACCAGACTAAGGGGAAGACGGCTCTGATTAATTAACAGAAGCGCCCCATGAATTCCTCCTGGATGCGGCTGGCGAAGAAGGAGGGAGGAGGTGTAGGAAAGCGATGCCCCAGAGGGTGCCTAAGATTCAATCAGCATTGCTTCTGTCTGATGAGGCAAATACTGTTTCTTGCTAAGGCTCAATGCTGAGAGTGGAATTTTGTATTTTTTTGGGAATCCTATAAAATGAGAGTGGAAATGGGCCTGTGGCAGAGAGGTTTTCAAAGGCAGGATAGAGCCCTGTCCCTTTGGATTTCTCCATCTCTAAGAAGACCTAGGAGTCTAGGAGGCAGCTCAGTGGGTAGAATGCTGGGCCTAGAATTCAAATCCAGCCTCAGATACTTCCTACCTGTGTGACTCTGGGCAAATCATTTCACCTGGTTTGCCTCAGTTTCCTCATCTGTAAAATAAGCTAAAGAAGGAAGTGGCAAGCACTTCAGTGTCTCTGCCAAGAAAACCCCCAATATGGTCACCAAGAGTTGGACAGGACTGAAGAAAAACAGAGGGCCACGCTTGGGTCTAAATTTACTCTGGTAAAACTGTTCCAAAAACACAGAGTACTGTGCTTAGGAGTCATGTCAGTCACACGCTGAATTTAGCAAATTTTTGGCAAAGGACTTAATAAAGTCTTTTACACTATTCTTATGGCAAAGATAACAAGCGGAGCACACACCATCAGGCAGCTCCAGAACTGGTCAGGAAACTGGACTGCTAGAGAATTCATCTGTCATCCAACACCAGCTTGCAGAGGGGTCTCCAGTGGAGTGCCGCAGGGATCTGCTCCGTGTTATGGGGACGCTGCCCACTTATCCATATGTGGGTAATCCCAAGCTCAGAAGCACAGCTAACACAGTGGCTGACAGTCATGCCGAAAAAAGTTTTCAAAATGCTGGAATGCTACAATACATCAAGTCTAACTGGCACAAACATAAAGTCTCAGACTGGGGCTGGGTTCAAAAAGTCGGCTTTGTCATTGAGATCAGGGAGCCCTGGCTGAAGAGGCAAGGGCGTGGAGCCAGCTGGAGCCCGCCAACGTGGCTGGAATGGGGTTCATTGCTTGGCTCGGGGGAGGCTTGGCTCGGGAATGCATTTAATCCCAAGAGCCTTGGCCGCTAACATCTGGCAGGCCTGGCAAAAGGCCCGACGGCCAGCAGCAGCCACGTGGCGGCCAACGAGCAGAGCAAGGCACCAGAAAACCCTTCTCTACCAAGCCTGGCCACGAGGCCAGGACTGAGCTTCTGCGTGACCTCAGCATGACTCTGAGCTTTATTAGGCCCAAGGTGTTCCTCACAATTCTAACGGCCTGGCAGTCCGAAGGATCCGTCACAGCCTTGCCCACCCAGCCCATATTCCCTATTGTGTACTTGGTCTCTCTGGCAGTCTGACCAAAAACGCTCTGGCCCAGGCTCTGAGCTTTACGGTCAGGGCCTTTGTCTTACCTGGGCTTGGCCTTGCTCCCCAGGGTCACTCTGGTTCCCCTCTGGCTGAGATCCAACTCACCCTCCAGTGTAGCATCTGCCCCCAGACAGCTCTCCATGGGCTCAGAACGTGACATCTTTCAGCTGTCCCAGTGGCCTGCAGAAAGAAAGGATGGGGGTCGTCTCCGGCCCCTCCGGGGGTCCCCTGGATGACCCATTCTCAGGTGTAGGGGAAACTCTAGATGATGCTAAGGAATTATCTTGTTCTCGGCTGTTTGAAACTCCAAGCCCCTAAACGGAGGCCGGTCAGCACGGGCTAACATACAAACAGTTCCACACACTGCTGGTGATGGAAGGGGGAGCGTGGATCACTGCTGGGAAAAGGCCGATGCAGCCCCCCACAGTTCTGCAGGGGAGGCAAAACAATAGAGACCTGGGGGGGGGGGGGTGACTCCCAAATAAGGCCATACTCCCAAGACAAGGGTCATGGCCTGTGACGTCATCTCTGCCTCAGTGTCCTCATCTATGAAATGGGATAGTACCAGCACAGCCCTGCCCAGGGTAGTGTGAACTGAGCAAAAGCCAGAAAATTCGTGAACCATTTTGCCCACTTTAAGGCGCTGTGTAAAGGCCCAATCCCATTATTTTAGAGATGGGGAAACTGATGCACGAAAAGGTAGTGATTTGTGCAGGGTCACACAGTTAGTGAAATCCCAGGGGCAGGACTCAAAAACACCACCTTTCCTGGACAGACCCTCTACATGAGGTCGGTCATTTACAAGGCAGGGAAACTGAGGACCCAGACATTAATGGCTCGCCTAAAAGCCTACAGGGGAGCACTCGCGGGTAAGGACTCGAACCCTCTCTCCGTGCCCTACCTTCCCCAACCAGCTGCCCTTGGGCCGGGCCGGGACAGACCCAGGGCGCAGGCGCCAATCGCGCGCAGGCGCAGGTGGCCCCCTCCCACGCGCAGATCTGAGGGGAGGGCCTCCCTCCTCTCCTACCCGGGGCTTGGGGTTAGGGGCTGGGCTGAGGCCGACGCTGGGCCTGTAGTCCTCGAGCCGACAGGAGCAGAAGGGTCGCGACTGCGGGGATGAGGTGCCTGAGGTGAGGGAAGCAAGGCGGGGATGACAAGGCCAGCCGGAGTCGCCTTGCTTTCCTCCTCGCACTGCCGACCTCCCGCGCCTTGGCAAGCTCCGCCCCCGTCGCCTTGGAGACTCGAGGACGCCCGGAAAAGCTGAGGGAAGTAGCGGCAGGTTGGGTCTGCGCAGCCGCAGTCCGCCTGCTCCTCATCTCGCCCTACTTTGCGCCATACCAAAAAAAAAAAACTATACAGAAACTGAACTATTGAAATGCCCTCCTTTAAGGGGCCTTCAGGGTCCCTTGTGGCTCTGACAGTTCGGTGAGCGTGGAGTGTGACAAGTACTTTCAGGCACCCGGGGCAGCCCCGTGGGGAGGGCCCTGTAACCAGAGCCCAGTAAACAACAAGGGGCCCTGGGAGGGTCGGAGCCAACGAGATGAGCCCAGGCAGTAAACTAGAGCGACCCGCGCGCCCCGGAACCATAGAGATGGGTGACTCCGCCCACACTGGAAGCCAACGCCGGCTCAGCGCTCTCTGTGGGCGCGGAGGAATTGCTGCCTTGGCTGCTCCTTGCCTCGTGGCTTCCCTTTCATTGGCTGCTAGGAGCACCTCTGCCGGTTCTCTGGGCGCTCAGAGAGGCACTTTCTAAAACCTTAATAAATATATTCATTTGGAAGGTGGAAAAAAAATAACAAATCAGAGATTTATAAGAAAGATACGGGTTTGAATTCTGCCGGCAACTTCCTTCCTGTGTGCCTGCCAGAGGAGTCACTAGCCCTCTCTGAGCCTCATGGAGAGAGAATTCAGAGGCTTCCTCCCAGAGGAAACCGAAAAATGGCCCAAATGGCGTTTCACCACACCCTGTGGCTCCCTTACCCTCCCTATATGTGTTCGTTTAAGTTCAACAGATATTTATTAAGCATCTACTGGTTCAGTCTGTATCCAGCCCCCTTCAGCTCTTTCTCTGGGGACAGGTAGCATTTCAGAGAAAAGCTGAGTCATTCACAGCTGATCATCTGACTTACTGGGGTTACTTTGTATATAGTACATTCCACTTTGCATCAGTTCATGTAAGTCTTTCCAGGTTTTTCTGAGAGCATCCTGCTCATCATTTCTTATAGAACCAATGAGGTGCAGGCTCTGGGAATCCCCTTGAGCTCTCCTTGAATCTTTGAGGTACAGGCTCTGGGAACCCCGTGAACTCTGATCAAATCTTCCCACTTGATGAGGCATTTTCATGAGGCCATAAGCGTTCCATTGTAGCTCTCCATCTACTTCCCACTCTTTTTTTAAAAAATTAATTTATTTATTTTCTTGTTTACATTCATTTCCATGAGATTTTGAGTTACAAATTTTCTCCCCATCTTTCCCCTACTCAACACCTCAAAACAGCCATCCTACTGTATAACCCCTCCCCAAGTCTGCTCTCTCCTATGTCCTCCCCCTGGCCCCTCTGACTTTCCAGTAGGGCAGGATGGATCTCCCTACCTCAGTGCCTATGTATCTTAATTCCCAGTTGGATGTAGTTAATAATAATAATAATAATACATATACATATATTTTTTAAACATTTGATTATAGAACTTTAAATTCTAGATTCTTTCCCTTCCTCCCTCGTCACCCACACCACTGGAAGGACAAGCAATTAAGTACAAGCTGTACATGTGTAATTATGCAGAACCTCTCCACAGTGGGCATATTGTAGGAGACTGATTATGTGTCCCTCCTTCCTATCCCCCCCCCTTGTTCTATTCTCTACCCTGTCCCAGTCCCTTTACAGAAGTGTGTACTTCCATCAACCCTCCCCTCCATCATCCCATCTCTCATCCCCATCCCCACTACTCTCTTGTGTGGCAAGATACCAAGTTTAGAGTTTATGTCATTCCTTCCCTAAGCCAAGTTCAATGAGAGTAAGGTTGACCCTTTCCCTTTTACCTTCCTGTTCTTCCCCTCCACTTACTTCCCCTCTTGAGCCTATCAGAATATTAATCCACCCTTGAACTGTCATAGTCCACCATTGCCAGTTGGCTCCAGGTAGCCTCCAGCAACTTCCCACCCTTAATTACTCATTGACCACATTGACTCCTCCTGAAGAAGACCTTCCCCAAACTCCTCCTCCAGATTACCCCTAGATTCCTCTCACAACCTTTCTGTATATAAGACCCCCTTCTTGCCCCTGTGTGTGAGAGCACCATAGAATTTTCTAGCACAGACTTGCTCTGTGCCCAATACAAGTGAACTTTTAATAAACTTTACTTTTCTTTGGCTGAGGCAACTTGAGTCAAATTCATTCAGCAAGACCCGGCATGTTGGTATTTTGGGGTCTCTAACCACATCAGCACCATAGTATTTCATCACAATCACATAGCACGGTTTGTTCAGCCATTCCCCAGTTGATGGGCATCCCCTCAATTTCCAATTCTTTGCCACCAGAAAAGAGCTGCTATAAATATT
The DNA here is from genome assembly GCA_028646515.1 of Pseudochirops corinnae. Taxonomy (NCBI): domain Eukaryota; kingdom Metazoa; phylum Chordata; class Mammalia; order Diprotodontia; family Pseudocheiridae; genus Pseudochirops; species Pseudochirops corinnae. The sequence goes on along the minus strand of CM053587.1, from coordinate 347,530,111 downwards.
TTTGTACCTATAGGTCCTCCTTTTTTATTTTTTTTAATCTCTTTTGGGATACAGACCTAGTAGTGGTATTGCTGGGTCAACAGGCATGCATGGTTTTGTAGCCCTTTGGGCATAGTTACAAATTGCTATAGAGCAGTAGTTCTCAACCTTCCTAATGCCCCGACCCTTTAATACTTATACGCGGGCGTATCTGCATGCGAGCGGTGTCTTGGTTCCTAAGACCATCGGAAATATGTGTTTTCCGATGGTCTTAGGCAACCCCTGTGAAAGGGTCATTTGAGCCCCAAAGGAGTTGCAATCCACAGGTTGAGAACTGCTGCTCTAGAGAATGATTGAATCAGTTCACAACTTTACCAACAATGCATTAATGTCTCTTTTTTCCCCCCACATCCTCTCCAATATTGGTCATTTGCCTTTTTTGTTCCATTAGGAATAGGTATGAGGTAGTACCTTAGAATTATTTTAATATACATTTCTTCAATAAATAACAGGTTAGAGCTTTTTTTCCCCCCATATGGCTATAGATAGCTTTGATTACTTCATCTGAAAACTGTTTATCTTTTGATAATTTATCAACTGGGGAATGGCGCTTACTTTTATAAATTTGATTCAGTTCTCTATATGTTTGAGAAATGAGGCCTTTATCTGAGAAACTTGCTTCAAAATTTTTTTTACATTGTTAACTCTATTTCCCTCCATCCAATTTCCTTTTCCCCTCCCATGTTTATTCTATTCTCTCTGTTTTCACTCTGTCCCTCCTCAAAAGTGTTTTGCTTCTGACTACCCCCTCCCCCAGTTTGTCCTCCCTTCTATCACACACACACCCTTCTCTTATCCCCTTCCCCTCCTACTTTCCTGTAGGGTAAGATAGATTTCTGTACCCAATTGAGTGTGTATGTTATTCCCGCTTTGAGCTAATTCTGATGAAAGTAAGGTTCAGTCATTCTCCCTCACCTCTCACTTTCTTCCCCTCCACTGTAAAAGCTTTTTCTTGCCTCTTTTGTGTGAGATAATTTACCCCATTTTACCTTTACCTTTATCCTAATATAGTCCTCTCTCATCCCTTATTTTTAATTTTTTAGATATCATCCTTTCATATTCCACTCACACCTATACCCTCTGTTTATAAATACTCTTTCTATCTGCCTTGATAATGAGAAAATTCTTAAGAGTTACATGTATCTTCCCATGTAGAAATGTAAACAGATTAACCTTATTAAGTCCCTTAGGATTCCTGTCTTCTGTTTTCCTTTTTATGCTTATTTTGAGTCTTGTATTTGGAAGTCAAATTTTCTGTTCAGCTCTGGTCTTTCATCAAGAATGCTTGAAAGTCTTCTATTTCATTGGATATCCATTTTTTTCCCTTGAAATTTTGCTGGGCATGTGATTCTTAGTTGTAATTCTAGCTCCTTTGTTTCTGGAATATCATATTCCAAACCCTCCCATCCTTTAATGTGGAAGCTACTAAATCTTGTGTTATCAAGACTGCAGCTTCATGATACTTGAATTATTTCCTTCTGGCTGCTTGCAATATTTTCTCCTTGACCTGGGAGCTCTGGAATTTGGCTATAATATTCCTGTGAGTTTTCATTTTGGGATCACTTTTTGGAGGTAATTGGTGGATTCTTTCCATTTCCATTTTACTGTTTAGGTCTAGAATATCGAGGCAATTTTCCTTGATAATTTCTTGAAAGATGATGCCTAGGCTCCTTTTTTTATCATAATTTTCGGGTAGTCCAATAATTTTTTAATTATCTCTCCTGGATCTGTTTTCCAGGTGAGCCATTTTTCTAATAAGATACTTCACATTACCTTACATTTTTTTCATTCTTTTGGTTTTGTTTTATTGTTTCTTGGTTTCTCATACAGTCATCAGCTCAATTATAATTTTTAAGGAATTATTTTCTTCAATGAGCTTTTGAATCTCCTTTTCCATTTGGTCAATTCTACTTTTTAATTCAATCTTCTCCTTATTGGCTTTTTGGACCTCTTTTACCATTTGGCCTAATCTATTTTTTAAGGTTTTATTTTCTTCAGTATTTTTTTGTGTCTTCTTTCCAAGCTATTGACTCTTTTTTCATGATTTTCTTGCATCCCTCTGATTTCTCTTCTGTTTTTCCTCTACATCCCTTACCTGATTTTCAAAATCCTTTCTGAGCTCTTCTATGCCTGGAGACCAATTCCTATTTTTCTTAGAGACTTTGGATGTAGGGATTTTGACTTTGTTATCTTCTTCTGAGAGTGTGTTTTGATCTTCCTTGTCACCATAGTAACTTTCTATGGTCAGAATTTTCTTCTGTTGTTTGCTCATTCTCCCAGCTTATTTCTTGACTTTTAACTCTTTGTTAAACTAGAGTTCTACTTCAGGGGTGAAGGGTGCACTATCCCAAGCTTCAGGGGTTTTGTGCAACTGTTTTCAGAGATACTTATAAAGACCTGTAAGTTTTCAGTTCTTCCAAGATGGTATGATCTAAGGAGAAATGCAATTACCACTCTCCTTGCCTATGCTCTGGTCTGTGAGCAACCACAAGCACTCTTTTCTGCCCTAGAAAGGAGGGTCCCTGCTCCACTGCAGCTGCAAGCTCTGCTGGGCTAGCACTCCTCCTCACCCTGGGACTGCTACCCAGGACTGTGACCTAGATCTGAGTATTGACAAAGCAACAGAATCCTGCCTTGATGCTATCAAAGAGACCCCTGTAATCTCCTTCTGACCAGTTGTTTGACCACCTTACTGTCTATGGGCTGAGAGTTCCAAAAGCAGATGCTGCCGCTGCTGATTCAGTAACTCCCAAGGCTGGCTCCTTGTTTGCTGGGGCCAGGGTTATGTTGGTACAGCCTGCTCTAGACTGTGGTCCACTCTCACCCAGGTGCAACAGACCTTTCCTGATGACTTTTTAAGTTGTCTTGGGCTGGATAATTATTTCACCCTATCCTTTTGTAGGTTCTGCCACTTTAGGAATTGTTTTATGGCATAATTTAAAGGTGTTTGGAGGGGAGGGGACTCTGGGAAGAGCTCAAGTGAGTCCCTGCCTTTTCTCCACCATCTTGACTCAACCCCCCTCCACTTCAGCCTTTTGTGAACTCACATAGAACATAGGGCGCAGACAGAACCAGGTGAGCAATTTATACAAAAGATTACAACATTATAGAGGAAAACAACTTGGAAAGACTTTAGAATTCTGATCAACACAATGATAAAACACACCATGCCTACTGATGGAGAGGGATGATGAGTTCAAGATGCAGAAAGGCATGGTCAATATGGGAATTTATTTTGCTGAACTATGCGTGTATTTATTCATTTTAATTTTTAAAATTATTTTTCAGAGTTTTTGTTTGTCTTAATTTTCTGGGAGGAGCAGAGTAGGAGGACCAGATGAAAAAAAGTTAACAAAACAAATGGAGTGGGGCAGCACCAGCAGCTTATGGGCTGCATTCTGACTCTGCTGTCCACTGGAGCATCACGGGCCCAAGGCAGCAGCAGCCAGGACAGGGAGGGCTCCACCCCATGCTGGAGATCAGCACTAGAAGACCCTAGGCCAGTCACTAGACCTCAGCTTCCTCACCTGTATTCTGAGGATATTCCACCAAATAGCCTCAGAACTTCCTCACAGCTCCAGATGAATGACTTTATAATACTGGGATGGCAGAAACCATCTCCTTCTCCCCTCCACAGCCTATACTCAAAGTCACCATTCTGGGTTCCAGGCCAGCACAAAGAAGTTGAGGGGGGGGTGGCTTGCTTCTTGCCATGTGATGCAATACTGAAAAGACCATGTTCCTTGGACATGCCCAGATGTGGCAAAGAAGAGAAGGGAAGAGAGGAAAAGATATAAAAACAGAGGGAGAGAGAGAAGAGAAGAGGGAGAGAGATAGAGAGAGAAGGGGGGAGACATAAAAAAAATAATGGGAGAGAGAGGAGAGAGGGAGTGAGGGGGAGAAATAAAAAAGAGGCAGAAAGAAGAGGAGAGGGGGGAGATTTAAGAAAGGGAGAGAAAAGAGAGACAGGAAACAAGGGAAAAAGGAAGATGGAGAAGGAAGGGGAAGGGTAGAGAGGCAGAAGCTGGAAAGATGCAAAAACACGATCAGACACAGATGCACAGGGAGGGTCAAAAACCACAGGAAAGACCATTTCTGCCCCCTCTGCCAAAGCAAAAAGGACCTTCCTTTGTCCTAATGTGCTCTACCGTTTCTTTCACTAAAATCACAAAATAAAAAACACCCTCCAAAGCACAGTATTTCTGATACAGGGATCAATCCACATTTATTAAGCACTTACTGCATGCCAGGCACCATGCTAAGGGCCAGCAATACAAATATGAAAAAAGAGAAACTGCTTCTTGGAGTGATGCCTGGGTGGAATGCGGGTTTGGCATCCAGGGCCCCAGCCTCCAGTGCAAGAGACCTAGACCAGGGGTGAGGTGGGGGACCTGGGACAACAATGAGGGTGATGAACTTCCTGGGATGTGGAGGAGAGGCGTAGAGTAGCGCAGCCAGGTGAGAGATGAGGAGACACCAAAATGACATGTTCTAAAGATCCAACCAGCTCTCATCAGTCATTTCCTAAAGTGGGCAGACCTGTCAGCAGGGAGTCATTCCTGAAGGGAGGAGCCAAGAAAAAACTGCACCCTCCACATAGGGGTGAGGACAAGCCTTTGGGGAGTTTGGGAGTAACTAACTCTCTGGCTTCCCAGCCACTCCCAGCAGACTCAATCATTTCTGTCAAGGTCTCAGTCTAGATTCATTGGTTCTTTCGTTTCCTTCCTTTCTCCAGAATAGGCAGCGTGTAAAACTCCCTCTGAGGGATTTCCCTTGAAAGGTGGGGGAGACCCAACCCCGGCAAAAATGTCAACTTCCAACCTCTAGTACTGGACATGTGCCCCATGCAGGCAAGCTTAAGCTTGTGCCTTTGGCCTCTGGATGCCCCTTTTGCTTTGTTTCTTTCCTCAGTATAGGTGACCAAACTTTAATCCTGAGACGGCTGTTTCCAGCATGGGAGGTGTCCTTGAAAACTGAAGAACTCTGGAGATTCTGATCCCTCATTGGGAGCTCCTTGGCAGCCCAAGGAGTCCCTGCATTGGAGAGGCTCCATACTGACCAGAGGAGAAACCCACCCTCTGGCTGAGCTTGCCAAAAGCCATAGACACGTGTGAGACCAGGCAACGCCAAGTCAGTAGTCCTGCAAATGGCTTCATTATCTTTTTGGTGCTCTAAGTCACAGTCAATTGGGAGAGTAGGATGGTAATTCCATCATTGCTTAATGTTTAGGTTTCCTTTAACGCATGCTTCTCTGGCTTTAGCATTTCTTTTGTGTGGAGAAAATAAATAGCTGTCCTATACCTGATCTATAGTGGACATTGAGTACCTTTCTGCCTCTTTGGAAGAAGTCCTTAAAAATGAGCCAAATTTAAACTTGAAGTGATTTCCCCTGGCGCTCAGCAGTGGGAGTGTAAAGAGCCAAATATCTAGAGAAAACAAGCTTGACCTTTCTTTTTAGGGACCAGGTTCCTCCAGGAATGAATCCTATTTTTTTTGAGAAGGTCTAGACCTGAGAGTTAAAGAGTTTTGTCAAGATAACTTGCTAGTCATAGTGATGAGGTGCAAACTCTGGGAACCTCCTTGAGCTCTCCTTGAATCTTTTTTTTAAATTAACTTTTGTGCTTATTTTTAGTTTACATCATTCATTTCCACAAAATTTTGAGTTACCAATTTTCTCCCCATCTTTCCCCTACCCACCACCCCAAAACAGTGATCCCACTGAACACCCCCTCCCCCAATCTGCTCTCTCCTATATCCTCCCCCACCCCCTCTGACTTTCTGGTAGGGCAAGATGGATCTCCCTACCCCAGTGCCTGTATATCTTATTTCCCAGTTTGATGTAAATAATAATAATAACAATTTTTCAAAAAACATTTGAGTTTAAAACTTTAAATTCCAGATTCTTTCCCTCCTCCCTCGTGTCCCACCCTTACTGGGAAGATAAACAATTCAAAACAAGTTATACACATGTACTTACACAAAACATTTCCATAGTGGATATATTGTGAAAGACTGACTATATTTCCCTCCATCCTATCCCCCCCCCTACTGTTCTCTATTTTGTCCCTGTCCCTTTACAAAAGTTTGTGCTTCTAACTATCCTCCCCCCAACCTGCCCTCCCCTCCATCATCCCCCTCTCATCCCCTTCCTCCCTACTCTCCTGTAGGGCAAGATACCCAATTCAGAGTGTATGTCATTCCCTCCCTAAGCCAAATTCAATGAGAGTAAGGTTGACCCTTTCCCTTTTGCCTTCCTGTTCTTCCCACCATTGTCACAGTTATCCCTTGCCTCTTCTATATGAAATGATGGACCCCATTCTGTCTTTCTCCATCTCCTCTCATTATATTCCTCTCCCACCTCTCAATTTCACCTTTTTAATATCATCCCTTCCTATTCAATTGATTCTGTGCCCTCTATGTATACCTGTACACATATATACACACACTCACATATGTATTCATATGCATATATACCCTCCTATATAGACATATATATGTATACATGTATATATATATACATTTATATTCCCTTCAACTATTCTCATACTGAGAAAAGTTTCATAAGTTACAATTATTGTTTCTCCATGTAGGCATGTAAATAGTTCAACTTTGCTAAGTTCCTTATGATTTCTTTTCTCTGTTTCCCTTTTCATGCTTATTGTATTTGAATGTCAAATTTTCTATTCAGCACTGGTTTTTTCATCAAGAATGCTTGGAAGTCCTCCACCTCACTGAATGACCATATTTTCCCCTGGAACATTATACTCAGTTTTGCTGGATAGGTAATTCTTGGTTTTAATCCTAGCTCCTTTGACCTCCAGAATATCATATTCCAAGC
>CM053587.1:347468491-347522734 GCA_028646515.1 Pseudochirops corinnae | reverse complement strand
TTTTCTTGCATCATTCTCATTTCTCTTCCCAATTTTTCTTCCACTTCTCTTATTTGATTTTCAAAATTTTTCTTGAGCTCCTCCTCCATAGCCTGTAACCAGTTTATATTCTTCTTGGAAGCTTTTGGTGCAGGAGTTCTGACTGTGTTGTCTTCCTCTTGTTCCATGCTTTGATCCTTTTTGTCCCCACAAAAGGAAGCTAAAGTTGGATTGCTGTGCTCGCTTTGCTTCCTTTGCTTGCTCATGTTGCCACTCAATTACTTGACTTTTGAGCTCTTTGCCACAGTAGGACTCTGCTTCCAGAGGGGAGAGGTTTGTCCCAAATCACTGGGGTTTTCGCAGCTGCCGGAGCTAGTAGGAGGGCACTGTCACTACAGCCTCTACCAGCTTTGGCTCACTGGTCACACACCTCAGGACTACCACTCAAGACTGTGATCCAGATCCAGGCAGGTTAAGGCAAGTGCACTTAGCCTCTGAATGGTCACTTGGCCCCCCTATGATCTGCAGGCCAGGAGCTCTGAAGCAGCCATGTGGAGGTGGCTGCAGGGCTGCTGCACCTCTGCTGCTTCTTGCTCTGGGGGCAGAGGCTGGACTGTACTCCATTTCTCCCAGATTTAACAGAGTTCCACTAACCTTTTACTTTGTCTTTGGCATTTATGGGTTGATAATTCTGGAAATTGCCATAGCTGCTGGTGATCCATTCTCCTGAATGCTCCAGCCATGGCTGGCCCGGGGCATTTTGGGCTAAAACCTCAGGCTCACACAGGGCTGTGATGTGCTCCCAGCATGCTGTGTTGAACCCTTCCTGTCCACCTGCCAGGCTGCCTTCAGTGGGAGATTTGTTTCTCTCTGTCACTTTGTGGGTTCTGTAGCTCTAAAAATTTGTTTAGAGTCATATTTTATAGGTATTTGAGGTGGTTATGGGGGGAGCCACAGAGTTCTCCTGCTTCTATGTCACCATCTCAACTCTCCCCCCTCTCTCCTTGAATCTTTGAGGTATGGGCTCTGGGAAACCCCTTGAGCTCTCCTTGAATCTTTGAGGTGCTGACTCTGGGACCCACCTCGAGCTCTCCTTGAATCTTTGAGGTACAGGCCTTTGAGAAACCCCTTGAAGCCTGATTAAATCTTCCCACTTGATGAGGCATTTGCAGAAGCATAAGTTTTTCATTATGGTTGGGCTGAAACCTCTGTTACTAGCCTAGCCCTCCATTGTCCATCTACTTCCCACCCTTGAGCCTATCAAAATATCAATCCACCCTTGCATTGACCTCCTTAACTCCTCCTGAAGACCCTCCCCAAACTCATTACTGGAGTCTGACCTCATTGACTCCTCCTGAAGACCCTCCTCAAACTCCTCCTCTAGACCACCCCTAGATTCCCATGTACATAAGACTCCATCTTCCCTCCATGTGGTGTGAGAGCACTATAGAATGACTTAGCACAGACTTACTCTGTGTCAGACTTACTCTGGCCTGCTTGCCCAATGCAAGCATCACAGATACCTAGGCTCCCTAAGAGTCTACCCCATATGGTGAACTTTTAATGAACTATTAATAAACTTCACTTTTCTTTAGCTGAGAAGACTTGAGTCTAATTCATTCGGCAGGATCCAGCGTGTTGGTATTTTGGGGTCTCCAGAGCAACCCTAACCCTAACCACATCAATAGCAAACACTTTTTTTTTTAACAACCCAAAAAGGTGACTCTACACTCAGTCGTCACCAGATGGCCAATATAGAAAGCAGATTGATTATGTATTTTGCAGCCAAAGGTGGAGAAGTTCTACAGTCAGCTAAAATAAGACCTGGAGCTGACTGTGGCTCCAATCACGAACTTCTTATTGTAAAATTCAGACTTGAAGAAAATAGGGAAAACCATCAGACCATGTAGATGTGACCCAAACAACATAACTTATGAATATGGAGTAGAAGCTGTGAGTAGATTTAAGGGATTAGATCTGGTAGATAGACTGCCTGAAGAACTATGGGAAGAGGTTCACAATATTGTACAGGCAGCAAAAAACATTCCAAAGGAAAAAAAAAGAGCCAGAAAACAAAATGGTGGTCTGGTGAGGCTTCACAAAAGCTGAGGAAATTAGGAAAGCCAAAGGGAAAGACATACCTAAGTGAATACAGAAACCCAGAAAATAGCAAGGAGAAACAAGAAGCCATGCAGAGAAAGAGAAGAAAGTAATGGGAAGAGAAGGACGAGAGATCTCTTAAAGAAATTCAGAGATATCGAGGGGGAGTTTCATGTAAAAATAGGCATGATAAAAGACAAGAATGGTATGAACTTACCAGAAGCAGAAGAGATTGAGAAAAGGTGGCAAGAATGCACAAAAGAGCCATACAAGAAAGATCTTAGCATGGGTGATAACACAATGGTGTGGTTACCGATCTGGAGCCAACATCCCGGATAATGACATCAAGTGGGCCTTAGGAAGCATTGCTAACAATAAGGCTGGCAGAGGGGATGGGATTCCAGCTGGGCTATTTAAAATCCTAAAAGGGTATGCTGGGGTGGCTAGGTGGCGCACCGAATACAGCATCGGCCCTGGAGTCAGGAGGACCTGAGTTCAAATCCGGCCTCAGACACTTAACGCTTACTAGCCCTGTGACCTTGGGCAAGTCACTTAACCCCAATTGCCTAGCCCTCCCCGCTCCAAAAAGCCAAAAAAAAAAAAAAAAAAAGAGTATGCTGTTAAAGTGTTGTCATCAATATGCCAGCAAATTTGGAAAACTCAACTGTGGCCCTTGGATTGGAAAATGTCAGTCTACCTCCCAATCCTAAAGAAGGGCTTTCAAGGAATGTTCAGATTACCAAAGATGGCTCTCATTTCACAAATGGGATGAGGAAAGGCATCGTGTAGAAAGTGGGATTATGGCTGGCACCTGAAGGAAGTCAGTGAAGTCAGGAGGCAGAGAGGAGGAGAGAGGGCTTTCCAGGCAGGGGGTAGCCAGGAGATGGAGTGTCTTGTGAAAGAAACAGTAAGGAGGCAGTGTCACTGGATTGTACTGAGTTGGGGTGGGGGGTGTAAGGTAGGAGAAGGAGAGAAAAGTAGCTTTGAATGCCCTTTGATCCTGGAGGTGACAAAGAGCCCCTGGTATTTTCTGAGTAGGGGAGGAAGGTGACGTGGTCAGATCTGTGCTTTAGTGGTCGAATGGAGGATGACTCGTGGCAGGCAGACCCTATGGCAACAGTGCAGTGATGAGGGGCTGCGCTAGGGGGAGAGCAGAGTCTGAGGAGAGAAGGGTGCGAATTCTGCAAAAGGTGAAATCGACAGGCCTTGGCACCATATTGGATCTGGAGGAGTGAGAGATAGTGAGGAGTCCAGGCTGACTCCTGGGCTGGGAGCCTGAGGGCCTGGGAAGAGGCTGGTGCCCTGCACAGGAATAGGGAAGGTGGAAGAGGGAGGGTTTGGGGAAAAGATAACGAGTTTGGTTGTGGACATGTTGAGTTTAAGGTGTCTCCTGGACATCGGGTTAGGGATGTACAACAGGTGCTTGGAGGTGAAAAGCCAGAGGTCAGCAAACAGCTTGGGACCAGAAAGGGAGAAGGAAGAATGGAGCATAGAGATGGTAATGGAATTCTTGGAAGCCAATCAGATCAGCCCTAGCCATCTGGGTGTGGCCTCCTTCAGTCTTCAGCTGCAGGATCATCCTGGTAATGGTGTTCTTCTCTTCTAAAAGAAATCATTTCTCACTGGGTAACCAGAACCAGACTCAGCAAGTCTGGAAAGACTAGGTTACTGCCAAGGCTGGAAAGATCCATTTTTCTACTCTGTTGGTTGATGCCCTATGCTTAAGGAAGGAAACAAAACAGAAGATGGAAGCTAGGGACTCTGGCTGCTGCCCAGGCAAACATATGTTCCCATTGTAGACTTCTTATAGCCACCATTGTTGCTGGAGGCCAGGGTGGGAGTGGGAGGAAGGGAAGGGTTGGGATGAGAAAGTTCTTCCCCACTCCTTGCTGGAAGTCTAAGGGAAATAAAGCCCAGAAGACAAACTCAAAGGAGCAGGTCCAAAGCAGGCAGAGACAGCCAGTTTTCTTTCATCCCATAGTCTACAGAGTGGGTGGCTCCTCCTGAGTCCTGCTCTCTATCAGTGACCCTATGACTGAGTTCCCAGTCACCATCAAGACAGCTCCCCAATGACCAGAGACCAATCAAGAGTTGTTCCATCATCCCAGCAAGGCACATGTGTCACCACAAGAAGCCAGAGGGTTCTAGCTCCATGAGAAGTGGCATGGTTATGCAGCATTATGAAATCTTAGGATTTCAAGAGAATTTAAAAGTCACAGAATTTAAAAGTCACAGAATTTAAAAGTCACAGAATCTTAGATCTCAAGCTGGAAGAGACATTGGCAGTCACCTGTTCCAACCCCTTCATTTATAGATGAGGAAACAGAAGTTCAGAGATTTGCCCAAGGTCACAAAGGTTGCTAGCTGCAGAGCAGGAATTCCAAGACAGTTTTTCTGACTCATGTTCTGCCACTTTCTACCTCACCCTACTGCCTCCACCCAGGTCTCTTGTCTTAACTATCTTTCTTTACTATCTGAGAGAGTTCAATTTGGGATGTTGCAAAGGGAGGCTTTTCTAGAAATGATTGGGATGTGAAACATAAAACTTAAAACCTTAAAAAAAAGAAGCATGTATTATAATATACAATAAATATAGATGGCATAATATAAACATAATGAATATAATATATGATAGTATAAAATACTATGTATTAAAATATTTTTTTCTGTAAAATGCAAATCTATTTTTAATTGGTTTAAAAGACTGGGGAAATTTAGAGAAAGAAAAGATGGGGAGGTGTGACAGCTGTCTGTCTTCAGGTACCTGAGAAAGGATTAGAAGGGTTCTGTTTGACCCCAGTGGACAGAATAAGGAATGATGGGAAGGAATAAGCAACAATCAGACACCTGTTATTTGCCAGGCACTGTGCTAAGTGCTTTACAAATATCACCTTACTGGATCCTCACAACAGGCCTATGATGATATGAGGAAGGAGTTATTATTATCTTTATTTTACAGATGAGGAAAATGAGACAAAGGTTAAGTGACTTGCCCAGGGTCACACAGTAAGTACGTCTGAGGCCAAATTTGAATTCAGATCTTCCTGACACCAGGCCTAGAGCTCTACCCGCTGTTCTACCAAGTTGCCTCTTATGGGTAGAAGTTCCAGAGGTAGATTCAAGCTTGATGTACAAACATCAAACAGTTAAAGCTGCCCAATGGTGAAATGGATGACCTCAAAAGGGGATGATTCCTCCTCACTACTGGTCTTCAAGCAGAGGCTTATTGGGGGAATTCTTTTCATATACAGGATGGACTCAGAAGTCCCTTCCAACTCTCAGATTCTCTGCTTTTGTGACAAACATATCTTTGCCAGGAAAGATGGCTTGACTGCAATAGAAGCTTTCTTTTAAATCAGAGTAGATCTTCATTCGATTCAACAGTCATTTATTAAGTGCCTTATGTGTACAGAACCCTATAATCCAGTCCTGAGAGGGCTGGTGGAAGGAAATGTTTAGCTTGGAGATAAAGAGACTCAGGCTTCAACTATTTAAAAAGTTCCCCAGGGAAAGACAGCTTAGTCTTGGTTTGCTTGGCCCCATTGGGCAGAATGAGGTGAAAGTTCAGTCTTGATTTCCATGTAAGGAAGAGCTGATCTTTTAAAGAGATGTAAATGTTTAATACTTAAGAAAAAAAATATAAATTCACAGACGGGTTGCTCTTTTTGACTGATTTTAATTTTTTTTTCACTTATCAAGCATTTATCTTTTCTCCCTTCTAGTTCCCATCACTTCCCCCACTGAGGGGGAAAGCCTCTTGTAACAAATTATGCACAGTCAACTAAAATAAATGCCCACTTTGATCAGGTCCAAAAATGTGTGCTTCCTTCTGAGTCCCCTCCCTTGGGAAGTGGTCAGTATTCTTTTTCACTATGCTCTGGAAACATGCTGGTCATGGCACTGATCACAATTCTATTACTCTACTCTGCATCAGTTCATACAAATGTTGCCAGGGTTCTCTGAAACCATCCCTTCTATCATTTCTTACAGTATACCATCCATTTCATTTACATAGATAATCTGATTTGTTCAGCCATTCTCCAGGTAATGAGCACCCCTTTAATTTCCAGTTTCCTGAATTACTAAAAGAGCTGCTATAAATATCTTTGTACTTGTGAGTCCTTTCTTCTTTCTTTGATTTCTTGGGGGGGGGGGGGTAGAGGTATCAATAGTTCAAAGAGTATACACAGTTTTATAGCTTTACAAGGTATGGTTTCAAATTGCTTTCCAGAGTGGCTGGACTAATCCAGGTCCCTACTAAGAGTGCACCAATGTGTCTGTTTTCTCACAGCCCTTCCAGCATGTACTTACCCCTCTTTGGGTGTGTGTGTGTGTGTGGTGTGTGTGTGTGTGTGTGTGGTGTGTGTGTGTGAATTTTACCAATCTGATGGGTGTTAGATGGAACCTCAGAGCTGCCTTAATTTGCATGTTCCTAATTATCAGCAACTGGGAGTTTGGGGGCCTTTAAGGAAGAGCTTTTTAACAATCACAGCTGCCTCCAAATGAAAGGGATTGCATCATGAGGTCCTTTTAGGGATGTGCTGGACCTGCTTTAACAGGCTCCAGGGAGCAGATTGTTAAAATTTTCGGTGCCAGCATTTACACCTGGGAAATTGGCACTGGATTTGCTCATCGTCATCACTCATGTTTTTTTCCTAGAAAGTTGTTAAAACAATTACCAGGCTACCACCACCTGAATCCCTCTCCATGAACAATTAGGTGGAGCAGTGGATTGAAGGCTGGGCCTGGAGGCAGCCTCAGACAGTACTGGATGTGTGACCCTAGACAAGTCACTTCACTTGTGTGGCTTCGTTCCCTAGATCGTAAAATTAGGATAACAATTTATAACCAATAATAACAGCATTGTTGTGAGGATCCAGTGAGACATCTGGGAGAAGCTACATAAATCCTTACTCTCTTCTCTTTCCCATTCCCTCATCAACGGCCGGTCCAGACAGGGGGGAAACCGTCTACAGTGAGCGCTTTCTGACCCTTAAATGAATGCATGACTCAACGAAGGCTTCCTTCCAGCCCCAGCTAAAACCTCACCTCCTCCGGGAAGCCTTCCCTCATTATTTCCTGTTTATCTCACGGATATAGCTAGCTTTGCAGACAACGGTTTGCACGTGGTCTCCCGACCCATTGTAAGCGCTCTGAAGGCAGGGGCTGTCACGTGCCTCTTTTGCATACAGGAGGTGCTTAATAAATGTTGATTGGACTGAATTGTGGGAGGGTGTTTGGGAGTCTCCTCTCCCAGAAAGTCCAAGAGGTTCCCCTTTCCTAGCACCAGGCCCACAGTAGGCGTTTAATAAATGCTAGTGGAAGGAATGACAGTTCTACCCAGCAGACCTCGAACCAGACAGTGCTAAAGTGTACACCCAGGTACCTAATAAATGGTGACTTGATTTCCCACTCATTTCTGGCACTAACTCCAGCAAATTTCCGCGTTAACACCTTTAGCCCAAAGGCTTTGGGCCTCAGTTGTCCAGGCTGTGAAACCAGGGAGTTGGACTAGATTCAGTGGGATCAAATGGAGTGTGTATTAGGCGCCTTCTGTAAGCACCAGGAGGAGGGAAGAGGGAGGGAGGCTAGAAAGTCGCGCGGAAGACCAGGGAGTTTTGGGCCAGACGTCAGGGTTCCGGCTCCTCCCCCATTCCTTTCGGGCGCAAGCCCTCGGGCGCGTGCACGAGCGGACGCAAGGACTGACGTCCGGCAGCGCGTGCCACGAGGCCGTGCGCGCGCCTGGGGCCCGGCCTGAGACGCCCCGCACGCAGCGCGCTCCCGACCCTGGGGCCTGCCCCCTCCGAACGCCTGAGGGGCCATCGCACCCTCTACCATTCACTCTCTGGACAGGCGCCTTCATTTCCCGTTTTTGATTCCTCCTTTGGAAGTCTGCCCCGCTGGGGGTGAGCAATCGGCCAAAGATCACGGGTCCTCCTTCTCAAGACTCCTCTCTCATTTTATTTTGAAAGACTTGCATTTTTCCAGTCAGGCACCTCCGAGGACACCTCGCATCCGGGAGGGGGGAGGGGGAAGAGCGGCAGCCGTGGCGGCGCAGGCGCATAAGCCAGTGCGTGGAGGGAGTTATTAGAGGGGCGGGGAAAAGGGGCGGAGTGAAGGCCTCAGTTACGGCGGCTGAGGGGAGACAGATCCAGAGCGCAGAAAAAGAAACAGGCGGAGCGAATTGGCGCTCGGGGTCGGGGAGGGTGGGGCGGGAGGAGGGCCAGACCCGAAGAGCGTCCGGGGGAGGGGCAGCCGGGCTCGAGAGCGCGCGCGCGGGGCTGCGGCTGCGCGGGGACCGACGGCAGGCTCGAGGCGGCCCTCACTCCTTCGACCTCCGTGCGCACGCGCCGTCGCGCTCACGCTCGCTCGGGGCGCGAGGCGCAGCCAGGCGGGCAGGAGAGAGGGCAGGCGGGCCGTGGGGCAGCCGCGGGGCCGGGGCCGAAGCCGAAGCCGAGGAGGGCTGGACGAGCACAAGGCGGCAGCACGGCGGCCGTGACGGTGGCGGCGGCGGCGCCGGGGCCTGGGCCGAGCCCGGCCCGAGGCGCTGCTGAGGGGCTCCTCTCGTCGTCCCTACCCGCCTCCCTCTTCCGCACGGTGAGTGCGCGGCCCGGCCCCCAGGAGGAGGGGCCTCCGGGTCGTCCCGGCGTATGCCGCGGCCCGGCCGGGGGGCTCCGGGGCACGGCCTCGGGCCCCGGAAGCCGGCGCGCAGGCCCCCGCCGGCGCCGCCGCTCCTCGGCCCGGGGGCCTGAGTCTCGGGGGCAGGTCCGGGGAGGGGCCGAGCGTCCCCCGCCGGCCACGGGGCGGAGGCGGGGCCCCGACGGGGCGGGCCAGGGCCTCCGGAGGTAGGCCTCCCGGGCCGGCAGCGAGGGCGGGGCCGCTCCGGGGGCTGCTGAGGGGCGGAGAGGCCGGACGGGCTTTTCTCCTGGATGCTTCTGGCGGGCCCAGGTAGGAGGGCTGAGCCCCCGGCCCGCCGGCAGGTGTGAGTCCTCGGGGGCCGCCGGGGCTCCTGCGGGAGGGAAGCCGGGCTCGGGCCGAGCGGGGGCAGCCCTCTGCATCGACCTGGGGGGGGGGGGGCGGGGCGGCGTTCTCGCCCAGCAGGGGGGCTGCCCGGGCCGGCAGAACCTTTTCTGTGGCTGGGAGTCGGTAGAGTCGTGGCTTGCAGCGCGGCCTGGGGGCGGTTCTGGACCGACTTGGGGGAAAGTTCCAAGTTGGCCCCGCTGCTCCGCGGAGCGCGCCCGTGGCGCCTCGCAGGCTGCTCCCGCCGGGCCGGCTGCTGCCCCTGCTCCCTCGGCGCGGAGGCCGCTCGCTCCGTGCCCGGGCCGGCGCCAACCGAGCCGTTTTCTTTCAGGTGCCCAGGGTGAAGCAGCCGCCCGGAGCTATGGAGAGAAGGGGTACGGGGGAAGCGGAGAACGGGGACGCCTCCCCGGACCCGAGGAAGCCGCCGGCGGCCCGGTCCCCGCACCGCTACACGAAAGTAGGCTGCACCCCTGAGCCCGCCTTGCAGAGGAAGGAGGGGGGTGGTCTCCCGAGCACGAACCTTGCGCCTAGTCAGGGCTGGCACTGGCCTGTGGGTGCCAGGTCGGGTGCTCCCTGCTTTCCTGTTCTGAATGAGTGTTACTCGGGCTCTCACCGCTGCCTTTGGTCTTCTTCCTGGTGAAAGCTGTGCTGTCCTCCTGGGGGGTGGGGGGATTTGAAAGCGCCTCCTGTCTCGACAATCTTGGGAGGCTCTCGGTCTTTCCCCATTAGATCTCCTTTAGAGTCGAGGGTTCTGTTGAAGGCAGCTAAGGTTCAGGTGAGGCCCAGTGTGAAGGCCCAGAGGAGATGGGGGGGGTGGGCACGTGCGTGCTTGTGCTACCCCTCAGCCTGGTGCCCCCCCTCCCACAGCCCCTCCACCTTAGAACGCTAGCAGACGAGTGGGGTCTTCATTACGCCGTTTGGTTGGATTTTTATGTTCCTGGAGACTGGGCCAACAAAACCACTTGCTCCAAAGTGGACAATCTTTGTTACTTAGCAGGTGGTTTTTGCATGGGTGACACAGGGGCCAGAGCACTGACGATGGAGTCAGCAGGATCTGAGTTCAGATCCAGGCTCAGTCACTCACTAGCTGTGTGACCCTGGGAAAGTCACTTAGCCCTGATTGCCTCCCTTTCTTCCCCACCCCCCCCAAAAAAGATAAATACAAAGGATTTAGTATTTGAACTAGAGTGACAGGTGTGATTTTTTTTCCAGTAGACAATGGTCTTGGTTGAATTTTCCATCTTGCAAGCTTGTTGACTTGACACCTACCCGTTTTGGTAGCTTTAAAAATGCCTTTCTGATAACTTCGTATTTTAGTTTTTCATCTTTAGTCGTGTTTCAAAAACTTGTCACACACTGATAATGGGGGGGGTGACTTCTACATATGTGAAAAATTTGTGCCAAAGGAGAGTGGTTTTGAAATACCAAAGTATTAGGTGGGACTGACATTTGGGATTGATCTAGCAAGCACTGGAAGGCTAGAAAGGCTTGACTGGCCCTGTGTACTTCACAAGGTTGTTTGCAGAGAGGATGACAGTGAATTGATTGCTTGCTCATAGAGAAAGTATTGGAGCAGAGCCTGGGGTTCAGGGCTCTCTGTCATGATTTCAGAGCTGCCTCCCAGCTGCAAAAAGTTTACTTTTAGAACTTCTGACTGCAAATTTCAAATCTGGCTAGAAGGTGATCGTACCACATTTCAGAAGCATTTTTGGTTGGACACAGTTTTACTAAATTGTGGCCGTAGGGAATGAAATGTTAGATTCACAATCCCTTTATTTTCCTGACCCTGCCGATCCCTCATCTTTGCATCATTAGAGCACTGGGTTTTAGAGACCACAGAAGTAGGTTTCCCATCCTGCTTGAAGTTACCTGTGGGACTTTGAGGAAGTCCCTTATTCTAGGAGTCAGTTTCCTTTGTACATAACCAGGAAGTTGGAATTGGTCATCTAAGGTCCATTGCAGTTTTAAATCCTATGATTCCT
This sequence comes from Pseudochirops corinnae, assembly GCA_028646515.1. Taxonomy (NCBI): domain Eukaryota; kingdom Metazoa; phylum Chordata; class Mammalia; order Diprotodontia; family Pseudocheiridae; genus Pseudochirops; species Pseudochirops corinnae. The sequence continues at coordinate 347,511,653 of CM053587.1, read as the reverse complement.
GAGTGAGTGTGTGTGTGTGTGTGTGTGTGTGTGTGTGTGTGTTTTGGCTCTTAAAACTTTTCATACTCCAAAAACCAAAGCATTAAGTGTAATTTTAAATTTAGCTTGAAGGGATCTCCAAAACTGGCTTCAGGAATCTGTTGTCCTTGTGTGTAAGAGATCCTTAGATCGCACCTGAATCTGACTGCATCTGGAAAGTGCAATGAGATCTCATCATGACAGTGGTTTTTAACTGTCAGAATGTAGTGTGAGCTTGGTAAACCTGTCCTGATTTAGCTGGGGAAGTGTCAGGTGGACTGTATTGTGAGGTCTGAGCTATCAAGCTGTGCTTCAGCATCAGCACACAAATGGTTCTGAAAAAAATAGCATTTTTTTAGTCAGATGACCTAAAAGGTAATTCCTCTTCGTTTCCCTAAGCACTCCTCCCCAGTACCAGGTGTTTCTACAATTAGCGTTAGATAGTAAGTATGGCAGTCTCAGTGGCGAATTGGAGATGGGGAGGTAATATATTGTTATGGGAGGAGGAGGGGATTTGCTAAAGGGCTGGCTGTTCCTTTCCTTGACTTATGGGAATCAAGTGCTTCAGGGTCACAGGTTTTAGTTTCTACTTGTCTTTTTTTCTAGTAATGGGCACAGTATAGTAGTATGCTGGTATTCCTGGTCGGTGCTGGGCTTGGAAGCCTTGAATTCAAATTCTGCCTCTTACTAGCCATGTGGCCATGGAAAGCTCCCTAGCCTTTCTTCCTTAGGAAGTTGGAGAGACCTTGTTCCAGAGGTGGAGGGAGTTTCTGTACCATAGCATGCCAGCTAAGTTACATCAAATGCAAAAGTTTGCATTTGAGTGCTTCAGGTTAAGATCTTCCCGTATTGGATGCACGAAATAGAATTTTGCCAAGAACCAAGTGGAAGGGCTCATGTGCATAATTAAAATTCAAATGCTGAGTCTCCACTGAGATGACTCAACCGTCTTTATAGCCTGTGTGCTGGTTTATTTGGCTTTTGTTAACCTGTAGATTGTTGCAAGTCTTGGTGGAGGTGACCTGGCTACAAGAAATGAAACCTGTTTTTTCTTTGGAGAGACATCAAAAACTTATCTTGTGCATTTGTTGCACCTTGTGAGAGTTAGCATGCTTAAGGGTTTTATAGCCCTAATTCTAAAATGAGCTGAAAGCTATTCTTTGGCAAAGAACCTTCCCAAACATCCTTTTGTTTCAGGGACCAGAGGTAACCTAGGTCAGGCCCTTCACTTGAAAGAAACTCCTGGCTAGGAAGTAGCCCAAGGGGAAGTTGGAGTCTTCAGGAACAGAGCGCCCTCCTGGCACCTCCACCGTTCATTGTCAGGGGCAGAGTCTTGTGTCCACAGGCTGCGTTCTTTGGACAGGCTTGTAGTCCCTCTCCCTCCTCCTCTTCCCCCTCTGATCGCTTCTGCTTGTTAATGCCTCTGAAATGGCAGCGTCTCCCAAGTTTCCTTTCCTAGCTTGACTAGGAGCTGGAAAAGTTCTGTGGACTTTGCAGGTAAAAAGGATTCCAGAGGCCTGCCCAAGGTCGCACAGAGAATGGAGGGGAGGCTTGGCCCCAGGCCCCCTGGGACTCCAAATCCCGAGCTTCCCAGGGTATTAGATGAATGGGAAGGGGAGGTTGGGTAGAGGCCCTTGTTCATTCAGAAGAGGACATGGATTCTTGATGGGTCTGAATTTACTCTGCTGTTTGTTGCTCATTGACTTGGAGAGGTGAGCTGCCTTTTTTAGCCTCGGTATCATGTGAGAACACCCATGCCCTCTCCTCCAACTCTGCTATGGGCTGACATGTGGGGGTCTGACTTTAAGTTCACTTTCATGTGGGCCGTTCTCCTGTGCTGGCGATGCCCCTCCTTTCCTTGGAAAGAGAAGTGGAGGACCCTATGACTGGGGTATGGAGGCTAAGGGCTCAAGCAGAGACTTGGGATGATGGAGGGGAGCTCACTAGCTGAAGGACGTTTATTCCCATTCTGTGCCTTCCATTTTCTTTTGGGGCACGTGCAGCTCTCGGTTTTGTCAGAAGTGGATATTGCCCATTTTCTGTAAAGAGCAATTGTTGTTCAGCCTAACCTAAATGCAGATCCACAGGCTTACTGTATGTGAGACACTGTGCTTAACTCCTGTCCTTGAGGAACCCCTGTTCTGATGGGGGGAACAACATGGGCAGTAACTCTGTGCACATGAGATAAGACGGTCTATTTGGAAGGTAATCTCAGAGCAGAGGCACTGAGGGTTTGGGAGAGGAGTAACGGATCAAGAAAGGGGGCATTTGGGGGAACTTAACTAGGTAGAGATAAGGGGTTGATGGTTCCAGACCCAGAGGGAGTCGACACCTGGGCATGGAGCCTTAGGCATAGGAGCAGGCAGAGGCCATCGTGGCTGGGCATTAGGTACAGTGAGACTTCTGCTAATAGAAGATTTACTTGACCAGAAAGGATGTAAGTACTAACAGAAATAATAGGTGTGCTGAAAGAGCGGTGCACGCATCATGGGAATCTCCAGGGTAGAGGGAATAGGAGGCAGGCCTTGGGTTAAGGGCAGGGGCCCCTGGGACTCAGAGGGTAATAGATGGAGAATCCTGGCAGAGGGGAGGAGCCTGCTTCAGGCCCACTGAAGAGCAGCAGGCCCCCTCCCTCCAGCAGCCTCCCCTGGATGAGGGACCCTAAAGGAGGCCTTTCAGGAAATTATCCCCTGCCATCTCTCCCCACCCCCTCCTCCCAGCCAGGCCCAGCTGGATCTCATCTTTACCTAACTTAGTGTGGTGACTGGACTGGGAGGTTTCACTGGTATGAACTACTCCCTATAACTACAGCAACAACTGTAGTAATGGGCATTTATGTAATATTTTAAGATTTCGAAAATGCTTTGCAGTTATCTCATTTGGGATAGTTAGGTAGCAGAAGGGGACACAAAGAACCTGAATGATAGGGGGTATTATCATTGTTTTACAGGTGAGGAGACTGTGGCAGGCAGGGTTAAATGACTTGCCCAAGGTCACTAAGTGACTAGCCCAAGGCTAGTGAGTAGGGGCTGAATTTGAACCCAGCTCTTCCTGACTAGCCACAGGTCTCTGTGCCACCCCCTGGTGACCAGTAACCCTGCACATAGGCACCTCTGCCCATTAGATCTGGGGAAACCACTTGCTGGGCTCCCCAAGCCAGATCTCCTTGATGCCTAGGCCCGCTCCACGTGCTTCCAAAGAACAGGCCTGATGAAGCAGGGAGTGAACACAGTCCATATCAATTTTCCATTTCTTCTTTAGATTCTCTCTTGAAGGTTATTTTTGTGTCGCCTTCATTTTCAAATACGTCTTTTCTTTTTAACACAAATGACGGAGGTGGAGAAGGCAGTTCGTTGGAGCCAACCAACACATGGACAGGTTGGATGCACATTGTCCACCCCCGGTGGCTCCCACCTCTGCCAGGAAGGGATGGGCGTCGTCTCTTTAGCGGGACCCCCCGAGGAGAGCACCTCCTGTTTATCCTGCTCATGACTGGTGTATATGGAGGAGTTTGTGTGTTGCTGCCCACTGCTCGAGGGCAGGGCTCTTTGTGCCTCCAGCGCTCAGCATAGAGCCCTACACCTGGGAGGTGCTTCATCAAAGCTTGCTGCCTTGATTCCTGGGTCAGGCTTGGTCATTTTACTGAATGCCAAATAAACAACATTCGTTTTCTTTCCCTTCTTAAAAATTTCTGTTTTTGTCGTGTGTGTTGTTTTCTGGGTTCTCACTGGAACAGTTTGTATGTCTTCTCACACTTCTCTGGGTGCTTCATTTCTGTGTACAGCACGATGACATTCTTAACTTGCTTTTGATAGTGAAGAATGGGTGGAAAGAAGAGGGCATTGGGCACCAGGGGACCCAGGGCAGAGAAACGAGAGGGAAAGTCAAAGAAGAGGACAGATGAAAATGTTTGGGGCCTGTTTTTCTGCAAATAGAAGCTGTTCGGTAGAGGCAGAGGGGTGTATTTGTCATGAAGCTGAGCACAGGTCGTGTTGCTCCTTCAATAGGAAGATTTAGTGTGGTATTTTTTATTTTTTAAACAAAGGATTTTTTCCTGGAGAATTTAGTTGAGACAAAGTCATTTCTGGGAGAGCAGTGCTTAAGCTTAGCTTTTTTAAAAATTTCTTTTGATACCTTCTGTTTCTTATGTTAGCCCGTGTGTCTGTCCTCCCAGAGAGCCATCCCATATGACAAATAGGATTTTTTTTTAGAGAGAGAGAAAGTCAACACAAGGATAGATAAATCGAGAAAGTCTGAGCACCTGTGCCCTGGGGGACATGGCTTGAACTTGATCGTCGTGTTACATTGATCTTTTCATTTTTTTGGTGTGGACAGTCTTTCTGCTTTGTAGTCACAGTGGAGGTTGTTTTCTCGGCTCTGTTCGTACAGCTCTGTCCAGGCTTCTCTGTATTCCTCACAAACATCATTTCTTACAGCACAGTAGGCATCTATTATGTTTCCCTACCACATTTGTTTGGTCGTTACCCAGTCGATGGGCATTCGCTTTGTTTCCAAGTCTTAGCTATTACAAAAAGTGCTGCTATCGCTATTTTGGGGTGTGTGGAGAGTTTTTACCAGTGACTTCCTTGTGTGGTAGGGCAGGTAGTGCCACCTCACAGGTCCACCCGCAGTGTATATGTCGGTGCATCCCTCCAACACTGACTGCCATTTTTGGCCCCCTTTGCCCGTTTTCAGGGTTGAGGGGGGAACCTCGGGTTGTTGTGATTTGCATTTCTCTTTATTGGTGATTGTAGCACTTTTTTCATTTTATTTTGCTGTTCTTTTGAGAACTGTCCGTATCTTCAGGCCATTTCATCTATTGGGGAATGTCTGTTTTAGTTTTTAATAAACACAGTAGTACACACACCCATTCATTTATTGTTTCTATACTTGAATACCAAACCCGTCATCAGAGAAGTTTGGAACAAAGATTTTCCCCATTCTTACCCTAGATTGATTAAGGTTGTCTGTGCAGAAACTTTTCAGTTTCAGATAACCAGTTACCTGTTTTAGAGCTGAGCTTTTAAGGAAAGCAGGGCTTTCTCAGATAGGATTCCATTCCAAGAATAAAGATGGGGTTCAGGCCTTTCAAGCAGAGATTGCCTGGTCAACCTTGTGGTGTCATAAAGCCTTGGGCAGAGCATGAGACTAGAGTCTATTAGCCGCTTGACCTTGGGTCATCACTGCCCCTTTGGAGAACTTATTTTTTTCACAGTGGGAATGAGGGAATTGGACTAGATGATCTCCAGAAATCCCTCAGCTCTTTTCTAGGAAGGGTCCAGGACCTCAGAATTAGCAGCCCCCAATATGCAGCTTCTCTCATTTCTACAATAATCCAGGAGCTTCTCTTTCGAGAGGCAGCCTGGTGGGGGTGATGGTGGCCTGGGGAGGCAGGAGAGCCCCAGGTGACACTTCCGCCAGGTAACCCGCTAACTCACTTCTCTCTGTTCCTGTTTCTTCGTCTGTCACGTCAGTAATTTCTGTAGTACATACTTTACAGGGTTTCTGCACAGATCAGATTAGTTTGTGTATTTTGTAAGCCTTAATATTTAAAGCTGAAATATACATACAGTATTTGCTTTCAAAAACATCACTTGGAAGTGACCTTATCTGCCGTGTTGAATGGTTAGATTGTCTCTGTCACCTGCTGAGTGACTTCATTTTTCACGTTGGCTTTTAGAATGTGGAGGTCCCTGTGCTCTCGCCTCCCCCGCCCTTTGAGAGGGTGAGCAGTGTGCCGTCAGTTGTGCGTGTGAAGCCAGGCAGAACAGGAAAAGTCCTTGCTCCCTCCTCCTGGAGACACCAGCAGATGCCCTGCCCTCCTTTTCATTGGCCTTGGGCTTAGCAGAAGGTTGCATTTGGGCTGTGGGCATCCTGCTGCTGCTGGGCTGCCGAGGGGCCTATTCAGGAGCTTGTGAGAAAGGTGCTTAGTGAGCAGGAGAAGATAAAAAAAGAATGACCTTTCCTCCTTGTTCCTCAGGTTGGTCGTTACTAAGCAAAAGTAAGAAGCCCATTGTGCACCATAGTGAGTTCTATCAAAGAAGTCCAGAAAGTGCGTTTAGTGCTCACTCCTGGGGCTCCAACTTTTGAAGAAACATTAGTCAGTAAACATTGAGGAAGCCCCTACTGTGTTAAGTGCTGAGGATACAGGGAAAGCTAAAAGCCCCCTGCCCTTAAGGGGCTCCCGGGCAGAGGGGAGCCCTGTGTGAAGAAGCGCATGGATGAGCCATAGAAGGGTCGGTTGTATCAACAGCGGCTTCCTGTGGAAGATGGGCCTCTAGCTGGGACTTGGGGGGGAGGGGGCGCGCTCCAAGTATGGGAGAGAGCCGGAGCAAATGCCAGGAGTCAGGAGATGGAAGAGCAGTGTCACTGGATGGAAAAAATACGTATATGGGGAGAGGGCCAAATCATGCAGGACTTGGAGCACCCCTGGATTTTGTATTTGATCCTGGAGGTGATGGGGAGCTCCTGGCTTTATTGGAGAGGGAGTGACATAGATCTACTTGGGCTTTAGAAGAATCCCCCGCGGGCTGAATTGGAGGAAGGAGACCTGAGACAGCCTTGGGGTGGTGGCATCTGTGGGTTCCTAGATCTCTATGAAGGGGGATAGCCTCCAGAAATAGGCCCTTTTTCACAACTGTGTTCCCCCTCTCCACCCGTCAGGGTTGGTGCTACCAAAATGCCCCATCTGCTGCGGGCATCTCTTTGGTAATACTCTGGCACTGGTTTTGAGAGGCTCAGGAGACGTTTCTTCTGGAGCGCTTGAGGACAAAGGGTGCTGCTCCTGCTTAGGGTGAAAACAGCTTTTGAAGGACTCCTGAGCCCTCCTCTGAAGCCCTCACCTTGTCAACTAGGGATTAGAAGGAAACTGGAAGGATCCAGTCTTCCTGCAAGAGCACCTGGGAAGGGCAGCTTCAGCTCACCTTGTCCAGTGATCCTCAGTCGTTGGGTTCTTTGGTTTGGTTTTGGTCACTCCTGTCCTCTCATTCTTCCTACTGGATCTCAGAATCCTTCCCAAGAATCGGGTGAGCTAGGTTGTGGGGGGTGAGGGCCGAAACATGCTTGTCCAGGTGTGCCCAGTTGGGGATGAGCTGGGCCAGGAAGGAGCTGCTGCCAGCCCTGGCCCTGCCTCTATTGGGATCTGGGTTGCTTAGAGTGAAACTCTTTTTGTTTATTAAGCTAAATGCATTGAAAACAGTTGCTGTGCCTGTCCCTTTCCCATTTTATGGGGAAGTGTTTATGTTCAATCTGCTTCCACAAGAAAGGTGGGGATTTTTAAGTTTTGATGTTTTTCTTTTTAAGATCTCTGAGCTCATCACCTGAGGTGAGCAGGTAATTCGGGTCTTCAGGCTTTTTTCCAGCCGTTTGGTTATCCCTTCAGAAACCTAAAGAGCTAGTCACTTGATGTTCTTGTTGGGTCATAATCAACAAGCATTTCGTAAATGCCCAGTCTGTAAACCAGCTCCAAGACAAAAACCTAGCAGGTCCTGTCCTTAAGGAGCTTAAATTCTGTTGTATGGAGATTATATATGGCTGTCTTTCTCTCCATCTCTGTCTCTCTCCTTGTGTGTATGTCTCTCTCTCCCTGTCTTTCTCTATGTGTGTCTGTCTCTCGCTATTTGTGTGTCTCCGTGTCTGTCTCTCTCACTGTTTCTGTCTCTCTCCCTCTCTGTCTCTGTGTGTGTCTGTCTTTCTACTCTGTCTCCCCGTCTCTGTATCTTCTTGTCTGTCTCTCCCTTTCTCTCGCCCTGTTTGTCTGCCTGTGTGTGTCTGTGTCTTCCCATCTGTCTGTCTCACCTGTTTCTGTCTCTTCCTCTCTGTCTTTCTCCCTCTATCTCTGTGTATGTCTCCCTATCTGTCTCTGTCTTCCTTGGGGGAGGGGTGTGGTGGTATGGATATGCTTAGGGAAAAAAGAAATCTATATACCATAAATCAGCTTTTTTAGGGTGGAAGGATGGCTTTGAGGAGTTGGGAAGTTGAGGTGTGCAGACGCACGGAGATAGGGGCTGGGAGGTTGTTGATGAGGACTGACAAGTAGAGCGGTCTGGTTGGCCAAGAAAGGCTTTGAATGCCAGACATCAGAACCTGTATTTTATAGGGAGCCCCTGAGTGAGGGAGTTGGGCTTGGCTTTAAAGATGTCATTTTGCCAGCTGAGTAGAAGCTGTCTTGGACAGGGGATCCTGGAGCCATTGGAGGAGGACGGGTGGGTGGTCATAAGGGCCTCAGAGAGGGCAGCAGTGGGAGTGGAAGAGGAGGAGAGGGAACTGACAAACTGGGCCGCTGGTCCTGTGGGGTGAGGGAGACTGGAGTTATCCTTGTAGCAGGCTGAGCCTCCACTGGGCAGTGACTTCTGGGGTCTCGAATCAGGTGGTCCTGTCTAAGCTGATTGTGCTGGGCAGAGAATAGAAGCCTCAGACCAAATGGCCCCCAGGCTAGTTTGGTCATGCTGAATTCCAAAGGGTGAGGCTTGGTGTGGGCATTCTCTGCACCTCTGAAACAGAAGCGATGACGGCACCCTCCCAGAGGACTCTTGTGTCCTCTTCCTTGGTCACATGAAGCAGATGGTGATTTCAGAGAGGTCCTCCCTGTGACTGGAATGTGTGGTCAGCCCTTTGTTCTTTGGGAATTGTTAGGGTTCCTTCAAAAGTAGCACATCTGCTCTTTTTCTACAAAGCCTTTTGGTAATGTAGCATTTGATAGTATACAGAATTGTTCTGTTACACTTTGCTTCATTTAGAATGTTTCTTTAAATGGTGCTGCTTTGAAATTGCATTGGCATCTTTTTTTGGTGGCAGAGCTTCCTTGCCATTAATAGTTTCTGTGTCACTGAAAGATGATCTTTGCCCTCTATAGAGGAGGAGGCATGGGCGCATTAATCAGGAACAGATTGGCTGTTCTGGGAGTCAGCTCGGCTCTCTCCTGTGCCGTTTGGATTGTCTCGTGTTAGATTCAGATATGTTTAAGGGTGACCCTCAAGAATGAGGCAGCCATCACTAGCTGGGTTTTCTGGTGATCTGTCTTCATAAATGTGATTCAGAGCAGCAAATTTAATTCTCTTTTCAGGAGGAACTTTTGGACATTAAAGAACGCCCTCATTCTAAACAGAGGCCTTCGTGCCTTTCTGAAAAGTATGACAGGTATGTTACCGTTTCAGTGTCTCTTAGAGAAATTTTCTTGCTGTGATTGTCAATTAAGCAGTAATTTCATATTTCTAGTTTTGGGGCAAAGGAAGGGTTTGTGGGGTTAGGATTCTTATTTGGATTGCCATGAGAGAGATCTTTGTACTTATTAAGAATGAATATTCAGTCTGCAACCTCTTTAATTGTCTCTCTCTCTCCCCTTCTCCTTCCCTCCCCGTGTGTGTGTGTGTGTGTGTGTGTGTGTGTCTCTCTCTCTCTCTCTGCCTTTGTCTCTGTCTATCTCTGTTTGTCTCTCCTGTCTGTCTGCCTGTGTCTTTCTCTTTCTTTCTTTCTCCCTCTGTATGTCTGTCTCTCCATTTTTCTCTCTCGCCCTGTCTCTCCTCATCTCCCACTTGCCCTGTCTCCCCCGTGCCCCCCCCCCCTCTCTTTCTCTCTCTCTCTCTCTCTCTCTCTCTCTCTCTCTCTCTCTCTCTCTCTCGTGGTCTTTCTCTCTCTGTCTCTCTCCCTCTGGGGGAGTGTGTGTCTGTCTTTCCCTCTCGGTCCCCCTCTCTGTCTCTGCCTCCTTGCCTCTCTCGTTTCTCTTCCTTGCCCACTTTGGGATAGCTTTTATCTACCACTGCATCAAATGTGAACCGTTTGAATGCAGCCATGTATTTTAGGTTTTAATACACAAATACTGTGTTTGCTGGTAATTGCCAGATGCTTCCATAGATCACTCCTCCCCTGTTTCCTGCAGGGAGGCCCCTTTGTGCCTCAGTGTTACTCTATCCTGACCCCTTGCTTTCTCTTGGCTGCTTGTTGAAGATAAGGAGTTCTTTCTTCCCCAGTGATGAAAACAGACCCCAATGAAAACTTTGATTTTTCCACTTTGCATCAAGCACAGTTTTTTCTGGAAACTTTGAAATGCCTCTCCAGATTTAGACCTGGGCAGTGGGGGCTGCCTCGGGGGGAGAGTGCTGGACCTGGAATTAGGGAGGCCTGAATTTGGATCCAGCCTTGGATACACATTACTGAATCTCTTTAAGCTTTAGTTTCTTCATATGTGACATGAAGATACCAGACTTGGGAGGGAACACCTGAACAGACATCACAGCTGGCTTAGTTAGTAACCTAACATGTGGGGAGCCATCTCTAATGACTGAATAGAGCCAGTGCTCACCTCTGCTCTGCTGGTTAGCCTACACTAGCTAGTAAGCAGACTTTTCCCCCAAAGAAGGAGAGGAAATAAGTCATAAATGAGTGTGTGTCCTTAAGTGTGGTCAGTGGGTCTGGCTAGCTGTGTGGTGGGCTGTGGGAAAGGCTGAGCTGGAGGTGGGATTTCCTGGTGGCCTTTGGAGGAAGGGGAGGCCTTAAGTGTGTGCTGCACCCTAAACTTCCCTGGCTAGTGGGGAGCACAGCAGAGACCTTGAGAGAGTTGGGTGAGGGGGCAGCTGTGCAGCCTCCATGACAGCAAAGCTGAACCCACCACAGCTAAGGAAGATGGGGGCACTGGGGCCACAGGGCACAGGGCCCAAGGTGCCAAACCCAGCATTCATTTCACTGCCCTCCCCTGTCCTTAAACCATTTTACAAAGAAAGCCTCAGGACAGTGTGGACCAGCTTCTTCGTGGGAGGTTTCACAGTTAGGCTGCCTTTCCTTGGTGTCATGACTCAGACATTTTCCCTTGGCCTGTAGCGATGGCGTCTGGGATCCTGAGAAGTGGCATGCGTCTCTTTACCCAACCTCAGGGCGAAGTTCTCCAGTAGAAAGTTTCAAGAAAGAACTGGACTTGGAGCGACCTCCTCTGATGCGGAGGACAGCGGGTAAGAGCCTTTTGGCGAGGCAGTGGCAACCGGATGCCTCTGTCCCCAGTGGAACCCCTCTATGTGCTGAAGTGGCCTCATTGGAGGGAGAGCCCAACTCAGTGAAACCACAGAGCCCTGGACTAGCTGAAGCAGGAAGTCATTTCCACCCAGTGTTTCTTTAAAGGAGGAGCTCCTTTTTGGCTCATGAGGAAGCCTTTGGGACCCCTTCCTTTGTGGGTTATGTTGATCGTATAACGGAAGAAATGCTCAGGTTCAGTATGAGGTTAATAAACATGAAGATGGGATGGTGAAATGAATGTACAGCACTCTTGGGGCATGGTGGCCCCCAGATTTTCCTTCTAGGAAATGTTTCTCTCGTTTGGGAAGCCATCCTGTCCAGTTAGCTCTGTGTGAATCGTTCCTGTAACTCAGAGGCTGTGCTTGGCTCCGTGGTGGCCAGGGTTAAGCCTCATTCCTGGAGTAGGCCAGGGTGTGGAGAACCCTCGGCCCAGATCCAGCTCAGCAAATAGTCTGTGCCTTTGAATCCCCTTTACTGATGCTGTGATAAAGGGTACCTTAAAGCAAGATCCCTAGATGGTGCCATGCTGGAGTTTGACCACCAACAGGCCATCAGAATCTTGGCCCATCTTCCCCTGAGCTAGAAAAGAGGCACTCCAGGTAAAACCTCCTTTGAGAAATAGCCTGTTAGATCCTATACATGATTGCACGCCACCATGGGGGAGGGGGGGAAGGGAGGGGAGAAAATCTGAAACTCAAGTGATTGTGGAACTGAATCTTGTAAATTAAAAGTAAATGAGTAAATAAAAAAAAAAAAAAGAGAAATAGCCTGTTAGCGTCATGATCACAGGAAGGAGGCTTTCCTCGGCGAGCTGGATCAACGTCTGGCAATAAAAGTAGACACTGGGAAGACTAGAGCTGGTTTGAGCCTTAACTATTGGACCACGACACTTGTTTGTTAATGGTACAAGTTTCACAGACTAATTATGAAAATGAGTCATTTTTCTACAGAATGTTCTTGGGAAGAAAGGCAGTCTCTGTGCTGTCTCTTTACTTAGAATAGAAAGTTTAGGGGCTGCTAGGTGGCGCAGTGAATAGAGCACTGGCCCTGGAGTCAGGAGGACCCGAGTTCAAATGTGGCCTCAGACACTTAACACTCACTAGCTGTGTGACCTTGGGCAAGTCACTTAATCCCAATTGCCCTGCCTTCCCCCCTCCAAAAAGCAATAAATAAATAAAATAGGAAGTCTTCATGGATTTTTGACCAATGGTAGCCCTGCTTTCCCCTCTTAAGTCCCCATAGATAGTGCCTTGGCTATGGCCAAAGCTAAGATCCTTTTTATTTTTTTTTACAGATCCCAGAGAGCGGGTAAAAGAAGACGATTTAGATGTTGTTCTGAGTCCCCAGAGACGCAGTTTCGGAGGGGGCTGTCACGTCACAACCTCCGTCAGCTCCCGGAGATCAGGGAGCCCCTTGGAAAAGGACAGTGATGGGGTCCGCATGATTGGAGGCCGGAGGATCGGCAGTGGAAGGATCATCTCTTACAAAGACCACCGAAGTGGGGATAAGGACTTGAGGGAGTGCAGAGACCGGGAGAGAGATTACAAGGACAAGCGTTTCAGGGTGTGTTCTTTCATAGGTGACCAAGGGGGTGCCACTGTCTGGAGGGTGGGCCTGGGCTGGGGCAGCTGGAAGGAGCAGAAAGAGTGGGGGGGGGGGTTCACTCTGGAATGCCTTTGGTCTCTTTTCTTTTAGAGAGAATTTGGGGACAGCAAACGCATCTTCGGGGAGCGCAGGAGAAATGATTCCTACACAGAAGAGGAGCCCGAGTGGTTTTCAGCTGGACCCACGAGTCAGTCCGAGACCATTGAGCTCACTGGTTTTGACGACAAGATTCTGGAAGAAGATCACAAAGGGCGGAAGAGAATGAGACGACGAGCCCTGTCTGTGAAGGAAGGTAAGTTCCCTTGTCAGGTGGCAGGAGGGGTGTGCACATAGATGCGGCATTCCCCTTAAGGGACTGTGGGGGGAAAAGCAGATGAAATCTCTATCCCAGGAACAGCAGCTCTTTGGTTAGCACAAGCCTAGCCTCGCTTTTCCTGAACCAGGCCTTGAGGGTGATCACCTTTGTGGGGGAGCATTCAGAGCTGGGAAAACCTAATCAGCACCAGTTCAGAAGCTAGCTCACTAAGGACCTGTCCCCTGAGCCCCGTAGTCCTGCTCTTGCTTCGTTCTGGGCCCCTATCTGTCTCTAAGGAAGGCAGCACCTCAGGGCATCAGGAGCTCTTGATGTGTCACTTTGGTCACTAAGTGTCCTTGATTTGGGCCTCACCTCATCTGAAAAGCTGTGGTGGGTGGATGACCTTCAGAGGCCCTGCCATCAGCCCTCTGGCTTATCCTCTGGACCCATGTGTAAGAACGTTGAGAGCTCTAAGGGACAGCAGCAAAGGGCAGCGACTTACTTGCCCAGGGCTAGGCTTTGAACTGAGACCCTTTGGTCACATCATAAAGCATGGAAGCTGGAAGGGGGACCTGGGGCATCTAGTCCAGCCCACACGTCCCTGGCTGGTATGGGGAAGACATGACAATTGGATCCTTCTTTTTGTGGGAAGTGGGAGGCATTTGATTTGACCAAACTCTCTTCACTATCCACCATCCAGAAAACCTTTTCTCATTTTATAGTTCTGAAAGTTTTTATCAAACTTGGTCATGTTTGATAAGAGATGAGAATTTGTGTCCAAGATCAGGGTCTCTTAAGGGGAGAAACAGACCAGTCTTGTGTGGTTTGATTCCCTGGTTGAGCTGTCAACTCCACGATGGCCGTGTCTTCTTTATCTTGGGGCCAAGATGGTTCTAAACTGATGTTCTTCTGTATTATTACATCTGATTGATTCTGGATGATATATGGAAGAACTGATCACAGTAGGGATGCTCCTACCCTGGTGTGGAGAGGAGGGAAACCTGGGTCCCCCTAGTCATCAATCTTCAGGGTAGCCTCATTGGACCCCTGACATTTCATATATTGGCAGGGACGTTAGAACAGAGACTGGGGAGACGGGAAAGCTGTGGTGAAGGGAGCTTAGGGGAGGAGAGGGTCCTAGCTGCCTTTACTGTCCAGATGTCGGCAGAACGATTGCCGACCTAACAGAGGGACTCCCATGTGGGCGCCTCTGGGCGATGGACACTCAAGGCCCGAGCATCCCCAGACAGTTTGCAGGTGCTTCTTGCTCCTCATTGACCCCGAGGCCCCCTCTCCAAACTTCCCAGTCTGAGCAGTTGGCCGACCTCTGCCCCCTCGGCTTTCTCTTGGCTGTTATGACTCGGTTCTTCTCTGTCTCCACCTCCTCCCCAGTTCTTGCTGGAGAACCTAGGACTCTTCTGTCCATGCCCACACATCCTTTGCCCCCCACAGACTCCATGCAAAAGGAGTGAGCTTTTTTGTACATTCCTGTGTTGTCACTTTAATGTTTGGTTGATAGGTGCCTAATGGAATTAGGTCCATAGAGGACTGGGCTGGAGAAAAGGCAGATTGCAGTGACTCTTGGCCTCTCGTGTCCTTAATAGCAGCACTCTCTACCGACATGTACCTAGCTCTTTTCTCCTTCGCTGATGACTAATTATTGCTAGGAAAACTTGTTCCATTAAAATAAGACTTTGAAATGTGTTCTTGCTCTTCTCAGACTAATGCATCGATGCTTGGAAGGGGTAAACTGGCAGTGAATTACAGCAACAGCATCACCTAATGCCTTAGAGATGTTTTTTCCTTAATAACGAGGTTGTCTGTGCTAGTTAAACAGTAATGCCAGAAGCCATTAGATCACAGCTTGGTGCTCGGGCCTCCTGCTCTATAAGATGGGTGTTTGGAGGGAGCTCCGTGTTCCCTGTGCCGTGTCCAGAAGCAGCTTCCCTCCTGGGCCCTCCCTGGCCTTCACAGGCCGTCCTTCGGTAAATCTTGCCTGCCTCTTTTGTTGATACTTGTGCTCTCCAAACAGATGACTCTCCCATACTGTTGGGCTTCACACCAAGGCTGCTTTCTAGGCAGGATCAAGCTGGGCCAGAAACGCACACGCACTCTTTGCTGGGGCTTTTTTGATTTTATTTTTAAACAGCAGCAGGTTTAACCACCACCACAACAAAGCCATTTGTTTGATCAGAAAATCTTCCAGTCTCACTGTCTTATAAAAAAAGAAAAGATGTAGATGTTTTTCTTTTGCTTAAAACAGAAGTCCTAGCTAGATAGACCGGTTCTTATCTTTTTGAGAACTACAAGGCAATCACGTTTCTTCGTTAACTCCAGTTTTTGTCCCCTCTTGTATGAAGGGATGAAGGGGTGGGTCCCTTACCCAGTGTCTGTAACATGAATACACCACAACTCTCCTCCACGGTAACCTGCCTGCCTCCTCTGTCTGACCCTCCCACCCCCAGAGCATGGTTTTGGGGAACCGGTTAAAACAAAGTGAGCTATGCCAGGCAGTGGAAGGAGCATTGGATTTAGGGTTGGAAGACCTGGACTCGGGGTCTGCCAGGCAGTGGGGGAGGGGAGCATGGTCTACCTGGCACCCAGGGCCCAAGAACTTGTGTCGAGTCCTAGCTGTGCTGCTGGTGAACTCTGGGCTCTGTGCCTACCAGGGGCTGGTGTTTGCACTCCCCCTTCCTCAGGGCCATTGTGGAGAGTGCTTGGCTCCAGGCCTGAACTGTTCTCCTGGACCACCTCCCTGTGCCTCCATTTCCCCTGTGATATGGATGTGATACTTGTGGCTAAGTACAGTGAGTGAAGTACTTTGTGCATGCTCTAGACATGTGAGCTGCTTTATTATTGCAAGTGGATAAAATTGGCAGTGTTGATTTCCAGGGCCAGAGAATTCATCCAGGTGGTCAGGGCCTGAACCCATTAGGGGAAGGAGGCAGTGTGAATAGACTGTGGTGCTTGGCTTTTTTGTTGTGTGATGGGGAGGCCCATCACATCCCCTCAGTGCCCCTCAGTACCTCCTCGGTACCTCTTAAGCAGGGCCTGAGGGCTTGTTTCTAAGTGACTGATTCACCTGTGTACTAATGATGCCGAATTGCAAAGAGTGTGTGGATTCATTTGGAAGTGATCAGTCACCATCTCTTCCCCATTCCCATCCCCCCAAAAAACACCCTTTTAGGCTCAGATACACAGACTCTGGTATGTGGGGAGGAAGCCCCTGTTCAGCACCTTGGAGGGTCACTCTTCCATATTTATAAGCAGGTTAGTGGGTATACAGTGACGTCTGGAAAATACCGGATCAGGATTTTTCCTAGATCTTCAGCCTTATGTGTAGGGATGGTAGTGCTAGGTCTTGCAATGACCTGAGGGTGACTTGATTTTTGGCTTATGTCTTTACATGCCTGTTTATAATGAAGTCTAGAGTTTGCAGCTCTGACTGCTTAGAATTCTTGCTTAAATTTGTATAAATGAGAAATATCGGAGATTTGCCCATCTTTGGTGCAGAGTCCCTAGGCTGCTGACTCTGGAAATCAGCTTTCTGCTAGTGGTGTAGAGTGTGCCAGGTGAAGCGGAGTTTGTTCTCTGCCTGCTTGTGAAGTGCTGACCGGCCCGAGGGGAGCGCTCCTGGACGCCTCTCGAGCCTGCCTGGGCACCTTGCACCCTGTCTTGCTCTGCTTGTGCTGGGAATGTGGAGTAAGCTGCACCTCGGTGATTAGATCTGATTTTTGTCCTCGTGGTTTTGCCTTAAGGAATAGTTTCAGAATTCAATGGAGGCGTGGCGGAAGAGGACGAAGTGGAGGTCATTCTTGCCCACGAGCCCGCTGCAGATCAGGAAGTGCCCAGGGAAGCAGCGCTGCCCGAACAGTCGCCAGGAGAATTTGATTTTAATGAGTTCTTTAACCTTGATAAGGTGCCAGGCCTGGCCTCGGTGAGTGAACCCGCCCACGTGGCTACAACCACATGGTAACGCATCCTCTTTGAGCCCCTGTCCCATATGTTTTTCATAATGTGGATGTGGTCTGTCTAGTGCAGCGTTTCCCAAACCTCCTTCCTTGCAGCCCTGGTGTTCTGCATGCTGCCCTCACGGGTGCCCTGGGGATGGTGGTGACTATCACCGGGAGGGGCTTTGGCTTAACTCTGCCTCAGGTCTCACTGCCTCACCACAGAACGCCCCCGTTCCCCAGCATTTATGGGCCCCATCGGTGCATTTCAAATCCGGGACTGCTCCAGGGCCACCCCCTTTTGGGAAGCGCTGGACTAGCCTTTGCAGAATGTCCCCTCTCAGCCTCCCCCACACTTCTGTTACATCTTTGTTTTGTTATGCTGTTGCTTCGTTTGGGCTTTTGGAGTATTTGTACTTACTGTGAGACCTTTGCTAGCAATAGAATAGTCATTTTCAGTGCTGTTAGACTCTGCTTGTTTGAGTTAGTTTATATTGATGGGTTTGAAGTTATAATCGGGCCTTCTGTAGGTGGAAGGTTTGTAGCCCAAGACGAGAGAATACTGTTGACCTGGACTATAATCTAAGAGTCCTCAGATCCCAGACTTTGCTTGGATTGGCGGCCTTGTGTGGTTCCAGCAACATCCAGTGCAAAGGACTGGGTGCTTGCTCTCCATGCCCATGCCTTTCACAGCCTTGACAGGTTAGTCACCTGCTCTGCTACCTTGACCCTCGCCCTCTCCTAGGGAAAGAAAGGAATGTAGGGATGCAGTCAGAGCCTACCCCTGGAATCCCCTCTTTCTATCACTGATAGCCTGCTGTGATCCAGCTGCCACTCCTGTGGCAGTGAAGCTCCGCCCTGAGCGTGGCCCCAGCTACACATCAGGTGATTTAACTGGGAGCTCTCCCTGGGGCCTAGTTACCTGGAGCTGGAAGGGTCAGACAGAGGATACCTGGCTTCCTATTGGGGTGTGAAGTCTCCCCTGGCGGCCCACGGCTAAGAGAGATCTGGGGGGGGAGGGGGCCTTTTGTGATGCAGAGGAGAAGGTGGATCTCCTTAGGTTGAAGATCTATGTAACCAGAAGAAGAGTCTGCTGGTTTTCTATCACCCTCATTCCCACACATGACCATTCCCCAAAGCAGAAGAAAAGGGTGTCAAAGGGGAGGAAGCTAGCCAGTATCATCCGGGCACCAGCATCTGTCCCATTCTGCTCTTCCAGGAAGGGGGTGGAATCTGGTTTTCCTCTCTGGGGCCCGATGTGATCGGCAGGCTTAGTGTCGGGTTGTCTCCAGATAGGTTTTCTGGCTCTGCTTGCCTCACCGATTCACAGCTCTTCCCTTCTTCCATATCTTTGTTCTTCCTTCCCATCACACATGTGCATGTTGATAGCCAGCAGTGGAGAGCGAAGACCGGTCTCTTTCATTTGATCCTCATGTTGCCCCAGGACCCCACAGCCAGCAAGTGTCTGGGGTTGGATTTGAACTCAGGCCTTCAGACTCGGGAGGTGGGGAGCAGAGGGCATAGGGGGAGAGGCCAGGCTCCGCCTGAGCTGTTTATCGTGGGGCTGGTTTTTCTGTCACCAAAATCATTGGTCTCAGCTTCCTTTTCTATTTGCATCCCACTGAAAACAGTGGGACTCTTTCATTTCAGCCATTGCATGGCTTTGCTGGACTAGCATCCCCAGCTGAGCCTCGTGGGGAGCAGGAGGGTCCTTCTAGACAGTCCCCTGCCCTTCTTGGGTGCAGAGGCATTGCCAACAGCGTCCTTGTCCTCCAGGCTTGGCTCTGCTTGAATCATAGACGGCTTCCAAACAAGATTTCTGGAGATGGTCCTTTGTTGTCTTTTAGATAAAGTAAAATGACATGAAAGGGAGAAGCACAGTCCGGCCCAGCACAGCTGTCTTGTGATGTAACTGAACCACTGCTTCCCACCCATAGCAGGATGCCAGTGTTGGCCCCACTTGTGGGCGTCCAGGTTCCCTTCCTCCACCCAGAAGTGAGTTTGTAGGGACTCAAGGGGCTTTGCGGGCCCCGGTGCTGCTTTAGATAAAGAAACTGAGGGAGGGGCAAGGCCGACACTGGCTGGAGCAGGGGACCCTCCTGGGGCTTCCAAACAGCACAGGCTCTGAAGAGTGGCCCCCAGAGCCTCCTTGGAGGCAGGCCTGCTAAAAATCTCTGTGATTTATCTTATTATGGCATCAGAGATGATTCCATGAGAAATGGAGAAGAAATGGAGCTTGTTAGTCTTGCACAAGTTTAAGAATTTAGCCCCCAGGAGATAAGACCTCAGAATATGGGAGGACGAGAGCTCCAGGCTGAGCTTCTAGTGTAGTGTGGACCCACCCCCTCACGGCCCAGGAGCCCATGCCTACGGCAGGCGGAGCCTGGGTGTCTGGCCCGAGGAGGCCCCGAGCCTCAGCTGGGGGGTCTCCTTTAGGGCAGAAAAGGACCAGCTTTGTGCTCGCACCCTTCATTCCTCCTTCCCCTTAGACTAGAACATTCAGTCATTTTTCAGTTGTGCCAGCTCTCCAGGCCTTGCCGGGCTTTTTTGGATTATTAAGCGACGCGTTAGAACAATCAGATGGATGGACTTGAAGCTCTTGGCTCCCTAGGCTGGTACGAGGCTGGGTGGTGCCTCCAGTGCCAGACCTGGGTTCAAATCCTACCTCGTGCACTGAGCTAACAGTTTGTGTGACCCTGGGAGTCCTGCGCATCAGTTTCCTTATCTGTTAAATGGACACTCTTAGTACCTAGTTCCCAGGATTCTTGTTAGGATCAGATGAGATGAAGTCTGTGAGTGCTTGCAAACCTTAGAGCACTATATGAATGCTATTTTCATTATAGTTAAAACTGTGTGACCCTGGGCTAGTCACTGAACCTCTCAGCCTCAGTTTCCTCATCTGTAAAATGAGCACACCCATTTCTCTCCCAGGGTTGTGAGGCCCCATGGGGAGGCTGCTTGTAAAGTGCTCAGCAAACCTTAAAACAGCAGTTCTCAACCTGTGGGTTATGTTCAGTTTGTAACAATGAAAATACATCCTGCATATCAGATATTTACATTACGATTCATAACAGTAGCAAAATTACAGTTATGAAGGAGCAACAAAAATAATGTTATGGTTAGGGGTCAGCACCACCTGAGGAAGGGTGTGGCATTAGGAAGGTTGAGAAGCACTGCCTTAAAACATTGTGTGAATGATTACTGCTGCCGCATTAGGGGTGGCACCTGTGGACCTGTAGGACGTGGCCAGTGACCACTAAGGTCTGGGAATTTGCACAGTCTGGAAACTTGGTGTATAGTTTCGCTATTAGATCTTAATTGCAAGGTAAACCTCTCAGTACAAGTAGAAAACAAAATCTGAGTTTTTAGTCGCTTCTTTGAGAACCAAGTTTCTGCTTTTTGTTGGAGGGGGGCTGGAAGGTGTCTTGAATGAGCATCATACGTATGTAAGCCCTCCCTTCTCCCCAGCCCTTTGTACTCATTTTAGTTGGCATGATCCAGGGCTAGAGATGGACTTTCTGGCCTTCAGAGCTTGGTCTAGTAAGAGCTGAGTAACTGTTCAGTTTACTCTTAAGTAATATAAAGGGTGAAAATCTGCCCAAGATGGGAGGTTTGGGGTTTGTTGTTGCTTTTTGTTTTTTTTTTTTAGTTAAAAATAAAGCAGCGTTTAATGTACTTTAGATCTTCTGGCCATGTGTCCCTTAAAGATGGGGTGTTAAAGGCCAGTTCAGAAACTTGAGTTTCATGAATTAGCTTGTGAGCAGATTACACAGTTGTTTTGAATTCAGCTTCTAGAAAATACCTCAGTAATTTTTCTGAAGGGGAGAGGGCAGATTAAAATGGCCCTTTTCCCCCTTCGGTTCTAACTGGCCAAGCCATTTCATACTTGCAGCCCCCTCCTTCCAACTCCCTTTTGTGACAAAGATGTGCAGTTAGGGAGAACTGCCTGGCCACTGTGGGTGACTGTAACCTGTCACCTCTCTTCATCCTTGGTCTTCTGAACTTAATCGAAATGGCATTGATCCAAATTCTGGAGTCTCCTCAGTTCTCTTCACATTGTATGTTTTTCTTACAAATGTCCCCAAGTTTTTCTGAGTTTGTATTTGTCACTTACAATGGTTCAGTAATCTGTGATCTTCACATGCCATGCTCTGTCCAGTGGTCTCCCTAGCTGATGCTGCCCCCACTCAGTTTACCATTTTTACCACACACACTCACACTCTCACACACACACACACACACACACACACACACATGCATGCATGCTTCTATGAATATTTTATCATGTAGGATTTTTATTTGATGACTCCCTTGGCTCAGTGGTCTCAGTAGTGGGACCACTGAACAGCTCAGTGATTTTACTCACATTCCAAATTAGTTAACAAAATGATCGAATCAACTTGTAGCTCCACCAGTTCTGTCCTTGCTTCCCGTCTTTCCCACAGCCCCTCCTACATTTCTGTCTCTTGTCATCTTGGCCTGTCTTCAGTTTGAGACGGGATTCTGAGCCTATTTCCTTCTCTCTCATTAGTAACTCTGAGCATTCTCTCATAGGGCTCAACCACTGGCTGTAGGTGTTTCACGGCCTTTGGCCATTGATCCTTAGGAAGAGCCTTTGTGCTCAATTTGTAAATTCCCTGTCTTGGCTGGATGTCAGGTCTCTCTGAGATGTTTGCGAAGAAGACTTTTCTGCCATTCCAGCCATCTTTCTTTTTGTCTGTACAGAAGCTTTTTAATATTACAGAAAGTTTGAGGAGTTTTTTGTGACCACTTTTCCTTGTTGATAA
This sequence comes from Pseudochirops corinnae, assembly GCA_028646515.1. Lineage (NCBI taxonomy): Eukaryota > Metazoa > Chordata > Mammalia > Diprotodontia > Pseudocheiridae > Pseudochirops > Pseudochirops corinnae. Next base: position 347,489,994 of record CM053587.1, on the reverse strand, counting down.
GAACATTCCCTGTGACCATTGAGACCCTTCCATTTTCCTCCTTTACTTCGGTTTTCTTTGGGGATGATTGCCATACAAAGTATAATACCTGCTTTTATAAACCCAGAGTTGGTTTTCAGTTTGCCCAGCTGGGGTTCTGAAGAAACTTTATCGTAAGGGAAGAATTCTTCCCATTTGCACCCATGCTTGACTCGAGCCACCATGATTCACACAAGGTCTGAGCATGAGCCACGGCGGTTATTCTCATTCCCCAGCACCTTGGCCCCTGCGTAAGGGCGTTCTGCTTAAAATGATGAAGTGGAGCCATAGTCATTTGGCCTTCCCATCTGCCCTCTCTGGGCTCCTCAGCTGGGATGAAGTTGTGGAGCTTTGATGGCTTTGACCTTTGCTGGCCCGCTTTTAGGCCTGGTCTATCTCAGCCCCTCAGTGGTCAGAGCCTGTGGTCCCAGGACGGGTTTAGCTGTAGGGTGCTCCTGGCCCCATATTGGTCCTGATGTTTATAAGCGGCTCCCCTATGATAAATGGACTGCCTGAGGAAACAGAAGATGGAATAAAGGAGAGTTGCCTAAAATGGAGACTTCATACAAGTACAGAGTTGGTGGTTAAGTGTGACCATGTGAGTGCTGCTCAGGAATGAGGTAGCTTCTGGGGAAGAAAAGTAAGTTGTTGGAGAGCTGCTGCCCACGCTCACCTCTGGAGGCAGCGACAGAGTGAGTTCCCTTTCTGGTCTCTGTCTAGCATGACGACTCTTTCCTTTCCTGAGATGGTTCTTTAAAAGTGTTCTTCTCCTGTTTAGATGATAGAAGATGTTCTAGGAGAAGGTTCCGTCTCTGCCAGCAGATTTAGCAGGTGGTTTTCAAATCCCAGTCGATCGGGAAGTCGTTCCAGCAGCCTTGGGTCAACGCCGCACGAGGAATTGGAGAAGCTTGCAGGTAACGTGGCATGTGGTCTTGCTCTTGGGTGGGCCCTGCTAGGCTCTGGTGAGGAGGCCTTCAGTGACACTGGGGCTTTGGAGCCAGTGACCAAAGCCCAGAGTCATGGCTCTTGCTTCTGCTGCCTCTGGCTATGGGAATGCAGCTTAACTTCCCCCACCCTCCACAAACACAGACTGGGTGCTGTTGGTCAGTCTCTCCTTATTCTTGTTCATCCAGGTTTGGAACAAGCAATTCTGTCTCCAGGCCAGAACTCAGGAAATTACTTTGCTCCTATACCGTTGGAAGACCATGCTGAAAACAAAGTAGACATTCTAGAGATGCTTCAGAAGGCCAAAGTAGACCTAAAGCCGCTCCTTTCCAGTCTTTCTGCCAACAAGGAAAAGCTGAAAGAGAGCTGTGAGTCCCCAGAGGAGCAGATGGGCAGGCTTGGTGGGCTACTTGAGGAAACACTTTCTGAAACATGGATCTTAATTGGCATCCTTGCCATGCCAGGCTCCACAGGGGAGTGTGCAAATTGAGACCTGATCTTCATCCTGTGACCCTTTGTAGAGGGGAAGGCTGCTTTAATTAAAGGGAGTGCAAGATGGCAGGGACAGACAAAGCCTGGCAGTAGTACTGTGGAAGGAGAAGATATCTCCAAGCCAAGAGGGCCCTGGAAACTCGATTGATTTGTCCACAGCTAGTGGAAGTTAAATGTTTATGACAGGTGGTGGCTAGGTGGCCCAGTGAAGAGAGCACCAGCCCTGGAATCAGAAGGACCTGGATTCAAATTCACCCCCAGACACTTTATACACTAGCCGTGTGACCTTGGGCAAGTCACTTGACTCCAACTGCCGTTCCTCCCCCTCCAAAAAGCAGCCAAAAAAAAAGTTTATGACAGATCTCTACTATTGTGGTTCCTGATCTGGCTTATCTAAGACTGCTCCCCACCCCCAAGGGCAAGATTTGGGCGAGGCAGGTTTGCCCCTAAGATGGGTCACTGCTGTTGTGCTTGTTTTTCTAACAGGGAGTTGGGGCCTCTTAACCTTGCAGGTTCCCACTGTTGTGGGGAGGACTGGGTAAGAGAACCTGCTACTAATGGCCTGGCATTCGCTGATGGGCTGTTTTGTTTCTCCTTCCCCTCTGCAGCGCACTCAGGGGTTGTCCTGTCGGTGGAAGAGGTGGAAGCTGGGCTGAAAGGCCTGCGGGTAGACCAACAAGGGAAGGGTGGTCTACCCTTCCTGGCTGAGCACTCGGAGGAGGCCCTGAGTGCTGTGGCCGGCTCCCGGCCGCTGGCGAAAGATGGCGACATGTCCGCCTTTAACAAGCTAGTGAGCACCATGAAGGCGAGCGGCACTCTGCCTTCCCAGCCCAAAGTCAATGTAAGTAGTGCACAGAATCTCAATAAATGCTTTCAAAATCTGGGATCTGGAGTATGGTGGACGTTCTTGGTGGGCTCACCGCCGCTACATGGCCAAAGCATCCTCCCCGCTCTGGAGCTGGGCGCCTTCGTGCTGCTGTGTTGTGTGAGGGGGCTCCGGAGGAAGAAGGACGTGTCTGACCTGTGTTCAGGTGGATCTTCATCCATTGGCTGGCGAGTTTTATATCTCCTCTCTCCCTATCCAGGTGGGGCCAACCTCACTATCTCAGACTAGAATCACAGAACCTTTTAAATGTTCTCCTCATGGTAGTAACTTAAGCTTTGGTGGGAATGTCATCGGTGACAGCTGCGTGTTTGTGAGTGTATTGCTAGTATTTGGGGATTAGTGTGAAACCTGAATTTGTCTTTGGGGACCAGCACAGAAACCCAATTTTAGCCATTTGCATGTGAGCAGAGAATGTTAGGTGGTGCATTAATGTACCTTCAGAGTGCTGACCATTTGTACAAAACTGCAGGTGTCAAGCTTGGAATCAAAAAGGAGGTAGCACTGGGTGCAAGGTCATTCGGTCATAGCTGTTGACCAACTTGGCCACCAGCTTCCCTTTTTACAGATGCCAGAGCCATGCTCAAACATGGCAGATACCCATGGGTATCTGAGGACAGAAAAGCAGGCTGACCTCTGGTGTCATCAGCGCTCTCATTGGCCCAGAAGATTACTGGACTCTACGATGGGGCAGCTCTATTCTGGCTAGGCATTTTATCTTTTTCGTTAACAACAGCCTGCCCATGTCATTCAGTGTCACCAGGTGGTGACAGAGGAGGCCGGGACTATTGAAAGCGTGACCACAATACTGAGCGCGTTCCCAGGCCCTCCGGGTGCTCTTGGTGTGCGTGGTTTTCTGGTTGAGTTGAGCGTCTGGGGCAGGGAGGGGTGGGGACATTTAGCTCTTACAGCATCTCGGCCCCCCGCACTGAGAAGGACCCTCATTTGGGAGGTGTCTCTAGCTTGGTCTGTAAAAAGAGCGGCTCAGACTAGTTGGTCTTGGACATTGGATGCACCTCCAAGTTGGCACATTCCCGTACTGCAGTCTCATAGTTGGGCTTTGTCTTTCCTGGTGTGCGTGTCCTGTATCAGTTAATAAAATGGGCTCCCACCCCCTTCTTGAAGGGGTTCATTACAGGAGGACAGTGATCACTCATATTTCTTTTAAATTGCTTACTGTGTGCCCAGCACTGTGCTCAGTCCTCTACATTTGACCCTCTTGACCCCCCTGGGAGGAGGTGGTGTTATAATTCCATTTTGCAGATGAGGAAACTGAGGCAGAGGTGAAGATTTGCCCAAGGTCCCACAGCTAGTAGATGGGGCTGAATTTGAACTCGAGTCTTCCTGACTCCTGGTTCTAGAGCTGTACCCACTGTACCATTTGTGTCTGCCTTTTCTCCAGTGATGGCATAAATGTGAATTCTGATTGAGCCCAGCCTAAGGCGGGGCCTTGGGTAGAGTGGGACTAAGTGGCCTTTCTGAGCTCCCAGATTGTCGTCAATACTTGCATGGCTCCTGAATTTGCATCTTTGCAGTGAGGCAGGCTCTCAGAGAATTCGCTTCTCAGAGTAAGCCCAGAGAGTCAGCTCTGTACAAGTGGGAATTCTTTGTACTTGGATACAGATTTGAATCAAACCATGTGAAGAGTTACAGGCCTAAAGTAACTTTTCTTGGCCACTTCCTCGGTGAGACCCTCTAATTTGTACTTGAATGCAGTCCTCACACCAGCAGGAAAAGCCACCAGCTTTCAAGCTGCATACCTGGGGGGGGGAGGGGAATAGCTCCTTGCTCCCTCCCCCAGGTGAGCACTGTGCTCACTGCTGAGGAATTTGGCTTGGTCAGGGACCCTCTCAGCCCCTTCAGGAGCTCAGAACTTTCTCCATCGCTTTTCCCCTCACGTGTTGGAGTTTGAATGGGGGTGGAACTTGGTTATGATGAATATCAGGAAAGGAAGGACCCGGTTGGCACTCTGGTGCATTGTTTATCTTGGTTGAGAAATGGAGACAAGAGCTTTGGATCGATAAATGTGGACCTCTGTCCTGGGCCCTGTGGGTATCCAGACCCTTACTTGGCTTAAGAGGTTCACGATGCCGGGATCTCTCTAATAGAGAATGAAGTGTAAGTGCCTGGGAGAGTTATGGGTAAAACGCTGTTAGAGAGCTGAGGAGGACAAGGATACAAGGAGATTTGTCCAGAACAGCAGCTGGGAGGTGCTGAGAGCTTGATGGACCCAGTGACATTGGAGCAGGGCCAGGGCGGACGTTCCGTGCCCATAAGGCAGCTGTGTTTGCGTCTGTCACTTGGAGTTCTCTGACATCTGACTGACGCTTGGCCAGACTGAGGGTCTGGGCTTGAATGCTCACTTCGTCTTAGCCCATCACTGCGGGCTGTGTCTGTCTGGCTGTAGTATCAACATTGGAGACAGTGGTGAGTGAAGCTAATAACTTGGGCTGGCATCCACAAATGCTCACCAGGAGGATGACTTTGGGTCAAACCTTCCTCTCCAGTCTGTCGGAGCAGCAGGCAGCCTCATGTGGTGGGTGTGTGTGCATGTGTACAAGAGACACACACACTCACCTCTGTGGGAGAATCCCTGTGATAGCGGATTCGTGCAACTTGAAAATGCCCAACAAAAGTAGAATTGAATTATGGTGAGGTTTGGGTGTGGGGGACAGGGGACGGTCTTTTTCTTGTCTCCCTTGACTTTTAACTTGAGTTAATTATCTGCACAAAGGTTAAATGATGTTTTCCTCTGACTTTTAGCGAAATCTTGAAAGCCATTTGATGTCCCATGCTGAGATCCCAGGGCAGCCTCTCCCTAAGAACATCTTACAGGTACTTCTTTAGAGGCTTATATTCCCATCTCTTCCTGTACATGGACTCCAGTCCCTTTGGGCTGCTTTCGCTTGGTTAAAGCGAGAGGAGGCTTTTCCCCACCATGCTAAGCTCCTGAGATCTGAGGACCTCAGAGATGGCCCAGACCCAGCTCTGTTGGACGTGCCTTCCTGCCACCTGGGCCTTGGATGTTCCACTGACTTCAAGGCTGCTCTCCTCTGAGTCAGTAGTTAGAGACTTGAAGGGACTGTGGCCTGCTGGGCCCAGGCCTGCCTGCTGGGGTGAAGTGCACCATACGGAGTACGGCCAGCTGTGCAGTGCGACAGGTGTAGGGAAGTCTTAGCGCTTTTGTGACGATAGGAGATAGATACTTATTCATAAGGAACTTGATCTTTTCCCCAAGCACATTGTGGGAAGTGCTTCTTGGGCATTCAGCTGGGCGTGGGTGGGTGTGCTGAGCATGGCATTGGGGGCAGAAGCCAGTACTGTTCGTTACTCAGCTCCCCTTTCTGTCCAGGAGCTTCTGGGTCCACCAGTTACAAGACCTGCTTCTTCTCATCTCCTGAGTGGCCTTATGGGGAGCCTGGAGCCGACGGCATCATTGCTGGGCCAGCGAGCCCCCTCTCCTCCCATGTCACAGGTGTTTCCAACTCGGGCAGCCTCTGCAGACTACCTGCGCCCACGGATACCCTCACCCATTGGTGAGTAGGCCTCTGCTCAGATTGAAAACTCTTTAGGCCGTGCCTGCTTTCTCCCTGTGTGGAGGTGAGAGAGGCCAGGGCAGCCTAGAGGGGTCAGAGGCTCCAGGACAAGGATTTTGGTTTGTTACAGCTTGTGTGTTTGTGAGGCTTGGAAGCTAACCCAGTACCTTTCCTCACCAGCACGTGAGGGACATTGTATGGTATAAGTAGCAGTCCATTTGACAGGTAAGGACGTTAAGGCTTAGGCAGATGCAGGGATTTGCTGACTGTCCAGTAAACGCCAGAGCCAGGACTCAGCCCGATTTTTGTTTTTTATTCTTAGTTGTTCCATCATGGCCCAGATTTCTATCACCTTGGCCTCCTCAAGCCTTCATTTTTCTGTAAAACTCCCAGTAAATGGTTATCCTTTCTCTTTGGCTCACACCAGGCCTAAAAGCCTTCTCCCTCACAAGCGAATTTGCAAACACCTCTGGGGAAATGGACGTTCCTTGGCAGGCTTTCTTAAACTTGACCTGTAGTCTGGTCCCAAGTCTGGCCCTGAGGGAGGGTGAAGGAACAAAATGGATCTTTTAGGGGGGAGTGGCTGTCTTGGGCTTGCTGGATTTGTTCTTGGGTACCACAGACTCTGGGTCTGGTCATTTGCAGCCAATGGCCTTCTCACTGACTGGAGGATGAGCTCTGGGGACACAGAAGGCAGACTGAGGCTGTGAAGCTGTCTCTGCCCTCCAGGAGCTTACGTTCTGTGGGCGAGACAAGGGCACAAATATTGATAGATAAAATTAATCCTAGGTAAACGTTGGGCAGAGGGTGGTCTAGAAAGTCATCCCACAGACCTTGGCCGCAGGACAGCCCTTCAGCTCCTTGTGGAATGGGTGGCATAATCACGGTGCATGAGGCGAGGTGGCTCCTGGGTCTGCTGCTCTGGCTGCCCCTTGGCACTGGAGCTTTGCTGCCCGATGCTTGGGGACATCCACCCTCTTGTCCCTACTGTAGAACCTTGAGGGAGGATTTTGATGGTGCGGGGTCAGTTGTAGCACCTGTCACACCCACAGCTCCATCTGACCTCAGTTCTTCCTCATGTTCTGTGCAGGTTTTGGACCCAGTTCTCAGCAGTTGCTTGGAGATCCATTCCACGGAATGCAGAAAACAATAAGCCCTGTTGCTGCACAGGTCAGGCTGAGCTCCTGGAGAAGCAGCTGGCTCGGGTGTCTAGTTGTAGGTCCAGATAGTCTTGCTCTGTCCATCCCCCCAGCTTTAGAGGGTTTAGAGAATTATGCTTGTGTGCAGCCTGATTTGTGCTGGCTCAAGCTTAATGTTGTCCTTAGAAATAATGGAGCATTTTCCATGATGTTAGACCCCGAGGGTGGGCAGTTCAGCCCTGGGCAGGGGTGGGGCACATGGGGGAGGCCTGGGTATGGGGGGGGGCACAGGAGGAAGGCCTGGCTATTGCGGGGGGACACGTGGGGAAGGCCTAGCTATTTCCTGCTCACCTGTTCTCGTCCTTGGGCAGGTAAGCCAGCTGGAGCTGCAGCATCCCGCCCTGGAGGGGCTCAGCCTGCCCCATGAGCTGGCCATGCAGGCAGCCAGCTTTTACCAGCCCAGCTTTGGCAAGCCTCAGATGGACAAAAGCAGAGATGGCTTTAGGAACAGGTACGTTTTTACAGGCACGGGCTGGGATGGGCTGTACTGCCCATCAATAAATGAATTATTGATGAGCTTCTTAGGAGCAGGGCTGGCTTTGTTCTTTGTCCCAGTGCCTGGTCCATAAGTGTTTAGTGAATGATTGTAGACCAGGCTTCTGTGGATACTTGGGGTTTTGATGCATTTGTTAGCACTTGTGTGTGGACTAGGCACAGTGACAGAAGGGAGACCAATCCCTGCCCTCAAGGAGCTCCCATTCTAGTCGAAGTCTGTAGTCTGGGGGGCTTCCTGGAGAGGTGAGGAAAGGGGCGTCTAGGTGTGGGTGTGGTCAGTGGGTAACCTGGAGTGGACAACAGCAAGTGAGTTGGGAGCCAGGCCTGACCCGATGCGTGGGGAAGAGTTGGAAGGCTGCCTGTGGGCAAAAGGGATGCGCTGGTACGAAGTGCCTTCTCATGGGGATGGTCTAGTGCAACTATTGGGGAGACAAAGCAGAGTGAATTGTGGTCCCCCCTACTTTAATGTCTCTAATGTGATGGCACTAGACACGTGCAGACTGATGACTACAGGATGGAGGAGATTGAATGCAGACCTCTTCTGTGTTTTGGGGGGTTTGGAGGGAAGGACTCATGGCAGGCTTAGTGGCACTCTCAGCACAAGGAGGGACAAAAAAGGGACAGGAGGGATTAACGGATCATCTGATTTGGCTGGAAACTAGGGAGAATAGTAGGAGACCAGGTGAGAAGAGCAGCTTGGAGCCAGATTTGGAAAAGCCTTGAATGTCAGACCTTGGTCCTTGGACCTTTCCAAGCTGTGACAAGGGTCTGGATACCTGTGGGAACAAGAGCTGTCATTGGCACCCAACCCCCTGGACGTTGACAGCTAGTCTTCTGCCTTGGGTTGTTTCTGTCAGGCTACGTGTTGTGTCCATCGATGGATGGACGTGGGGATCTCGGCAGTCAGACTCAAAATACACCTTCTGGACCTGAGTGTGTTCTGTGTGAAGTGTAGGATGGTCATTGCTCTCCTTTCTTGCATGGGCAGGATCAGGAGGGCTCTCGAACAAGCCTGGCTTCCTCCTCAGCACTGCTCCCCCTCCCTGAAGGGGCTGCTTTGGCCCCTTTGTTTCTGGAGACGGTGGCTCTTTTCCTGTTGGGTTTGAGACGGTTGATAGAAGGCTGTGTTCCCTGACTCTCCTTGTCTTGTGTGACTGTAGGCAGGGCCAGTAACTGGCTTCTGTGAGCTCCTCCCAGGCCTATTGTCCAAAGTCAGCCAGCAAGCACTCAGCACTTAGGACTGCAGGTCCTGGGCTAACAGCCAGATTTAAAAAAGCAGTCAGGCATGCCCTCAAGAAGCTGCCATCCTGCAGGGGAAGAAAACCTGTCAGCAACCAGGAACGTATGAGATGGGTGTGACATAGGTGAAGGGTCATGTCCGAGGAGAAGACCCTTGCAGCTGGGGAGACTGGGGAAGAGCCTCCTGTAGAGGGAGAATGTTCCTGTCATGGACACAACAAATGGCAGGTGTTTAGAGGCACAGCAAGGAGAGTCTGGAGTGGAGATGGGGAAGGTGAGGAGGCTCGAGCTGGGCAAGAGAGAGCCCGCGATGGTCACCGTGGGGGGAGAAGCTGGAGATGGGACCCTAGGCAGAAAGCACTTCCAGGGGTCCAGATGAGAGGCACCAAGTCAGGTAGAACAGAGAAGGAAGTGTAGATGAGAGACAGTAGCCAAGGCAAGAGTCACCTGCAGCTGGGAGCTTGCTGGTCCCCCCAGCAGTGATGAGGCAGTGCAGAAGACAGAGTTCTGGTTTGGACACAGACACATTGAGCTTATCTTCCACGGGATGTGCAGTTTAGGTGTCTGAAAGGCAGTTGTTGGTGTGAGACTGAAAGTGAGGGCAGGCATACAGGGTGTCCCCAGAAATCTTGGAGCAGTGTTCAGCTATTAAAGCCTTACTGGTTTAAGACTGCCCTCCCCCTGACTTTTGGGACACCCTAGATGGGTCTGAGAGTCCTGGTAGAATTGAATCCACAGAAGCTGATGAGATCACTTAGCAAAATAGTATAGAGGGAGACTAGAAAAGGGCCCGGAAAGCCCTGGAGGACATCCTAGATGAAGAGCCAGGAGAGTGAGGAGACAGGCAGGAGGAAAATATGAGCTAGTGTTGGAGTGGTCCAGAAAAGAGGTGCCTGGGCCCTCTTGAGGCCTCTCTGGGGACTTGGAACCCCCCCAGGGACTCTGAACTTGGCTGTTCTAGCAGCTCTGGGCTAGCTGACAAGTGAGTGTGGGGAAGTCTAGATGCGTCTCTGTAGCATACACAAGCGTGACCAAAGTGAGGGAAGGAATGAGATGGTTGGGGCCATCTGAGGAGAGAAAACTTGGAGCTGGAGATGTCAGATACCTGCAGGTCTGAGGTTGTAGACCTGGGGCGGCTACGTGCTATGGCTGCCTGCTTTTAAAGGAGCAGAGATGAGGTGAAATCCAAGTTCTGGCTCCCCAGGCTGGCCTGTTGCCCCTTTTATCCTGCGGTGCCCAGAGAAGGGCTTCAGCAGGCGAAGATAAGGAGAAAGTTCTCTGGATGTAGGCAGACAACCTGTGCATAAATGGATCAATCAGCGGGCATTTGTTAAGTGCCTCTAGCGTGCACCCCCAAGCCTGGGAGCCTCTGTGGGGTGAAGAGTGGGGGGACCCCAGGGGGCAGCCAGCACAGAGGAAAGGCTGGGCTGGATTCCTACAGTGTGGGACAGGAGAGTGATGTGTGAGACTGGGGAGAGGGACCACAACCGGCTTGTAGAGGGTCTGAAAGCCACACAGGCTCCTTGCTGTTTCATCCTCAGGGACATGGGAAACCACTTTTTTTTCTTATCGTGCTTTAGGAAAATCGTTCAAGGAGTGTGGGGAAAATGGATTGGAGGGCAGTGAGACGGGGCCAAGGCTAGAGGTGAGGGGGTATGAGCTTAAACTGAGGCGGGGCCTTCGTAGCACAGGGAGAGATGGGAAGAGCTGGCAGTTGTTTAGATATGTCTGAGGTAAGAGAAGAGGGTCAGTGGTAATGTCAAGGCTGCTGAGCCTGGGCGCCTGGAAAGATGGCTGCTGCCTTTGGGTAGAGAAGGGAGGTCTGTCTTAGACATGGGGAGTAGGACAAGGTTAGGCCTGGAGGCTCAGGGAGAGATTTTCCTGGATATGGAGAGCTCCTCGATTTAGCTTTACAGAAATGATAGTAAAACCTATGGGAGCTGATGAAGTTACCAAGAGAAGGTCCGGGCCAGGCCCTTGGGAAGCACCCAGAATTAGAGGGGTTGGTGAGCCAGCCAAGGAGGCTGACGAGTGGACAGACAGACAAGACTGGGAACCCAGAGAGAAGCGAGCAGCAAGCTTCTAGAAGGATGTAATGGCCAGTGACGTGGGTCCTGCAGAGCAGTCATGATGGGGGAGCCCTGAGAAGAGACCGTCAGAGTTGGCCATTGAGATCATCAGTCACTTTGGAAAAAAGAGGTTTGGCTGAGGAAAGAGCAGCCAACACTTGAGAGGAATGATTGGGGCTAGATGATTTTTGGGGGGAGGTAGCGAGGGAAGGCCCACATTAGAAGTGCTTGCAGCTCTGTAGCCTTTAGACCCAGATTCCAGATGTTCGAGGATCAGGTTGGTGATGAAGATGTGGAAGCTAACTGTGGAGACTGGGCAGTAGGAAGGAAGGGAGACAGGAAGAAGGAAAGGGCTGGGTCAAAGGTGTTTGGGGCACAGGGAAGACAGAGGCCCGTTACCTTGCTGCAGGTGAAGGCTAGGTGAGGACATAGGCTACTGTGGTGCTTGGTCTTCCGACTTGCCACAATCTCCTCAGCAGGCTGGGAGCTGAGCGAGTGTTGGGAGAAGAGGGGATGGCAGCTTGACGAGAAGGGTTGGGTAGCCCTTGGGGATGGGGGGATACGCTGGGGCCAGCTCCTGTTTGAGGTCAGCGGTGGTATGGGGTAAGAGCAAAGAGGAGCATCCAGAGTGGGGACGGGGCCCGGCCCTGAGAGCCAGGGACAGGGGTACGCGCTCCCTGACGTTGCAGAGACTTGGCCAGGTGCTGTCGTCCTCCATCTACAGATGCCCTGGCTCTGAGGCAGGATTGGGGGAGCCTCATGGCCAGAGCTCCTGCTCTCCCTGACTGACTGACCTTTGTTGACAGGCAGCAGCGTGTGGCCAAATCACCAGCCCCTGTGCATCGAGGAAACTCTGCATCCCCTGCTCCTGCCACTGCTGTCACGAGCATGGTGAGTGAGCGGTGGCCTTCCAGACTTGCAGCTGTGGTGACCCTTGTCCGTGTGTATCCCAAAGAGGGCATGTCCCAGTTTTCAGAAACAGGATTCGTTGGGCTGTTGAGAGTCAGGAGACTGTGGGACAGGAGGTGATGGTTTCTGCTCCCTGAGGCTGTTTCTTCTTGGCCCCCTGTTGTTTTTTGTTCAATTAACTGACATTATTTACTTTCCTTGGCCACCCTAAACTCCAACCCCTGTTGGTGCCTCCCCGCCACCTGCTGAGACCTTCCTTGCAGGCCACGTCTTGGCATATGTCATCAGCATTGGGGTTGGAGATGATGGAGAGAAGGCGTCAGCCCCTTGAGGATTTGTGAAGGCTGATGGGGGATTAGTGAGAACTGCCAAATTCCTCCATGTCATTGGCCTTAGAGATGGGCTCTCCCCTCAGGGTTGAGTGGCCATATGTGGGGGTCCTTGGTGGTAGTTTGGGGTTCTCTCTTGGGGAGTGTGTTTTCCTCCTGTTAGTTAGATGGTCTTTCAATGTTTCTGTGACCAAATCCCAACTGATGGAGGCTTGGCCTCGAGCCAGCTTCTTGCCAGGCCTAAGCCTTGCTAGCTCACTATACTGCAGCAGAAGGTTTCTGGGGACTGTGGCTGTGATTAGAGATGACTTGGCCCCGTTTTCCAGTTTAGATTTCTTGTGGGGCACATCATACTGAGTTCCTGCCCATACTAGTGGCCAGCCTGAGTTCTTAGCCCCTCGTGTGAAGGAGTTTTAAAAGGACTGTGTGTCCCAGAGGGACTGAGAGGCAGCGTGTTCCAGTAGAAGGAACATTGGGCCATTTGGGAGTCCTTTTGAAGAAGGGGGAGAAGGAAAGGCCAGGAAGCTGCCCCAGGCATCCTTCTGGACATAAGGGGCATTCAGGATGGGGCCTCTTACCAAGGGGACCCTAGAACCTTTTCCAGAGCAGTTGGAGCAAGGACAGTGTGGCACCTTTGAGGGGGCCAGGCCATGGCCTGCACTAGACCCTGTGGCCTTTGTTGCAGACTCTGTGCTCGGGCTTGCTCTGGGTGACGTTCCACACACCATCTTCGAGACAATCTATCGGCCTTCAGCAAGCTCCTTTTGGTTTCTTCATCTGTAACAGGGCCAGGCTGGACTGGGCTAGATGGCCTCCGAGGTCCCTGTTGCACTTGTTCTAAGCAGTGGATTTGCTCTTTGATGCAGGCCACGTCCTGGAGGCAGGAAGGGGAGAGCATGAATGTAGCCTTTGCCTTGGCCGGGTGGGGGCAGAGAGCTAGGCCCTTCCATGAGCAGTGGCTGGATGCTGGACTTGGTCTGGCTCAGGCCAGGCTGCAAGCGGTCCCAGGTTGGATGTCTAACTCAGGGCACTTTTGTTCGTAGCTGTCTCCTTCCTTCACTCCTACCTCAGTGATACGCAGGATGTATGAAAGCAAAGAGAAGAACAAAGAAGACCCCATTCCTGGAAAGCCAGCCAGTGATGGGAAAGAAGAAGGCCAGAGGGCAAATGAAGGTATGGGCCAGGCCTGAGAGGCTCAGGAGGCCGTGGTCACTTGCCAGGCCACCTGGGACATAGGGGTTGTGATGTAGTCTCTGGGTCAGCCTGTGCGGGTCTTGAGACTTGTCATTGTGATGTCATTGGTAAGAGGAAGAATCATTTAGGGCCCCAGAGGAAAGGGGAGTGATCTTTTGTGAAAACCTGTTCTTCTAATGGTTTCTTTGTGGCATGGCTGGGGTGGGATCTGACCCCATGGTCTGCCCTGGGGAGAAAGCTGATCATTGGGAAGGTATCCTTGCTGAGGGAGCAGTCCTGAGGTAGGAGAAAAGCAGGAGGAAAAGCCCTGCTGACTGACCCTAACAAGAAGCAGGCTGGGGGAGAGTCCAGCCAGGTCAGGATCCTATGGCTGAACACCACCTGAGGGGCTTTGGGTGATGAGCTGCACTGGCCTTAGTCTTATGTCTGTCATCCAAACAAAGGAGTCACCTAAATGATGACTCTTATTCTCCAACCTTGGGTCCTTAAGGTGTGCCCTGTCACAGTAGAAATCCAGGATTTTCCAGGAGGGCTGACCATTGAGTAGAATGAGTAGAATGGCAGCCAAGCTGATGCCGGACCTGAGCTCCTTCTGCTCTCTGCTATAGCCCCTCTTTCTTGGGAAGTGCCTCTGCTCATGGCCCGGATGAGGGTTTTCCAGGAAGAGCAGAGGCTGAGCATAGAATGGGGTCAGGGGCAAGGTGGTGCCATGCTGCATCCTCTGGGTTAGTCCCTGGCCAGAGCCTGCGGGCTCTGCTGTGTGATGTGAGTACAGAGGGGGCCGAGCAGCCGATACAGGCCAGGGGTCTCTAGAGGTGGTCTGGGCTGTTTCCCAGCTTGCTGGCATGGGGGATCCTGACCTTATCAAGCCACACCAGAGGAGCGTGAATCTGTAGGCCTCAAACCACGTTACCCACCACTCAGTGGGGGTGTAGACATGGCTGTTCCACAGGGCTTGTTTCTTACCAAGTTCACCTGAGCAAACATGCGTAGAGCAGCAAGAGGCACACGTCCAGTTCTGTGTCTCTTTGGGCATGTGTCTGTCATACATAAACCAGGCAGGCACTCTCCACAGCCCCAGAAGATGCAGGCCGGGGTGGGAATAGGCATTCCTGTCTGTTTGGGGTGTCTTGGGCCAACGTCATATAAAGCATATTGCGTCATTGCAGAGAACCTTCTGCTGAGTTCCATGGCGAATCCAGACCGTGACACTTCCCCTCCCACGAACCCAAAACTATCCACACTCCAGCGATCGACATCTTCTACCCCCTTGTCCCAGACCAACCGCTTCACCAAAGAACAGGACTATCGGCCTAAGGCAGCAGGCAGAAAGACCCCCACGCTGGCCTCCCCAGTGCCTGGGGCACCTTTCCTCCGTCCTGTCCACCAGGTCCCACTTGTCTCCCATGTTCCAATTGTCCGGCCTGCTCATCAGTTTCACCCAGGACTGGTCCAAAGGATGCTAGCCCAGGGGGTCCATCCTCAACATCTTCCATCTCTGCTTCAAGCTGGTGAGTTTTCTCTTTTGTAGGGGGAGCTGGGCCCAGCTATCTAGCCGTAATCCTGAGTATTGTTGGTGTCTGGAACCTGGGCCCTAGAATGGTCACCATCACTAAGCCAAGTGGTGTGTGCCCTCCTTCCCCCCACACAGGGTGGCAGAAAGACCCCTGGGTAAGAGCAGCCCAGCTTCACTGTTCCCTCCTTTCATTGGGACAGCACCATTTCCCCTGATGGGCCTCAGTTTCCCTCCATGTAATGAGGGGCTAGACAAGTTGGCTCCTAACCAAGGTCTCTTCAGATCCAAGATCTTTCTAGAATCAGAAGACCCAAGTTTGATTTCTGTCCCCACTGCCTAATAGCCCTATGACCCAGGGCAAATCTGAACTTTTTTCTGATCTGTAAGATAAGACATTTGACCAGATAAAAATTCCAGCACCAAAATCCAAGATTACTTGGTGGGCCTAAAGCAGATTTTCCCTTCTGGTCACTAATCCCAAGACTTTGGACTGTCTCTGTAGGCCAGGCTTTGGGGACTTAGCCATCAGGAAGGTTTAGAGCATGCTGCTCTCAGGTAGTGGTACTGAGAAATCCCCAGAGTCCCTCCTCAATCACCCAGTGGTCGGTCTCTTTCTCTCACAGGTATGCTTCCTCCTGGGATGGACTTGTCTCATTTGCAGGGAATCTCTGGCCCTCTCTTGGGGCAGCCCTTTTACCCCCTCCCTGCGGCCAGTCACCCTCTCCTGACCCCTCGCTCAGGGACACCTTTGCAGCTTGCAATGATGCAGCAACAGCTGCAGCGGTCAGGTAGGCACAAGAAAATGCCCCAAGCCTGGGTGTAAGGTTAGCATCTAGGAGGCCGGTGGTGGCTGGCATATGGGGGGCCCAGGCTCAGGAGCCGTGCCTGATTATTGTCGGCTGTGGGAAGCTCCACACAGCCGGACGTCCAACTGAGTGTCTGTTAGCACAGAGGAACCTCAGCTGCTCCCTCGCTGGGGATCCCTTCCACCACATCCCCAGCACGAGGTCCCTCAGAGCTCCCAGGGTGGGCAGGCCTTGTTTTAGGGAATTCTGGGCTGGTGGGACCCAAGTTCTCTCCCCCATCACTCCTGGGTGAGGAGGATCCTGCTCTGGAGTCAGGGGTGCCTGAGTCTGGTTCTCATCCTTCAGAGAGCCTTCAGGTCTGCTTTAGGCCTTCCCTTCAAGGAATCTTTGTGCTGCCTCGAGGGCAGGGCCAGTCTGGCCTTCCCTCCTGTCCCCAGTGCTGAGCTTGGGGCCTGCCACAAGAGGCACCAACACCTCTTCTTGCTCACTGTTAGAGTCTCACAGTCCTGATGCCCAGCTGCCTGGCTATTGGGTCTTCTTGATCCCCAAGGGCGGCACTGAATGTCAGAGTGGGGTCCACCCACATGAAGAGTGACCACATCTAGCCTTGGCTCCACCCTGACCCCACTTAGTGGACAGCTCAGGGCAGGTCACGTGCCAGATTCTCAGTGGGTTATTTGTAAGTCCATTGCAGGTGTCCTGGGTATTTAGAGACCCTACAGTGAATCTGTGTCATTATGTTTTGATGAGAGGTCCCTACCCTGCAGGGTGCCCGCCCTCAGATTTAGCCTCAGTCCCGGTGCCATCCCTCACGTGAGGCCGGCCTAGCTGCCATGCAGACTTCTCCACGTACTCAAAGCCATCCCTCTGTCTCTGCAGTCCTCCATCCTCCAGGCTCCGGCTCGCAGGGAACAGCCATTGGTGTCCAGACGCCCCCCCAGAACCTGTCGGTCCGGCCGGGCCTGCCCCACATTCCCCCACAGCTGGAGCACCGCCCCAGCCAGAGGAGCGCCTCCCCTGTGGGCCTGGCCAAGTGGTTTGGCTCAGACGTGCTACAGCAGCCACTGCCCTCGATGCCCTCCAAAGTCATCAGTGTGGATGAGCTGGAGTATAGGCAGTGAGGCCGAACCCGGCAAGGGGCAGTGGGCACTGCGGACGCCCAGCTCCCGTCCGGGGCTTCAGGCGGCACAGGCCACTTCCCAGCCTGCCGGGGTGCACAATGCCCCGCTTTACGAGAACCTTTGGCGAGCCAGCATGGCAACCGGTGACTGGACAGCCTGGCCTGGCCTGGCCTCCAGTCTGCCAAGCCCTCTGTGTTTTTGTTTTTGTTTTTTTTTGTAAGATATGTGAATGAAGTGCAGGTGGCCTCACCAGGAGGCAGCGCCTAAGGGTTCCTTCTGCAGAAATAAATGTATAGACCCTCGTGTACAGATTTGTGTATAAACCCCTTTTGTACATACCCACAGGATGGCTTTTTTGGAACTTGAGCTGTACATAAAAGTAGCTGGATTCCCTCTGTTAAGCTTTACTTGTGTCTACACTTCAGAATTTTTCATTTAATGTACATCTGGGACTCTTCTTTTTTTTTTTTTTCCTCTTTTTTTGTTTGTTTGATTAAAGTTGCATATGCCAAGTGTGTGAGTGGAATGAATGAAGCTGCCCTGCCTCCTCCTCCCCCCACTCTGTTTGGGTTAGCCCCACCCCAGCTGGGGATGCAGTGGTACCCGACCAGTCTTCCTCAGTAAACTCCCAATCACTTCAAGGAGAGTGACCAAGAGAGAAGAGAACAGATTACATCAGTCTTAAGCCCACCCCACCCTAAAGCCCTTCACTGGAGGTCAGCCAGGAATGGAGTCCTAGCCTGGTGCTGAGGGTTGGGGGTCTTTGGAGGGGCACTTCACGTCATGGTGAATGGCTGCCCTCGCCTCCTCTCTCCCCTCCTGGCCCTCCTCCTCCCTCCACTCAGCAGAGAGTCCTGGTAGACAGCTGGCGGGGGCTTGTACCTGAGGCCAGCTCTGGCACCCCGAAAATCCCTCAATGGTATATAGACCTCGGTGTGAGCTGCTGTGACTCAAGCTGTTTCTCCTCTCCTCATGACCCTTGAGGAATGGTGGGCATGGCTACCCCTGTTGTTACAGAAGGTGCCCCAACCCCTTTTTAGTATTAAAAAAACCAAGCTAGTGCCGTAGAATAATGTGCCACTGACCCCCTGTGTGCTGTGCAGTCTCCAAGCTCATGTGTGTAAGACTGTTTTCCTTTCCTCATTGTCTGTAAATAAAGTCAATTCTACCAGCCTCCAGTGTCTGGTGCTCATCAGAATAGATGGTGAGGGGCTGCTTCTGGGTGGTCTGACCCCTCCAGGCCCTTTGCTTCCCTCTTCTGCGGACAGTGGAGCCCTTCTGTCCCCAGGATGTGGAGGGCTCATCATCTGTTGGTTGTATGTATGTTGGTGGTTGTGAGTTCAGGGCCAAGGTTTCTTGATTGTCGGCTCCAAACCAGAAGGGCCTAAGCCAGCTTCTGAGCAGTCAGGGCAGATGGGAGCCCTTGGTACCAAGACCCCCAAAGGCCTTATCTCTGAGGGATGCCTGAGCTTTGTAAAAAGCATTTTTGGAGAGAGGGTGCAAAATGTCCAGGTGCTGAAGGCAAGCTGTAAAAGGTGACTGAGGTGGGGTGCAGAGGTTCTTTTGGGGGGAGCAGGGGTGGAGGGAGAATGTTGATGGCCCCTGAGTTCCAAGGATAGTGTTTAAAGGTAGACTTTGTCCATGGTATGTGGTAGTGGTTGAGCCCCAGGGTCTAGAAGTGGGGATAGGCAAGGCTAGAGATATAGGCTGAGGAGAAGGGGCTGAAGAAGCCACGGGGGTCAAGCCCATGGTCTTAAGAGATCCTGAGTGGGGAAAGTGAAGTGAATTGCTCCAGCTAGTTTTGAATCCCAAGACCTAAGTGTATTTTCATGCTATCCTTGTGGTGATGACAAGCAGTAGCTTCTCCGTAGGAGACCTGGGGTATTGGTCAACCCCAAGGCCCTGGCAACCACTTAAGGCCTGTCTGTGTTGGTGGAAGGAGTGTCCTCACCGGGAGGCTACCATGTAGGTGAAGTGATAGTTCTGGGCACAACAAAGGAAATAAGACCCCAAGCCAGGACAGCAGCGGGAGGCGGACGTCCTGCAGGACACATGTGCCTCTCAGGGGTCTCTAGTGGAAGGCCCCAGGTCTCTACTTTGGTCCTGAGCTATGTAGTATCTCAACAATGACAGAGAATCTGCTGAGGGAGCAAAGATAGGAAGAATGGCTAAGTGGATGACAAGGGAATCAGAGATGGTGGCGCACCTAGAGGGTTGGGCCAAACACAAGTTAGAGTTTTAGAGAGCTTGGCAGGTACAGGAATGTGGGGGTGGGCAGAGGGGCTGGTTTATAAGGGAAAGCAAGTTCAAACACTTGTGAGGGGCCTTGCTCACCCTCCTGGGGGCCAGGTCTGCCCTGGTTGGACCACATCTGGTATATTCTGTTCAGCTGGCCAATAAGCATTTTCATTAAGCACTGCTATGTGCCAGGCTGAGAGCTGGAGGTGCAAAATGAGGCTGAACAGCCCCTGCCCTCAAGGAGCTTACAATTTAATGGGGGGGGGAGACAACAATATTATTTACAACTATTTACAGGACACACATTGAATGGCAGGCACTAATCCCACAGGCTTCCTGCAAAAGGTAGGACTTCACTGGGCCTTAAGGGAGCTAGGGAGGTCGGTGGTCAGCGGAGGAGGGAGAGCATTCCAGGTGTGGCCACTGGCTCAAAGAGGATGCAGTGGGGAGCTGGGTGTGAGAAGGCTGGGAAGGGAGGAGGGCCCAGGTTAGGAAGGGCTGCAAAGGCCATCTGATCCTGGAGGCCATAGGGAGTTTGTTAAGGAGGGAGTGACATGGTGACATGGTCAGACCTGCTCTTTAGGAAAATCCCTTTGGTGGCTGGAGGATGGACTGGAGGGGGCAGAGACTGGAGGGAGCAGACCCAGCTGCCCGCTAAGATGATGGTTCAGGTGTGAGGTGAGAGGGTCTGTACCAGCCTGGGGAGAGGAGAGTAGGGGGCGGATCGGAGGGATGGTGCAGAGGTGACCTTGACAGGCCTTGGCACCAGTTGGGTAAGGGCAGGGTGAGATATGGTGAGGAGTCCCGGATGACCCCTAGTTGGGAGCCTGGGGGATTGGGAGGAGGGTGGTGCCCTTCACAATATGAGGGAAGGTAGCAGGGAAGAGAATGAGTTCTGCTTTGGGCACGCTGAACTTAAGATGTCTACTGGGCATCCAATGTGAGATGTCTGAAAGGAAGCTAGTTGTCGAATGATTATTGATGCCCAACACTGGCTAAATCTACAAAATACAAACATTTCATCTGAGACTCGCAGCCTTGTGAGGAAAGGTCTAGATAATCCCCATTTAACAGATGAGGAAAAAGTCCCAGAGAAATGAAGTGATGTACCCAGTCACACTCCAAGAGGGAGGATTCGAACCCAGACTTTTACTGATTGTCAGAGCAGTTGGGTGACTGATACCTAATGCCGCCTTCATTGGGGGAAGGTGACGGGAATACAGGGACAAAGACAGCCTCTGCCCTCAAGGTTACAGTCTAACGAGGGAGAAACGCAAACATCTGTGGACAAACAAGCTATGGACGGGGAGAAAGAGGGAATGGTCAATGGGGGGAGGGCGCCAGAGTTAAGTGCGGGTGGGGAAGGCTTCCTGGGCAAGGTAGGATTTTAGCTGGAACGTGAAGGAAGCCAGGAGGGAGAGCAGGTCACACATGCCCATATGAAGATGCTCAGAACTGGGAGACAGAACATCATTTTAGGAAGACCAGACATATCAAGGGGAGTTGAGTGGTGTCATAGTGGATAGAGCTCTGGGACTGGAGTCAGGAGTATCTGAGTTCAAATCTGACCTCAGATACTTACTAGCTGGGTGACCCTGGGCAAGTCACTTCACTCTGCCTAAGTTTCCTCATCTGTAAAATGAGCTGGAGAAGGAAGTGGCAAGCCACCCCACTGTCTTTGCCAAGAAAATCCCAAATGGGGTTGTGGAGAGTCAGGCGTGGCTGAACAAGAAGTCTAGAGAGTGTCCACCATGGTGAAGGGTCTTGAGTACATACCATATGAAAACTGATTGATGGATGCATTCCTTCATACCTTATGAGAATTGGTTGAAAGATACCATTTTAGGGGGGTGGAGCCAAGATGGCAGCATAGGAGCAGCAAAGTATTGCAGCTCCCATATAGCCACTTCAAAATACCCATAAAATATGACTCTAAAATTCTAGAACTCTAAAATGCACACAAATATACTTTCTGCTAAAGGCAGCTCGGCCAGGAGGCACCATCTCAGGGCTGGAAGCTGAAACCAGCTCAGCCTGAAACAGTACCTTGGCCCTGGGGGCAGCCAAACGAGCTGAGCTGCAGCTGGAGCAACAGAAGAGTGGATCTGCGGCAGCTGTGGCAGTTTCTAGAATTCTCAAGCCATAAAGAAAAAAAAGAGGATTAAAAGGTTAGTGGAACTCGACTAAAAATCGGGGGAGAAAAGCAGATCCAGCCAAACCGCCTCCAGGGCAAAGAAGTGGCAGAAGCAGAGGTCCTGCACCCACCTCCACATTGCCGCTTTGGAGCTCCCGGCCTGCAGACTACAGGGGGGCCAAGCAATCATTCAGAGGCCAAGTGCTCTCGCGTTGAGCGGCCTGGATCCAGATCGTGGTCTTGGGTGGTGGTCCTGGGGTCTCTTTTCAGTGAGCCAGAGCAGGGGAGGGCCCCAGCAGCCTCCTAAAAGCTCCGGCAGCTGGGAAAACCCCAGCGATTTGGGACAGAGCTTTCCCCTCTGGAAGCAGAGTTCCACAGAG
>CM053587.1:347453684-347467991 GCA_028646515.1 Pseudochirops corinnae | reverse complement strand
ATTATTATTATTATTATTAACTACATCCAACTGGAACTTGAGATACACAGGCTCTGTGGTTGGGAGATCCATCCTGCCCTACCAAAAAGTGACATAGGAGAGAATAGACTGGGGGAGGGGGGACACACTGGGATGGCTGTTTTCAGGTGGTGGGTAGGGCAAAGAAGGGGAGAAAATATCTAACTCAAAATCTTGTGGAAATGAATGTTGCAAACTAAAATAAAATTTAAAAAAAGAAAAAGAAAAGACCTGTCCTTGGGTATTTAATGTTGACTGATGAAATTGTAATTTACTTGTGACCTAGGGGTGGAGGACTTTGACTTTTGTACTTTGTGATTGAAGGACTTTGTGATTGACTAAATAAATTTACTTTGCTTAAAACTATGTGATCACTCTGGTGAAAACTGTGACAATTTTAGTGTTAAGTTGTTGAGTTGTGACATGGTGAATGCTGTACCTTGATTTTCTGTGAATATTTTGCTCTGATTTGTTACTAAATAAATAGAGAGTTTGCTATACTGTGTAATCAGAAGCTTGAAGCTGTTCACAGCAGCAGTCCTCTGGAAAGCTACTGGTGCTTGACAAAGTTCTGCTGCCATAATAGGGAACTTCAATGTACATAAGTGATACTCCTTCAGACATCCTACTCTCCCAGCTTCTCTCCTTGAGCATTTCCTGTGACCTCTTCCATCCCTCCACAGCCACACACAGAAAAGAGGACTTGCCCAGGGTCACCCAGCTAGTGTCTGAGGCTGGATTTGACCTCAGGAAGATGAGTCTCCCTGACTCCAGGCCGAGCACTCTGTGCACTATGGCACCACCTAGTGCCAGGCAAATAAACCAGAGGTACATAAAGATTCCCACAGTGACTTAGAAAACCACGTATTTGTTGAAAACTATCTTCACATGCAACTGGAAAAAATAAAATACTATTACATGGGAACGAAATTTTTTTAAAAAGAATGTAAGCACCTCAAAAAAACCACATATTAATATTATCTATGTTCTATTGTATTTTTTGTTGTGTTAAATATTTTCCAATTACATTTTAATCTGGTTTGGCTGCACTTGGGAGCATTGTTAATCTATACTCTCTTTGTCTTTGAGTTCTTTGTCCTTCAGATCCTTCTCTGTCTCAGCCTTGGGTCACCCCCGTTCCTTCCACCTTTGCTCTTACACTTGCGCTGCCCAACAAAGGTGAAGAAAATGAGGAAACCTTGCTGATTGTATCCAGCACAAATTTGTTGCAGAACCTCAACTGAGCCCTCACTGCTGCAAGACAATGCTTCAACAACTCCTTAATTATCTGGCTATCCCACTCGCCACAGTGACTCTTCCAAATCCTTTCATTCTTCCTCAGGGACCCCCATTCCTCCCCTTCCCACCAATCTTTTAGCAGAGAATTTTGCCTAATTTTTTTTTCATTTTGAAATCAAATACAAAAAGACCCCCAAAAAGCATTTCCATGTACAAAGAACAACACAAAAAAGGGGATTCAATAATAAAACCATGAAATTCCATTTCACATGGTTTACTTTTTAGAAAAAAAAACACAACTATGTATTAAATACTATACAGCATTTTCAAAGCTACCCTGCTTTTCTGTTCTTTATTCTAACTTTTCTTTTGTTCTCTGCTGAGCACTTTTTATTTTTTTCTTCCTCCCTCCACATTCACCCTAGAGAATACTACCATTAGACTCAAATATGTGTGTATATGTATATATGATATATATGTGTGTGTAAAATCATACTATATATGTGTATTGTGCATATACATATATGTGTGCATATATGATATATGTAAAATCATACTATATATGTGTATGTGTGCATATATGTGTGTGTATGATATGTGTGTATGTGTATGTGTGTAAAATCATGCTATATATGTGTATGTGTGCATATACATATATGTGTATTGTGTATATATATGTGTATGTGTGCATATATATATATATGTCTGTGCATATGTGATATTTGTATATGTAAAATCATACTATATATATGTATGTGTGCATATACATGTGTGTGTATATATGATATATGTGTATGTGTATATGTGTGTGTGTGAAATCATACTGTGCGTGCATATACATATATGTGTATTGTCTATATATATGTGTGTGTATATATCTACATGTGTATGTAAAATACTATATGTGTGTATGTGTGTATGTGTGTGTATATATATATGTGTACATATACATACACACACTTCTATTTATAAGTTCTTTCTCTGGATGTAGATATTGTCAACAGGAAATCATAACTTCACAAAACTTACCAGAAAACTAAGTTTATTACAAGGGGAATGAACATGCCTGTGGAACCCCAAGAGCTCAGGATCCATATAGAAGTTTGCATATTTGTGCAAGCAAGACAAAGAAAGGAGGAAGTAACAAAAGCCACCACCTAAAAGGGCGTGGGATGGGAGAGAGAAAGGAGCTGAGAAGGTAAAATCAGCATTAGAAAGCCAAAGGAGAGGGGCAGGGGGCTGGCAAAAGCCACCTTCTTTTCCCCTGAGAATGGTTAGACCGCCAAGACAGGATGCTTTGCTCATCTGCTGGGTCTCAGTTTCTCAGCCTCGAGCTCACTGGAGCCTGTCTTGACCCCCAAGGACATACAGGGAGGTCAACTTGGAATGCAAACAACACATTATGTCAGCTTGAGTGGGGGGCTTGGTCCTTGACACATTCAGGGCCTCCTGGCTCTGGTGTCTGGAAAATACAGCAACTCAAAAAGACAAGTTCAGGGGACCCTTAACATTACTTAACAATGGCATCTTCCTTCACGGGTCCTCTGTAACTGATCTGAGTGTTTATAATATTGCAAATGAGAGTCAATCAAAATTGTTCTTAGAACGATGTTGCTGTTACCATGTTCCCTCGGTTCCACTCATTTTACTCTTCATTATTTCCTACAAGTTTTTCCATGTTTTTCTAAAATCAATTAAGTCACCATTTCTTTTTTTTGCTTTTTTTTTTTGGAGGGGGAAGGGCAGGGCAGGTGGGTTTAAGTGACTTGCCCAAGGTCACATGGCTAGTAGGTGTTATGTGTTGGATTTCAACTCAGGTCCTCCTGACCCCAGGACCGGTGCTCTATTCACTGCACCACCTAGCCGCCCCAACTCATCATTTCTTAGAGCACAGTAGTATTCCATCACAATCATATACCACAACTTGTTTGGCCATTACCCACTTGATGGGCATCCCCTCAATTTCCAGTTCTTTGCCACCACAAAGAGAGCTGCTATAAAGAGTTTAGAATATATAGGTTCTATGACTAATGTGGAAATATGTTTAATATGATTGTACATGTATAGCTTATATCAGATTGCATACCGTCTTTGGGAAAGGGGGCAGAAGAAGGGGGAGCAAATTTAGAATTCAAAATCTTATAAAAGTGAATGTTGAAAACTTAAAAAAAAGGGGCGGCTAAATGGTGCAGTGAATACAGCATTAGAAGGAGCTGAGTTCAAATATGGCCTCAGATACTTGACGCACTTACTAGCCGTGTGACCTTGGGCAAGGCACTTAACCCCAATTGCCCTCCAAAAAAAAAACTAAAAAAAAGTTTAATTTAATTAAAAAAAGGAATATATAGGTTTTTTTCCTTTTTTCCTGATCACCTTGGGAAACAGACCTAATAGTGGTATAGCTGGATCAGAAGGGTATACACAGTTTTAGAACTCTTTGGGCATAATTCCAGATTGCCCTCCGAATGGTTGGATCACTCCGTAGTTCCAACAACACCAATTAGTGTCCCAAGTTTTCCACATCCCCTCCAACATTTGTCACCTTTCCCTTCTGTAATTTGGGCCAGTCTGACAGGTGTGAGATGATGTCTCAAAGTTGTTTTAGTTTGCTTTTCTCTAAGGAATGATGATTTAGTACATTTTTTCATGATTTTATGTAGTTTTGATTCCTTCATGAAAAAACTGTTTTTTCATATCCCTTGACCATTTATCAATTGGGGAATGACTCATATTCTCATAAATTTGACAAAATCCTTTCTATATTTGAGGTACAATACCTTTGAGAAATTGTCTAAAATTTTTCTCTCGATTGTCTGTTTTCCTTCTAATCTTGGCTACATTGGTTTTATTTGTATAAACGCTTTTTAATTTAATGTAATAGAAATTATTCATTTTATATCCTACAATGCTCTCTATTTCATGTTTAATAATAAATTATTCTCCTATACATATATCTGATAGGTAATATATTTCACATTCTTCTAATTTTCTAATGATATCTCCCTTCGTATCTAGATTATGTATCCATTTTGACTTTATCTTGGTAAAGAGTATAAGATATTAGCCTATGCCCAATTTCTGCCAGATTGTTTTCCATCTTTCCCAATAATTTTTACCAAATAATGAATTCTTATCCCTAAAGCTTAAATCTTTTGTCAAAAACAATGTTACTATAATAATTTGCTACTGTGTATTACATGTCTACTCTGTTCAGCTGATCTACCTTTCTATTCCTTAACCAGTATCAAATAGTTTTGATAATTACTGTCTTATAGTATAGTTTAAGACAGTGGTTCTCAACCTTCCTAATGCCACGACCCTTTAATACTCATATGGTCTTAGGCAACCCCTGTGAAAGGGTCATTCGACCCCCAAAGGGGTCGCAACCCACAGGTTGAGAACCACTGGTTTAAGATCTGGTACTACTAAACTTCCTTCCTTTACATTTTTTCCCATTAATTTCTTTTATATTTTTGCCTTTTTTCCCAATGAATTTTGTTATTCTTTTTTTCTAGCTCAGTAATTTTTTTTTGAGGGGGTGGTAGTTTAATTGGGATAGTACCAACTAAATAGATTAGGTAAAATTGTCTTTTTTGTTATCTTTACTCTGCCTACCCATGCCTACCCATTCTCCAGTTATTTAAATCTGACTTTATTTGTATAAAAAGTATTTCATAATTATGTTAGTGTAGCTCCTGGGTTTGTTTTGTAAGGTGTACTCCCAGGTAGTTTATACTGTCTACAGTTATTTTAAATGGGTTATCTCTTCATACAGGATTTTGTTGTTGGTTTATAGAAATGCTAATTATTTATGTCAGTTTATTTTATATCCTGCTCCTCTGATAAAATTATTATTTCCACTAACTTTTTAGTTGAATCTTAAGGATTTTCTGAAAATATCATCATATCATCTACAAAACAGAAAGTTTTATTACTTCATTGCCCATTCTGATTCCTTCCGTTTCTTTTCCTTCTCTTATTGCTACTGCTACCATTTATAATATAATGTTGAATAATATTGGTGACAACCACCATCCTTGTCTAATTCCTGGTCTTATTGGTAAGGTTTCCAGCTTACCCCCATTACAAATAATGCTTGCTGAAGGTTTTAGGTTGACTCTTATTATCATTTTGAGGGAAAATCCCTTTATAACTATGCTTTCAAGTGTTTTTTAATAAGAAGGAATGTTATATTTTACCAAAAGCTTTTTCTGCGTCTATTATGGTAATCATATGATATTTATTACTTTTGTTACTGATATAATATAATATGATTAAGTGTGTTAGTAGTTTTCCTTACACATTCCTGGTATAAATCCCACTTGATCACAATATATAATCTTTGTAATATGTTGTTGTAGTTTCTAGCTACTATTTTATTTAAGATTTTTGCATACATATTCATTAATGAAATTGGTTTATAATTTTATTTCTCTGTTTTTGTTCTTCCTAGTTTAGATATCATACTATACTTCTTTCAGCCAAGTTCCACTAACCTTTTAGTCCTTTTTTTTTTTGGCTTGATAATTCTGGAAACTGCCACAGCTGCCACAGATCCGCTCTTCTGTTGCTCCAGCTGCAGCTCAGCTCGTCCAGCTGCTCCCAGGGCCAAGGCGACGTTTCAGGCTTCCAGCCCTGAGATGGTGCCTCCTGGCCGAGCTGCCTTTAGCGGAAAGTATATTTTGTGTGCGTTTTAGAGTTCTAGAATTTGTTTAGAGTCATATTTTATGCGTATTTTGAAGTGGCTATGTGGGAGCTGTGATACTTTGCTGCTCCTACACTGCCATCTTGGCTCCACCCCCCTATACTTCTTTCATAAAAGGAGTTTGGTAGGGCTCCTTCTCTGCCTATTATTCCATATTATTTATTTAATATTGGAATTAGTTGATCTTTAAATGTTTGGAAGAATTCACTTGTAGATCCATTTGGTCCTGATGCTGTTTTCTTAGGAAGTTCATTTATGGATTGTTCAGTTTCTTTTTCTAAAATAGTTTTATTGAGGGGTGGCAAGGTGGTACAGTGAATAGAGCACTGGCCCTGGAGTCAGAAGGACCTAAGTTCAAATTTGGCCTCAGACACTTAACACTTACTAGCTGTGTGACCTTGGGCAAATCACTTAATCCCAATTGCCCTGCAAAAAAAAAAAAAGTTTTATTTAGATAGTCTATTTCCTCTTCTGCTAATCTAGATAGTTCATTTTTTATAAATATTCTTCCATTTCACTTAAATTGTTGAATTTATTGGCCTATTACTTGGGCAAAATAACTCCTTATGATTACTTTGATTTCATCTTCATTAGTGGCATATTCACTTTTTTTTTTCATTTTTAATACTAATGATTTTCTCTTTTTTTTTTTTTTATCATATTAACCATGGTTTGTTTATCTGTTTCATTTTTTTTCATAAAACCAACATCTAGTTTAATTTATTAATTCAATGGTTTTCTAACACTCAGTTTTATTAATCTCACCTTTAATTTTTAAGATTTCCAATTTGGTGTTTAATTGGGAGTTTTCAATTTGTTCTTTTTCTAGTTTTTTTTTTAAATTGCATACCCAATTTATTGATCTGTTCTTTTATTATTTTATTGATACAAGCATTTAGTGATATACATTTTCCTCTGATTACTGCTTTTGCTACATCCCATAGGTTTTGTTATGTTCTTTCATTATTTTCATTCTCTTTAATAAAATTATTAATTGTTTCTATGATTTATTCTTTAAATTTAGGTTATTTAGTCTCCAATTAGTTTGGTTTTTTTATTTTGTTTTTTTTTCTTTTTGGAGGGCAATTGGGGTTAACTGACTTGCCCAAAGTCACATGGGTAGTATGTGTGTCAAGCATCTGAGGCCAGATTTGAACTCAGGTCCTCCTGACTCCAAGACCAGTGCTCTATTCACTGCGCCACCTAGCCATCCCTCCAATTAGTTTTTAATCTGTGTTTCCATGGTCCTTTACTGATTATAACTTTCATTCAAATTTTATCTAAAAAGGATGCATTTAATATTTTTGCTTTTTTGCATTTAATTATATGTTTCAACAAATAGTCAATTTTTGTGAAGGTACCATGTACCCCTGAGAAAGGGTATATTTCTTTCTATTCTCATTCAGTTCTCTCCAGATAGCTATCACATCTACCTTATCTAAGATTCTATTAACCTCCTTAACTTCTTTCTTATTTATTTATTTGTTAGATTTATCTTATTCTGAGAGAGGAGAGTTCAAGTCTCCCACCATTATAGTATTACTATCTATTTCCATTTAATTCATTTAACTTTTCCTTTAAAAATTTAGATGCATTGGGTGGCTAGGCTCAGACCTCTACCCCCTTCTAAAAGTCTCTCCCTTATCTTCTCCCCTCAGCCTCTTATTTCTTTATAAATTTAGAAGACTTTTATATCTTTCAGTATGTATATGTTATTCCCTCTTTAACCCGGTTCTGACGAAAATAAGGCTCTAATACAGCAGTTCTGAACCTGTGGGTCGAGACCCCTTTGGGGACAAATGACTTTCACAGCGGTCGCCTAAGACCATCGGAAAACACATATTTCCGATGGTCTTAGGAACCGAGACACCGCTACTCTATCCGTCTCCAGGCATGTCCGCCCATGTGCAAGAATTAAAAGGTGGCAGCATTAGGAAGGTTGAGAACCACTGCTCTAATACTACCAGTCCTCACCCTCACCTGCTTCCCCTGTAACAGTTCTTCCATTCACATCTCAGTTGTATGAGATAATGCTCCGTTGTGGCTTTTCCTACCCAACTCGGTTTTTTAGAATCATCTCATCGTACTCAACTCTGAGCCTTCCATCTACATTTGCTCTCTCAAAATACTCGGGTAATTATAACATTCTTAAGAGTACAGATAACATTTTCCCAAACCTAATTGAATCCCCTTATAACTGATTTTTAATATTTACCTTATGTTTTTCCTGGATTTTATATGTCAAATTTTCTATTGAGTTCTGATGTTTTTGTCACAAATACTTAAAAGACTTTCAATTCATTGAATATCTGTTTATTTTTTCATTCAGGGTTATACTCAGCTTTGCTGGGTAAGTTATTATTAGGTGCCAACCCAGTTTCTTTGCTCTTAGAAATACAATGTTCCAAGTCTCTTGGTCTTTTAATATAGAAGCTGCTAGATCTTATATTATCCTGACTGCCGTTCCACAGTATTTAATTTTTTTTTTCTTATTGCTTGTAGTGTCTTCTCCTTAACCTAGGAAATCTAAAACTTGGCTATAATGTTCCTGTCAGTTTCCATCTTGGGATATCTTTCAGGTGATTATCAATGGATTTTTTCCATTTCTAATTTACCTCTTACTCTAGAACTTCAGGACAATCTTCCTTAACAATTTCTTGCAAAATTATATCTAGACTTTTCTATAAATTATAACTTTCAAGTAGTCCAACAATTCTTATATTGTTTTTCCTCCATCTGTTCTCTAGATCAGTTGTTTTGTTTTTGTTTTTTGGAGGGGGGAAAGCAGGGCAGATAGGGGTAAGTGGCTTGCCCAGGATCACATGAGTAGTTAAGTGTATGAGGTTTAATTTGAACCTAGGTCCTCCTGACTTCAGGGCCAGTGCTCTATTCACTGTACCACCTAGGCACCCTGATCAGTTGTTTTTCTAATGAGATGCTTCACATTCTTTTCTATTTTTTCATTCTTTTGGTTTTGCTTTATTATTTCTTGGTGTCTTATAACATCATTAGCTTTCCTTTGCCCAATTCTAGTTTTTAAGGAGTTATTTTTTTCCTTAAGTTTTTGGGATCTCTTTTTCCAATTGGTTGACCTTCTTTTCACAATTTTCTTTATTTTCTAGGATTGCTCTTGTGTTTTTTTCCTAATTTTTCTTTAGCCTCTCTTATTTGATTTTTAAAGTCCTTTTAAACTTGTGACCATTTGACATTTTTCTTTGAAGTAGGAGTGGCTTTTTAAAATTTGACTATCTCCTAAATATGAACTCAGATCTTCTCTGTCCCCATAGTAGCCATCTGTGGTTGGGTTCTTTCATTTATTCATTACTTCATTCATTTATTTATTTTTTTAAAATTAACTTTTGTTTATTTTTGGTTTACATCACTCATTTCCATGAGATTTTGAGTTACAAATTTTCTCCCCATCTTTCCCCTACTCACCCCCCAAAACAGCGATCCCACTGTATACCCCCTCCCCCAATCTGCTCTCTCCTATGTCCTCCCCCATCACCCCTCTGACTTTCTGGTAGGGCAGGATGGATCTCCCTACTCCAGTGCCTGTGTATCTTAATTCCCAGTTGCAAATTCATTTACTTATTAGTGGTTTATTATTATAGTCAGTTTCTAGTCCTGGGGAGGGGGGTGGATGATGCCTCAGGCTTCAGGTTTTTTGTACCCTTGTTTGCTAAGCACTGTCCAGAATCCTGAGCTTGGGCACTCTTCTTGGCCCCTAGCCACACTGTCATTTCAAATGCTCTTGCTCACTAAAGTCCTTCCTGTGGCTCATTCTACCCTGGAACTAAACCAGGGACCCCACTTTCCTACAAGTGCCCACAGCCATCAGGATCTCCACCCTTCCACTCCCACATTCACTGGGCATGCCCATACACACCTGCAGCCTGGGACCACCTCTGGTCAGCACAGCTGGGCCTGATGTCCAGAGACAGCAGAGGGTCCTTTAATCTTCCCCTGCTCAGTGGTCTGACCCACATACTGTCCATGAGGTGAAAGTTTGTGAAGCTGAAGTGACCCCCAAGCCAGCGCCCTGGGCTTGTTGTTTATTGATTCAGCAGAGTCTGCCAGGAGGTGCTTGCCCTTCAGTCAGGCCAAACCTCTGCCCCTGGAAGTTGGGTGTTTCCTGAGGTCCTCTCAAGCTGTCTTAGGAGGACAACTGCTTTACCCTGACTTTCGTTTCTGCCTCTCTGTGTTCACTTTGTGGTGATGCTCCATCTTGTTTGGAGAGCCTGGTACTTCCTGTCTTATTCCACCATCTTCCTTGCTCCATATTTCACTGGAAAAAGTGAGGTAATTAATTCCCCTCTCTTCCCCATCTCACATCACTCAGGTGCCTTCCCCTACTATCTCCTTCCCTCCTGTCTGCCATGAAAAGCAGGCCCTTCTTGCCAGGGAAGCTCTTCTACCCACACATGTGATACAATTCCATCCCATCTTCTACAGCAGATTGCCCTCTCCATCATACACCCCATGCCCCTTGCCTTTACTTTTCAGTGCCTACTGGTTTGTTTTTCTACTGTCTGCAAACATGCCCATGTCTTTCCCCATCCTCAAAAAACCCTCATTTGACCTTCCTGTCCCTGCTAGCCACTGTGCCAGATCTCTCCTCCCTTTGGTGACTGAACTCCTTGAGAAGGCTGTCTATAATCCTTTCCCCTTCTTCTTAGAAACTTTCTGTAGTTTGGCTTCTGATCTTATTCAACTGAAAATGTTCTCCCAAAATTAGTAGTGGTCTCTTCATTGACAAACCTGATGTCCTTTCTTCATTCCTCATCCTTCTTAACCTCTCTGCAGCCTTATTCACTGTCGGCCACCCTCTTGTTCTGGATCTTCCTTTCTCTCTAGGTTTTCAGGACATTTCTCCTCATTCTCCTCCTCCCTCTCTGACCATTCCTCCTTGGTCTCCGTTGTTGAATCTTCATCCAGATCACTCCCACAGGTGTCCCTCAGGGTTCTGTCCTGGCCCT
The DNA here is from genome assembly GCA_028646515.1 of Pseudochirops corinnae. Taxonomy (NCBI): domain Eukaryota; kingdom Metazoa; phylum Chordata; class Mammalia; order Diprotodontia; family Pseudocheiridae; genus Pseudochirops; species Pseudochirops corinnae. Next base: position 347,457,050 of record CM053587.1, on the reverse strand, counting down.
CTTCTTTTCTCCATCTGGATTATTTCCCTTGGTGATCTTATCAGATCCTTTGGATTTAATTACTGTCTCTATACTGATGAATCTCAGATCGATGTATCAAGCCCTAACCTCTCTCCTAACTGCCTGTCTCGCAACACCAATGAACTCAAATGTAATGTCGCAGAGACATCTTAAACTCAGTATGTCTAACACCACACTCTTTATTTCCACCCTCTCAAATCATCCACTGCTCCTAACATTCCTGTCACTGTGAAAGGTACAACTATTGGGGGATTGAAGCCAAGGTGGCTGAGAAAAGGCAGGGACTCACCTGGGCTCTCCCAAATGCCCCTCCAAACAACTTTAAAATAATACCTCAAAACAAATTCTAGAGCAGCAGAACCCACAAAAGAATGAGGTGAAACAATTTCCCAGCCCAAGATAATTTGGGAGGTTGGCAGAAAAGTTCTGTCACACTGGGGCAAGAGTGGAATGCAGTCCGGGGTGGTCTATGCTGCAGCAAGACAGCAGCTAGTCTTGGGGGCAACCGAATCAGCAGCAGCAGCTTCCAGAGCTGTCAGTCCAAAGCTGGTAAGGAGATCAGACCACTTGTCAGAAGGAGATTACAGGGGTCCCTTTGCTAGCACTGAGGACTCTATTGCATTGACCATACTCAGATCCAAGTTGCAGTCCTAGGTCTCAGTCCCAGGGGGAGGGGGAGGAATAGCACAACAGAGCTTGCAGCCACAGAGGAACAGGACCCTTGTCACAATGTCAGGGCAGAAAAGAGTGCTTGTGGTCACTCACAGATCAGAGCACAGGCCAGAAGAGCAGTGACCACACCTTTCATTAGAGCATGCCATCTTGGAAGAAGTAAAAACTTACAGGTCCCTAGAACTAGCTCTGAAAACATCAGCAAGAAAGCTCTGAAGCTTGATACAGTTCCCCCTCCTTGGGAGATAGGCCCAATTTTAACATAAAATTAAAAGTTAAAAAAATAGGCTGGAAAAATGAGCAAACAACAAAAAAAGAATCTGACCATAGAAAGTTATTAGATCAAAACACAAACTCAGAAGACAACCAAACTGCTACATCCAAAGCCATTAAAAAAAATGTGAATTGATCTCAGGTTTCAAAGGAATTCTCCAAAGAGATCAAGAAGGACGTTTAAAATCAAATTAAGAGAGGTAGCAGGAAAATTGTAGAAAGAAATAAGAATGATCAAAAAAATAATGAAAAAAGAATCAACAGCTTGGTAAAGGAGACACAAAAAATACTGAAGATAATCAAACATTAAGAAATAAAATAGGCCAAGGCAGAGCCAAGATGGAGGAGTAAAAGCAGGGATGTGCTTGAGCTCTCCCCAAACCCCTCCAAATACCTGTAAAAAATTACTCTAAACAAATTCTAGAGCCACAGAACCCACAAAATGAGAGAATGAAGCAAAATTCCAGGCCAAGACAACCTGGAAGGTAAACAGGAAAGGTCCATTGCACTAGTCTGAGAGAAGAGCGCAGTCCAGCAGGGGCTGAGCCAGCACAGAGAGGGATGGAGAGGTCTCAGGGGACTGAATCACTGGTAGCTCTGACGGTTTCCAGACTTCTCACCCACAAACACCAAAGAAAACTTAGAAGGTCAGTAGGAAAGGTCTGTTGGACCTGGGTAAGAGAGAAGCAGGGTTTGGTCCCAGCTCTGGGGTGGTGGTAGCAACAGTGGTTGCTTCCAGAGCTCTTGTAGGGGGATCAAGTGATTGATCAGAGGGGGCTTATAGGGATCTCTTTGCTGGTGCAGAGGCAGGATTCTTTTGCTTGGATCTGGGTTGCAGTCCTGAGTGATGGTCCTGCGGCAAAAAGGAGTTGGTGTGGTGGAGATTGTGGTGCCAGTGGAGAGGAAACCCTCCTCACAGTTCCAAGGCAGAAAAGAGTGCTTGTGGTCACTCACAGACCAGAGCACAGGCCAGGAGAGGAGTAAACACCTCTCCTTTGATCATACCACCTTGGAAGAGCTGAAAATTTACAGATGCCAAAAACTATCTCCGAAAACAGCTGCACAAAACCCTTTTAGCCTGGGACAGTGCACCCCTCCACACTGGAAACAAAGTCCTACCTTAACAAAGAACTAAAAAGTCAAGTAATTGGCTGCGGAAATGAGCAAAAAGTGAAAAAAAAAAAACCAAGACTGTAGAATCACACTTTGATGAAAAGAAAAATCAAAACACACAACCATAAGACACAACAAAGTCAAAGCTCCTACATCCAAAGCCTCCAAGGAAAATACGAATTGGTTTCAGGCTATGTAAGAGCTCAGAAAGGATTTTGAAAACTAAGGAAGAAAAGCAGAGGAAAAAATGGGATGAGAAATGAGAGTGAAGCAAGAAAATCATGAAAAAGAGGTCAAAAACTTGTTAAAGGAGACCCCAAAAAACGCTGAAGAAAATAATGGCTTAAAAAAATAGACTAACCCAAATGGCAAAAGAGGCCCAAAAAGCCAATGAGGAGAAGAATTCCTTAAAAATCAGAACTGGACAAATGGAAAAGAAGATTCAAAAGCTCACTGAAGAAAATAATTCTTTAAAAATTAGAATGGAGCAAATGGAAGCTAATTACTTTATGAGAAATCAAGAATTATAAACCAGAAACCAAAGAATGAAAAAAATAGAAAACAATGAGAAATATCTCATTGGAAAAACAACCGACCTGGAGAATAGATCCAGTAGAGAGAATTAAAAAATTATTGGACTATCTGAAAGCCATGATCAAAAAAAGAGCCTAGAGATCATCTTTCAAGAATTATCAAGGAATACTGATATTCTAGATATTCTAGAATCGGAGGGTAAAACAGAAATGGAAAGAATCCACTGATCAACTCCTGAAAGAGATCCCAAAAGGAAAACTGCTAGGAATGTTGTAGCCAAACTCCAGAGTTCCCAAGTCAAGGAGAAAATATTGCAAGCAGCCAGAAAGAAATAATTCAAGTATTGTGGAAACACAATCAGGATAATACAAGATTTAGCAGCTTCTACCTTAAAGGATAAGAGGGCTTGGAATATGACTTTCTGAAGGTCCAAGGAGCTAGGACTAAAACCAAGAATCACCCAGCAAAACAGTATAATCCTTCAGGGGGAAAAATGGATATTCGATGAAATAGAGGACTTTCAAGCATTCCTGATGAAAAGACCAGAGCTGAATAGAAAATGTGATGTTCAAATACAAGAATCAAGAGAAGCATGAGAAGGTAAACAGGAAAGAGAAATCATAAGGGACTTATTAAAATAAAACTGTTTACATTCCTACATGGAAAGATGATATTTGTAACTCATGAGACTTTTCTCAGTATTAGGGTAGTTGGAGGGTATACACACACACACACACACACACACACACACAC
>CM053587.1:347411685-347453584 GCA_028646515.1 Pseudochirops corinnae | reverse complement strand
TCTCATCAGATTTGGCTTAAGGAAGGAATAACATACACACTCAATTGGGTATGAAAATCTATCCTGTCCTACAGAAAAATAGGGGGGGAAGGGGACAAGAGGGGGGAATAATAGAAGAAAGGGCAGATTTGGGGAGGGGGTAATCAGAAGCAAACACTTTTGAGGAGGGACAGGGTCAAAAGAGAGAATAGAATAAATGGGGGTGGGATAGGATGGAGAGAAATACAGTTAGTCTTCCACAACATGACTATTATGGAAGTTTTTGTATGATTACATATGTATAACCTATATTGAACTGTTTGCCTTCTCACTCAGTGAAGGTGGGTGGGGAGGGAGGAAGGGAGAAAATGTGAAATTCAGAGTTTGAAAAATGAATGTTAAAAGTTATTTTTACATGCAACTGGGAAATAAGATATACAGGCAATGGGGTATAGAAATCTATCTTGCCCTACAGGAAAATAGAAGGGAAGGGGATAAGAGAAGGGGGTCTGTGATACAAGGAAATGCAGATTGGGGGAAGGAATAATCAGAAGGCATACCGTCTTGGGGTAGGGAAAGGGAGATGGGTAGAAAATTTGGAACTCAAAATTTTGTGTAAGTGAATTTTGAAATCTAAAAAATAAATTAATTAATAGAGGAACAAAAAGAAATAGAATAGGACAAATGATAAAAGAGGAACAAAAGGGGTGGCTAGGTGGCACAGTGAATAGAGCACCAGCCCTGGAGTCAGGAGGACTTGAGTTCAAATCTGGCCTCAGACACTTAACCCTTACTAGCCATGTGACCTTGGGCAAGTCACTTAACCCCAATTACCTTACTTTTCCCCCTCCAAAAAGCAAAAAAATAAACATAAAAATAAAAAAGGAGGTACAAAAAAAATACACTGAAGAGACGTCCCTAAAAAGTAGAATTGGCCAAATGGAAAAGAAGGCACAAAAACTCACTGAAAAAAAATTAATTCCATAAAAATTAGAATTGGGCAAGTGGAAGCTTGGAGGGCTAGGAATTTAATATTCTAGAAGGCAAAAGGACTAGGGTTACAAGAAGAATCACCAACCCAGCAAAATTGAGTATAATCCAGCAGGGGAAAAATAGCTTTACAATGACATAGAGGACTTTCAAGTATTTCTGATGAAAAAGCCAGAGCTAAATAGAAAATCTGATTTTCAAATAGAAGACATAACATATGTAAGCATAACAATGTAAACAGAGAAGAGAAGTTATAAGGAATTCAATTCAAGTTAGAAGGAGTTTACATGAGGGAAATGACATAGGCATGTGCGTTAAGTACGATGGGATATTAAAAAATAAAACTAAGGGGTGAGAGAGACGAATGCACTGGGGGAAGGTGGAACGGAGAGGTAGAATGGAATAAATAATTACATAAAAGAGGTGTGAAAGAGCTTTGACAGTGGAGGAGAAGATGGGGAAGATGGGAGGGGACACTTGAACCTTACTCGTATTGGAATGGGCTCAATGATGCACATGCTTATTTGGGTAGTCAAAAGCAAAATATTTTTTGAGGATGGACATGGGGAAAGGAGAGAGAATGTAAGATAAACGGGGGAAATGAGATGGAGGGAAATATACAGATAGTAATAATGACTGTGAAAAATTTTTACAGAAATTTCCCTGATAGAGGTCTCATTTCTCAAATATGTAGAGAAATCAAATTTATAAGAATATAAATCATTCTACAATGGATAAATGGTCAAAGGATATGAACAGTGAATTTTCAGATGAAGTGATCAAAGCTATCTATAGTCATATGAAAAATGCTCTAAATCACTGCTGATTAGAGAAATGCAAATTAAAACATCTCTGAAATACCACCTCACAGCTGTAAGATTGGCTAATATGCCAGAGAATTTCGAACTCAAATTTTTTTTAAAACGAGTATCAAATATTGTTTTTACATGTAATTGGGGAAAAATAAAATATTAAATTTTTTAAAAGCTACGCCCATTGTCCCAGATATCCAGGCTCACTATCTAGGTGTCATCTTCAGCTCCTTGTTCTCTCTCACCCCTCCTCCCCCCATATATAATCTGGTGCTGAGGTCTATAGCTATTACCTTCCTAATATCTATTGCCTATGTCCCCTTCCCACATCATATCACACCTGGACTATTGCAATAGCAAGTTGGTTGACCTCTCTGCCATAAGGTTCTCCCCATTCTAGCATATCATTCATTGATGTGTCAAAGTGATCTATCTTTCTGAAGCACTGACTGACTATATCATCCCCATATGGAGGCTCCCTACAACCTGTAGGATCAAATATAAAATCTTTTTTGACCTTAAAGGACAGTCCTTCATAGTTTTCCTCCATCCACCTCCTTTTCTAGTCTTCTTACATCTACACACACACACACACACACACACACACACACACACACACACACACACGCCTCCTAGCTCTTCCTCCAACATCTCTCAGATATAGGTGTCTTCTCTGTCCATTCCCTCAAGCCTAGAACGCTCTCCTTCTTCATCCTCACTTCTAAATTTCCCTGACTTCCTTGGAGTGCCAGCTAAAATTCTTCTAACTCTAACTCTAACCCTTAATCACTGAATGGGCATTCCTTCAGACAAACTGAGACCTGAGAAAAATCTTACTTAAAGAGGCCAAGGTCCCCCAGTGCATCCAGGGCAATCTCCAGTTGTCCTGATCGATATCTGGCCCCTGGACCCAGATATCTCTGGAGGAGAAAATGAGGCTGGTGACTGCACAGTCCTGCCTCACTTAAATCCAATTCACCTGCAAGTCACGGCTTCACCTTCCTGGTGTCGTGGTCCTCTTCCAGAATGAAGGACAAACAAAATTCTACTTTTTCCAGGAAGACTTTTCCAATCCCTCTTAATTCTGTCTGTCCTTGGTGGATCGTCTCCTCCTTAGCCTCTATGTAATTTGTAGTTAGTTCTTTTCGTGTTTCCCCCACTAGACTCTGAGTATTTAATTGAGAGTCCAGACTGTCTTCTGTCTTTTTTCAAATCTCCTTTGCTTAGAACATGACCTGTCATAGAGTTGATGATTAATAAATGTTCATTGTTAAGAAAGCCTCAAGGCAGAGGCTTGGGGGCAAGGCAGATGAGCCCTTCATCCTATGCTTTGAGGTCCATAAAAATGGTGATTTCACCATGGGGTGGGGGGTAGACCTGAGATTTATCAGCATTCCAAAGCCTTGGGCTATTTGGGGCCTGGGTCTTGGGGTATCACCCTCGAAGATATAGAGAGAAGGGAGGCTGAGGGAGGGATGCACCTATAAGATTTGTTTAATTTTGATTTCTTAGAAGAATCTAGTTAGGCTTTCATCAGGGAGGAAGGGAAGAATGAGGAGGGATGTCCCTGCTTAGCCAGAGGTTGTTCCTGCCCTCTCCTCCCTCCCTTCCCCTCTCCCCTGTGGGGTCCTAAGGCTTGGGCAGGAAGTGGGCTGTGGTTGTTTCCCTGGTTTCCGCCCACAAATATATGGACCCCCAGCTCCTCTGTGTCACGTGGCTTGGTGAGTGGATCCTGAGGCTGTTGTCTTCGTCCTAGCCTCCTGTCAGGACCCTGATCCTCTCTCATTTTGGGACAGATGCTCTTGGGCTTAAGCTCTTTCTACACAAAGGCTGCAAAACTGGTGCCAGGAGGGGGAAGGCCCTCTGTGTCCCTACGCTTCCAGCAGTGGTAGAGTGGAAACTGCATGAACAGTCCCGGACTTGAGTCCCTGCTCAACCTCTGGTCAGGGCTGTTGGGGACGGTTCTTTCTCTGCTTCCCCTTCCCCTTGATGTGTCCCTGAGTCACTCACTGCCTGGCAGCTAGCAGGAGGGGAGGAAGATGGAGAAGAGAGCAAAGCAGAAAGCCCGGAGCATTCCCTGGCTCGTCTTGCAGACCCTGCATTGATTGAGCCAAAGAATTAGTGGGAGTTAAAATGCATAGAACCCTGCAACTCAAGTGAGCCTCGAAGCTTTCCCGGCAGCCTCCCCTGCCCCTTTGAAGGACTGTGGTCTTTGTTCTGCACATCTGTGGATGTGCAGAAAGGGAGGGGGGAGGCATGAGGCTCGAATGTCTCCTGGCAAAATTCCACTGAGGCTTTCCTATGCTGGCTGAGGAAGGGAAACGCAAGCAGGCTGGAATGGTGTTTATGGCCACAGGGTGTTTCTGTGGAAGGGTCATACCCTGACAGGGCCCCAGAGTTGGGGAGAGCCAATATCCTGGGGCGCTCTCTCATCACCCCAGGGTGGGCTTTGCCCCAATGCTTTTGTTCATTGGAGAAGAGCAGCCTTCTAGCCAAGTCTGTCGCCCCACCAAAGTAAGCAGCCCAGAGACAAGGCTGGTCTAGGAAGGGCCCACGAGACCTGGGGGAGTCCCGTCTCTGGCACTTTCTGGCTGTGCGGCCTGGGATGGGCACTTCTGCTCAAGGACTTCTCCATCTGTAAGATCGAAACCATCCTGGCGCCAATGACTTCCAGGGCTTGGGGAAGAGAGTGATTAATGAGAAGCCTTCAAAGGCTCTAGGTGAAGACCAAAACTGCCTAGATTTCCTAGAAAGGGAGATTCTTAGCACCTCCCATCCTGCTTTCTGCCCCCATCACTGGGAGGAGATATGGAGGGAGTCTCCAAGGGAGGGAATCAGCAGCTGAGTTTGGGAAGCAGGGTAGGGAATATGGCCCCTACAATGCGCCAGCACTGTGCTAGGGGCTTTTCTGCAAATCCAATCTCACTTGAATGTTGATGGGACACCCCATTGTAAGTGTCCAAGTGTAGAAAGGCAGCTATATGGTACAGCAGAAAATGCACTGAACTTGGTGTTTGGAAGACCTGAGTTCTAATCCTGCCTCATACACTTCCTGAGTAACCCTAGAGAAACCACTTTACCTCTCTTGACCTACCTTTCCTGCTCTGTAAGATGGGGTTACCTACCTATAGGGTTGTTGGGAGATAAAACGAGTTTGATAAAACACCACATAAAAGCGAGCTATTATTATAAACAAATTAGTGTCATTCCCTCCCCTCTTACGTGTAGGACCACAGACTTCTCTGCCTGGCCCGGCCCCAACCCTGCAGGGGACACAAGAGCCTGAACAGTGCCAGCATTCCAGGGGAATTTGGATGGAACCCATCCCCCAGAGCTCCCTTGAGCCCACTTCCCTGGCCTAGCTCACTTCCTCCACCCCCAGCTGGCACCAGAAAGGATGCCAGCTGCCCCATCAGCACCACCAGCACCTGCCTTCTGAGTTCCTGCCACAGGGGACCAGTTTGCAGAGACAGGCTGGTGTTAGAAATAGCAATGCTTGTGTTTGGGGTCGGATGATCTGGTGCTTGCAGTGAGCAGCGGCCCCTGTGCCGGATTTTAATTCGGAGTACCTGGATGTCAATCCTGACTGCCCATGACGAGAGATGCACGGACAAGTCACATAACTTTTCCGTCTAACCCTAGTGTTCGTTTTATATTATTAATCACAACCTTATTAAAAGACAGTCCAGGAAGCCAGTCCCAGCTCCAGACATCTCGCAGAGGGCACTAAGGTTTACAAAGTGCTTTCCCCATAGGCTCTTGGAAGGCAAGGATTGTTTCCATTTTGCACATTAAACAACAGAGGGGAAGAAGTGAGTAGCCCTGGCAGCCAGCGCAGGTAGGGCCGTCTCTCCTGGGAAATGCAGGACGCTTGCTGGCTACCCTCCCCGACCTGCAGATGATGGGAAACAATGGCAGTCCCTTCCCTGCCCCCAGCCTCATCTTGCTTCAGCCCCCTAGAATCACAGGGAACAAATGAAGGTTCCCTGGTCTGTCGGGCAGAGGACGAAATGCCAAGCTCACGGCTCTTGCCACAAGGAGGGGCAGGGCGGGCATGTCCCCCAGCCGAGTCTCCAGTCACACGTTCACTGCTTTTCCCAGGACACCAAGCTGTTCAAAGCAAATCTCCCCCTCCCCACCACAGGGCAGCCCTCAGATCTCCAGGGGCTAGGGGGAGGGGTAGAAGGAGGGGGAGGGGAGGGCAGGCCAAGTCGGGAAACCGCAGACCTCTCCTGCTGGCTCTCCTAGACCTGTTTTCCACCTGTCACCCTGGCAACGGCAGAAAGAAGCCAGCCCCTAAGAATTAACCCTTCCTGGTCCTCCCATCTAGGTCCTTGTGTAAGGGCACACTCAATTCCACTGCTCTCTCCAAGTCACCACCTCTGGAGGCACTATTATCCAATGGATAGGCAAGGACACCCGTCATGGATGCGCAAAGCCAAGGGTCCAATCACTCGGGAAGTGAATGTTCTTTCAAGCGCCAGGAATGAGGGATTCAGCCCCATCTGTTTCATCCATCTCCTTACAGAGGGCCTGGGGCCCGTCCAGCCACCCAGACAGTAACTGGCGGCCAGAATTCACATCCGAGGCAGGTCTTGCTGTGCTGCTGACCTGCCGGTGCCCCGATGGGGGGCAATGGGGCAGTCTTTGAAGCCAGGGAAGTGGGCTCCAGGGCCCTGCCCCCCACCACCCTAAGGAATGCCCCTAGCTAGCACTGTTTGGGTTCCCAGTGCCCCCCACAGGGCTGGGGCCACTCAGTAGGAGCCAAACTGAGATGCTGCTTCCCCTCCCCCACCAGCCACCAGCTCCCTTACAGAGAAAACCCTCCCCCCACAGCTCTTGGTTCTGAGAGGTCTCCCTCTTCTGCTCCCACAGGGCAGTGGGGCCAGAAGCCGTTTTTAGATTGCCTCTCAATATTAATTGGTGACATCCTAAGCGTGAGATCTTTGTCCAGAGAATTAACCCTCCCCGGTCTAGACCCCAACTCCTCCAACTGGTTTTGAATTTTATCTTCTTTTTAAGTATCCCTTCCGTGTTGCTGTCATAACTGGAGTCACCAGGTACGGCTCTCCTGGCCGGGCTTGCTTCCCTTTCCATCAGCTCTGACAAGGCTTCCTTTGCCTCCCTGCATTCCTCCTACTCCCTGTGAAATTTAAATAATTCCTCTTTAACATCCACCATGCCCATTGCTCATAACCGCCCTTAAAGGAATGGAGTAAAGCTGGGTAGATGTCAAAGTGTCCAGTGCTAAGGACAAGTCTGGCGCCCTGCCCTGTGAGAAGGATGGAAAGTCTGCCAATGGTCTGTCGCAGGATTTGGCAAGTGTCTCAAGGAGCTACCCTCATAAACAAGTCGGGGAGGTGAACCAGGTGAGGCACAGGAGGTCGATTCAAAATAGGTTGAATGAGTACTAATTGATGGAAGAGGCTCTTTTGGAGTGCCCCAAAGACCTGCTCCTTAGCCTGAGAACCACTTAACATTTTCATTAGTCACATGGATGAAGGCAGAGAGGGCATGTGTATCAAATCCGCAGATGACAAAATACCAGAAGGGATAGCTAACATTATTACAGAGATGGTCAGGACCCAGGAAGATCTACAATGGCTGACCGAATCAAATAAGATAAAATTGAATAGATAAGAAATGTCAAATCCTAAATCTGAGTTTAAAAAAACAGCTTCACAAGTAGGAGATGTGGAAAGCAGAGCTAGACTATCTGGGGGACTGGGGGCTTCAAGCTAACAGCATCTCACTACAGCCTAGTGAACAGTATGGCTGAAGGACCTGGGGGGAGGAAGGGGCAGATGGCGCTCTATCTTCAAGAATCCTGCGAGAGGCCATAGATTTGTTCTGTCAAGGCCCAGATGTCAGAGACTACCCATGAGTGAAATGATTACCTTGAGGTGGTGCCTTCCCCTTCACTAGATGTCAAGCCAAAGCTGAATTAGATGGATAGTAGGACTTAAGAACAGGAAGAGACCGGAGAAAGACCATCAAGTCCAACCTCCTTCTTTTACAGAGGAGAATGAGGTAGAGAAGACAGATGACTTACCCAGAGTCACTCAGCTAGAAAGGGTTTTGAAGTGGGACTCCACATTAGGGGCCCTACCCACTACATCCTGTTGCCTCCAATGGATTTCACTGGAGAACCCTTCTCGGGATATCCCAAATACTTCAAGGGTCAGAAGATGGTGGACATTGGGAGAACAGAACGCTACAAAAAAACCAAAACTGACTACTGCTTGACAGGAAATGATTGGTAAAGTTGGAGCTATTTCTAAATCAGGAGACAGAGAGCGAAGGTCAACATGAACACCCATTTAGGTAAAAAAAGAATAAAAATGAGCTGACAGCAGATCAATCAGAATGTTGGAGCCTCCAATGGGAAATGGATGAAATGACTCTGATGACCACTTCTGGTAGAGAAAGCTGAGGCAAAGCCATCACCACAAGAGCAAAGCCCCCGAAGGCCCCCAAAGCTTCTTTGCCAGGGAATGCTTGATCTTGTAAAGCAGAAAGACAAAGGCAAACGCTGGTCTCACTCATTTGAAAAACATCACAGGGAGAAGCAGAAGATTACAGCTACACTGCTTGGCAAAACAGCCAAAGGCCACCGAGAGGAAAAGGAACCTGTGGAAAGCCAGGTATGAGACTCCATCACTTACAGAAGGAAAACAAATGGACAGAAAGACCTGCTGGCCTTCCTATGGTGACCTACTTTCTTCACTGGGGAGAATGAACATCTGAACTCAAAAACTTGGTCGCAGTGGGTGAAAAACAAAAGGTAATTAAGCAGAGGAAGCCAGAAAGACCTGCTAGGCCAGACCATTCACACGCAGAAGAAACTCAGACTGGAGACCAGGCTAATTGAAAGGCACAAAGGGACTGGTCAGCAACATAGAAGAGGTTCAAATGCCTCTATAACTGAGTCCCAAGACAAGGCAGCCACAGGGACCTAAGCGAGGACGGCCACAATGCAAGCTCAGTCCTCTCCGTAAAACATCTTGAGAATGAACTGGACGTGACACATGTCTTGGGCATCCCGGGTGACCCTACGAGAAGGGCACAGGCGGGTTTGGGTCAGCATTCTACTAGTCACACCACTGACAGAAGGCAGACAAGACGATCCTAGATCCTGCTGCTTACTGTATGATTCAGTGAGAATGTTTGATGCCTAGAGGCATCTCCTTGGCACGTGTTAAGCTGAGGTCACTTTGTTCAGGCTTCCACGCCAGATGGACACTCACCAAGGGGCTGCCACGCTCACTGCCATGGTCTTGCTGCAGTTGTGACGATGGCATCGGTCCCCTAAGCCCACAGGACATCTTCCAGGAGGAAGAATGTCTACTGTCCAAACTATGACATGCCCTTGGACAGTCAGTCCACTGCATTAGACTATGGATACCTCAGTCTGGACGACCACTGCAGAGAAAAAATGAATTTGACCCCAAGTTAAGTAGGAGAAAAAGAACAGGCTGAATTGTGCAGCAATTTCAGCCATCTCCAGCTGCTAACCCTACCCTTTTAACAGCTAGCGGATGCAGTGGGTAGAGTGCTGGGCCTGCAGTCAAGAAGACCTGAGTTCAAGTTCAGCCTCAGACACTTACTACTTGTATAACCCTAGGCAAATCATTTCACCGTTTGCCTCAGTTTCCACATCTGTAAAATGAGCTGGGGAAGGAAATGGAAAACCCCTCCAGAATCTCTGCCAAGAAAAACCCAAATGGGGTTAAGACTACTTAACCGACCCTTTGAATGGCAACATTCTGTTGATGCTGCAGGGCTGTGCATTGTGAGACAAGGCCTGCTCTGAAGAATAAGACTGTGCGTAAGGTACGCCCAACAGAGAAGTGCCTGGGAGGTGTCAGAAGGCCCTGGCATGTGGCCAGCAGAGATTTACACACACCAAGTGGCCTGAAAGATGACTCAGGGAATGTAGGACTAGGAAAACCGAGCTGGTCACAAGGGCAAGGATGACAGAGAGGAAGGTGCCCACCGCCTCACGGAGGCAGCCATGTAGGGGCACAGAGACAAAAACCACCCACAGCATGCCCACGACGCGGGGCAGCCTCGTCTAGCCAGGATGACGGGACCATTGGCCACCCAGCAGAGTGGAGCAAACACATAGAGACATTGCTGAGTCCCTCCCACATTCATTAGATTTCTGAGGCATCCCAAGGCGCCTGGTCCCTGGGGCCCTGCTTTCTATACCTCTGAACTAAATCTCATTTAATGGCAGCCCTCCTTTTAAGGTCTGATTCCAAAGCCACCCTTTCCACTGAAGCCCTTACTAATACCACCCACCCACCTAGCCCTCCCTCCATCCCAGCAACCTCCCAAATGCATGTTCCAGGTCCCACATCTCCAGCTGCGCAGGAAGACCCCTTCTTAGCTAGATGTGCCCCCTCAGCCCTTTGCACTGTGATCTGCACAAAGGTCTGAACTGAAAGAAGTTTAGGGCCAGTGAAAGGGTTCCAGCACTTTAGGCACCTCTCACCTCCTTGGATCCACGTGAGAAAAGGTCTCACTTAACCATCCAGAAAGTTGCAGGAAAAAACGCATGAATGGCTGCCCCAGCCAAGGCCTCTGGACTTACATATCTTCAAGGTTCCTTCCAGAATTCTAGGATTCCTTCTCTGCCCTCTTTGCCCACTGTGCTCTCACGTACACTTTCCATCCCAGTCCCTCTGGTCTAGAGGCCGCCCCTTAGGGGAGTCCCACCTCACATCCCCCAATATTTTCTAGCCTCCAGCTATACCGATTGAGTCCCAATGCACAGCTACAGTTAAGGTAACAAATGATGGAACCAAGGGATTGGGGTGGGAGGAAGCAGTCACCCCAGCCCGGTTAAGAAGTGCGTGTCACATCTTAGTCCTCAAACCCCACTGGTAGGACAGCAAACCCAGGTGGGCTTGGCTGGTCCAGAATGCCCAGCTCTTCATCCAAACACCTCATTTCCTGCCTTGAGGGCCTGTCTCACCCTGACCAGAGATTCCCAGAGGGCAGGGCCTTGTGGCAGAGCCTGGCACTGAGTGCTGCACCTGGGATGATGAGCCTTCAGAATGTCCCCCTCCTCCTAGGCAGCCCTTAGGAAACACTTGCTAAACTAATTATACAGATAAGGCAATGGGCTCATTCATCCAGTGAGAACATCTGCGAAGGCTCAGCTCGGTGGCTGGTACACAACAGGTACCCGGTCAATGCCCGTTCCCTCCTACCTTCCCTTTAGCAACAATGGGGGAAGACAGCACACCAGGAGGGCAGGGACATAACCCTAGAGCCTCCTTCAGGTCTCACCACTCACTGCTGGCAACGAGCACAAAGCAAGAAATGACCCTCAGAGCAGGCCATGACCACCCCTGGGCCTCATCTGGGTGATGAGGAGCCCTGAGACACTGTCCCCCTCCACTCCCATGAGCAGTGAGCACTCCCCCAGAAAATGCTGGGAGGCTTCTGGTCTCTGAAGACCGAGGGCTGCCGACCTCAGGAGCTTTCAGCAGTGACTGAAAGGAGAAGACCCTGGCTCCTGGCACAGGGTTGGCCACCATGACCCAGGCAATGCCTGGGAGCCACCAGGCTGGGGTTACACGGTGCAGGTAGACCCGCCATAGAGTAAAACAAACCAATATTGAAACAGTAAGAAGGAAAAAGGGAGAGAGCGGAAAAAAAATCAAGGAAGGTTTCTCTTGAAGCTTGAGTAGCGGCAGCAATGGCCTTCCTCATCAGGCTGCCTGCCCTGAAGTCATGACCAAGGCCTCAGGTGTTCCCAAAGGACACATCAGGAGGGACGAAGCTCTGTGCTCAGCCCAGCTGCCAAGGGGAGACCCCAGCATCCAGCAGTGCCTCTTACAGAAAAATGCCCTGCCCGCTCCTGGGCAATCTTGATGCCCAGAGCTCTCAATGGCACCTGTGTTCAGAGGAAGGGCACAGAGCCAAACTGGAAGGGAGCTGACCCATGAGGAGGGGCCAGCCATCAGCCATCACTATGTCCTTGACAAATGTCCCCCTACAGGTTGTTTGTGGCAGACCCTCCCCTCTTCTGCCCCCATTGCCAACATGCCAGGAGTGAAGCAGGCCAGTGCCCTGGGTCTAGAATCGGAAATGAAGGAGATGCCCCACGTCACCTTTCTGCCCCCCACCCCCCACACAGACACAAAGGCAGCTCAGGGCAGCCTGCTGGCCAGCTGGACTCTTTTTATGTAGTTCAACATACAGTGAATGGCGGTGGTGAGGAAGGGAGCCTCCCAGGGAGACCACACACCCTCCCTGCTTGGGAGCCTGCACTGGCCACAGCCCAGGATGGCCCTGGGGCTCCGAGGGGATCAGGCTTTCTGATCGGTGGCTGGGACCGTTCACTTTTTGACAATCTGAATGACATCTTCGTCTTCCAGCGTGTGGTCCTTCCCCACTTTCTGAGGGTTGTGCTTCACAGACAGACCCCAGACCAGGGCACTGGGAGGAGAGAGAGAGAGAGAGAGAGAATTAGCAGTGGAAGGGCCTCCTCACATCCCCCAGAGTGGAGGCTGGACATCCTGCCTGGGATACCAGCAAACAGTGGAAGAGCTCTACCAGGCCTTCATTTTCTCAGCCACGAGACAGACACAACCACATCTGCAGGACACCCTCATGGTGGCCACGGGGACGAAGTGGACAAAGTGCACTGTTTTATAAGCCTTAAATAACTTGGTTTTCCAGAAAGGCAGCATGGGACGGCCTGGCCTTGAGCTGCAGCTCTGCTGCTCACTTCCACATGACCCTGGAAGAGCTCCTTGGCCTCTCTGTCCTCAGGAGCCTCCTCTGAGAAATGAAAGGGCAGGATGAGAGGATGCCAGTAAGGTCTCCTGCGGCACCAGGCCTACAAGCTATAAGCACTTTCCAGGCCCATGACCTCGGTAAGGTCACTCAGCCTCTGACCTTCAGGGCCATTAGTCCAAAGCCCCCATTTCTCAGATGAGGAAGGTGAGGCTCAGGAAGTGAAGGGAAAGCGAGGAGATGGATGAGCTCTCCTGACTCCCCTTCCCCTGGCCCTCCCATGTCACTACAGGCACATGCGCCGACCAGGACTGACCCTCTCCAAGGGGCCCACCCTTGGCTGCCCTCAGATAGGCAGTACATACGCATGGGGGAGTGAGGGCCGAAGGCCACACAAAACCTCCCTACTGGGCCTGGTCTGCCACAAGCCAAGCTCAGCCTGTCCTGCCCAGAGCAGGCCCCTCCCTGTCCCCCCAGACTCACTACTTGAATTCTTTGATGAGGTTTTTGTGGATCTTCATGCAGAAATCCTCCACAGTGGTCCGGGAATCAGGCAGCACTACTGGGGAGGTATAGTCTGGCAGCTGCCCCTTGGGCTTGGTGTAGCTAGGACATAGGAAGCAGAGATGACCTGGAGGACCCCGCTGGCGCTGGGGGCAGGGGGGGGAGCCTAAAACAAGGGTGAGGATCTCACGGCTCCCCCAAAGGTGTTCCCTGACCTTGGGCTGTTGGCTAGGCCACAGAGCATCTGCATCCCCTCACCCCCCAGGGAGACTCACATTCTCACAAGCCGTAGGTAGTCCCAGATCCTCTCTAGCAGGTCGTCGAAATTCCAGCGGTGGTGAGCAGAGATGGGCACACAGTGAGGCACCTTGTAGATGATGTCGAGCTCCTCGATGGAAATCTGGTCGATCTTGTTCAGCACGTAGATACAGGGGATGTAAACTCTGATGGAGAGATGCAACAGAGGCTCAGGGAGGGTGGTCAGTGCCTGCAACAGGCCCTGCACACAGCAGGCACCAAAGAAGCGCAGAGCGAACACTCCCCTCATGCTGGCCACACACCAACAACCTCCTTCCAAGGCTGACCAGGGCCAAAGCCAGCAAAGTACATATAGAGAGAGGAGGCCTGGGCTCAGTCACAGGGCCCAGGTTCTGGTCTGGGCTTGGCCACCAAGGAGCTGTGGAGCCTTCACTGAGTAGGCTGCAGTAACCCCCGGGGCTCCTAACAGGGATGCCCCCAGACTCAGCAAAGGGAGCTGCTGAGGCTTCTCAGGTAACCCCCCTGAGAGTGAAATCAAGAAACAGAACTGCCCAATACCGTCTGGTGGGGAGCAGCCCCCTGTAGGGGCAGTAAGGAGCCTCAGAGACCAAGCTGAGGCTCTCTCACAGAGAAGCACCAGATCCAGGGACATTTAGCACCAGAATACTTCCCACAACCTCCCCAGACGGCCTCTGCTCGAAGACGTCCGATAACAAGGAGCTCCCCACTTCAGAGTGAGCAGCTCTTGGTGTCATGAATTCCCCCAATGCTGAGCCTAAACACGCCTCCTTGCCATGTCCGCCCCTTGCTCTTACTCTGCTCTCAGTGGCCTAAGAGAATGAGCCCAAAGCCACTTCCTCACTGAGAGCCCATCACATATTGGAAGACTGAAGAGCCCCACAGCTCCTCCCATGGCCCACAGGATGTGAAGCCCTTCACATGTGCTGGCAGCCCTCCTAGCCTGTTCTAGAATGTGGTTACCAAACCATTCTGGATAGGGCCTAGATAGGGCAGAAATCTCAAGAGCCTGCCCCTCTCCAGGCAGCCCCCGGTTCTGCTGGCTTTTCCGGCTGCCCCATACTCATTAAAACCCCAGACGTCATCCAGACAAATTACGGTCCACCTGAGACTGCCCCAATTAAGTCCCATTTTACTAGATTCAGCCCAAAGCTCTACCTGGATCTCAACAGGCTGGAGCACAAGACCCAATTTCACTAGGTCACATGTGATGCAGGTAAATGTACAGGTCTTACTTCTGGGTTCAAAACATACCGTTACAAGCAAAAAACAAGGGACAGTGTGGCTGAACAACATGGGGGTTTGGATGGGCGGTGGGCTGAGTCAGCAGTGTGAAAAGCTAAGGAGATCTAGGCTTCAGAGTCTCCATCCTCTGCCCTGGGCAGCCTCCTGTCGTGGGCGGGAACACCCACAAGAGCCCACCCTGGAGAAATGGCTTGAAAGAACTGGGGGTCTTCAGTCTGGAGAAAAGAAAGCTTAGAGGGGAGGGAGCTGCTCTCAAGGCCTTGAAGGGCTGTTGCATCATGTGGAAGAAGAGACTTGCTCATCTTGAACCCAGAGGCCAGAGGTGGAAGCTGAGAGAGGCAAAGTGAGGCCAAAGGTCAGGAAAAGCTGGCTAACATTGAGCTCAGTACAAGAGCTGGCACAGAGAAGGCATTTCATGAGGGTTTCCTAAACGAGCCTAAATGCATCAAAGCAGCCCAGGCTGGCCGCCTTAGGTGCTGCTGGGACCCCCTCTGTTGAAGGCCTTTGAGCAGAGGCAGAGTGAGGGGGACTCTCTCAGGCAAGGGCTCCTCCTCCAAGATGAAGCAGACCCATGAGCTCCCTCTGGATCTCGACTCGGCCATCCAACTCAGAGGCCACCCTTCCAACTTGGTGTCACTTTAAGCTCTGGCAAGCGCACCGTCTGAGAATTCTGTGCCCACGACAGCAGTGACAATTCTGGAAAGCGGCAGACCCCTAGTCCTCTACTACTAGAGACCACCCTTGAATCTGAAGGAGGCTCCTCAGTGCTCTTTCAAGAAAGCGAAACAGGAGGACTGCAGGAAGCCTGAGGCGACAGAGCTCCCGCAGGCCCAAGTCCAGCCCCTCCACCCATACCTGTTGCCCTCCACCACGTCAATGAGGTCGTCGGCCGTGGCGTCACTGCGCAAGGTCACGTCAGCATTGTGGATCTTGTACTCGGCCAGGATGCTCTTCACGGTCTCGGCATCTAGCTCACTCTGAGGGCACTGAATAAACCAAGGGGGTGCTCAGCAGAGGGCGCACTGCCCCCGCACCACCCCCTCCCCACCCTCGTCCGCCCCCACTCAGCTTCGGCTCTGACACAGCCCCCATCTTGGCTAGAAGTTCTCCTGTCATGAAGGAGCTGCATTTCTGGGGACAAATGCTGCAATCTGTGCGGCTTAGTCATGTACGCTGCTCACAAGGGCTTGGTTTTTCTTTTCTTTTTCAATAGTAAAAGGACGGTGGGAAGGAGAAAATCAGTATTTATTAATTTAAAAAATGAACAGCCTACCCATGGTCCCAAAACACTCCCAGCAACCCTTTGGGGTTTCATGTTTTTGTTCTTGGCAACCCTTCTGATAAAAGCAGAAAAGCCATAGCAGGATGCAAAATAACCACTGAAAATTAAATAATTCAATTTTATTTCATTTAATAAATAAATAAAATTCTAAAAAAATAAATTCTGGTAAAGTGCCCCCCAGCACTGGCTGGGCTTTAAGCGCGTTCTGAAGTGTTGCCCTTTCCAGGAAAGACACGTGTGTTCTCCTAGGGAGTCCTTGAAAAATCAACCCACAACCAACACAGACGTGAGGAGAAAGGGCCACCCCATCACTTAAGAAATCAGAGAAAAGTGGATAAAAGTCTCTCTTATAGCCAGGGCTGGGGCAGAATTCGTAATCTAACAAGGTATCAAAAACATCACTAAAGGTAAAACATGCTATTGATTCCATTAAAGCCTTTTCAGGAACAAAATCAATACCACCGGGATTGAGTAGAGAAAGCGTCAACTGGGGAAAAAGAACCGACATCAAACATCTCTGACACAACTCCATGAGACCAAGGACCAGGCCAACTGGAAAGGGGCGTCACAAACTGTGACTGAGCACAAGGATCCCGAGGCACAGGAGAGCCCCGCACACCCACAGCATCAGCAAGGCTGACAGAGAGCCGTGGTGGCTGTGCACTGCTGGCAAAGCTGTAAATGGGTCCAATCAGCCAGGAAAGCAATTTGGAACCATGCTAAAAAAAAAAGGTGACCCAGAGATCCCCGACTAGGCGCCAGCTCTGCTCCAAAGCGGTCCTCCCTCCTCACAGACGGACATTGTGAAAGGAAGCTTAATGCTCTGCAATGAATCTATGGAGTCACTCAGCCCCTGGCCCTGGAGGGAAGACCTCTCCTCCGTCCTTCCCTGCAGAGATGGCGCCATCACACACAGCTGATGCTTGGCATCCTTCTCAAAGGGAAGAATCTGGGGGCCTGAGGAAGGGAGGGCTCTACCTGGAAGTTAGTGAGACTGTGGAATCCAGGAGGACCCACTGTGAATCAGATTTAGCTGTCCCTCCAGACTGCAGCAACACCCATTAAGGGCCTCCATCTCCCACAAAACCCCAGTCAAAGGCTCTCTCCCCTCAGAGCCAAACAGCCATAAACAAGCCCTTACTCCTATTCCCTGACCTCTCCAAGCACCCTCTGGACATCTCTCATGGCCCATCACACCCACCTCTGGGTGGTCATTCTTAAGGTATGTCTTAGTCTCACCCCCTAGAGAGCAAGGACTGGGTCTTATTCATGGGTGTTGCCCCCCAGGACTAAGCACATGGCCACACTTTTGGAGGTCACTGGTTCAGTGTAACTTGTGGCTTTGCCAAGGTCAACACTTGAGCCTTTCCTGAAAGGACACATCAGATGAGCAACAGTCGGCATGGGGCGGCTCACTTACCAGACCACTGCTTTCTGGTGACTTCAACACAAAAGCACTGCTGAATCCCTACTGTGTGTAGGCACCAGGGACAGAGACAAAAACCAAACTGCTTTTGCCCCTGAGGTGCTTAGGGAGGGAGCCTGTACACAGGAAAGTGAATGCAAAGAGACTCTGGCAGGAGGAATCCCTGAAAACTTCCTGGAGGAAGTGGTGTCTCAGCTAAGAGGGGGCAGGGAAAAAGGAAGGCATCCCAGGCACAGTACAGGCCAAGGGGCCGGTCTAGGAGGGGAGATGCTGCCCAGGCAGAGCCAGCCAGACGCACCGTGGCCGTGAGGTTGATGCCCCCTTTGTCCTTCTTCTTAAAGCCGATGTTGGGGGGCTTGCTGTTTAAGCGGATTCCAAAGCCTTCGAGCTCATTCTCAATGATCTTCTTATGTCCCAGGGGCTTCAGCACGTCCAGGACGATGAGAATCAAATTGCAGGTTCTAGCCACTGAAGGATACGAGAGAGGAGCCCGCATTAGCCAGTGTGACCCCTCTACCAGACAAGCCTGGGGCCTCACTGGGCAGAGATGCTCAAGTGCCCAGGATCCCCACTCCCCACTGCCACCTTCAACAAGGAGAATGAGAAAGCTTAAACCAAACAAAATCAGTCCCTCTGTCAGTCAGGAGTCCCCTCAGAGCCATGCTGGCTGCATGACCCTGGACAGGTCACTGCTCCTCTTCATACCCGAGGCAGCCCTTTGTCCACACTGGGAGAGCCCAGGTCTGGCAAGGGATTCCATGCATCAATGAAAGTGTCCCTGGTTTTCAAGCCAAGCACTGAAAACTGACCCCTGACTAGCTGGTGACATCAGTGTTTGTTCCCCTAAGGCAGTGGTTCTCAACCTGTGGGTTATGTTCTGCATAGCAGATATTTACATTACAATTCATAACAGCAGCAAAATTACAGTTATGAAGTAGCAATGAAAATAATGTTATGGTTGGGGGTCACCACAACATGAGAAACTGTATTAAAGGGTTACAGCATTAGGAAGGTTGAGAACCGCTGCTCTAAAGTGATTCTATAGAAAGACAGGGGACATCAAAGGACCTGGGTGCTTGCTAGGCTCTGCTCTGCCACAAACCTGCAGGGACATCAGTGGGACTCACTCTGCCTCACAGAACAAAAAGATTCAAGGGACCCAGCACCCCTGCCTGAGAGTCTCTGCTGCATCTAAAGCCACAAAGCTATTCCCTGACACCCTCATCAACCCAACTCACAGGATCCTGGAGTTAGAACTGAATGGGGCCTCAGAGCCCAGAGAAGGAGAGGGGGCCCACAGGGACGGTGACCTGCCCAAGGCCCTAGAAAGGTGCTCCTTCTCAATTCTGGCCTCACCAGTTTCTTTTTTGAAAATTTAATTAATTACTTATTTAATTTTTAGTTTTTGGCATTCATTTCCACAAGATTTTGAGTTCCAAATTTCCCCCCATCTCTCCCCTCCCCCTACCACATAGTGTGCATACTGATAACCCTCCTCCCTCAGTCTGCCTCTCCATCCCCTCCCTTTCTATTTTCCTGAAGGGCAACATGGATTTCTCTACCCCACTGCCTGTATATCTTATTTCCCAGTTACATGTAAAAACAATTTTTTAACATCTGCTTTTAAAACTCTGAGTTCCAGATTCTCTCCCTTCTTCCCTCCCCTCCCACCCTCACTGAGAAAGCAAGCAATTCAATATAGGTTATACATGCAGAGTTATGCAAAACCCTTCCGTAACTGTCATGCTGTGAAAGACTGTATTTCCCTTCATCCTCTCCCACCCCCCACTTACTCTATTTTCTCCTTTGACCCTGCCCCTTTTCAGGTGCTTGCTTCTGACCACCCTCCCTCCAACCTGCCTCCTTTCTACCACCCCCCCTTCCTCTCCTGTGGGGTGATACCTATTCCTCCTTAAGCCAAAGCCGATGAGCATAAGGTTGACCCATTCCCTCCCCTTCCCCTCTGTTGTGGAACCTTCTTCTGGTCCCTTTTATGTCTCACATTTTCTACCACAAAGGATGGTTTCAACCCCAAGACAAGTCTATTCACTGGGTTCTGCAGCACGTACCTGCAATGACCTGCCGGCCTCTCCCCTTCCCATCTTTGGCGCCTTCGATGATACCTGGGAGGTCCAGAAGCTGCCCAAAGGAAGGAGGGGAAACAAGCGATGAACACAAGGGATGGGACAAGTCTCTTGGGGTGGGCTATGTGGGGGTGCGCACGCTCCCAGGGGTGGAGGAGGCCCTTCTTGGTCTTCTTTGCCAGGGTTACTCTTGAGACCCAAAAGCTGGAAACGAGGCCCACACCCAGGGGCTGGGGAATGGCTGGACCAGATACAATGACGATTATCTTCATGTGGAGGCGTCAGACCGAAGCGTGAGCCGAAGCAGAGCAAGGCCAGAAGAACACGCTCTCTGAGGCACGCCACGCAGCATCTGAGCAAAGCTAAGGGGCAAATGGCGGGGCTCGTCCGGACTAGCAGAAGAGGGTCCACAGGCCTCCACGCTGTTAGGGGACAGCGGCCCGCGGCAGCAGGACTTTCAGGTGGTTTTGCTGACATGTTTTTCTGGAAAGGTTCTACAAGGAAGTTGTTTATGAGGAATCAAATGATGACCTAAACAAAATCGATCACCAAAAAACCGAGCATTGACCACTGAGTGGAAGAACACATTCTGACACCTTCTATCTCGGGGCAGCACAGCCTGCACCAGGAGTTCCTCGGAGGCTCAGGAGGGCCGGAGCCCACCAGCAGTTTTGACTCCCTGGGCCATACTCCGCCTGGCCCTGGAACCTTCAGGGCTAGCCCAAGCTGCCACTGTCTTTTAAAAGGCTCACAGATCTTCCACTGCTCTAATCCTGAACCTCCAACAGCTGCTGAGGAAATGCCCTAGAAGCAGCCAAAGCAGTGCCACATAGGAATGAGCTATCAGGGTGGTGAGCCTGTGGCCTCAAGGCCACATGTGGCCCTCTGGTGCAGCCCTTTGACTGAATCCAAACTTCACATATGAAAGGATTTGTTCTTTAAAACTTGGACTCAGTCACAAGGCTGCACTTGAGGACCTAGAAGGCCACATGTGGCCTCAAGACTGCAGGTTCCGCACCCCTGATGGCAGGATTCTTTTCAGTGAGAGCCTGGCTGGCCTGCCTCTGAGAGCCCACAGGTTCTGGAGGTAGAGGCTGGACCTGGAGACAAGATGACGGGGCTTCAGACCCCACGAATGCTCCAAGTCACAGAAGCCCCAGAGGTTCAGCTCTGGCATTGGGGGAGGCTCATAATATGTAAAGTGTCTGGCAGGCCTCAAGTGCTCAATGTGTATTTTTTCCTTAATATACTTTTATTTATTTTGCTAAAAATTTCCCAGTTACATGTAAAAAAATATTCTTTTAAAAAATTTTTGAGTTTCAAATTTTCTCGCTCCCTCCTGCACCTTCCCCAGCCCTCAAGAAAGCAAGCAACATGCAGGGAATCTCTGTACTGGCTACAGCTGCCATGACACTGAGGCTCACTCAGCACGCCAGGCAGAGGAGGCCAGAGGGGCATCTGCTGCCTTCACCCAACAGTTCAAGCAGTCAGGTCAATGGGCCGACCTCCAGCCACTTGACCCTGCCCTGCCACTTGACCTCTCCCTCTCAGCCCCCCTGAGGAGTGGCAGGCCCGGCCCTCAAGGGCACCTCAGGTGGGCCAAGGAAAGGGCAGATCTGGCTTCAGACGGCCCCACAAACAGTGGCCTACCTCTGCCCAGCAGCTGACAATAGACTCTGTGCAAATCTTCCCACTCAGCCTTTTCCAATCCCAGACTGGACTCAATTCAACAAATTCAGTTTGGGTCCCTAGCTGACCTAAGCAAAAAGAAGTCCACGGGTCAGAAGGCAGGGGATCCGGCCAAAAGCTGCTATTCTGCAGGAAAAGCCCCACGGATCAGCTGGCATGTCTACACAAACACCCTCCAAAGCACCCTGTCTGGGTGCCCTCAGCCTGAGATACGTGCTCTACCTCCAGCTAGCCACCTTCTCTCTGCCCTTGGACACCCTACAACATCTAAACAGAGCTGCCCCTCCTGCCACATCCCGCTTGTTCCTGCCGATGCATCCTCCCCATCACCTCCTCTCCTGAATCCTGGCCTTCAATGCTTCTCTCCCACTCCTGCAGAAGCCTCCTCACTGGTCTCCTGGCGGCCTAAGTGTTCTCCATCTCCCTCTGCTGAGCGGCTCCCCATCGCCTAATTTAGGACCAAACACAGGCTCCCTGGTGTGGTGCTGAGAGCCGTTCATGGTCCGGCTCCAGGCTGATCATACAACACTAGCCACCCCATCCTCAGCGCCCATGGCAGCCCCCATACATGACATTCCATGGGCCGGCTGCCCCCACGTCTAGCCTCCCTCTGCCTCTTGGAACCCCGAGATGCTTCAACCGTCAGCCCCCAGGCCCACTTGCTTCCAGAGGCCTCCCCAATTACCCCGCTGTTAGCCCCCTCCCAAGCAGTGCATTCTTCTCCTTCCACACAGTAAGGCCTCAAATGCCTGCTCTTTGACTCCAAAGACACCAACTCCCCAACAAGGGTAGGACCTCCCATGGAGCCCTTCCCCATCCTGGCTCCCTCCCCAAATCATCTGCAGGACTCAGCTTGGTATGGGCTGCGTCTGGGCAGAAGATGAACTCCCCGAGGGCAGGGAATGCTGGTCTCTCTTCTTCCTTGCTCTCCAGAGCCCAACATACAGCAAGCACTTAATGAATGTTCACTGGACTGAGAGCCTTCATTAAGGCTGGAATGTAAGAAAACCAAGCTGCCTGATGCAGAAAGATGACATCAGACCAGAACGTGTCACCTGGTGGGCTCTCCCTGATTGCAGCCCCTGCTTCGGCTGAAGTGACCTTCACATGGTCCTCGGGACCCAATCTGCCTTTGCCCTACTCCCTGCAGCCCTGGCCGCCCTCACCACTCCCCCGCATCCCTCATGTGGTGCTTGCCCCACGCTGCCTTGTGAGAGCAGTTACCTGATCACGGGACCCTGCTTGCTCTCTTGAATCCAGGCCAAGTGTCACTCTGCCCCTTTCTGTGCCCCCCAGGGCCTGGCCAGAAGAGGCCTCACTCTCTGCTGACCGCCCACTGAAGTGCAGAGCCCCTCTCCACTCCCACCCATGATCTCGTTGGACCCTCAGCCCAGGGAGGCAGCTGTCACAAACAGAATTTTCTGAGGCTGGAGAGAGGCTGAGGATTGGGCTGGAGGGCCAGCCAGGCAGGCAGGAGGGAGACTGAACTCTCGCTCTTCTCCCCACTACTCACTGGCTCACCTGGATCTTAGCACCTTTGTATCTGATGACTCCGGGCACGGTGGTCAGAGTGGTAAACTCATAGGCTGCCACTTCAGAATACACCCCGGCCAAGTTACTGAGCAGCGTCGACTTCCCCACAGACGGAAAGCCCACAAATCCGATCCGGGCATCGCCAGTCTTGGCCACATCGAACCCTGAGACCCGAACAAGCACCAAATGAAGGACACACATCAGCAGTGGCCAGGGGTGTGGATTCTCTGTCAACCTCCAGCTGCCCGGCCCACCCAAACCAGAAGCCCTCCTGGGAAGGGAGTTCAAGTCATGGCATTTGTGCTTTCCCTCTCCCCTACTTTACGAAATCAAACAGAACTCAAGACAGGGACTTCTCTATATACGATGTCCTACTTGCAAAAAGCTGGGTTTCCCCCTCACTTGCGTTAAGCCACCAGATTCTAAAGTATAAACTTGTAGAGCATGAAGACCTCTTTCAGAGGTTAAACATTTTTCCAAAATAGTTGTGCTATTACTATCTGACTAAAAAGACACAAGATGACAAAATGACAATGCTTAGCGTCCACTGGAACTCACCGCTCCAAAGCCCCTCACCCATGAACCACTCCCAAGGATGCACAAACACACAGAGGATGGGAGCACACTGACCTTCTCCGGGGCCGCCACCCCCGCCGCCCTTCGGGGTGATGAGCTCCCGCCGGAGCTTGGCCAGCCGGGCCTTCAGGAGCCCCAGGTGGTGCGCAGTGGCCTTGTTTTTCTGAGTCCGAGCCATCTGCAAAGAGACAGACTCACAGGTGTGAACCTTCCCATAAGTAAAGTAACAGAAAAGCTACCTTAGAACAGGAACCTGTATCCTGGGTCCTATTCTCTTTACCCTTTTTAGCCCCACTCCTAGAATTTAAGTTTGGCAGGCCCTGAGGGACTGACACAAACCCCTCAGAGGGCACAGGGACATCTCTAGCCTGGGCTCAGAGACCTCCTGGGAGGGGAAGGAGCCCACCACCTGCCAAGGCAGAATTTTCCTTCCCCTTGGGGCCGTTCTAAGCATTTACAAGTTTTTCCTTACAATGAACCAAAATCTCTTCCCCTATGGCTCTGAGTTCTGTCTTGTGGGGCCAAGCTGAACCCTAATTCCATGTGACAGTCCTTCAAATACTCAACACAAGTCACTGCTGACTGGTGTGGGATTCTGTCACCATGCACTACGGTGATGCCTGTCATCCTGGCGACTATGAAATGCCAAGGCTCCCTGGTCCAGGCACTTGGATCAATTGGGATCCCAAGCTATTCTTGAGTGTCACAGTTAAACTCTCCGATTTTAGGTCTCTCAAAGGTTGAAACAGGTATTACCACTGTGCCCCAAACAGGGATTTACTCTTTTTCTTTTTACTAAAAATTTTAACATAGCTTAATGTAATTTATTCTAAGCTATATTAACACACTTTATCATTTCTATTGCTTTTCAATGTACATAGTTTTCTTTCCTATTTGTATCTCCAGAATTAATCATAGTGCTTTCTATAAAGTGACCATTTTATTATTATTTTTCACTGAGTATGAGTTGGAAAAGAGTCTCGGAGATTTCTTCCTACTCTCTATATTACTCCTTTCAGGTGACCAACATCACAATAGGTCCTGCATGTCAAGCTGGAAAGCGATTTCAAGGCTGTCCAGTCCAAAATCATGTCTTTAGTGATGAGCAAAGAATGTCCCAAAGGTAGTAATTGGCAGCCCCATGATCCCCTAGACCAGTGGTTCTCAACCTTCCTCATGCCCCGACCCTTTAATACAGTTCCTCATGTTGTGGTGACCCCCAACCATAAAATTATTTTCATGGCTACTTCATAACTGTCATTTTGCTACTGTTATGAATCTATCTTTTATGCAGGATGTATTTTCATTGTTACAAATTGAACATAACCCACAGGTTGAGAACTGCTGCCGGCCAGCACAAAGTGTTGTCCTTGTCGTGGTTATCGCTGCTGCTGTTGTTGTTTCGATGCGCGTGGTCGGTAACGAGCTACTAATTTCTACTGGACCTGTTTAACTTTACTTTTCTTGTTTTTTTTTTCCCCAGTTACATGCCCAGGAGTAGGATTCCTGGGCAAAGGCCTCGTTGGGGAAGAAGACCCCTCCAGACCCAGAGAGGGGGCCCCGGGCAGGGCCACCGGGGGCACCACGGAATGCTGGGGGCGCCCCGGGACACCAGAGCTCGGCCTCAGTTTCCCCCCTTCCCTGGCCCCGGGGCGGGGCTGGAGGCTCGGGGCCCTTATTTCTTACCTCGGCCTCGATTTCGGCGATCTTGGCTAACGTGCCGCTCATGGTGTCGCCGCTCTCGGTCCTACCCTACCCCGCCCTGCCCTGTACGGTCACCCCGCTCCACCTGCCGCAGCCTCCGCGGCGGATGCCGATAGCCCAAGCCGGAGAGGGATAAGGCCGGGGAAACTGCACTCCAGTCTGCGCAGGCGCGGGCGCAGGCGCAGTTACAGCCCCGGCCAAGCGTCGCGAGAGCTAGCGCAGCGCGAGGACGAGGACGGAGCCCGAGGGCTGCTGGGAACGAGCGAAAGAGGGAAGAGATAAGCCCGCCCCCCTTTCTCTTCTCCGTCCCTCCTCCCTCGTGGGCAGCCCCTGAGCAGCCGCTGGGTCCTAGAGAGCGTCTTGTTGCCTAGCCTTTCCACAGTCCCCTCCCCCCTGCCCGCACCGACTTTGACATGCATTCCCAGGTGTACCCATATTGTAGGCTCCCGGGTCCAGATCTGCCCGGGACCGCAGGGGAGGAGACTGAGGCCCACGTGCGCGCGCGCGCACACACAGACAGACGCACACCCCGCTCGTTACAGTGTGTACCAACGAGCATGCCCACGGGCGCATGGACACACACGCAGACGACCTTCATACACACAAACACACAAACCTCACATTCCGAACGGGTTTCACATTCTTTCCCGCAGGCTGCCTAATTAGCCATCTCCCACTTACGAGCCTTTGCCATTCCTAGAATGCCTTCTGGCCTCACTTCCCATTCTTCTGAGGACCCAGAGTTTAGCCCAAGTGCTATTTCACACAAAAATCCTTTCCTCATTGGCCCTTGCCCTGTTGTGGCTCCCCATCACTTGTGTACTAATCAATGTAGTTTTAAAAGTCCCAGACCACACAGAGGTGTGCTAGAAGCAGCTCCTTTGGGCTCCTGAGCTGATTGTTAAATTTTTAATGGAGCCATTTATATCTCGGAAATTGGCCAATGCTACGAATCGAGGCTTGATCTTTTGTTGACTGCCTGGACTTAAAGTGATGGAAATGAAGGCACAGATACAACTTGAGTAAAATTCTTAGGGAGGGAGAAAATTTGGAACTCAAAAACTTTTTTAAATGAATGTTAAAAATCCTCTTTACATCTAACTGGAAAAATAAAATACTATTAAAAATAAATTATCAAAGAAGAAAGAGAAAGTGCTGGAGAAATATTAATATTGAAAACATATGTGCACATTCCTTTCTCCCCAGAGAGCCGGTAGTTAAACATTTACCAACAAACACTGCTGGACAACCTCGAATCGATCCGTCAGAGGTGTGAACCTGGTGTGAATTAGTCACTAGTGGGTTGAGAAGATAACTCTGATCATTGGATGAAATCTAATGATTCTGTATAGAAAAGACCTCGGGGCTGACTGAAAGAACCAGACAAGCTTCTGGGCCTGAGCACAAAAAACATCCAGGGGCTAGAGAGATAAGGGGGAAGCCCTACTCACAGTGCAAGAGTTCTAAAGACTTGGAGCAAAGGACTTGGGAGAGAACTGCTGGGGGAAGAGGGGCTAGGAAGGGAGCATTTTTTTCTCATTCTCCCCCCCCCCCCCCCCCCCATTACCCTTGTTGTTGGAGAAGCTGGACCAGTATTCGATGGGGCACTTAGCTGGGGGCAGAGAGGCTGAGCCAGCAGGAGGTAACAGCTCCATCCTTGAGGGAATGCTCACCTGAAGAAAGGTGGATGGGTAGAAGTGGTGACTTGGGAGCCCTGCCCAGAGCTACATCTAAGGAGAACTTCACAAGGATTGAGAGAGAGAGAAAAGGCTCACCACTGGCACAGAGTGGCTCGTTAGCCCCTGGCCACGTCCTCTCCACACGTGTACCTCACTGTCTTTGTTCTCTCAAATTAGTGCCCACTTCCTCCCCACCCTGTCTGTATTTGTGGAAGCATGCACCCCAGACTCTTTGCGGGGGAAATGTTTCTGTAAATACTGTTCTTGGCATTTGGTTTAAGATTGGAAAAGTAGTACAGCAAGGCTGTATATCGTTACCTGATTTATTTAACTTATGTGCAGAATATACCATGTGAAATGCCAGGCTGGAGGAATCAAAAATTAGAATGAAGATCACTGGGAGAAATATCATCACTCTCAGATGTACAGAGGATGGCTCTCTGAGGGCAGAAAGTGAAGAGGAATTAAGAGGCTTCTTGATGAGAGTAAAAAAAGGAGAGTGTAAAAACTGGCTAAAAAAACCAAAACTAACATCTTGGCAACTGGCCCCATCACTTCCTGGCAAATAGAGGGAGAAAATACAAAAGCAGGGTCAGATTTTATAGTCTTGGGCTCAAGAATCCCTGCAGATGTGACTGCAGCCATGAAATTAAAAGAAGCTTGCTCCCTGGAAGGAAAGCTACAGCAAACCTGGCCAGCAGGCTAAAGAGCAGAGGTATTACCTTCTAACAAAGGTGCCATAGTCCAGGCTCTGGTTTTTCCCATAGCAATGCATGGCTGTGACAGTTGGACTGTTAGGAAAGCTGAGCACTGCAGAATTGATGCTCTTAAATTGTGGCGCTGGAGGGTCTGATGGACAGCAAGAAGTTCAAATCACTCAACACTTAAATTAATTCAGGCTACACATCGGAAGGTCAAATACTAGGGCTGAAGCTTAAATGCTTTGGCCACATAGTGGGAGTATAGGACTCATTGGAAAAGAGCTTGATGTTGGGAAAACTGAAGGCAAAAGAAGCAGGGGACAGCAGAGGATGAGACGGACACAGTGTCATGGAAGTTAGGAACATGAGCTTGGACAGACTTTGAGAAATAGCAGAGGACGGAAGGCCCTGCCCTGCTATGGTCCAAGGAGTCACCAAGAGGTGGACGTTGGCAGAGAGACTGAACAACTGAACAAAACCACAAATTCTTGGTATATCTTCTTATTAAATCCCTTTGCTTTAGCAAAAAGAGTGAGTTAGGTCTTGCTGATTGTCAGTGGGAAGCACCCCAGTGGGGTTCTCCAAGAGACCATACCCTTCGAACCTGAGAGTAGTAGCAACCACATTCTTGGGCCTTTGCTCACCAGTACCAGTGGGGAAAGTAGCTGGGGGTGGGGTCTGGGGTAGAGAGTTCCACTCCTGTATGTCTTGAGTTTCCTTTTTTAATCTCCCCAGTGGAATATAAATTATTCAGGGATAACAAATATTTTCCCTTGATGTCTTTATATTCTCAGCAGCAGAGGAGAACCATGTCTGGTTCACTTAGTTAAGTGTTTGTTGAGTTGACTTGCGTTTGAATGTTGCTTTAGGTACTGTCACTTAACCCGTCTGGGTCTCAGTTTCCTCATCTGTAAAATGGAGTTGGATTTGGGGACTTCTAAGGTCCTTTGTAAATCTGTGATGCTATTAATTGAATACAGGTGTTTGTTCAGTCGTGCTCAATTCTCTGTGATCCCATTTGGGATTTTCTTGGCAGAGATACTGGAGCGGTTTGCCATTTCCTTCTCCAGCTCATTTTATGTGTGAGGAAACTAAGGCAAAGAGGGTGAAATGACTTGCCCAGGGTCACACAGCTAGGAGGTGTCTGAGGCCGGATTTGTACTCAAGTCCTTTTGACTCCAGGGCTGGGACTCTCTATGCGTTGTCACCTACCTGCCCAGGTGAATATAGACACGCACTCACCTTCTCACATAGACACAAGCACATTCATACCCATAGGACACACGCACACAACCCTTTCCCTTCAGATTCCATGCTGCCCTATCGTGTGAGTCCCTACAGAGGCCAGGGCAGGCCTGCACAGCTTTTGGCCCATAGATTTAGCCCTAAAAGGGACTTTAGAGACCACTGAGCTCAATGCCTTCATTTTACAACTGAGGAAACTGAGGCACAAATAGATGAAGGCGGACTTTGAACCAGGATCTTCCAGACTCTAGGTGTGGTCGGTTCCCTAAGGGTTCTTCAGAATCAACTTTCCTTTTCACACAAAAGATTCCTTTCCAGCACCACTTAGGGGGAGGGGTCAGGGAAGGAGGGAAGAAGGAAATCTAAGAGGAACCATTAATAATAGAGTGCTACAGGCTCAGGTTCTGCCCTCCCAGCCTCCACCAGCACTCAGGCTAGGACCCCCAGCAGGGGACTACCACATCCTCTTAGGGGTTCTAAGGTTAACCCTAAAGGACCAGGTGGGGAGAGGGGGAAGGGCTGGGTGGTTCTCCAGTGCCTGGGAGCTTGAGACCCGCCCCCCCCCCCCAACAGTGTACTTTCCCTCATGCTTATGGGTCGGTATCACTCAGTCAACCAGACTTCATTAGCTTTACAAAGGTGTAAATATGTACTAAAATCATATGAAAGAAATAATTCTGTGATACTTTCTCCTACCAGTTCATCCAGAGGAAAGCACAAAGCTCTCAGCTTCTGGAAGCCTTTTTCTGTCCTTTGTGGGGATACTCATAAAGTTCCCCTTAGGCATGATCTAGGTTTTCCGCTGGGCTCCTTGCAGAGCGTTGAAGTTGCCTTTTCTCAGCGGGTCTCCTTGTCCTCAGCTCCTGTTGTAGACACTGCGGTAGTTATTGCTGATCTAGGGACAATGAGAAGATGCCGATGAAAAATCCTGGAGAAGTCCTTCTCGGGTGCTCCACACGCCCTCCCCCCAAGGTTTCCTCCTCTTCCCTAGGGTTTGGCTGGAATACCTTCTATTGATGCTGGATCTAGTTTCCTCATACAATCCAATGTCCCTCCGTTGCATCTAATGACTTTTAAGAACTACTGAATTGACCAAGAACTTAGCTCACTTCATCTCAAGTCTTAGCTTGCAAGCTTGATTTAATAAAAGTATTCTTCTCTGGTTAAGGTATCAGGGAATAGCATCTTGTTTGATACTTTAAGTGGGGTGGGGTAATTAGGTGATGGATTCCATTAATATCCACTCTCATAATAATATGGTGAGTAGAATTAATATACCCATTTTACAGATGAGGCAATCAGGTGAATTACCCAGGCTCACGCCAATATCACAAAGCCGGGTTTTCCAAATCCTTGCCCTTTGACTCCAGATTCCGAGCTCCTTCCCTTAACCCAATCATCTTTGATGGATTCCAACCTGGGGCTCTGGAGTCCGTCCCTAGCCCCCCGGCTAGGCCCACAGACTGAGGGAAAGGCTTCCTTTTAAAGAGTAGAAAGAAAAAGATTTGCAATTCAACTGAAACATAAAGCAGGGAAATTAGCATCCAGTTAAAGAGGAATGAAAGGAAAACCTTTCCTCCTCTTTCCAGGACAGAGGCAAATCTAATTACTGGTCAAACGGAAAAGGCCAAGGATTTTCATATTTATGGTCTCTGACAGCTTTTATGTTTTAAAAAAATTACATTCTGCTCCTGCTTTGTCGTAATGGAGAAAAGAGTGGGGAAGGACATTTTGCTGCAGTAGGTGTAGGAATTGATTAAAGCCGGTTTTTAAAAACCAGATCAATTCTCCTCCTCAGGCTTTGCTGACTTGCCTCTGGAGAATTTGCTGAATTGGCCTGGGGCGCCATTAGGCTCTGCCTTCTCTGACCAAAGTGGAAGAGCGCAGAGGGCTGGTTTTGTTTCCTTTCCTTGGGGGGAGGGCGGTTTGGATGGCCAGAGGCTTGCGTCATCCAGAGGGGCCCTTTCTTTGATCACTGGCTAGCCAGATACCCATCCCATCCTGCCACCCAGCAGACCTGCTAAGACTCGGCCATGGAGAAGCCCAGTGCATTCCTGGTCAGCCTCACTTCCAAAAGGACTTCTCTGCCATCCAGCAAAAACCCGTGTTCTGGGGAGGATTCCATTTTAGGACTTGGGACCAAATACCTAAGAAAGAATGGCTATGGGGGAGGGGAAGGAAGGGAGAATTTTTTTTTCACTCTGTTCTTTTTCTTCTCTCCCACCCCCTTCCATTGACCTTGTCATCTGGACCAGTATCAGACAGTGCACTTAGCTGGGGTCATAGAAGAAAGGCAACTTTAGGGAGTGTGACTCCCTCTTGGAGTATAAAATTGCTTACTGGATTCCTGCTGAGGGCTCAGGACTGTGTTTACTTTTTTTTTTTTTAATAGTATTTTATTTTTTTTCTAGTTAAATATAGACAGTTTTTAACCTTCATTTAAAGAAATTCTTGAATTCCAAATTTTTCCCCTCCTTCTTTCCTCTTCCCCCTCCCTGAGATGGTAAGCAATTTGATATTAATATAATATAATATCGATATTAATATGATAGGTTATATATGTGCAATCATGTAAAACATGTTTCTATATTAGTCATGTTGTGAAAGAAGAGAGTGGAAAAAAAACCATATGCACAAAAAAAATAATAAAGTGAGAAATTAGTGTGCTTTGCTCTGCATTCAGACTCCCTCAGTTCTTTCTCAGGAGGTGGAGAGCATTTTTCATCAATGGACCTTTGGGATTATTTCAAGTCATTATCTTGATCAGAGTAGCTAAGTCGTTCAGAGATGATACTCATACAATGTTGCTGTTCCTGCCTACAATCTTCTGGTTCTGCTCATTTCACTTTGCATCAATTCCTACAAGTCCTTCTAGGTTTTTCCTGAAATCATTCTGCTTTCCATTTCTTACAGCACAATAATATTCCATCAAAACTGTGTGCCACAGCTTGCTCAGACGTTCCCCAGCTGATGGGCATCCCCATAATTTCCAATTCTTTGCCACCACAAAAAGAGCTGCTATGAATATTTTTGAACAAATAGGCCCTTACCCCTTTTCTTTGATCTCCTTGGGGGTCCAGACCTAAGAGTGGTATTGCTGGGTCAGAGGGTGTGCACAGTTTGATTGCCCTTTGGGCACAGTTCTGAATTGTTCTCCAGAACGGTTGGATCAGTTCACAATTCTACCAACAACTCCACCAATTGTGTATTATTGTCCCAATTTTTCCATACCCCCTCTAGCATTTATCATCTTCCTTTTCTGTCATATGAGCCAATCTGAGAGGTGTGAGGTGGTACCTCAGAGTTGTTTGAATTTGCATTTCTCTAATCAATAGTGATTTAGAGCATTTTTTCTTGTGACTATAGGTAGCTTTGGTTTCTTCATCTGAAAACTGTTTATATCCTTTGACCATTTCTCAGTTGGGGAATGACTTGTATTTTTGTAACTTTGACTCAGTTCTCTGTATGTTTGAGAAGTGAGGTCTTTATCTGAGACACTTGCTATAAAGATTGTCTGCCAGCTTTCTGCTTTCCTTCTCATCTTGGCTGCATTGGTTAGGACTGTGTTTATGAGAGTTAAAGGCAGGGGCAGAAGTATTCTGGAGAGACATACAAAGGCAAAGAGTAGATGAGATCTGAAGATTGAGGAGGGTGCTGAACTTGGAGTCAGGAAGACCTGAGTTCAAATCCTGCCTTCTTCCTTCCCCATCTCACCCCCTTGGTGAACCAGTTCAACTCAAGACTGATGTCTTCTCTCAAGCCCCTTTCCTTCTCATCCTCTTGAAGATCTTGCCCTGCCAAGCTTCAGCCCTGGATTTCTCCCACTCTCCAATGTCTTCTCTCTTATTCACTTGCTGCTGAATGAAGGTGGAGAAAATCACAGTTGTGACACTTTAGTCTACTACAAACTTACATTACATAGCCTCATCTGGATTCTCCTTGCAACAAGGCAGTACTTTAAACCTCCCTATTCAGTTCCCTCCTCATGTCTTCTAGTATGCCTTCCCCACTCCCCTCTCAACTGAGAACCTCATTGATAAAAAATATAGATGTATGTATGGGTGTATACATATAAATAATGGGAGTCTGGTGTACATGTACCCCCCCTAAGCATCTCCATGTAGAGGATGGTGGGCAGATGGCTTCTGGGAGAATCTTGATGATTGTAAAGGAAGCCTTGTAGAGATGACGGAACATGTGAAGATGCTCTTTCACGGTTCTGGCTAGCTAACTGCGTGGTTACAAGGACCTTTGGTCACCAGTCTGTGTAGCCAGAACTACTAGTCTTCAAAAAGGGCCCAAGTCAGCTTCGGCCATCCTTTTCTCCCAGACAAGTTTCTACATGGTCCCATTCTTTTAGAGTCAGGCCCACTATATTACTCCTCAGGATTCCAGGGCGATAGCCTGGATCTCTATTGTCATCAGCTCAAACCCCAAGTGGTTAGCTGTGCTCCTTCCACTGTTAAAGGCCAGTAACTAGCACCTCAGTTCCATTCAACAATTTAACATTGGGTAGCTTTTACAAAGCAGTGTAGTGGAGAGCTTGCCAGGCCTGGAGTCAAGAAGTACTGAGTTCAAATCTGGTCTCAGATACTTACTAGCTATGTGACCCTGGGCAAGTCACTTCGCCCTGTTTGCCTCAGTTTCCTCATCTCTCGAATGAGATGGAGAAGGACACGGCAAACCACTTCAACACCTTTGTCAAGAAAACCCCAATGGGATCACTAAGAGTCAGACATGATTGAACAACAACAAAAGCTTTAACAAAAGGATATTAACTTCAAAATTATAGCAAGAACGAATATATAAACACATTCCCCCAAACCCTGGGGCCTATGGTTCCCTCTGCCACCTCATTGTCTGGGGGAGCAGGTTCAAAACTTAGCTCAGTTCCAGTTCATGTCTAGATGTGGCACCATTCCCAAATGAGTCCTTCCTCTGGGTTCCCAGAGATTGCTCCTTGCTGCTGGAGGTTTCCATGATGTGCTGATTGTGAAACCCAGACTAGATTTTGACTGTTGGATTTCTACATCCCCCTCTTTTGAACTCAAAAGTCAGATACTCAAAAGAACAAATGAAAAGGCCAAAGGTCTAGGCCCATTTCTTGAAGGTGTCATATGGCCATATGGCCCTGATTTAGGTATCAAGACCATATTTGTATGTGAGAAAGAGTTCT
Source organism: Pseudochirops corinnae (assembly GCA_028646515.1). NCBI lineage: Eukaryota > Metazoa > Chordata > Mammalia > Diprotodontia > Pseudocheiridae > Pseudochirops > Pseudochirops corinnae. Next base: position 347,419,931 of record CM053587.1, on the reverse strand, counting down.
GAAGGATCCCTTCTATTTTTGTAGACATTTTATATGATATTTGAAATAAATGTTTGATAGAATTGACTTCTAAATCCGCCTGGTCCTGGAGTTGTTCCCCCCTACACCCTGCCCCTGCCTTTGGAAGTTCATTTATGACTTGTTCGATTTCTTTTTTCTGTTATTAGTTTCTCTTAATAATCTATTTCTTCTGCTAATCTGGGTATTTTGTATTTCTGAAAGTATTCATCCATTTCACCTAAATTATCACTTCTGCTGGCAGATAATGAGGCAAAATTAGCTCTGGCAGTGTCCTTTATTTCCCCTACTTATTGTGAATTATTTTGCATAAAAAGCATTTGGTTTTCCTCTCCCTTTAAAGACAAATCATATTAATTGTTTATTAGTTAAAAAAAAAAACCCAGCTCCTACTTTTATTTGTCAACACTTTTTTTTTTCCAATTTTGTGATTTTGCAAATTTCTGCTCTGGCTTTAGTTGAGAGTTTTTGACTTGTTGTTTTTCTTGTTTTTTTTAACAGCATGGCCATTTCAGCGATTTGTTCTTTCCCTCTTTTGTTGAAGAAAGTGAGGAGTGACATAAATCATCACCTAAAGACAGCTTTAGCTACGTCCCGTAAGCGTTTGGTGTTGCATAAGTGTGGTCATTTTCTTTGATAAAATTATCTATTGTTTCTGTAATTTGTACTTTGACCCACCAATTATTTAGGGATAAGTTATTAAGTCTCTAATTCATTTTTAATTCTTTCTTCAAAGCCCTTTTGTTGAATATAATTTTTATTGTGTTGTGGTCAGTAAAGGATATATTTAGTATATTGTCTGAGACATCTCAAATTCAATGTCCATAACTTCAGCTCCAGTCCAATATGACATGTTACTGCAAAAAATCTATAGAAACGTAAGTAGAGATCTCACCATGTCATTCCTCTACTTAATCGCCCTTAGCGTGAGATATAAATTCTTCCTCCTCATTTTTAAAACCCTTCATCACCTGGCTCCGAACTTTGTGCCTTGGCAGGCGGTGCTTTATGCCAGGAATGCACTCACTCCTCATCTAAGCCTCACAGAACCTTTCTTTTGTCTCGAGATGCCATTCAAGCACCCCCCTCAACAGGAAGCCTTTCCTAGCCTCCCCTCCCACCTGCTCAAGCCCTCCCTTGTCTTTCCCTCTGTTGTACTTATTCATGGTTATTCTCATCATGTGTATTTTAAATATTCTAACATATGTGACTGTTGTCTTCCCAACAAGGAGGTGAGCCTTGTGAGAGGAGGGCTTGTTTTATTTATTACATTCATGTCCCCAACATTTTCCACTGTGCCTGGCTCATAGGAGGTGTGTCATGAATGCTTGTTGAGTGACTGATATAGGAGTGGCTAGGTGACACAGTGAATAGAGCACCAGCCCTAGAGTCAGGAGGACCCAAGTTCAAATCAGACACTTAACACAAAAACTAGCCGTGTGGCCTTCGGCAAGTCACTTAAGCCCAATTGCCCTGCCCTCCCCACTCCAGAAAAAAAACAACCCTGAGTGACTGATATAGAAACCACCTAATTTTTGGATCACGGCTTAAAATATGGGCATGATGGGCTCTTGGGCCAACGATGGAGGGCAAGTAGGTAAAAATGTGATTATCTGGAGTCTTAGGAATATAATCAAAAGGACTTTAAATGTAAATGGAAGGGGAAAGGACAAACTGAATCCAACCATATCCAACTGAATTTTGCATCAGAAGAGATTTTAATTTTGCTTCTGGAACTGGCTCGCTACAAGGTGGTTCCAACTCTCATTTCTGGAGTCACAACCATCACTCCCATGCTTGGGGAAGTCATTCTTCCAAGCTAATTTTCACCCGTTAATGACTATTGTGGGGAGTACTCTGTCAAAGTCCTCCTGATGCTTCCTGATTGCTGACCAGTATAATACAGCCTCTGGTCCAGTGTGTAGCTCAGTGGGTGCTTAAAAAATGAAGTGAAGGACCAGGGGTCTGTTGTCTGATCACCCAGTATGGCTAAACTGTGAGCGTCTCATCAAGACAAAGGTGACCATAAAAGGATTAATGTTTTGGGCTGTATTCACTCAAGTTTGAAAGGGTTATGGCCTGCACTGTGTTTACCCAATCTGTTCCATTAGTCAGCCTCTCTATTTTTTTAAATCCAGTAACAGATACTTTTGATAACATTTTAATAACATATTTTGAAATCTAATAATGCCAAAGCCATTTCATTACTAGCTGGTTTTATTATTATAATTATTTTCCTCAAAATTTTTGACTTTTTGCTTCTTCCATATCAACCAATGCTCAGTCAATGAGCATTTTTTAAGCCCCTAATATGTGCCAGGCACTGTGCTCAGTGCTGGAGATATAAAGAAAAACAAAAGACAGATCCTGCCCTCAAGGAGTTCATGGTCTAATGGGGGAGACAAAATACAAGTAACTATCTTTGGGCAGCTAGATGGTGAAGTGGATAGAGTGCTGAGCATGGAGACAGGAAGACTTGAGTTGCAATCTAGTTTCAAATACTTACTAGTTGTGTGACCTTTGGGAAAGTCACTTCACCAGTTTCCTCATCTGTAAAATGAAGATAATTATTTATATCAACTACCTCCCAGGGTTGTTGTATCAAGTGAAATAATAATCACAAATTGTAAAGTGTTAGCAGAGTGCGTAGAATTTACTAAGTACTATATAAATGTTAGCTTTACACTTTTTTTTACAAATAAAATATGTAAAAGATAATTTATATGTATATGTATATGTAAAAGATAGAATTTTGCTTAATTCTCTGTAATTTGCTTAATTCTATTACATATATTATATACCTTTGCTAATTTTTACTATTAATCATTTTTACTGTGTTGGCACAGCCTAACCATGGACATTGAATCTCTCTCCACTTGTTCAAGTCTTCTGTTATTTTGTTTCACTGTTATAGTTATATAAGTTCTTAATGTATATTAGGTTAACTCCCAGAGAATTTATAAGTTTTGTAGTTATTTTAAATGGTGTTTCTCTTTCTTGTTTTTTTGCTAACAAAATACAGAAACTCTGATAGGTTAATAGATTTATTTTATATCCTACTTCTTTTCTGAGTCATTCAGTCAATTAGAATTTATTAAACTCTTATTGTGTTCCAAGCACAATGCTAAGTAGTGGAGATAACAAAGAAATGCAAAAAACACAGGTCCTACTCTCAAGGAGCTCACAGTCTACATTGGGGGAGATAAGTATGCTCAAACAACACATAGACAGGATAAACTGGGAGGAAAGGCACTAAAATTAAGGAGAAATGAAAAAGGTTTCCTGACTTGATTAATTTTTTGCTGTTGATTCTCTAAGAATTTCTGAGTAAACCATTACACAATCTCCAAATAAAGATAATTTTGCCTCTGCTTTGCCAATGTTTATTTCCTTAACATTTTTTTAAAACTATAGTTAGCATGTGTTGCTTAGTCAGTTTTTAGTCTTGTCTGACTCTTTGTGATCCCATTTGGGGTTTTCTTGGCAAAGATATTGGAGTGGTTTGACATTTCCTTCTCCAGCTTATTTGACAGATGAGGAAACTGAGGCCAACAGGGTTAAGTGACTTACACAGCTATTAAGTGTTGGAGGTCAGATTTGAACTCAGGAAGATGAGTCTTCCTGACTTCAGGTTCAGATTTTGCCATTTAACTCCCCCAATACAGTTAACACTTCTAGTCCTATTTCAAACAATCATGATAGGATTGAGCGTTCTTATTTGAATGAATGAAAAATAATTTAGTAAGTGTTTACCAGAGATAAAAATAGAAAATTGAGACAATCCTTTCTCTCAAGAAGCTCTTGTTCTAATTGAGGGAGTCAACACATGTAGGAGGGTTCAGATGCAGGGCAGATGGAAAGGACTGGCGGTCCATTACTTCTCATTCTTCACTCTTTTTTCTTTCCTTCCCCTAGATAATTTAGTTTTTTCAGTGCCTTTTGCAAGGGCTTTTCCCTTCAAATTCCTGGCCTCTGGTTTTTTTTTTTCCAATGATTCTTAAATTAAGCATAGCACTCTCTGTGGAATATTCCCTAATTTGCACCCATTATTCAGGTCTCCTGAGGATTAGCCATCTCCAAATTAAAGAAGGTACTCTGTGGACCCAAACTCCTAAAAACTATAATTCGTTATTTCTCACCAGTACACATTGCACTGTGGAGGTCCAAATTTTCTTTGATAATTTTTTAAAAGATAATGTCTAGATTTTGTTTCTGTTAATGGCTTTCAGGTAGTCCAATAACTCTTAAATTACCTCTCCTTGAGCTCTTTCCCAGATCGGTTTCTTTTTTGCAATGAGATATTTCACATTTTCTTCTATTTTTTTCATTCTTTAATTTTGTTTGATTGCTTTTCTTGAAGTCTCATGGGAACCATTAAATTCCACTTGCCCAATTCTAATTTTTATGGAATTATTTTCTTCATCGAGCTTTTGTACCTCCTTTTCAATTTGGCTAGTTTTGATTTTCAAGGTCTTTTCTCCAGGGGATTTTTGTGCTGTTTTTACCATTTGACCAATTTTGTTTTTTAAGATGTTATTTTCTTTATTATTTTTGTGTCTCTTATACCAAGTTGTTGACTCTTTTCATGATTTTTTTTTATATCACTCTCATTTCTTTCCCCAGTTTTTCCTCTAGCTCTCTTATTTGATTTTTAAAATCCTTTTTGAGCTCTTTAAACAATTCTTTTTTGGGGGTCTCTGATCAATTCACATTTTTCTTGAGGCTTTTCATGTTTCATGTAGTGGTTTTCACTTCATCGTCTTCTTCTGAGTTTGAGTCTATAATCTTCTCCTGGCTGGAACTATTCCCTTAAGGTTACAAGTGCTATCACTTCTGACCTAGAACTGCATATGGCAATGCAACAGAGTCTGGAACCCAAGGCCAGCAAAGGGTCTCCTTCCAATCAGTTGTCTGGCCCTCCTACCATCTCTTGATTGAGAGCTCCAGAAGCTGCTCCTGTTGCCAATGCAGCTGCCCCTAAGGCACACTTCCACTGAACTCCTGGGCCTGCCCACCACCACCCAGGTGAGACAGACCTTGCCTGCTTACATCCTAAGTTGTCTTGGGCTGGAAAATTGTTTCATCTGACTTTTTGAGGAGTGCTTATGGGCTGTTGTGCATGCTTTAAGTATTTTCTGTATGGGCTCCTTCCTAAGAATCCTTTTTATCTTTTGATTTGTTCAATATAGGATGTCCTTTACCCAATATGAATTTGCTACCCTGAGCACTTGTATGGGAGCTCAGGGCCCTGTTACTGATATTTGGGAAAAACTAGACAATAAACTCTATTTGAAGACTTTTCTAGAATAAACTTTGGGTAAGAGAGGTAATGTAGTGTGTAATGAGTAGAGCTGGCTTTGGAATCTGAATTCAAAACCAGTCTCTGATCCATACCAGAGACTGACCCAGAGAAGGGTAGATAGAATGCTGGACTGGCAGTGAGCAAGACCTGAATTCAAATCTTGCCCCAGATCCTAGTTGCATTACCCAGGGCAAGTTGTCTTAACTCTCTCCATCACCATTTCCTCATCAGTAAAATGGGGAAATACTAGAGCTCACCTCTTTGTGTGATTAAGTCTCTCTTGAGACTAAATCTATAAAACCTTAAAGAGTAAAGCTAGGTCCTGATGAATATAGTAAAGTCACCTGAAGTGGTTGCATGGGTTTGAATTCACACTATTGAGAATTAAAATGATGTAAAATATTGTAATTGATTCCAGCCCAATGGAAATATGCAGTATGAATTCAAATAAGGTGAAAAGGATGGCGGTGGGGTAGGGCAGATACATTGTTCGAAGTAATCTGGACCCACTGCAGATAATGCTTTAACCAGAGGAAGAGTGGGGGACAGAGGCTTGGAGAGGGGGAACTATTCTTTTTTGCTCCCGCTTTGAGAGAAGGCACATGTGGTTCCAGGTTGTCTTCAGGGAGAGACCAGAGAGGAGAGGACAGATTTTGGAAGGCAGGCAGTTAAGAAACATCTGTTTATTAAGTACCATGTACTGTGCTAAGTTCTGGGACCGCAAAGAGAGGCAAAAGATAATTCCACCTCTCCAGGAGCTTTCGGTCCAATGTGGGAGACAGTATACAAACAGTTGTGAACAAACCCATTATGTACAGGATCAATTGGAAGTAATCAACACAGGGAAGGCCCTAGAATTAAGGGAGAACGGAAATTCTTTCTGTAGGAAGTGGGATCTTAGCTGAGACTCTGAAAATGTCCCCAACGAGCCCCTGGTTTCTAGCTCACCTCCTGAGAGACTTGAGAATTTACCCTTGTGGGAGACTGAGGCTGTTCTCTCTTGGTTGATCTCAGCTCTCTCATCATCTGATTTATGTAAGTAACTTTTCTGATTTCTGTTTGTTGCCTGCTTGGATAAATGGGTTTACTCTCTATACACTACCTGTGATGCTCCTTTATAAAACTAGCATTGGATAAGGAGTCAAGTCTGTAGAGATAAATTTGGGTACCCCTTCTCGTTTAAGGAATAGTGAGCAGGGAAGTCTCTTGAACCTAAAACAAACAAAAAAAAGAATCATTCCCCTAAGGCGGCATTATTGGGCTGGGGCTGGAGGAGATAAATGTAATTCTAGTCTAGTACCACCCTCTCAAAGGAAAGCAATGTGGCCAGCCTTGTGGCTCTTTCTCCCACGCCCCTCCAGGAAGAGATCAAAGTTATTTTTGGAGAGAAATGGCTAAGATTCCAGAGATGTCTGCTTATACCTCCCCAAAGGCTGCATGTAGACAGCCTACATGGGGATGTGCGCGCGCGTGCGCACACACACACACACACACACACACACACACACACACACACACACACACACACACCCTACAATATCTGGATGAACTGCAACCCTAGTTATTGAAAGAATTGGCAGAAATGATAGTTAAGGTGAAATTTCTCACTTTTTTTTTTTGTTATTCAGTTGTGTCTGATTCTCTGTGACCCCTTTTGGTGTTTTCTTGGCAAAGACACTCAAGTGCTTTGCCATTCCTTCTCCAGCTCATTTGACAGATGAGGAAACTGAGGCAAACAGGGTGAAGTGACTTGCCCAGGGTCACACAGCTAGGAAGTGTCTGAGGCTGGATTTGAACCCTAGAAGGTGAGACTTGCCGATTCCAGGAGCATTGCTCTATCCACTGCTTCACCTTCAAATGGTTACTTATACTTATGAAAGATCAGAAAGACTGGTATTGGCAGGATAGGTTTGAATTCCAAGAGCTAAGAAGGCAAAGTGGAGGCCAAGATGTCTCTCTGTCTTTTTAGCTCCGTGCATTGCTGTTTCCCCTTGGCCCTGGGGTGGTGATCCAGAGAGAGAGACTGGCAGGTTGCCTTCTCGTCTACACCGGCACTCGGTCATCAACCATCAGCATCAATAATGAGGTCGGGGTCTGGGGGGTTCTAGCTTGCTTTGGTGAGGGAAATCCCGTGACAGGATGGAAAGAGCTCCCTTTCTTTGACTGCCCTTGGCATCTGGTCTTGGAGACCTCCTAGAGGCAGATGGGAAGGGGACACTCCCCTCCACCTCTGCCAACAAGCTCCCTCAGAGAGGGGCACAGTCTCCCACAAATGGCACCCATGGAGTGGGAGAGGGAACCCCTGGAGGGCACGTACATAGAAGAAGTAAGCAAGCCTGGAGAGGACATCCTGTCACATTCTGGAGATTTAAAAATGATTCTCGGGGTATGTTTGCTGGTTCTTGCAGCAGCAATCCCTGCCTGCTTTTGTTTAGGGCTGTTTGTATGGATCTTTCCAATTCATTAGCTCATTGGACCCCAGGGTCCTGTGGGAGGCATTATTCTCCTTACTTTACTGGGTGGCCGCAGTGCACAGAGCTGGAGATCTGGAGTTGGTGGGGAGAACTGAGTTCAAATCTTCCCTCAGTCACTGAGTTGTGAATCTGCAGACAAGTCACTTAGCTTCTCAGTGTGGTTTTCTCCGTCTATCAGATGAAGAGTAAGAAGAGCGCCTGCCTCCTAGGGCTTTGTTAAGGATTAACCGAGGTCATATATGTGTAATGAACCAGTCATGTTCCCCGAGTAGAGCCCAGTGCTGTCCTGTGTGGTTCAGAGGGTTCTATCCTCTTCTGGGGAGACTTTTTTTTTTAATTTTAAATTTTATTATAGTTTGCATCATTCATTTCCACAAGATTTTGAGTTACATATTTTCTCCCCCTCTTTCCCCCACCCACCGCCCCAAAACAGCCATCCCAGTGTGTCCCCC
>CM053587.1:347388361-347411185 GCA_028646515.1 Pseudochirops corinnae | reverse complement strand
ACTGGATAGTGAAGACTCCAGAACCGAGGCCCAAGACCGCGATCCGGATCCAGGCTGCTCAACGCGAGAGCACTGGCCTGAAAACAATCGCTCAGTCCCCCTGCTGTCTGCAGGCCATGGGCGGGAAGCTACAACATGGAGGCGGGTGCAAAACCTCTGCCTTTTTGCTTTTCCACTCTGGAGGCCTTTTGGCCCGACGGCTTATCTCCCCCTTTCACAATCCCCACTAGCAGCTGCCGCTAATCCGCTCACCAGAGAGGCTCCTCCGCTGCTCCCATCCAGCCGCCTCTGGAGCACAGCCCCGGCTTTAGGCCAGGCTGGTTTCGGTTCGCAGTGCTGATATGGTTCCTCGTAGTCGAGCTGACTTTAGTGGGAAGTATCTTTGTGTGCGTTTTGGAGTTCTAGGATTGGTTTAGAGTCCTATTTTATGGGTATTTTGGGGTGGCTATGTGAGAGCTGCGATATGTTGCTGCTGCTATGCCGCCATCTTGGCTCCGCCCCTCTCTGGGGAGACTTGATTTCCTACCAGGAGGAAAAAGCAGGACGTTGGAGCAGGAGGCAGCTGCTTTGCCCTTCTCAGGGTGGCTAGATTTCTACTCTCTGTTCCCTTAACTGGGCAGCAAGGTGATACCATAGGGCATTGAACCTGGAGCCAGGAAGACCTGAATTCAAATCCAGCCTAGCTGGGTGACCCTGAGCAAGTCACTTCACCCTCTTTGCCTCAGTTTCCTCATTTGTCAAATGAGCTGGAAAAGGAAATGGCAAACCACTCCAGTAGCTTTGCCAAGGAAACCCCAAGTGGGATCACGAAGAGTAGGACAGGCCAGAAACAGCTCAACAACCACAACTTGAGTCGTCCTGATAAGTTAGGGTGAGTCCTGACTGAGGGACGCCAGGTCTGGACAAGTAAGGCTAGTTAGAAGGGAGGGGCCCTACCTTCCTCCTCCCCAGCCTGAGAGGTGACCATCCTCAGAGCCTGTGCCCCAAGGGAGCAGAACTGGCTCTGGGGGAGACAGTGAGCAGCCCAGCCTCCCTTAAACCCAATTCACTTGCTAGTCCGAATGTTCCTAAACTCAAGGTCTCTGCCTTTGGTAAAGATCATCTCAGCGACACCCAAGGGGAGCCTGGAGCCAGAGGCGTTGGAGGCTACCTACTGAAGGGTAGGGTCAGTGAGCCCAAGGGATTGTCCCACCCATGACAGACACTGCAGCTCGAGGGGAGCCAATCCAGCCAAGTAGAAGAGAAACGCCCACCCTTGGCCCCCACACCGAAGTTTGTAACTACTCTCCAGAAAGGACATGGAGGTCCAGAGATTCCACGGAGTATTGTGTCCCCTCCACATATGCTCCCATCACACCCTAGCTTTGCCCCCACTCTCCATCTCTCCGGTCTCTGTGTCTCTTTGTGGGAGAGCACACCCAAGGTTTGTGCAGGGAATCCTTGAACCTAGGCTGGGGTTTGTAGTTAATGCAGCCATCTTCAACAGGACCTTGGGACTTTAGTCCAGTAGTTTGGGGAGGTGGACAGAAAAATGAATGTTTTTTAATTGAAAAATTATTGGAAAAAAAAGAGAAGTCTGCTTGTTCATCGAGCTCCAAAATAGATCCACCTTCTGAGGGTAGTCTAAACCAGAGGATGGTATTTGGGTGGTGCAATGGATAGAGCAATAGATTTGAAGTCTGGAAGACCTGAGTTCAAATGCAGGTTCAGACACTTAGTGGCTGTGTGACCCTGGGAAAGCCACTTAAACCTTCTTTGCCTCAGTTTCCTCACCTGTAAAATGAGCTGGAGAAGGAAATGGCCAACTGCTCCAGTATCTCTGCCAAGAAAACCCCAAACGGGGTCATGAAGAGCTGGACGCTGAATTGATTGAACAACTGAACAGTCCTGGGAAGACGATAGAACAGTGTGAGAAAGGGGACTCACCACAATGGCAGTGGCCTTCCCTGAAAGTAGCCCTGGGTTCTGTTTCCTTGGTGGAGAGGGGAGATGAGGGCTTTAGGGAAGTTTTCAGTTTCTGTGTTTGTTCATGGATTCTTGAGTCCTTGGGAATCTGTTACATTCTATGTAGAATGAAATCATTGATGTCTGGTCCCCAGTATCCATACTTTACCTTGAGTGACCTGAGGGTGTTGGAAAGCCCGTTATGCACATATGGGAAAACGTAGATGTGAGCTACCTAAAATTTAGATTAACTATTTTTCTGCATTAACTCCATGGTGGATCACAGGGGTAAAGCAAGAAACTGACCGTGAGGGATCAGCTCTAGGGTCAGACCCAATCCAGGTGAGCCCAGAGTGCTTTGGGCCATGAAATACTTCTCAGCCAAAGGGAGCATGTCCAGCCCATGTAAAAAAATTCCTTGGTATTTTTGTTCTCTATCAAGATTAGCATTTTTTTCCCTTCCCACAGCCTCTCCCCTGGTGGCTGGCATAATTGGGATTAAGGTCGGTGAGGACAATCCAAGTATGCTCTGGCCTCACTGTCCCAAGGCTTTGGGGTCCTGGGCAGTCCCTAAGGAGTGGGGGCATCTTTGATGCTATTAGCTTGACTCCCAGTGGGCTGTGTGCCTTCCACTGTTAACTGCCAGTGGCAGCACCCCGTGCTCTCAATAACAAGTAGCTTTTACAAAGTGGTGTTTACTTCTAAAAACAAAAACACTGCTTGGGGTGGGTGGTGCATTCTCCCTCTCACCACCTTAGCGTCTGGTGAGAATGAGTTCATTATTAGTGGTTTCTATTTAGTATTGGTCAGGCCTCATTCCTTTGGGAATCAACACTAGGCTGGCTAAGAAAACCCCAATGAACTCTACTCCCAGTTTCCTGGACAGCTCTGTTACAACCTTGTGACCTTTGACACTCACAAGGTCACAGACTCCAATTCCTGTACCAAAACCAAAAGGACAAATATATAGGACACCAGAAACAAAGGACAGAGATCTCTTTTCAAGGGGATACACTTTGACCTTGGAGAGACCAGGTGGAGGGAGGCCTTTCCTCCATAATAACTGTCTGTCCTAGAACCCATCAAGGAAAGAGAAAGGAAGAGGCCAAGACTGATTATTTTGCCTTTTTTTTTTTTTTGGAGGAGCAATTGGGGTTAAGTGACTTGCCCAAGGTCACACAACTAGCTTCGTGTTTAGTGTCTGAGGCCAGATTTGAACTCAGGTCCTCCTCATCCCAGGGCCGGTACACTATTCACTGCACCATCTAGCCACTCTGGGACTGATTATTTTGAAGATGCCATTAGCTTCAGTTCAGCAACTTCAGTCAATCAAAGTCTAGAACCAGGCACAGAGTGTCGACACATGCTCAGAAGCCTCTGCAAGGCACATGACTCTCCTGGAATTAGACTCCCAGCCTCTTCCACTCTGGTAATTGCCTCAGTCAAACACTGCCCATCTGTTATACAAAGTTAGCTGGATATAAGGGAGTAGAATGGCTGGAAGATTTTGTCCTGTCTTCCAGTTTCTTCTTCAGTCTGGCCCCTACATCCTTGTCAAGCTAGGATCAAAATTCCCTCCCTTCAAGATCTGGGTATTCCCCCTCTGCCGCTAATCAAAATCTCAAAATCTCTTGCTTCTTCTCTATCCTGACTCTCTTGCCAAAGTAGCTGACTAGTTATCCCCCTCCTCATTATGTTCTTCAGCTTTAAGGATGATGGCACCACTGTCTAGGCAAGTCTGGAGGTGGGGTGGGGTGGGGTGCAGGTACAGACAAAGGGAACAGACCACAGCTCCTCCTGCTCAGCGGATTCATGGAAAAGGAGGGGAGAAGGGAAGGAATCAGATCTTTTTTCCATTTGTATCCCTCAGCTGTGCTTGGTACATTTTTCATAGCTGATTATTTCAATATTGGATGGGCTGTCATTGGGAAGAAGAATTGTTCTGCTCAGCCAAACTGGAAGCGATTCCTGGGAGATCTCCCTGGGACTTAGTTTCCTCATCTGTAAAATGAAAGGATTGGACTAGAAGGCCTCTGAGGTCCCTCCTAGGTCAACATTCACGATCCCATGATTCTCTGATTTATGCCCACATGGAGGGCATTTGTGATAAGGGCAGTTTCTGAAGTCTACCACATGAATGAGGGAGTGAAATAAATGTGTGACTGAATGAAGGAGTGGAAAAGCCCTTGCAAAGTGCTTCCTGTGGACCAGGCCAAGTGCTGGGGATACAAAATTAGACTGAAAAGGTCCTTGCCCTCAGGGAGCTTACCATCTAATGGTCTAATGGGGGAGGCAGCCCATGGAGGGGGATGGGGGCCAAGGGAGGGAGTTTTGGTCTGAGGCATCAGAGGGATGGGAGTTGATGCATACAGCTGTCAGCTGTCACACACTTTGAGAAGCCAGGGCCCCCTGATTTGATGCCTGGGCACAGAGCTGGAGGTGGAGAGGCCTGGAGGGTGTGGGAGCAGAAGCTGGACTGGCAGGCGGTCAGCCAGCCTCGGTGGATGGCTGGATGTGGTCTGCAGCAGCGTCCTGGTCACACTGTAGCCTGAGAAAAGGAGGGAAAGCAAAATCTTGTTGGGTTTGCTGCTGGTTACCCAGGAGAGCAAGCACAGGCTTGGGAGCCTCACCTGCAAAGGGTGTCTCCTAGGGATGTATGAAGACCCTGGAGGATTAGGAGAGGAAGCCAGAGAAAGCATCTACCCCCCAGGGCTATTGTGAGGATATGGAAGATGCTGGGTGGGCGTAGCAGCCAGAGTGCCCGAGTGGAGTCAGGAAGCTGACAAGCATTTATTAAGTGCTTACTGTATGCCAGGCATTGTGCTAAGTGCTGGGCTACATTTAGAAACAAAAAGAAAAGGAATGGCATTCTAATGGGGAAGACAATGCCCAAGGGGAGCTGAAGAGGGGGATGAGGGGAGCAGAGCAGGGAATATACCACACTGGGAGGGGAAGCCCAGAGAGTGCCACGCGCCTGATGTGGGTCCTTCCTAAAATGGAGGCTCCAGGAGCAATTCAGCAATGGGAAAAGGGGGAAGAAGGCAGCCGAAGCATGGAAGACCTGAGTTCAAATCCTGCCTCAGACACTTACTGGCTGTGTGACCCCGGGCAAGTCACTTAACCCTGTTTGCCTCAGTTTGCTCATCTGTGAAATGAGGATCCTAATGGGACCTACTTTCCAGGGTTGTTGTGAGGATCAAACGAGATCATAGATGTAAGCATTTTGCAAGTTTTAATGTGCTATATAAATGTTCACAAATATTTAAATAAATAAATAGAAATATTCCTATTCATTCATATAAATTCATATTTATTTATATTAAATCAGTACAAATACTTATGCATTTCTATTTCCTCATATATACATAGATATGCTATTGTTCTTACTGGTTAGCTATTCCCATTCCTATTCCAGGAGGAAAGTCAAAGCTTGTAAATGCATTAAAAACACGGGGCAGAGTTTCCAGGCCGAAGAGGAGTTCTGGAAAGCAGCTGGGGCCCTGCTCTGTGCCCACAGGGATGGGAGTCAGATGACCCACGGAACTGGAGCACTGGATAAGGAAAGGCTCCAGGTGGCATCCAGGCAGCCTTTCCCTCTGGGAAGCGGCCTGAGCCCGGGCTTCAGAAGAGATGCGATGAAGGCCAAGGACGTTGGCCGGCCCTGGGGCCATCCCCACGCCTGGAGGAAAGGAGATAAGCTCTCCCACGTTCTAGCCAGCCTTTGCTGGAAGGGTAGGGGCCACAGACACCAGAGATAATAGTAGCAAGTTTGCTAGGGTGCCCCTTCCTCCCTCAATCCCGTGAAGTGGGAGGGCAAGGAGTCTTCGGAGCCTCCTTTCAAAGCGGAGGGAGGGAGCCTCAGCGTGGGGAGGTTAAATCACCTGTCCAAAGTCAGGAATCAGAGAATCCCTAGAATCCTGAGTCTGGAGGGATGCTGGAAGCCATGGGCCAGAATTCCCCAGGGCCTCATTCGGCCATTACCTGGAGCCCTACAGGAACCAGGGCACCCATGAGCATCCTGGGCAGCTCATCCTGCTTTTGGATAGTTCTACAATAACTGTTATATGTTTTTCCTGACCTTAATCTCCCTTCAGAGCTCAGTCATGTCTGACTCTTTGTGATCCCATCTGGGGTTTCTCGACAGAGACACTGGAGGGGTTTGTCATTTTCTTCTCCATCTCATTTTCCAGATGAGAAAAATTGAGGCAAACAGGGTGAAGTGACTTGCCCAGGGTCACCAAGCTAGTAAGTATCTGAGGCTGGATTTGAACTCAGGTCTTCCTGACTCTAGGCCCAGTGCCCTAACTGCCTCCAAATTACTTTACACTTATTTATTATTTTATACCTAATCATCTGCATGCATATTGTTTCCTCCCAGTAGAATATAAGCTCCATGAGGGTAGGAACTGTATCCTCAGCACCTGGCACAGTGCCTGGTATACCATAGGTGCCTAATAAATGTTTATTGCGTTGAACTGATGGTGGAGGCATCCAGGTGGCACAATGGAAGTCAGGAAGACATCCCTCTGATACTTACTAGTGGGATGATCCTGGTCAAGTCACTTTACTTCTCAGTTTTCTCATCTGTTAAATGGGGTGCATGTGTGTGCAAAAATAGCATTTGTACCTCCCAGGGTGGTTGAGAGGATTAAAGGAGATGATATATGTAAAGTATTTTGAAAACCTTCAAATACCATATAAATGCCAACTATGAGAAAGACAAAATAGAACACCCAGAAATGGCAGCCGCCCACAGCAGAGATGCTGCTGATTTAATGCCCGCTGCCCCGAGGGGTCATGAGTAAGAATGTCAGCTGCACAGCTCACTCTTCCACTCTCCTTACCTGGCACAGGGTGCCTTCTTGGCAAGAAGCCAAGCAAATGACAGTGTGTGTGAAGTTCGCCCCACGTGGGTATGTTACCTACGAGCCTTATGTTCAGCAAGCAGATGTAGTGTGTGTGCACCTGATACATAGTATCCATTGCAGTTTGCAGGGGCTACATGTTTTTTGACTGGGGGAAGAAATGTCATGGAACCTAGGATGTTTCCTCCATCTTGTTTCCCCCAGCTCTTGTTCTGGTCCCCATCCTGGACTATCACAATTGTCTCAGTCTTTCTCCTTCCTGTTCTATCCACAGCTGCCAAAATAATCTTCCTGAAATATAGGCTTCTTCCTCAGGAAGCTTCTGTCCTGTAGAAGAAAAATCCTTCAGCCTGACACTTAAAGTCCATCCCAGTCTGGTCCCAGCCTACCTTTTGATGTTTATTGCATAAAAAGTTCCCCTTCTTGGGCTCTAAACTCTAGTCAAAATGACCCACTCATCCCAAATACAGAACATTCCACCCCTCCCTTCCAGGGCCTTTCCTAGGCTGTCTACCAGCTAGAATGTATTCTCTCCTAACGTCCACCAATTAGAAGCCTATCTTTCTTCATGGCCCAAATAAGATGCCACCTCTTCCAGGAAGACTTTCCCTAATTGTCAGTGTTCTCTCTCTTCTCAAATTAGATGTATTGTGTTTCTCTTTAACTTCTATGATATAAGCCACTTGAAGACCTTTTTAAAAAAATTTCCTCTTTATTATTTTCTGAGCCTTCCATTAAAAATGCTTAATTAATCCTTGTTAAATAAATAAGTGAATGAGAAGAAATGACTTGGGCTGGATGAGATGCTTAATGATGGGGAGGGCTGGCATTGATGGAGAATGGAGAAAGAGACACCAGAGGGACAGGGGCGCTGGAGCTTGGGAGAGAACTTTGAAGATTTCCTCCTCATCTGGTGTTGTGGGGAAAGTCCGGGATAGGGAATTAGAGGAACTGGTTTGGAATCCAGTCTTGGGTACTTAGGACCTTCAGAATCTTGGAAAAGCCTCATTTTCTTTCTCCACAAATTGAGGAAATTGGATTATGTTCTAGCTTTAAATTCTAGGAACTCCATGGCCCTTGAAAGGAGATGTCACTGAAAGTAAAGAACTCTAGAGACTAGCTCTAGCTTTGCCTGAGAAATTGTGTCTATGATAGAGCTGGCAATGGAGACAAAAGTGCTCTACATTGACCAGCACCATTGATTAAAGGGGGGGAAGGAAGAATAAAAAATGGAGGATGAAAGGAAGAAAGAGTGGAAAGAAGGAAGGAACAAAGGAAAGAAGGAGGGAAGGAAAGAAGGAAGGAAAGACAGAAGGAAGACTTTATTAAATACTTACTATATGCCAGGCACTGTGCTCAATGCCTTATAAATAAATCATTGGAGGATTCATTTTTGGATTTGGATTTAGGATTCACTGAGGATCACTCAATCCTCACAGCAACCCTAAGAGGCAGGCGCTATTATTATCCCATTTTAAGGCTGAGGAAACTTCAATGACTTTCTCAGGGTTCCAGAGCTAGTAAGAGTCTGAAGTTGGATTTGAACTCAGGTCTCGATGACTCCAGGCTCAGTACTCTCCTCACCGTGGTACCATTAGCTAGGAAGACACAGACAAGAGTTAAGAGAATGGGTGTGTATGGATGTTGGCCATAGAACCAGTTGAGTCTGTTCCAGACACCATCCTTTATCTCAAGGAGTTCACATTCTAAGATTCTTCAAAGAGCAGAGCCAGGGCAAAGTTAGAGTCTGTGGGGGATGGAGCTTGTACCAGAGAAGTCTTCCTATTAGGTCCCTTTCAATGACCCTCAGAACTTTTGTGTATCTGTGAGACACTTTTTTTCTAGGTTTCCATTTTTGCATTCCTCAGGCAGGGCCTTGGGGTCATCAGAGTCTCTGGCACAAAGGTCACCCATCCATTATCAAGTCTGATGGGACTAGACAGTGAAGGCTGGTTTTTAAGCCTGCTAGGGTTTGCCTTCCTAATGACTGATACTGAACAGGTTGAAATATTCCCTGCCTGGTTCCAATCCAACACACAGATTGCTAGTGGAGCTGATTTCTAGCCATGACTGACTGAGTGGTTACAGAATGATGATAAAACTTTTTTTTAATAAAAATTTTCAAACAGCAAAAAATCTGCCTTTTCTGTCCTCTTCCCCCTCAATTGAGAATAAGTGAAAAGCAAAATTGCTATCATAAGCATGGATTAAGCAGAGCAAAGGTCTACATTAACCATTTCGTATATGTGTATGTGTGTGTGTGTACACACATATATATGTGTATATACAAACACACATAAATACATATATTTGTAGATAGATATAGCAATTTCCCAAGTTTTTGTGAAACTATTCAATTAATTTCTTTTTTACATTTAATTTTTCTTTTTTCTCTCAATTACATGAAAAAAAATTTTTTTAACCTTTTAAAAAAAGTTTTGAGTTCTAAATTCTTTCCTTCCCTCCTTCCATCCCTCCCCACCCCCATCTTGAGAACTCAAGCAATCTGATATGGATTATATATGTTCAGTCACACAAAATATTTCTCCATTAGCCGTGTTGCAAAAGGAAAAGCAGACCCAAAAATACAAGAATAAAGAAAGTTTAAAAAAAAGTATGCTTCAGTCTATATTCAGACCTCCCCAGTTCCTTCCATCATCTCATTTCTTAGCCAAACAGATTACTTTGGTGATTACTGTTTTGTTATACAGTTTGAGATCTGGTATGGCTAGGCTACTCTCTTTTTCATTTTTTTCATGGATTCTCTTGATATTCTGGACCTTTTTTTCTTCCAGATGAATTTTATTGTTATTTTTTGAGCTCTATAAAATAATTTTTTAGTGGTTTGATTGGTATGGCACTGAAGAAGTGGATTCATTTGGGTAGAATTGTCATTTTTATAATATTATTATGGCCTACCTATGAATAGTTCATATTTTTCCAGTTGTTTAGATCTGACTTTATTTATGTTAAAAGTATTTTGTAATTGTGTTCATACACTTTCTGGGTTTGTCTTGGCAAGTAGACTCCCTACAGTTATTTTAAATGGAATTTTTCTTTCTGTCTCTTACTGCTGGACTTTGTTAGTAATATATAGATGCTGATGAGTTATGAGGATTTATTTTATATCCCATAACTTTGCTAAATTGCTACTCAATTATTTCGAGTAGTTTTTTAGTTTGATTTGCTAGGATTCTACAAACACCATCATATCATCTGCAAAGAGTGAGAATTTTGTTTCCTCATTGCATATTCTAATTCCTTCAATTTCTTTTTCTTCTCTTTTTGCTAAAGCTAACATTTCTAGTACAATATTGAGTAATAGCGGTGATAATGGGTGTCCTTGCCTCATCCCTCATCTTACTGGGAAGGCTTCTAGCTTATCCCCATTACAGATAATACTTGCTGATGGTTTTAGATAGATACTAAGCATTTTTAGGAAAGCTCCATTTATTCCTAAGCTTTCTAGTGTTTTTATAGGAATGGGTGCTATATTTTACCAACAAGCTTTTTCAGCATCTATTGAGATAATCAAAAGATTTCTGTTAGTTTTGTTATCAATATGATCAATTAGCTGATAATTTTCCTAAAAATGAACCAGCTCTGCATTTCTGATAGTTTTGTGATCCTTGTGACATGTTGATGTAATCTCCTTGCTAGTATTTGATTTAAATTTTTGTATCAATATTTAATAGAAAAATTGGTCTATAATTTTCTTTCTCTGTTTTTGCTTTTCCTGGTATCAGCACTATATTTGTGTGGTAAAAATAATTTGGTAAGACTCCTTCTTGGCCCATTTTTCCAAATGGTTTATATAGTATTAAAATTAATTGTTCTTTAAATGTTTGGTAGAAATCGTTGGTAAATCCATCTGGTCCTGCGGATTTTTCCATAGGGAGCTCATTGATGGCTTGTTCAATTTCTTTTTCTAAGATGGGGTTATTTAAATATTCTATTTCCTTTTCTGTTAATCTAGGCAATTTATATTTTTGTAAATATTCATTGTCAGATTTATTGGCATACAATTGGGCAAAATAGCTCCTAATAGTTGCTTTAATTTCTTCTTCATGGGTAGTGAATTCACCTTTTTCATTTTTGATAATGGTAATTGGTTTTCTTTCTTTTTTTAAAATCAAATTAATCAGTGGTTTAGGTATGTTCCCCCTTACAGAACCAGTTCCTAGTTTTATTTATTATTTCAATGGTTTTATGACTTTCAGTTTTAAAAATCTCCTTTGATTTTCAGGATTTCTAATTCAATGTTTAACTGCAGATTTTTAATTTGTTCTTTTTCTAACTTTTAAAGTTGATGCCCAATTCATTGATCTGCTCTTTTTCTATTTTATTGATGCAAGACTTTGGTGATATAAATTTTCCTCTAAGTACTGCTTTGGCTGCATTCCATAAATTTTGGTATGTTGTCCATCGTTGTCATTCTGAATGAAATTATTGATTGTTTCCATGATTTGTTCTTTTTCCCACTCATTCTTTAGCATTATTTAGTTTACAATTAATTTTTAATCTATCTTTCCATGGCCCTTTACTGAATACAATTTTTATTGCATCATCATCTTTAAAAGATGCATTTAATATTTCTGCTTTTCTGCATTTGGTTGTGAGGATTTTAAGGCCCTAGCATATGGTCAATTTTTTTGAAGGTGCCATGTACAGCTGAGAAAGAGGCACACTCCTTTCCATTTCCATTCTATTTTCTCCAGAAGTCTATCACATCTAATTTTATTTTTTTTTACATCTATTCTTTTGACCTTTTTTCTTCTCTTTTCTTTTTGATTTGTTTTCTTTTAAAAAATTCATTTACTATTAGTTTACAACATTCAGTTGACAAGTTTTTAGATTCCAAATTTTCTCCTCCCCTTTCCCCATGGTGGCATGTACTCCGATATAGGTTCTACACATACTTTCACATTAAACATTAGTCAAATTGTAAAGAAGAATTATAACCAATGGAATTAATAAAAAGGAAGAAGAAAAAATAAAAAAAAACATCTAAGTTTTTAAAAATCATATCATCTCCTTAACTTCTTTCTTATTTTCTTATTTATTTTTTTTGCTACATTTATCTAGTTCTGAGAGGGTGAAGTTGAGGTGTTCCCTTCCCCTGTATAGTTTGTGTTTATTTCTTCCTGTAATTCATTAAACTTTTCCTTTAAGATTCTGGATGCTATGCCATTTGGTGCATGTATGTTTACTATTGATATGCCTTCATTGTCTATGGTGCCTTTTAGCAAAATGTGGATTCCTGCTTATCTCTTTTACTTAGATTTATTTTTGCTTTTGCTTTAAGGTTGTGATTGCTACCACTGCTTTAAAAAAAAAAAATCTCAGTTGAAGCATAATAGATTCTGTTACAGTCCCTTATTTTAATTCTGTGTTTGTCTTCATTTCCAGTGTGTTTCTTATAAAAAATATACTGTTGGATTCTGGTTTTTAATCTAGTCTGCTATCCCCTTCCATTTTATGGGTGAGTTCATCTCATTTACCTTCACAGTTATGATTACTGTGTTATTTCCCTAAATTCTATTTTCTCTGTTTATCCTTCTCTCTCTCTTTTTACCCTGTCCCTCTTTAGAAGTCTGTTTTGTTTTGGATCACAATTTCCCTTAATCTGTCCTCCCTTTTATAAGCCCCTCTCTCCTTCTCTTAGCCCATTTCCGTCCTACTTCCTTATAGGATAAAATAGATTTCTATGCCCAACTGAGTGTGTATGTCATTCCTTCTTTGAACCAATTCCAATGAGATATTTCCCCCCATTCTTCCTTTGCCTTACTCCTTCTTTCAGTGCATCCTTCTTTCTCACACTTAAATTAAAAAAAAAATCATCCCATCATAATCAACTCACACTT
This sequence comes from Pseudochirops corinnae, assembly GCA_028646515.1. Taxonomy (NCBI): domain Eukaryota; kingdom Metazoa; phylum Chordata; class Mammalia; order Diprotodontia; family Pseudocheiridae; genus Pseudochirops; species Pseudochirops corinnae. The sequence continues at coordinate 347,398,512 of CM053587.1, read as the reverse complement.
GTGCCCTTTTTCTGATTGCCCTAATAATGATAAAGTTCTTACGGGTTTCAATTATTCTTTTCCCACATAGTAAAGCAAATGGTTCAACTTTATTGAATCCTTTATGATTTCTCTTTCAGTTTACCTTTTTATGCTTTTCTTGAGTCTTCTGTCTGAATGTTAAGTTTTCTATTCACTTCTGGTATTTTCATCAGGAATGCCTGAAAATCCTCAATTTTATTAAATGTTCATTTCCCTCCTGAAGGATTATACTCGGTTTTTCTGGGTAGGTGATTCCTGGTTGTAACCCTAGCTCCTTTGCCCTCTGGAATATCATATCCCAAGCCCTTCCATACTTTGATGTGGAAGCTGCTAAATCTGGTGTTATCCTGACTGGTTCCACAATATTTGATGAATTGTTTCTTTCTGGGGGCTTGTAATATTTTCTCCTTAACCTAGGAGATCTGACATTTGGCTATAATATTCCTTGGAGTTTTCATTTGAGGCTCTCTTTTAGGAATTGATTGATGGAGTCTTTCATGTTCTACTTGACCCTCTAGTTCAAGGATATCACAGCTGTTTTTCTTGGTAATGTCTTGAAAGATGCCATCTGGACTCTTTTTTGAATCATGGCTTTCAGGTAGTCCAATAATTTCATCTATTTTCTAGATCAGCTGTTTTTTAAATGCGATATTTCACATTTTCTTCTATTTTTTTCATTCTTTTGATTTTGCTTTATTGTTTCTTGGTGTCTCATAGAGACATTAGCTTCCACTTATCCAATTCTAATTTTTATGGGATTGTTTTCTTCAGTAACTTTTTGTACCTCTTTTACCACTTTGACCATTCTGTTTTTCAAGGTGTTATTTCCTCCAGTATTTTTTTAATGCCTCTTTTACGGATGACTCTCTTTTCATAATTTACCTGCATCATTCCCATTTGCTTCCCCAGTTTTTACTCCTTGTTTGATTTTTAGAATCCTTTTTGAGCCCTTCCAGGAATTCTTTTTTGGGCCTGTGACCAATGCACTTTCTTATTTGAGTCTTTGGATGCAGTAGTTTTTACTTTGTTGCCTTCTGAGTTTTTCTTTTGATCTTCCCTGTCACCATAGTAACTTCCTATGGTCAGTTTCTTTTTTTTGTTGTTTGTTGCTTATCTTTGCAGCCTATTAACTTGATGTTAGAGTTGGGCTCTGCTCTGGGGGTTCAGGGGACACTTCCAAATTTTAGGCCTTTCTTGCTGCTGTTTTCAGAGCTAGCTCTGAGGTGTCTGTACTTTTTCTGTACTTTTAAAGTAGTATGATCTATGGAGAGGTATAGTCACTGCTCTTCTGGTCTGTCTTTAACCAGGAAGGGACCTTGTTTCCCTGTAGCCACCAGCCATAGCACTCCTCCTGGCTCTAGAACTGTGGCCCTATCCCAGGTCCCCTGTAAGTGCAATTGTTCCCGCAGTCAGTGGGCTGAGAGCTCCAGAAGCTGCTGCCATCGCCAAAGAAGCTGCCCCCAAGCCTTGGTCCATGCTGTCTGCCCTGTGTTCCTTGGGCCCACCATCCCTAAAGTGAAACAGACTGTTCCTACCAAATTCCCAAGTTGTCTTGGGCCGGAACACTGTTTCTGAATGTTTTGGCTGAATGCTTCTCTGCTCCGTCATCTTAGCTCCCCTCTCCCCACTTCATCATTTCTTACAGCATCATAGTATTCCATTACCTTCACACACCACAACTTGTTCAGGGCCCAATTGATGGGCCCTTCAAATTCCAATTCTGTGACATCTAAAGAACATCCATAAATATTTTTGCATATCCTAAGAGTTTGCTTTGCTTAAGACTAATCTCTTTCTTAATCTTTCCTCCCTCTAATTTCCCTTTCTCTCTTCTCCCCTCTCCTGCCTATTTTTCTGTTAAGCAAAATGTATTTCTGTGCCTGTGATATTCTTCCCTTTTGATCACTTCAAATGAGAACGAAGTTTGTGTCAGCAGGCCCCCCCCCTTCCTCCTTTGTCTAATTTCAAACTCTGATTATGTAATGTAATTTTCCCTAATCTTTGTTTCCTTTCCTACCTGGTCTAGTCTTCCTTTTCCTTCTTTTAAGATCGAGGCATAAGAGAACCGCATGAGTCTTGTCTAATTAGGGGCCATGACTCCTGATGAAGATAAAGTTCAGAGGGAAGACTTTTTTTGCCATCTGTCCATATTAGAATGGAAACATTTGATCCTTGTTTAGTTCTTTACGACTATTTGTTCATGTTTGCCTTTTAAACATTTCTCTTAACTCTATGTTTGCACTTCAAAGTTTCTATGCAGCTCTGGCCTTCTTTTTTTTTTTATCAGAAATGCTTGGAAGTCCTCTGTTTTATTAAGGGTCCATTTAACACCCCCACCCCATGATTATATATATATATATATTTTTTTTTTTTTTTTGCTGTTTTGCTGAATATAACATTGATGAAGTCTTCTAATTGTAAAGAACAACAGCTAACTTGGGAGGTGTTGAGATAGAACTGAGTTTGAATGCAAAAGGTATCTTTTTTTGCTTTGCCATCTTTCCCTCTTTTCCTTCCAGGCAGCAAATGAAGCCAGAACTGACATGAGGGCTAGAGAAGGGAAAGGGTGGATAACTTATCTCCCACCTGGTCACCAAGTGTCCATAAGCACATGAAGCTTCTATTTCAAGTTCTTCCCTCCTCTTATGTATCTGAGTCTTTCAGAAATAAAATTGAACACATTGTAACCTTGTAAACTTAACTTTTAAAAAAAATTATTTTTAACATTAATTAAATTTTGTTTTCCAAATTCTCTCCTATCCTCCTGCCCTCCCCCCCACCTTGAGAAGGAAAGCAATGTGTCAGTTATATGTGTGAAGTCATGCGAAATACATTTCCATATTAGTCATATTGCAACAACAACAACAACAAAAACTCTATAACTATCGACAATCTAAAGCAAGAAACATAAAGTAAAAAAAGTATACTTCAGTCTGTACTCAGATGTCATCAGTGCCCAGATGCATTTTTCATCACTGGTCCTTTGGAATTGCTTTGGATTGTTCTATTGATCAGAATAGCTGTCATTCACAGTTGATCATTGTACAGTGTTTGGGATGAAAAACAATCCTCATCCTTAATTTAGTGAAAAAATAAACACAGAGATCTCTTAGGATAAGAACAACCGTTTATTCTCTTCCCGGGGAGAAGAGGGCGGTCTTCCCCATGACTCATCACGGAGAAGAGGTGTGTTACAAAAGGAAGTGCGAGAATTTATATAACCTAACGTAGTCAAGCCCCCTTCCTGATTGTCTCCTCTCTCATTGGTTGAGAGGCAGACTTCACCAAATTCTTCCCCAAATGGGACAGCAAGAAAAGGAGGGGGAGGGTCCCAAAGCAAGGGAGGAAGAGTGAGCCTGGGCTGTCCCTGATGCCCCCTGGCCAGAAGGAGGGCTCCACCGAGGCAAGAAAAGCAGACAAAGAGAAATGAAAGTGATTAACAGCAGCAATGGAGGAAAAAGGGAAGTTAATCCCAAATTGAGAAGTTTTCACTCATCCCATACATACAGTATTACTGTTACTGTGTACAATATTCTCTTGGTTCTGCTCACACCACTTTGTTATCAGTTCAAATAAGTCTTCTCAGGTTTTTCTGAAGGTATCCTGCTTGTCATTTCTTATATATATAGCACAATAGTATTCCATCATAATCATATATCACAACTTGTTCAGCCATTCCCTAATTGATGGCTGTCTCCTCAATTCATCATCACAAAAAGAGCTGCTCTAGGTATTTTTGCTCTTAGGTTCTTTTCCTTTTTCTTTGATCTCTTTGGGATACAGACCTAATAGTGGTGTTGCTGGGTCAAACGATATGCATAGTTTTATAGTTCTTTGAGTATAGTTCCAAATTGCTCTCCCGAATGGTTGGACCAGTTCCCCCAGGAACTTTAAAAAGTCAGGAAAGTAAGGAGGGGTCCCATCAGCAAACAAGAGGTGTTAGCAGAGTGCACCAGAGGTCAGTAACAATGCCCAACAACAGGGGAGGTGCCTATAGACAATGTGGGAAGACAGTCACCCCAAGAATGGCAATGGCTTCAGGGGTTGTGACTCCTTATGAAGGACTTTAGAAAGGCATTGACATTTAGAGCTCAGAAGAGCAACTTCATGAGGTCTTCCCAAAGGGAGAAAAAGACCTCCAGTCTCCAGGAGCTGGAAGGCAGCCCATGGCCATTTGGATGCTTCACTGTGCTTTAAATATGAGCTCTTTTCATATGTGCAAGGGGAAAATGTGCCCATTGGCTCTGTGTGTGTTGTCACTACCATTCTTGTTATATCTTCTCAGTTAATATATAAAGGTTGTAAAAGATGGAATAATCCACCTGATTCTGATGACTAATGGGGAATAGTATATCAGCAAGGAGTCAGGAACCATAGTGTTAGAAACCAAACCCTCAGTGTTATCCATAGAAGCCTCATCAGAGTGCTAGTCAGTCACTCTCTGGACACCCATTCTGTGTCTGTACCAGTGGGAGTGGGGAGAGTGAGTGCAGAGAGGGCGCTACCTAAGTGTCAAGACCCTCATTTTATAGATGGGGAAACTGAGGTTCAGAGAAGCTGACTAATTTGAGGTCACAGGGCAAGGGATCAAATCTGTGAGCCCACAAGAGACACCCAGTACTTAACTCAGCCAGTACTAAAATTGCTGTAGAGCAGTGACCAATGGCACCCTTCCTTACATATTGTAATACAGATGGGAAACAAAGCAGATAAGAGACCAAGGTCCCAGGAAAGGGCAGTCAGGGCCAGATCACAGGCTTACAGGATCTGAAGAATTAGTGTTGGAAGGGGCTTGAGGGGAACATCTTGTTCACCCTACTCCCTTCGATTTACATAGGAGACAAACCCAAAGAAGTCAAGTGGCTTGTTTATGGTCGTGGAGATAGTAAGGACTGAGATCTTCCACTTCAAAATCCCATGTTCTTTCCACTCTGACATTGAAAATGGGTAAGATGCAGGGTATAGCAGGGTATACACCCCCAGCTTGGAAACAGAAGGCATTTAGAACGTTCACTCATTAAGTCATAAAATCATGGAATCTTACTGTTAGAAGGGAAGGCAGCTGTCTTCTTGTTCAACCTATAGCTGAGACACAATGTCCACTCAATGAGCATTCTGCACCCCCTTAAATGCTTCCAGTGATGGGTCACTCACTACCCCATATTCAACCTTCTATATTTGAGCACTTACTTTGACTTACCATTCATTCGGGGCAGCTAAATGTTGCAGTGGATAAAGCATCAAGCCTTGAGTCAGGAAGACTCATACTCCTGAATTCAAATCTGGCCTCAGACACTTCCTAGCTGTGCGACCCTGGACAAGTCATGTAACCCTCTTTGTCTCTGTTTCTCCATCTGTAAATGAGCTGGAGAAGGAGGAAATGGCAAAAACTCCTCCAGTATTTTTGCCTAGAAAACCCAAAATGGGGTCATAGAGTCAGACACCACTGAACCACACCACCATTCATTCATTCAATGGCTAAGTGTCCATTATAAAAGTAACGTAATAATTTGAATACCAGTAATATTAGTAATTTCAAGTAATATACAAACATAAAACATGTCATACATGGGATATAATAGATATTGTCTAGATTTTAATACATTTACTATATGTTAATAAGAATCATCTACAGTTGGCCTAGTGCTTTAGAGTCTGCACAGCGCTTGACATACATTATGTCTTTACTACGATCCTAGGAGGTTGTGTTAGAATGACTATTATTTTCTCTCTTACAGAAAAGGAAATTGAAGATAGAAGAGAATAAATGACAACATTGGGTCACAGAGCTAGTCAGTTTGCAGGGCAGGCTTTGAGCTCAGGTTGGCCAGACCCTACATCCATGTTCTACCCATTAAAAAACAAACACACACTTCCCAGCATCTTGAATGGATATAGAAATGCTTCTCTCACTCTTCTGGGTCCTGCCTAGAAAAGAAAAACACTCTGCTGGACAGTTGCTTATGATTCTGGGGAAAATTCCTAGGATTCCAGGGAAAAAGTTAAAAATCAAGTGACCTGAAAAAAGAGTCCTTTATATCCTACTCCCAGAGAAAGCATTAATGGTATTTCTAAGGGCTCTGCTACATGGTAATTGAGGGGAAAGAATTTATTTGACTTGGCATCTACAGACATGGGTGAGAGAACCAGCTCCCTTACTAACTGTGTGACCTTGAAACCTTTCCCCCCCCCCCACCCCCCCTGCCCCAAACAAATTTTCTGAGCTGAATAGAGAGCTTAGGGGTCACACAATTTAGTTGCTAATGAGTGGAGCTGTCCAAAAGTGGAACACTGCCATGGGAAATCGTGGGTTCTCCATCATTAGAAATCTTCCAGGAAAGATCAAATGACTCTCTGTTGAGGATATTGTAAAAGAGATTCTAACTCAGTTACAGGGGATTAAGATGGCCTCAAGGGTCCCTTCTAGCCTGGAATATCTAATTCATACCTGAATAAGAATCTTTTCCACAACATCCCCAACAAGTGGTCATCTAGCCTTCCTCTGAGGACCTCCACTACTAAGAAACTAACCCCCCCCCCCAACCCTATTCCACTTTGGAATATTAAGATGTTTTTTCCTGACACTATACCCCAAATGACTTTTCTACCTTTCCATCACTCTGAGGCCAAGAAGAATGAATTAAATTTGCTTTCCCATGACAATTCTTCAAAAGCTCAAGGATCTATTTTATATCCTGCTGCTTACTGAGGTGATTGCCTCAAATAGCTTTTCTTTTTAAAAATCACTCATCAGTCAACAGGTATAGTTGTGTCTTTCCTTAGTCTATGTGTAGGTCTTTAATGTATCATTTTTGTGACTTTCACTAAAATTTCAAAAACTGTCTTATCGTAACAGGAAAAAGGTATGATTGCTTTACCCCTGTATTCATTGGGAAGGCTTCTATTATGTGCTCCCTGCATGTAATGCCAGCTTTTTATGATGTTATATGATATTATAAAAAGGTCCTCTGTCTATACTTTGTAGGATAGTTAGCATGTGTAGCATTGAAAGGCTTTTTTTCTTTTTTGATATAACTATGCGGTTTTGCATATTTTTGTTTTTAATATGTATTGTTTTCCTAATGTTGAACCATACTTGCATCCCTGGTACAAACATTCTTAATAAGGGAGAACCTGCTTCCTATTGGTATACACATATGAACTCTGAGACTATCACGAGAGACAGGTGATGGTCCCAGCTATATTCTCTCCTAGTCAGACCACATCTGCAAGACTGTGGTCAGTTCTACACACTGTGGTTTAGGACTTTGTTAAGATGGAAAGATTCCAGGAGAGGGCAACAGATACTGAGATACCTTGAGTCCATGCCATATCAAGGTCGTTTGAAGAAACTGAGGGGAGATGGGAAACAAGGTAATTGAAGTTTTTGAAGGCATGGAACATGGAAGAAAAATGTTCTGTTTGTCTCCAGAGAGAACTAGGAACAATGCTTGGAAGTTGCAGAGATAGATTTAGGCTTGATGTCAAGACAAATAGCTAATGAGCAGAATTGTCAACGGAATACACCACCACAGGTAGTGAGTTCCCCATCACCAGGGGTTTTCAAGCAAGACTGGATGATCCCCAATTGAGGGATTGTAGAAGGAATCCTCACTATGACACCTGAGATTAAGACAGGGGTCCCTTCCAGCTCATAATGTCTATTCCAGATTCCATGTCATTCTATGTCTGGGGAGGAAGCTAGATGGCCAAAGGGAATAAAGTGCGAGGCTTGGATCTGAAAGCTCTGAGTTCAAATCCTGCCTCAGATACTTCCTAGTTGTGTAAGCCTCAGTTTCCTCATTTGTAAAACACGTAATAACACCTACCTCTTAGGGTTGTTGTGAGGCTCAAATAACAAATAAAAAAGGCTTTATAAACCTTAAAGTATTACATAAATGTTAGTTGATGTTATTATTAAACACACAGACTTAGTATCCTGGTACTTACTAATGCTCATTGGCTTTTTGCCTCAGATACTTGGGGCCAGGGTGGAATCACAAAGGCGGGTGTCTGGCTGCTTTGGAACTACTTTAGTTTCTTACCCTAAGATCACAGCTGGACCTGGTCCAGTTGTTGGATGGAATTGGGGAAAGCCTAATACTTCTTGAGTACGGGAGACAGCCTGCCTGGTGGAGCTAGTCCAGACCAGTCACAGAGTAACCCAATGAGACTGGCGCTCATGTGCCACCCCCAACAAACCAGAATCTCCTCTAGAGTAGCCCAGCCTCAGCATGAAGAGCCCCGCTAGGGAAGGGCACCAGCCAGCACTCTTGTTTTTCTTCAATTCAAACTGAAATCTGCTTTTCCTCAATTCCTTCCTAGTTCTACCTTGAGGACTCAAGCTGAACAAGCTTAATCCCTCGGCTAAATGACAGCCTTCAGATGCTGGCCTATAGCTCTCAGGTCCCTTTGAAATTTTCTCTTTAATAGACGAATCACCACCATTCCTTCCAACTGTTGTCATATGGCAAGATCTCCAGATCAATGAGCGTTTACTAGGTGCCTACTGTGAGGCAGGACCTGGGTCAAGCATACTTACTAAGTGTCTGGCCCTAGGATAAGTGGTACAAAGAGCACAAACAGCCCTTCAGGGAGTTTACAGTCTGAGCAGAGCCCTAGCAAACAGGCCAAGGGCAGGGGCAGGGAATACAAGGATAAAAGAAACCGTGCAGGTACACAGGAAGTTTACATTCTATTGAGCAAGACTGCTACGTAATTTAAAGCCCTAAGTAAATGTTTATTATTGTTGCTGTTGTGGAAGTATGCGTAAAATAAACTAGGGTCATTTAGAAGTGGCCCGCAGTAGCAAAGAGCTCTGCGGGCAGAAGGTGCCATAGGAGAAGGAGGGGGGATTTCAGAGGTGGGGAGGACCAGCCTGGTCTTGTCTCTGGGGCAGTTTCCTCATTTCTGAAAGTAGGGGCTCCACGATCAGGTCCTGGCACATAACGGGCTAAATGCTGGCTGAATTGCCTTAAATGAAGCCAGTTCTATCTCTGCATCCTCAGCACCTAGGAGAGGGATAGACTTGGACCAGAACGGTGTTTTCATCCGGATGTCTGCGCAGGTCTGCAAGAGCTGTCTAGACTGCCACTGATCTATCTGCCCAGGTCACCCAGCCAGTGGGTCAGAGCCCAGTTTTCCTTGGCTTGAAGGCTGTCTCACTACCCACCACTCCCAGCTGCCTAGCAGCGAGCTCACACAATAGGTGCTTAGGGAGGTCTCTCTCGGCTCAATCTAAGGTCCCTTTCCAGCTGGAAATCTAGGTCGAGCGGGTTCTTAGAACTGCTCCTAGGGGATCTCTAAGGGCGGCCAGAGCCAGAGAGCCCCTGCGGGGAGGAAGGGGCCCCAGCTCCAGAGGACTGGCGGGCTGGTGGGTGCGTGAGGGGCCCGCTCGCCCAGAAGCTCTCGGCTCCCCCTTTGTTCCAGCGCCCCACCCTCCCCAGCCAGGGCGGCCTACCCACGCTGAGGCCACCCACCCGGGGAGCCCGTGGGATAGGAAGGAAGGGCTGGAGCCTCTGTATGGTGCGTGCAAACTGCGGGCGCAGGCCAATCGCAGTTGTGAGCGAGGATCCAGGGAACATGTGGCTTTTCAACGTTATAGTAAATTCAGCATTTGGGATCTGAAGCAAAGTTGGAAGCTGGCTCGGTTCATTTGCATGCTAATACCCAGAATGCCTTTCCAGCACCCCGCTTTTCTAATGGAAGTGTTTAGTTCGGAACCGTGCAAAACTTTTGCAGCCGAGCGCATTTCGGGTCCCGGGGGCCTCCCCGACTGCAGAGCCGCCTGCCCCCAGTCCCAAGGGCAGGGTGGCGGCCGCGGGGCTTCCTTCCTAGGCTCAACTGTCAAAGCCCGGCTTTGGGCCGCTTCTTCCCACCCAAAAAAATGGAAAAGAAAGCGGGGCTTGGGGGGGGGGGGAACCCTGGCCGCGGCCGGACTGCCCCGCCGTGGGGTCCCGCGGCGGGCAGGTTGCTGCCCGGGCCGGGACGCGCGGGGACCCGGGGCCGGCCTTTCTTCTCTCGCTGCCGCGGGTGGGGGGGGGGGTCGCTCTTTCTCTGGCCGGGCCCGGGGGGCTAGGCGGCCGCAGCCCCCTCCTGGCCGAGCCCGCCCGGCTCTGGGGCCGGGGCGG
>CM053587.1:347368741-347388261 GCA_028646515.1 Pseudochirops corinnae | reverse complement strand
GGGGGGGGGGGGGGGTGTTGTTGGTATCGCCCCCTCCTTCTCCTCCCCCCCAGGGGTGAAAGTGCAAAAGGAAGTGCAGCCGCTGCCATCTTTCCTCCGCCGCGGCGGCTCCGAACACACCGCGAGCCGGAGCCTGAGCCGGAGCCCTAGCGGGACCGGGACCGAGCCGAGGCGGGCCGGGCCAGGCTAGGCCGCAGCGCCCCCCGCGCTCCGCCGCGCGCGCCCGCACTCGGGCCTCGGCCGCCGAGCCGCGCTGCTGCAGCGCCCGCCCGCTCTGGCCCCGAGGCCCCCGCCGGCCTCGGCCACAGCCCGCACAGGCCCCGCGCCGGCTCGGCCTCCACGCCGCGCGCCCTCCCGCCCAGTCCGGGCTCAAGCTCCTCCAGCTCCGGCTCCTGCAGCCGCCGCCTTTTGTTCCCGCCTCCTCCGTCCCCTCCCCCGCAGCCCGCCCCATCTCGCGCTTTGCAGCAGCAGCCGCTGAAGCAGCAGAAGCAGCAGCAGCAACAGCAGCAGCAGCCGTCGCCGGGCCCCAGCTCTAGCCCAGGCGCGCGCGCCCCCAGCGGCCCGGGAAAGGAGCGCGCGCTCGCTAGCTCGCGCTCGGCAGCCGCGCACCAGCGCCCCCTGGCGGCCGGAGGGGGCAGAGTCGAGCCCCATCGAAGAGAGCGCGCAGGGAGGGAGGGCGCGGGCACCAGGTCCTGCGGGAGCCCAGCTCGCCAGCCCAGAGGCGCAGCCGGGCAGTGGGGCAGCCAGGCGGGCATGCGGGTGGCAGAGGTGGCCCGCCAGGCGTAGACGCACCCGCCCGCCAGCCGCACGTGCGCCGCATCCCCAGCGCGGCGGCGGCGCGCCCGCTCCGCCAGCCAGCCTTGCCCCTACCTGGCCGCCCGTGCCCGCGCCCGTGCCCACCTGCAGCCATGGAGCGGGTCAGCGACGCGGCGGCCGCGTCCTGCGGCGGCGGGGCCGGGGCCGCGGGGTCCGGTGCTCCGGGCCCCTCGGCCGGCTGCTACACCTACCAGGTGAGCCGGCACAGTACCGATATGCTGCACAACCTGAACCAGCAGCGCAAGAACGGCGGCCGCTTCTGCGACGTGCTGCTACGCGTGGGCGATGAGAGCTTCCCGGCCCACCGGGCCGTGCTGGCCGCCTGCAGCGAGTACTTCGAGTCTGTATTCAGCGCCCAGCTGGCTGAGGGTGGCGCGCCCGGCCCCGAGGCCGGGCCGCAGGACGTGGCGGCGGGGGGCGCGCCGGGCGCAGCGGGGGGCGCGGGGCCCAGCCGCGAGCTGGAGATGCACACCATCAGCTCCAAGGTCTTCGGGGACATCCTGGACTTCGCGTACACATCGCGCATTGTGGTGCGCCTCGAGAGCTTCCCCGAGCTCATGACGGCCGCCAAGTTCCTGCTCATGAGGTCCGTCATCGAGATCTGCCAGGAGGTCATCAAGCAGTCCAACGTGCAGATCCTGGTGCCGCCCGCCCGCGCGGACATCATGCTTTTCCGGCCCCCGGGTGCCGGCGACCTGGGCTTCCCGCTGGACATGACCAATGGGGCCGGCCTGGGGCCCGGCGGCAACGGCATTGCGGGCAGCATGCCCCCCGAGGAGGAGGCGGCGCGGGCGGCGGGCTCGGCCATCGCCGGCCAGCCCGCCCTGCCCGTGCTGCCCGGCGTGGACCGCCTGCCCATGGTGGCTGGCCCGCTGTCCCCCCAGCTGCTGGCTTCACCCTTCCAGAACGTGAGCAGCAGCGCGCCGCCCCTGAGCGGCAAGCGGGGCCGGGGCCGCCCACGCAAGGCCAACCTGCTGGACTCGATGATGTTCGGCTCCCCCGGGGGGTTGCGCGAGGCCGGCATCCTGCCCTGCGGCCTCTGTGGCAAGGTCTTCACTGATGCCAACCGCCTGCGGCAGCACGAGGCCCAGCACGGCGTCACCAGCCTGCAGCTGGGCTACATAGACATCCCCCCGCAGCGCGTGGGCGAGAACGGGCTGCCGCTGCCTGAGGACCCCGATGGGCCGCGCAAGAGGAGCCGCACCCGCAAGCAGGTGGCCTGCGAGATCTGCGGCAAGATCTTCCGAGACGTGTACCACCTGAACCGCCACAAGCTCTCCCACTCCGGGGAGAAGCCCTACTCGTGCCCGGTGTGTGGCCTGCGCTTCAAGCGCAAGGACCGCATGTCCTACCACGTGCGCTCCCACGACGGCTCCGTGGGCAAGCCCTACATCTGCCAGAGCTGCGGCAAAGGCTTCTCCAGGTAAGAGGGGTGCCCAGGCTGCTGGCTGAGGGATCAGTGGGCACCTTCTGCCCAATCCTGGGAAGGGGCGAGACCCCTCCTGGATCTGGAGGTCCTTTGTGTCTCCAGCCAGTCTTGGGGCCCCTCCAGGGGAGAGGGTCTGGCCAGCCAGGCTTTGCAGTTGGGGTTTGTGCTTGGGGTGTGTCTGCAAGGCCTGGGGCTGGGATTTCTCCTGGCAGCTTGGGTGGTGCCAGGCCTGTTGCCCTGGGCTTGCCCCCCAGCTTTTACATACACACATATATTGCCCCACACCACACTCATGGCTCATACACAGACATGTTATACATAGCATTCAGACAGATATGTACAAACCCAACACATACATGTACACGCTATGTATTCACACCACATAGTACACATGCCCACATACAAATGCACACGTGTGCATGCATACCCCTCCTCCTGCACACTTACACGCATGTATACACGCCCCCACGTAGTGTACATTCCCCCATATACACATCTGCACCACACATGGACATACAAATGGATTCCCACCTCCACAAGCACACACATCACGTACAGATACACAGTACAGTATTTACACACGTACACAACACACATGTATACATACACAGCACACACAAAATACACACACACGAACACCCCTCCATACAGCTCCCCCCATATGTATCCCCCCATCCATATGCACACGCATCCACACCCACCACATACGCACACACAGATGTTCCAGTATATATGCATGTATGCCCATACACAGCACACATTGTACCACACATGCACACACACACACAGAGCTGCTCCCATGCCCCACTCTGCTAGGATTGGGACTCTGGGACCCTCCACAGCTGAGCCCCTGGGCTGGCTCCCTCAGTTCTGCTGGCCAGCTTCAGCCTCCCCACGCCCCCCAGCCCCGCAGCCCACACATTCAGCCGATGCCTTTTTAGCAGGGGGCATGAGGGACCCAGCGCCTGGGTGGAAGTCTGGCTGCTGGTGTTTTCTCCTCATTGCTGAATGTTTAGCAAATATTTAAGCTGCTTTGAGGGTAGGGAGCAGGTAGTGTTCCTGGAGACAGCCGCTAGGGGTGAGGGGGCCTGGGAGAGGGGCCGGGATAGGGGCAGCAGGAAGCATGTTGCGCCCGCCGACCTCGAACCAGTCCTACCGGTTGTGAGGCCTCTGCCCACCTGCCTCCCCAGACATCAGGTTTAACAAGTCAGCTGTACCATCCACGCTCCTGGTCTGATCGGCCATTCTCCAGGGAGCGAATTCCAGCCCACGCTCAGGGATTGGCTGTGACTGGAGGAGCAGGGGGAGGGGAGGTCTGAGTTACCAGGCTGCTTTGTGGGACAGGGAGAATATTTTCTCCCACCAGGAAAAATGAGCACAAGTCAGCTGTGCCTCCTTGGGAAGGTGCCTTCCCTGGCAGCCCCAGCAGCTGGGGGGCTTCTGGCCGGAGGCAGTGGGAGGCAGTGTCAGGGAAAGCCCCTCTTCCCCTTCTCCCTGGAGAAGATTAGCTCTTGACCAGGCCCCACGGCCTGGCTGGGCTGCTCTCTGGGGGTGCTGGGAAGTGGGGGCGCGTGGGCCCAGCCCCTCTGCCCACCTTCCCAAGGGCCCCCTTTAAAGGTCTTTGCTTTTCCCTTTCTTTTCAGGCCGGATCACCTGAATGGACACATCAAGCAGGTGCACACGTCTGAGAGGCCTCACAAGTGTCAGGTAGGGGCCGCTGCCGGAGAGCTTGCGGGGCTGGGACTGGAGCGGGAGAGGGGGCTGAAGCCGGTGTTGCATTGTCTGGGATGCCCGACTGTGCGGGAGCCAGGCTGTGAGCCAGGAGCGAGCTGGTGTGTGTATGTGTGTGTGTGTGTGTGTGTGTGTGTGTGTGTGTGTGCGCGTGTGTGCGTGTGCGTGTGCGTGCCCACGTGCATGTGTGTGTGCCTTGGGGGGGCTGGAGGGCACGGCTGTCTGTCCAGCTGGCAGGTGCTTTGCACGCCCTTCTCCTCTCCCTGTGACCTCTCTCTTGCTGCTTTGACCTTCGGGGCTCCGCCTCCCCAGCCCTGCCCCAGCTGTTTGGTGCTGGGGCCCATCCCAGCTCTTCTCTCTGCCACTTGGCCCCCCTTTCCTAGCGTTGCTGGTCTCTCATGGTAAACTGCTCCCCTGTGCACAGGCCCTGTTGTGGGGTGCTCATTGCTCCTGGCTCACAGCCAACTTTCAGTCATTCGTGGTGCGAGGGGTGGTGTGGAAAAAAAGGGTTTCTGAAGTCACCACCAGTCCCTCAGTTCTGTGTTACCAAATAGTCTCAACCTGTCCCCTGCCACCGGCTCTCATTCCCCCTGCCCAGTTTGTACTGAATGAATCTCGGCAGTAAATGGAGGGAGAGGAAGATAAGAGAGAGAGTCTGGAGAACTCCCTTGAGAGCCTTTGGACCTGGGTCATGGCAGAGAGCCCCTTCCTTCCATCCCCATTAGAGCCCTGGGCATCTCTGCTTGCCTTTTCCAAGAAATAAAGAATAAGGGGTCTGGCTCCCCAGCCCTGAAGCACTTTCATGCTGGTAGGGCCCTCTCCTGCTCTACGGCTTTGACAGGTAGGTCGCTGGAGTGGCGTTGTTTCCCTTTGACAGTTGAAGAGACTGAGGCCTAGAGATGGGAAGTGACTTGCTCTGGTCACCTGGTTAAGAGAGCATCCAAGCTGTGGCTCTGAGTCAAGGCCAGGGCCCACGTCCCTGTTAACGCCTCCCTGGAGTGGAGCAGGCCTGAGAGCTGTCCACAGATGTCTTAGCCAGTCCAGACGCTTTCACTGGCTGTGAGCCCATCTCACTCTGGGGGAAGTTGGGGATCCTGGGTGTCTGCACCCACAGGCTGGTTCAGCTTCTGCGTGAGAATGGACCTCCCCTCTCTGTCCTGTGGGCTGGTTTCCTCCGTTCCCCCTGGGGCAGTCACTCTCAGAGGATCCCAGGAGGAGAAATGAGGAGTAAATGGTCAAGCCACCACCTTCCATTGCCATGGAGGATGCCAAGGGCATCTTCTGAGAGTTGGAAGGGATTCAGGCTTTCTTCAGGTTTAGTGCCCCCTAGTGGGAATTCCCGTTCCTCTTCAGGCTGACTTGGGTAGGACAAGGACTTTGCAAACTCTGTGGTTCAGTTCAGTCTCAGGGGGGGTTGAGCCATAAGACACCTTAGGGGCTATGGGATCCATGGCCTTCACTTGAGGCTCATAGGGTCTCCAATCGATCTTGAGATGGGAGAAAGCTTCAAGGCTCCCCTTAGGGGGGACACTTAGGTAGCCCAGAAGGGAACCAGCCCCCGGGGCGCATGTCTGGTACAAGCAGCAGAGCTGGGGTTCCCTCCTAGCCCGGGCCTCTTCCTCCAAGTGCAGGGTCCTTGGGAAGGAGCCCCCTCCGGTGGGTGTAGACTCTTGTCTCGGTAACTTCACCCTACTCTGTACACTGTGAGATGTGAAGACAGATGGTGACTGCCCAGTGGGTAACCTGCAGGTCCCGCTGCCTCCCTCCCCTGCTCCAGCTCTTGCCCCGAAGCAGACCCTGGCTCACTAGTGCCCCGTAGTTGTGCCTCCTGAGGGGGGCTCGGGGCTCCTGGCCCAAGGAGGATGCACCCAGAGGGCAATGGGGCACTGCGCCTGGTGGCCAGGAGGTAACCTGCGCTTTCTGCCCTTTTCCAGGTGTGGGGAGGGAGCAGCAGCGGCCTGCCGCCCCTGGAAACTCTGCCTAGCGACCTGGCCTCATGGGACTTTGCCCAGCCTGCTTTGTGGAGGTCGGCCCGCCCTGTTCCTGATACCGCCTTTTCCCTTTCTTTAAAAAAATCCTTCCAGGCCCTTGATAATCTGGGCCCGACACACTCCGGCAGCCATCTCTTCTGCTCCACTCCACCTGGCTACTTGAGGCAGGGCTGGACGAGCCCAGAGGGGAATCGGGCCTTTGCCCAGTGGCCTGTGGGATAGCCTGCCCCTCCTTTGGGCCATTTTTCCTGGGGTGGGGAGAGGGAGACCCTTGGAAAGCCAGCTCAGCGCCCAGCGTCTGCCTGGCTCCCTCAGGAGGGCTGCCTCCTGCCCCAGCCAAGCGCTGCCTCCGTTCATCCTCTTCCTGGGTGGGGTGGGTTTTTCCCCATCTTGGGGCTTCTTGGTTTGTGGGGAGGGTCCCCACTAGGCCTCCTGGTGGAGGTTCCTCCTTTCCAATGTTCTGGGCCCAGGGCAAGGCCTTGTACTTGAGGTCAGTCCATCGGCACGGCCTCTCCCTCCTCCTTGGGACTCTTGGCCAGTTTTGTTGGGGACTGATAGTCCTCTCAGCATCAGGGCCTATGTCTCAACTCCCTGGGCAGCACTAGCTGCTCTGGAGGTCAGCTTTCCTCCAGGACCAGCTCCAGGAGGCAGCCACCCAAGGCTGTCTGTGTCTCCCCGAAGCAGCTAGCAATCTCATCCATCGGTCTGCCCTCCTTCAGGGCAGCAGGTGCCTGCTGCCACCCATGGGGTCTGTGGGAGCTCCACCACCTCCTGGTGGTTCCTGACTTTCCCCTAGTCAAATGGCCCTGGGGCATAACTCCCCTCAAGTGGTTCCCCTGTTCATCTCTGGCTTAGAGTTAGACCCTTGGGTTCTTGAGGTTTTTTTGGGCAGGAAGTAGATTAACAGTCTTCATATTGTGGCCACTTTGGCTTTGGGAAGCTGATAAAGCAGGCCCAGAAACCAGCTAGGATTCTGTGCTCTGCCTGCTTTCCCTAGTGGTGTCCGTGAGAATGGAATCCACCCATGATAAAGTTTTCATTCTAACATTGAAGCCTTTGTGTGTTTTGTCTCTGGTCTTGGTGAGCGCATCAGTGGGCCTTGGTCTCTCCACCCCGTTCAATCCAAAGCGCGCGTTCCGTATGTGTACACACAGACACACACACACACACAGACACACACACACTCCCCCCGGCTCCTCTGCTGGACCAGTGACACTCAGGGGTCTTCCACATGCCCAGTTCTCTCACCCTCCCCCACTTCAAATGGCTTAGACATTGACTTCTGATATGCCAGGGCCCAATCAGGCCTAGGGTTTGACTGAAGCCGCAGGTGGACAGTGTGGGCTGTAGTGTAGATGGGAGTCATTCTGTGTTTTGTTTGGCATGGCCATGTCAGCGGGCAGACATCACCACAGCTCCAGCCTCTGCCCCAGAGGCCCTGGATCTGAGCTGGAGATACGTGGCTCCAGGACCTGGGAGGCCAGACTGGGCTACTCACCTGCCCACAGCTGTGTCCTCTGCTGGTCCTAGGATCGTGGACTTGTGGAGACCCCTAAAAGCATCCCTATCATGAGTCCAGTGGAAAGATTGTTCCACTTGGATCAGGAAGACCTGAGTTCAGATGCTGCCTCTGAAACTTACTAGTTCTGTTACCTTGGGCAAGTCCTCTGACCAGGCAGCCTCAGGCTCTTCATCTGTGAAACCAGCCCTTCCCTCACTTCATAGTCTTGTGAGACAGTGTTTGTAGAGGGCTGTAGGGAGAAGCCTGGAGAGAGAGGAGGCAGAGGGACAGAGGGATAGAGGAAGTGGGAGAGAGAAGACAGACGGAGGGCAGAGAGAGAGACGGGGACAGAAAGGGGGTGAGAGACAAGGGAGAGATGGTCAGTGGTTCCTGGGGCTACTTGGCAGCGGTGCCAGGAGCTGGCCTGCAGAGCCAGAATCCTGCCCCTCCTCGCTTGGACCTCTGACCGGGCTGGGGCCGTGCCATGCCTCTGCTGCCCACAGTGCATTTCTGTATGTCCGTGAGCCTGGTTCAGTAGGCTTGCGCCAGAGCTTTATTTAAAAGAGCACACTGACGCAGGGTATGAAACTGAATCTGGGAGGCTAAGCCTCGGAGCTGGCCCTGGCCCATCTCATCTGTACATTTGCCCTGCCTCCCCACATGGGCGTGTCTAGACCTCCCAGGCCTGGGATGGAAGGGCATGGCCCTGCCCTGCCTTAGCAGTGTTGGTGTCATGGAGGAGGAGCCCTGCCTCTGTCTCTTACTGCCCGTGAGGCTAGCGGGGACCATCTCCCCCTCTAGGCTCCCTTCTCTGTAAAATCAAGGGGTTGGCCTACATGGTTTCCATGGGCCCTTCGGGCTCTAATCCTTCGGTTTACTGGACAGAACACTCCTCACGGTGGGCACATCCATTCCCTTCACTCCCCCTTATTGCAGTGGGGTAGACCAGCCCAGGGTAGATGGGGAGGAGGGTCCTGCTTGTACCAGCTCTGTCCCCTGCAGACTCAGCTGCCTTCTTGAACTCTCAGGGGCCATCCAGGCAGGAGAAGACCTGGGCACACTCACCCAGGCTTGGAGAGATGTGGGGGCCTTTGGGAGAACCCAAGATCAGGACAGACCTCCTGGCAGTCAGGACTGGCCCTGGGTGGAATGTGGAGTCTTCCCCATGCAGAGGCTGGGCACCCACTTTCTAGCCATGTGGCTCTGGGCAAGTCATAGCCCTCCTCTCAGACTCCTGGTTCCTCATCTGTAAAATGGGGCTAGTGATAACACCCTCCTCGCAAGTCTGTTGTGAGGATCTGATGGGATCACATCCGTACAGCGCCTCACACACTATGAAGTGGCTAGAAATGCTTGGGATTGTTAGGTTGGCAGCTCATGGGTAGGACTAGATGGTTCCTGAAATCTCTGCCAGCTCTCAGGGGCGGTGCTTATGGATTCTGGGCCTGGGAAAGGGTCCCCTGCCCCTCCTATGGTCTTGGACAGCTCTGCCGCTTCTTCCCCCTGCTTCTTTCCCATCTCAGGGATTTGGGGACAATAGAGCTGACCCCAGAGCTCCGCTGCCATGTTGGGCTGCTTTGGCCCCTGTGGGATCCAGCTGCTGCCAGGACTGTTCCCTTTCATAGGGGCAGGGCTCTGGGGCTACCTGGGCAGACTGTGTGGGGAGGGAGCTGCTGACAGTGAAGGTGGGTGACAGTGAAGGTGGGTGACAGTGAAGGTGGGTGCCAGCTCCACGCAGAACAGCCAAGAAGGGAATCATGCCAGGCAGGTCCGCCTTCCACTCCTGCCCGCCATGGTCAGGAATCCTAAGCTTCAGGCCTCGAGTTCAAGCATAGTTGATATTCCTGGGGTCCTCTCTTTGCCTCCAAAAGCCCCTTTCATTTCCTTCCTGTTTTGGGATCCTGAGAGCCTGCCTGGCTTGGGGGCCTTTCCTCCTGGCTCCCTAGGGCCTGGCAGTCCTTGCTTTTTTGGAGTGGGCCTCTCTGTCCTCGTCCTTCCCCTTCTCCCTCCCTCTCTCTCATCCTTTTCTCTTGGATGAGGCTGCCAATGGCTTTCTCTTTGAGGCATCGCTGCTGGCCAGGCCTCTGGCTGTTTGGAGGGAGACCTCTGGGTATGTTGTTTGACTCAGTTTCTTCCTCCTGGTCCCCTTCCATGGCTAGGACTCTGATCCTGTGATCTCCGAGGGCCCGCGACCCATAATGAATTTTTTCAGTGAAATGCTACCTAAGCTGTGCTGACATGGAAGGGAGTCTTGGGAGTGGCAGCAGGCAAGCATCTTGGTGTTACAGTCCGGTTGGGAGGCTGGTCTTCTGTCCTTGGGTGGAGATGGGGGCTATCTTCAGGTGTCTGGAGGGGCTGTCCAGGGAAGGAATAGACTTGTAATGCATGGCCCCTGAGGATGGAACCAGGGGCAACATGGGGATGTGAAGAAGTGGGGGTTTAGGCTGAACGTGAGGAAAGCCTGTTTGTCTTAGGGGCTCCCTGTCCTCCAGGCTATTCAGATTGAAGCAGTATGACCTTGGAGACGTCATGGTGGGATAGGAGTGGGGACCCCTGGACCCCTTTGGGTCCTTTCAGTTTGGAGATCCTGTGATATCCACAGAGATGGTTTTGCTGAGGTGAATATTAACTTTAGCTCACCTTGATTGATTGATGGGTAGGTATGGAAAAAATATATGGCCCAGGACAGATTATTAATGAGGGAGAGAAGCCAGGCCAGTTGGGGAATAAAACTCTGGCTGTGCCGTTAATCTACCTTACTGAGAGTTGACCACCATCTTTAAATAATTAGCAAGGATACTAATGAGCCAGTGGTCTTTGGAGGATGGTCACCAGGCGGCTCTGCCTTTCGCTTCAGATCTCACTGAGCCGAGGCTGCCCCTGGGCAGTGACTCACTGCGTAGGGAGGCTGGTGAGCCCAATTTGGCATGTTTTCCTCTTGTTACACCTTGCACTTTTCACTTCCTGGCTCCTGCCTCTTGTGCTCTGTGTTCAGATCCAGAAAACCCTGGGGGTGGCTGCCCTCCAGAGCTTCTGTGAGTGCTTCTCCCCCCATGGTCAGGCTGACTAATGGGCCTGAATATATCCAGGTCTCCTTTACCCTGGGCTCTTCCCACGTTTTCAGATGCATCTTGGACCGTGACCTAAGTGGCTTTTAGGTCAAAAGCACTCACTAACTAGGTGATCCTGGTCCAATCATTTCCCTGCCATTGAGTAACGGATGGGTCTGAATCCTGCCCCAGACTTTTCCTAGCTGGATAGCCTTGGGCAGATCCTTCCATCTCCTCCCCCGCCAGTTTCCTCATCTGTCCAATGAAGGGATTGGATTCAGTGATCCCTAAGACCTCTCCCAGCTCTGGATCTGTGATACCAGTGACTAGTTTCTCCAGGGCCCTTTGGGAGCACCTCTCAACTGGTTACACTGCCTAGCTCCCTTCCCTGTTCTGGTTCTACTGCAGCTGTCCCAGGGCTATTGGTACCAAAAATAATAGTAACAGTAATACCAGTAATTTTTCATTCCTTGGACACTGTCTTTGATCGATATTTAGTAAGACAGGGCGTGTCGGGCAGGGAATGCCTTTCTTAGAGGCAACTTTCCATGGCAGCTGTCTCTGTAACTTTGAGCCTGGATTTCCTCCTCTGTATATGAGGGATTGGACTCAGTTGTCCCCAGGACTCTTCCGGCTTGGATGTGGTGTGTTTTTTAAGCCTAGGAAGAGGTGCTGCCTCTGAGTGAAGGTGCTGGTGACTGATGTTTGTCCATCCCTCAGAGGAGACAGAGGGGACAGAGGGGACCACCCTCTAAGGATGCTTGGCCTCCAGGAGTCTGGAGACCTGAGATCTGGGTTTGGCGCTGAGTAGCCAGGTGATCCTGGGCACATAGCTGAGCCTCAATTCCCTCAGCTGCAAAATTAGGCTAACACCTGCTCTGAGTGCCTCATAACCTGAGTTATATGGAGGACCCCATATAACATCATATTTGTGGATGTGTTTGGGCACTTAATACCTGTATAGAGGAGGATGCTTTATTTGGGTCTTGGTTATACTTTTTGTTTTGATCAAATGAGAGATTTAGGTAAGCCCCCTCAACTCACGGGGCAGGGGGGGAACATAACAAGTATTTCTTCTTCAGATATAACTCCATGACTTGCTGTTTTGGGAGCTATAAACTCCTGACTCTGGCATTCACAGCCCCTTAATCCAGTGCTATTTATTTGTTTATTCAGTTATCTTTTTCTTTTTTTAAATTAAATTGGTTTATTTACTTTCAGTTTACAACATTCAGTTCCACGGTCCCTTGAGTTTCAGAATTTCTCCCCCCCATCAAGGCGGCATGCACTTGTCATTCAGTTATTTTCAACAATCACTTTTTTAAAATTTGAATTCCAAATTCTCTCCCTCCCTCACCTAATGAGAAGGAAATATGATAATCATCAGCCATGTTGCACACACAAAAAAGCAAGAAAAATGAAGAAAGTGAAAAAAGCTTGCTTCAGTCTGCATTCAGAGATTATCAGCTCTCCCTCTCTCTGGAGGTGGACAGCATTGTTCGTTTCAGGTCCTTTGAAATTGTCTTAGGTCACTGTCTTGATCAGAATAGCTAAGTCCTTCACTGTTGATCATTGTTACAATGTTGCTGTTGCTATTACTGTGTATGGTGTTCTCCCAGTTCTGCTCCTTTCGCTTTGTATCAGTTCTTGTAAGTCTTACGAGGTTTTTCTGAAATCGACCTGCTTGTCATTTCTTATGGCACAACAGTATTCCATCACAATCATATACTACAACTTGTTCAGCCATTCCTCAGTTGATGGACACCCCCCTAATTTCCCATTCTTAGCCACCACAAAAAGACCTGCTAGAAATACTTTTGTACATGTGTGTCCTTTTCCCTTTTCTTTAATCTCTTTGGGATATAGACCTGGTAGTGGTAACCTTGTTGGATCAAAAGGTACATATAGTTTTATAGCTTTTTGGCCATAGTTTCAAATTATTCTCCAGAATGGTTGAACCAGTTCACGATCCACCAACCATGCACTAGTGTCCCCATTTTCCCACATCCCCTCCAACATTTGTCATTATTCTTTTTTGCCATGTTAGCCATTATGATAGTTGTGAAGTGGTATCTCAGAGTTGTTTTAGTTTGTATTTCTCTGTGAGTTAGAGCATTTTTTCATGTGGCTACTGATAGCTTTGATTTCTTCTTCTGGAAACTACTCATATCCTTTGACCATTTGGCAGCTGGGGAATGACTCTTATTTTTATAAATTTAACTCAGTTTCCTCTATATGTGAGAAATGAGGCCTTTATCAGAGAAACTTGCCGCAAATATTTTTCCCACTTCTTTCCTTCTAATTTTGACTGCATTGGTTTTGTTTGTACAAACCCTTTTAAATTCATGTCATCAAAATTGTCCATTTTATTTCCCATGATCCTCTCTCTCTCTTATTTGGTTAATTGGGCTCTATCTTGCCCTTTCAGTCTGATTTCATATTCTCTTATTTCAGAGGATCATAGCCTGAGAGCCATCCAGTCCAGCCCCCTCAGGTTATAGAGATGCTAACTAAGACCCAGAGAGATTCATTTGCAGGACTTATCCAAGGGCTTTCGGTAGCAAGGGGTTCGTACCCTGTGACTCCAAATCTGGCAGTTTTCCCATGTACCCTTAGGCACCTGTAATTCCCGCTAAGCTCTGGCCTCTTCTTCCCCGGACCTTTCCCCCTGCCTATGTCCATGCCATCTTTCCTGCCTCTCCTCATCCTGTTGATGCTGTCTCCTCCTTCAGAGCCCAGCCCAAATGCCAGGAAGTCTCCCCCAGTTCCCTCCTCAGATTTCTGTTCTCAGATCTCATCCCCTTGCATTCAGTCCCATCGCCATCACTTTCAACGGCAGCCAGGCGGCACCATGGTAAATAGAGTGCTGGATCTCGAGTCTGGCAGACCAGAGTTCAAATCTAGCCTTAGACACTTATTGGCAGGGTGACCCTGGGCAAGTCATTTCAAACTATGCCTGCCTCTGTTTCCTCATGGGGATAATAATAGTGCCTCCCTGGCGTGGTTGTTGTGAGGAGCAAATGACAGAATATTTGTAAAGGGCTTTGTCTAGTACCTGGTGCATAGTAGGTGTTCTCTGAATACTGATTTTTGTCCTATCACGTATTTTTATTTCATTCGCTGGTATCGTGGTTTTTTGTCTTCCTGCCTTCCCCATTAGATTTTTAGAACAAGCCTGTGCTGTAATCTTTCCTTGTGTCTCAGGTGCCCATCACGGTGCCTTGCATATGCCAGGTGCTTAATAATTGCTTTTTGGACTATTTGGGAGATGGCTTTGGGGAAGGAGGTGTTCACCAGCTTAGGTCCAGGTGTCCTTCCCACCCAGCGGGAAACTCTCTGGTCATTTCATGGGCGTCAGTTATACAGTGACCTCGCGTTAGAGTCGGGGTCCAGCCTCCATTGCCTCGTCTCTCCCCCGCTTCCCAGGAGCAGGTTCCCTTGGGGCAGGACCGCCAGGCCCATTTCTGGAGCCCACGGAATATGAAGCAGGCTGAGAGGGAGGGACTGGGAGCACAGGTCTACACTGGGCTAAGAAACCACTTCCCCTCAAATTTGCCTAGATTTGGCACAACTGAGTCGCTTAATGTGATCATGGAAGGCAGCAAGGCCGCTCAGTGATCAGAGCACTGGGCCTGAAGTCAGGAAGATATGAGTTCAGATCTGGCCTTAGACACTTACTAGCTGGGTGACTTGGGAAAGTCACTTTACCTGTGCCTGCCTCAGTTTCCCCATCCATAAAAAAGCTCCTCCCTCCTAGGGTAATTGTGGGGACCCAATGGAGTAATACCTTCTAAAGTGTTTAGCACCGTGACGAGCTCATAGTAGGCACTTCATCCAGGCCAGGTGACTGATTTGGAAGTCACATATACGTATTTTTTTAGGGGAGGTTGGGACTCCTTTCAGTCACTTGGCCTCAGGATTAGGAAGAACTTGACAACCATTAGATGGGGACAAGCACTGAACCTGCCACTGAGGACACCTTAGAGGTTAAGTGACTTACCCAGGGTCACACAGTCAGAAGGTGTCTGGGAGGGGCCCTGAGCCCAGTTCTTCCTTGTTTCTAGGGCTGTCTCTCTGCCCCCCATGCCGTGCTCCCTCTCACGAGTATCCTAACAACAGTAATAATGGCTGGCCAGTGCTCGGGTATCACTTTGACCAAAGCGCTTCTCAGGGGTCGCACTGAATTTTCCCAACAGTCCTGGGAGGGAGATGAGGAACAGTCTGAGCAGTGATTCTGGCCGTGCCAACGTGGAATGGCCTGCCTTTGTCCCCGTCCCCTCTCTTGAGGGGGATCAGAGGTCCGGATGGCATAAGGGCTCCCCCTCTCCTCCGCCCAGTGTAGACTGACTGCTGAGGGGCAGCGTGGAAGCTGCTTTGGGAAGGGAATTCCCCCTTAGCAGTGTGTCTGCCCCCCATCCCATGCTGGGCTGCACTCCCTCCTCCACTCTGACTGCCAGCCTCCCGCGGCAGCCTTCCCCAAGGCCTGTGCATGCCGGGGCCTTCCCTTCATTGCACGGCTTTGGAGGCTGCCCTGCCCGTTAGAATGTAAGCTCCTTGAAGAACCAGGAGAGCTTTGTACACAGAAACAGCAACATTCTGTGGTGATCCCCCGTGGATGGCTGAGTTCAGGGCTGGGGGCCTTCAAGGTTCTGGGGTGTGGCCTTTTGACTGCGTCCAAGGCCTTTTATTAGGGGGATTTGTTCTGTGAAGTTCATATGCAGTCAGAGGGCCACCCAGAGGACATGGAGAGCCCCTGGAGGCCGCAGGTTCCCCAGCCCTGATTGGTTATTCTCAGCAATAGAACGGTACTAGACTGTTGCGAAGGACTCCTGAGGAAGAAGTGATGGAGTCTGAGTGCAGGGCAGAGCGGGCTGTTTCCGCTTCCTTTATTTTCGTGGGCACCTTTTCCCTTTTGGTCTCTTTATTTTTCACACCGTGACTTACATGGAACTCTTGTCTGACGTGGCTGCGCAGCTGTATCCTCTGTTGAACTGCGTAATAATGCTTGAAGGGTGGAGTGAGGGAGGAAGGGAGGAGATTTGGAACTCAGACTATGTGAATGAATGCTAAAATTGTTCTTTAATGTCATTGGAAAAAATGAAATACTATGAGAAATAAAAATGCAAGAAAGCATAGGGGAAAAAAGAGTGTAAGCTCTGTGAGGGCAGGGACTTTGCCTTTTTGCAACGTTGCAGGGAGGGATCATGGTAGTCTTTGTGTTTGTGTCTGCAGTGCCAGGCACGTGAAAAGGTGTATAATAAATACTTCTTGAGTTGTGTGATGGATTGGTTGATTCCTAGCTGTGGTGATGGTTCTGTTCACTCTCCCACGTGCCTCTTACTCATATAAGAAAGAAATTGTCTCTGTAAGACAAATGAGGTGTTATCGAGTCTCATCAGAACAGCTGCCTGACTTTTGGGACAGTCAGCCTTGTCTGGGTCCCAACCACACTTCATGTAGACACTCCCTAAAGTCTAGTGTCCTGGGAGCCGGGAATCCTGACCCTTGGTGAAAAGAGGTGGGTACGGCACTCACCCTTACTCTCTTTCCCACCCACAGACCTGTAATGCCTCCTTTGCCACCCGTGACCGCCTGCGCTCCCACCTGGCCTGCCACGAGGACAAGGTGCCCTGCCAGGTGTGTGGGAAGTACTTGCGGGCAGCGTACATGGCAGATCACCTGAAGAAACACAGCGAAGGACCAAGTAACTTCTGCAGCATCTGTAATCGAGGTAATCTTCCTGCTGCCCGGCATCCTAGCGGGGGGGTGGTGAGCGTGGGTGTTCGAAATAGGCTTCATGTTGCCAGCGTCCCCCCACATTCCCCCACATCCCCGGCTTCTCCAGGTGCTGCTCCTCCTTCGTCTCCCACCCTGGAGGCATGGGCTGGCTTTGGCTTCCTGCTCACTGCTTGCTCCCTCGGTGTTGGGGGGTGGGGAGGGAGCCGCGTCTCTCCCCAGATCTGGTTCTTATGGCTTTTTAGGGGGTGTTGGGGAACTGAACAGATGAAATCAAAGCTGTAAAGATGCCTGTCCGCTTGTGTGCTCTAGGTGGCAGGCTACATGCATTTTGTGGATACCATCTAACGAGCAGGTCACCCGGCAGCATAGGGAGGCAGCATGTGCTCCGAGATCCCATGGCCCCTGGTCATACTAGAGTCCAGCCAGCTTGCTGGCACCGCGAGGCCTACTAGCCAGAGAGCTGGGGGAGTTTGGGATGGTGGAGACTTGGGGCCTAAGTTGATGGAGAAGACCCCACTGAGTACATTGATGGGAACTCGCGTACCCCAATCACAGCGATCTCTTAGTTGTCTGGAAAATCCCCACTTAGTTGATTTCATTTCCGTCTCTCTGATGGCCATTTGCCTGCTAGACACATGCTCAGAGTGGCGAGAACATAGGGGGCTTGGGGGATTGGGCCAGGAGGTTCCATTTCCCAGCTCTCTTGGCTGCTAGGCTGAGAGAGGAGGGATATACATGTCAGATACCTGGGGACTCTGAAGGAACCCAGAGTGGCCCAGTTGTGCTGAAGGATGCTAAAAGGCCAGTTACTTGGGGTGGTCTTGGCGGCGTTGAGGACAGAGCTGAGCTTGGGGTATTTTCATCAAAGGGGCATGTCCAAAGGCTCCCACAGGATTTAGGAATGGTGGGCTGGCAGTGTCAGGTCAGGTGGGAAGAACACTGGACTGTGGGGTCTGAAGAGCTGGGTTCTCATGTTGGCTCCGTCATTTACTTAGCACGTGATATGGAGAAATCACTTCTCTGAAACTCAGTCTCCTCATCTGTGAAGTGGGGATAATAATGCCTGCCCAGCCTACCTCAGGAGGTTGGTGTGAGGATCAAAGAATGGTGTGGATTTGAGAGCAGACTTTGCATCCCTGGGGCTCCACAAATAAGGTGTTATTGTTGTCAGTCTGGGAGAGGGCTGACTGCTAGTCCCCTTAGGTAAGCCGTCCTTGCGATCTTTGGCATCAGTGTCTAAGTGGTTTCTGGATGTGCCCTCAGCAGAGGGGCCACAGGAGTACCATGTTGCCTGGTGACTCGCAGATTGAGGGTGCAGTGGCGGGGCGGTCACAGCATGGGAAATCGGAGAGTCGCCTCCCTGGCCTCTGGGGGCTGATGCCCCAACCAGAGAGCCTGGCTAGAGCTGGTTGCAAATGGAGACCCTCAAGTTACTGGGTGCCTCCTTGTGGTGGAAGCGGTGCTTCTGGCCTGGCCAGCTGGGCTGTCCATGGAGGCTGCGTGAAGTGCTTGGGAGGGAGCGAGGGTGAAATGTTGAGCCACTGGGATTTCCTCCTCCTCCAGTCAGACGGTGCCTGAGCATCCCTTCAAACCCAGACCAGCCGACTGCTGGCCGCCGCTTCTACGGCAGTCTCCGTTGTCATGGTTCCTGGGATCTGGTAAACTTTGTGGAGGCCAGTGAGAAAGGACGCTGGGCTTCCCAGGTAAACTGGAGAATCCCAGATATTGTCTCCAGCACGAGGGGACCCCCTGGAGCCTCATTAATGGTCTCAGCCCTGGATGGCGCAGTGAAGACCAGAGAATAGAGACCAAAGAAGCTAACAGGACATGGAAAAAGCCGATACTTTGGAAGCAGACCCCAAGTGAACAGGCAGCTAATCAGAGCAGCCGGCATTTGGCAAGATTTCTCTGGTTTTCCGCCTAAAGCTGGTGAAGCGTGAAGTGGCTGCTGGACACAGACTTAGTCTTTGGCATAAATGGTTCAGAAGCGATGAGATCAAAGACCACGTTTCCCCGAAGGGCCAGGTTTGGATCCAGGTGGCAGGGCCTGTTCTCTGGCCGCAGCCCTGGGGCCACAGAAGGAAAGTTGAGTTTGGGCCGACCTGCCACATCCTGGGAGGCCAGAGGGACAGGGTATGAAATGTTTCTTAATCAAGAAGAAGAAAAAAACAAAGCATCTGCTTTCATGTTTAAAGTTTGAAGTTCCTGGAACCGCGGTTCTAGGCTGGTTCCTTGTATGGACGTAGAACAAGAATCAAGCGTCAGCCGTTTGGCAGAGAGTGGAAGGTGAGGCATCATCTCTGGACGTGAGAGATGTCTTTAAGCCGTCATCTGTGTACAGGGAGACGTGGGAGCTTAAGACACGTTGTTATTTCCTTCCCTGCTAGGGGAAGTGGGTGTAGAGCCTCACTTAAGAAGAGACCCTGGCATTAGCCATTCTAGACAGCCAAGAGATGCGTTAAGTGCCTGCAACATGCCCGGCACTGTGGTAGCTAGTGGCCGGAGGCTGCTTTGGGCTGGCGTCATGCCCAGTGTGTGTCACAGAGATGGTTTCCACGGCATCCGTTCTGGGGCTTTGTGTACGTAGAGTCATGTTCCCCTGCTCTGTTCATCAGGCGGGGTGAGCGTAGCCGTCATCCCCAGAGGAGGCTCTCTCCGGGGGGTCAGACGTCCGCCTGCCTGGCCCTGGGTGGAGGGTGGGAGGCTCGGACCAGAGGACCTCCAGGCCCTTTCTGATGAATTCTGGGAGATCCCCAACATCTCTTTGGGGGCAGGGCACAAGAGGGCATGAGGGCAGAAGGGGGCTGGCACCAGGAACATTTTTGTGAGCCTCTTCCCTCAGAAGTCAGCAAATGCTACAAACCAGGACCCGATTTGTTGTTTTACTGACAATGGAGACCACGCGAATGGGGCAGATTAAGCTTAGAAGTCTACGTGCGCACCTTTTGTTTTGGAGAGCTGCTTGTTAAACATTTACCTGCAGCAAACCTCCAGTTTGAAGCCTGACGGGCACAGAAGCCCCAGTTTAAGCTGAAGGCAGTTGTCAAGAATGATGGTGGAGAAGGAGCGGGGCTGGGGCTGGAGCACCGTGCTGGGGCGCCCTGTTTGTAAGGGTGGGGAGTTCACACTGAAGGAAGCTGGGTCTAACCCATTTTCAGCATGTGAGTGCAGTTTTACAGCAGGAGCTATTCAGAGAGAGAGGGGTGTGTGTGTGTGTGTGGTGTGTGTGTGTGGTGTGTGTGTGTGGTGTGTGTGTGTGTGTG
>CM053587.1:347268798-347368241 GCA_028646515.1 Pseudochirops corinnae | reverse complement strand
TTGCTGGGCCAAAGGGTATGGCACAGTTTAATTGACCTTTAGGCATAGTTTCACATTTATTTCCAGAATGGTTGGATCAGTTCACAACTCCACCAACAATACAGCAGTGTCTTTATTTTTCTACATCTTCTCTGGCATTAATCATTTCCATTCCCTTACATGTTAGTCAATCTGATAAGTGTGAAGTGGTAGTCTGGGGACCTTTAAATGACTGTCTCATTTGCCTCCACCTAAGTGAAGTTGTTGTAATTAAAGGCCATATTACTATTGGCCACACTCTTATATGGTGCTTTAACATGTGACCAAGTTATTTCTTAGAACTTCTAAAATGACAGACAGCATTTAGGTGATGAAGAGAGACAAATCAGCTCTCTAAGGCTCGGGAGGGCAAACATGGTGACCCTATAGAATTTTTTTCAAAGGAATCAGTATGACCAATCCCTAGAAATAAAACAAGAAGGGAATCATTGGGCTATAGCTGATTACACTCCACCTAAGTGAAACTTGGGAATGGAACTTCTTAATCATGGCTTCCCTTCTAACTTGCGTAGGGTCTCCCAACTAGTAAGTGGCTGAGTCAGGTCTTCCTGACTCCAGGCCCAGGGCTCTATTCACCGCACCACCTAGATGTCTGATTCCAGAATGTTTTAAGGGAATGGCTCATGAATACACAAAACCAGGCTGGCTTCATTAAGGACAAATCTTCCTTGAATAATTTCATTTCCTTTTCTGACAAAGTTACCGGATCCATAGAACAGGGGGTTCTGTGGACATAATTGGAGCACAGTCTTTCAAAGAGTCTCTCATGCAATTTTATGGAAAAAAGAGGTAGGGGAGCTACTCAGGGGTAGTATTAAGTGGGCCGAGAATGGGGTGAGTGGCCAAACCTAGGGCAGAGAAGAATATCGAACCCACCAGATGACAGTCAGGATATAAAAAGATTTTAATAGGTCAGACTGTTGGTTGTTGTGATCCAGTCATTTCCCATTGTGTCTGACTTTTCATGACCCCATTTGGGGTTTTCTTAGCAGAGATACTAGATGCCTTCTCCAGCTCATTTGATAGATGAGAAGACTGAGGTAAACAGGGTGAAGTGACTTGCCCAGGGTCACACAGCTAATAAGTGTCTGAGGAAGGATTTTAACTCAGGAAGATGAGTCTTCCTGACTCCAGACTTGGTGCTCTATGTACTATGGCACCATATATGTGTGTGTTGTGTGTGTGCGTGTGTGCATGCGTCTGTGTGTGTCTGTTTGTATTTTAGGGTTAGAGTTAAAATAAAAAATTGAATACGAATAAATGTAAAATCTAAAAGCAATTAAGTCCTAATACAAGATGGGCAGGTGTGGTTAGACAGCAGGTCTTCTGAAAAAAAAAATCTGGAGGATTAAATGGACTGCAGATTCAGAAGAAGTCAACCAGGGGCTGTGGCAGCCACAACCTTAATGGGAGCTGGGAGGTATCAAGAGAGGTCCGGTGTTGTGACCTGGAGAAGGGGGTCATCCCCTTGTCTCCTACCCTTGGGCATCAGCCTGTCCAGCTTCCAACTGGAACAGACCATTCACTTTTACGCCCCACATCGAGGAAGGTCATTGAAAAGCTGGAAGGTCCTCAAGATCATGACCCAGAAGGACTGAGAACCAGGGGTGTTCAACCTGGAGAAAAGATGCAAGAGCACAGGAGAGCTGATTTTGAGTATTTGAAGGCTATTGCCTGCTCCTTCTGCTTGGCCCTGGAAGGCAAAAGGCAAAACCCAAGATGGTGGGTCCTCACCCAGGGTGGGTAGATACACTTGTGACCTCAGACTCATTGTTAATGAGGCAAAGGGAGTTTATGACCTATTTTAATGAAAACCACCTGACCATGGGCTGAAGGTATTGTACTCCCATAATCCAAGGAATAATGTTACCTTGGTTGTGGAGGAAAGATCATAGACCATAGAGATGACTAAGCAGAAAAAAATTTCCTTCCAGCCTCTTACCAGTTTCCAGGAAAGCCTGTCCCTGATGAGATTAACAGCCTCTAGCCTGGTTTTGCTGTAGATTTCCAAGCAGAACTGGAGATTGGTGGAGGCTAACTGATTCTGGTGGGGGAGAGGGTGTGGATTGGGGAGAGGACAATAGTTGCTTTCATTCATCAAGCATCTCCCCAAAGCACCTTCCCATCTAAGAAATGGGCAGCACCATGGATAAAGTCTGGGGCCTGGAGTCAGGAAGATCTGAGTTCAAATCCAGCCTCAGACACTTACTAGCTGGGTGACCTCACACTTCACCCTGTCTGCCTCAGTTTCCTCATATGTAAGATGAGCTGGAGAACCATTCCAGGTCACAAAGACCGGATGTGACTGAATTGTCCAAACAACAACATAAGGGCTTCATTGGTGACAAGATGAGGAGGGTGGAATTTCAAAGCTTGAGAAGACTGGACAAGAAGTGTGCCCTCTAAGCTGCCAAGGTGTGGGCACACAAGAGAACCAAGGACCATGTTCTATTAATGTGGGCCATCTCCCCCAAGGGCAAGTCAGAGGGCTTGCATTTGGAAGACTCTTAATGAATGCGTGCTAAATGAATGTAATATTATCCAATAAACATTTATTAAGATGTGCCAGCCAACATGTTGGGGATATACTTAATGAAAGTAAAAATAGTCCTTGCCCCCATGAGCTTCCAATCTAAAGATTCTAGTCTTTACAATGAATGAATGATCAGAAGCAACTCTATTACTCAAATCCCTGAATCCCAGAGCTGGGCCTCCAGCCACATGATCCTTCCAGATCTCCACAAGAATCCCTTCCACAAGAATCCCCTCCAAAAGCATCCCTCTTAACTCTTCCACTGGTACCTACTCTGTCCCCTTATTTATGGCAATTCAGGCCTTGTTGCATCAAGGGAACCAAGTGAAGAAGCCACTGGTTCAGCCCAGATCCATCCCCTCTGCTGGGAAAAAAAAATGCAAACCAACCACTCAACCCAGCCCTGGAGGTACAACTTCCAGGTGAGAATATTTATTAATAAGATAATATTTATATGGGGCTTTAAGTTTCACAAAGCACTTTGCATAAATGGGAGGTGCTTATGTGACTGCCATTTCACAGATGTGCAAGCTGAGGCTCAAAGAGCTTGTAAGGGATTTGTCCATGGCTGTATCACTGATAAGTACCAAAGGCAGGATTTCACTCTGTCCACTCAGTAGAAACAGTCAGTCAGTCAGTCAACAGGCAACTTTACCTGTTATGTGCCGGGCCTGTGCTAAAATCTGGGCATGCAAAGATGGCAGAAAATGGTCCCTGGCGCTGGCTCTGGTGCTGGCAAGGAGCTCCCGGTCTAATGTACAGACAAGATAAAGACTCCCTCTCATTCCTGACCGCCACAGAGAGCTGCTGAATGCTGACAGGATAAAGAGAATTTTTTTGAGCCTGTCATTCCAAGCCCTTCACAATTTGGCTTTAATTTACTGTTTCAGTTTTCTCTCTCACTCCTCCCCTCCTTGTTCCCCATGCTGGGGTGGCACTAAGTTGCTTGCAGTTAGCGGAACTCACCCTCCTCCCGTTTCTGTTGGAGACGGTGGAGGGAGTGAGAGGGATTCAATCCTTATCTGGGAAATCCTTCCCTTACTTCCAGGCCAGGCCAGGTGCTGCCTCCTACAGAAAGCCTTCCCTGGTCCTGCAGTACCCCAGCTTCCAACCAGGGGAACTGCATGCTGTGAAAGCGCCTCCTGATTAGTGGAGGGGATGAGCGCCCTGCTAGGGGTCCCTGCGTAAGGGATGGACTGAATTGTTAACAGAGAAAGACGAGTGAGCAGAGGCCCCTCCAGGGAGGTGAAGGAGAAGATTTGGACATAGTAGCCTTCCACGCCCCATCATGTCTCCACACTCTCAACATTCTAGAGGAGGATTCTTAGTCTGAAGTCCGCAGGCGTCTCCTCCTCCCCGCAAGAGCTCCACAGAGAAATTTCACGGGGGTCCATAAATTTGGATGGGGAAAACATTACATTTTTATTTTCATGAAACTTTGGTTTCCTTTGTATTATTTTGTGCATTTAAAAAACATGATTCTGAGAAGGGGTCCATAGGCTGCCCCAGGCTGCCACCAGGGTCCAGAACACAACCTTTCCAGATGGGAGGATGCCCCAACTGGAGGCTGTAGGAATCGCCCGCCTCTGGAGAGCGTGCTTGTTTTCTCCTGGTTGGAGCCAAGGTCTCATCTTGATCCCAGCTAAAGAGCCTGATCAATAGCTGTTGTGGTTTGGTGGGAAGAATCTAAGCTTGTGAAGATAAGCCAAGGACGCTGCCATCCTGGAAGAGCAGTCAGGGAAGCTGCTTCCCTTTCCGAGGCCACAGATATCGGAGGGTGTGGCCCGGAACCCTCCAGGAGACTGAACACTTGTCACTTAGGGTCCCACTCCCTCACCTCCACCCCAAGCCTCCGTTTAACGTGCCAGTGGTAGAAGGCACTGGCCTTTGCCTCTGCAGAGGCCGATGAGATCTCAGATATCTGTCTGGGTCATCCAAGAGAGCCGTGTTTACACATTTAGACGACCCAGGTGGTCACAGAACCTGACGTGTGGGTGCACATACTTGACACTCCCAACTGGACCCTATCTTGTCTCCCCTTCTCAGGAGCAAGCTTCATGAGGGCAGAGAGAGCATACGACTTTTGTATTGTATATTCGATCTTCATAACCTTGGCACCTTACCCATAAGGATTCTGGCTTGTGTTGGGGATGGAATGCTGGACCTGGAATCAAGAAGACCTGAGTCGGAATCCTTTCTCATGTACTTATGGGCTCTGACCCTGGTCACTTATAGAAGCCTCAATGTCCTCATTTGTGAAATGGGAACTAGAATAATACTAGTACCTATCTCCCAGGGTAGTTGTGAGGATCAAACGACATCTTTGTGAAGTGTTTTGCAAACCTTAAAATCCTAAAGAAATGCAGCTATCATCCGTTTCATTAGCCCCGTGTCTTGGACATAGCAGACAATTCATTTTAAAATGTTTACCGCTGCTGATTCAGGGTTTAGCAGGAGCGTCTGGTCAGGCCACACAATGGCACAGGCTTTGAGGGTGTGGGGGCAGGAAATGACCTCTCTGCTGAAGCTGAAAATTGTAAGTTCTCCTTTCTCAATTCCTGAAGGTAGAGATGTTCCCATGACCCACACAGCAGAGGCAGTAGGTTCTGGTAGATAGGGGGTGAGCTGGCCTCCGAATCAGGAAGACCTGAGTTCAAGTTTGACACATCCTGGCTGTGTCACCCTGGTCAAGTCATTTAACACCACTAGGCAAATCTCTAAATTAAAGAGGAGGTACTGATCTGCATTGATGGATCTAGTTCCTCACCTGGGAGTTTCCTATGGGAAGGGAAGTTTATTTTTCACTTCCTATAGGATCTACAGCAAAGATTCAAAAGGAATCGGTAGCCAGATGACCAGCATCTTGTTGGGACGACTGTGCAAAAGATAGAGTTGCAGTTCACATAGAAACACCAAGTGTGCCCTCCTAACTGTTCTCCAGAGAAAATCATGCATCTCATAGCTTCAGAGGTGGAAGCACGGGGTTTGCCAGCAAATGTTTAACAACAAGCTCTTGGCAGGGAGGGGGTTGGGAAGGGGAATGCATGCCTGACCCTTCGACGTTTACTTGGCATCATTAACATTTCTCCATCCCTTTCTCAAGTCTAGACAATCAACAAACATTAAATCAAACCCTGATTGTTTGCCAATTTCTGAGCTGTAAGCTCGATCGTTGAAAATTTAACAACCGGCTCTCGAAGCCTCTATGAAATGGCTCCGACATACCCCTGGTTGGAAGGAAGCATTGAGATCATGTAGTTTAATGCTCCCATTTTATAGATGAAAAAATGGAGGTCAAGAAAATTAAGCAACGTGCCCAGTCACAGGAGAGCCCTAAGTGACCATTCTGGTCTTCCAGCTCCATATCAAAGATCTTCTGTCTACCACAGCTATCACCTTCTCCCTGGGATTGGGCTACACCGTCAGTAAGGTCATTTCCGCTCTCCAGCTATGTGATTAGACGTCCTACAAGGTTCTATAATTCTTTTAGTGAGTGCAGACTTATTTCAAGGTATCCAAGTTGTTATTTGCATTATCTTTAGTCTGGTATAGATTGGATCTTGTGGGAACTGCTGGATCAATACTCTTTCATTCCTCTTAAATTACAGCATGCATGGAAGCTATGTGACCCTGGGGTGGGAGGAGGGATTCCCCGTTCTATTTTAGCAGGAGTCACAATGTAGTTTGGGGTCAATCACTCATTTGTGTCTCAGGGAGAGAGGGCTTAGCAGTTTGAATAAGTGTTAGCCATCCTGGAATTAAACCGGAAACAGAAGCTTGACCCCCCCACCCATGCCAGAATGAGGGGCAGATGTCAATCCATGGAAGCCCAGCATCTGTAGGGGACTGGGAGGAAGCCAAAGGCAGACACAGATCCCTGGAATCCCAGTGTCCAGGGGGCTGGGAAAACTCAGAAGAATTGTGCTTTCCTTTCTTCACATGAATTCAAGGCTTCCAGGAAAAGGTTTTAGGATACACAATAAACGTGAGCAGTTCCCAATATGTGTTTTCTATGTATACTCCAGGCAAGGACCCCCTTTTAATCTGTGCTCCAATTAGAGGAACCCTGAGGTCAGCGAAGGGATACAGCTGAGTGAGGTGCCAGTAGTTTTAAGAAATGTGTCTGTTCGTACTGAAGTGGCCCGGCAGTCAGTCACCAAGCATTCATTAAGCGCCTACTATGTGCCAGACTCTGCCCTTGATGCTGGGGCACAGTCCCTGCTCTAGCCACGGGGGAAGACAGCAGGCCAACAGCTCTGTGCAGACCGGACCAGTCCGGAGTGGTCTCCCAGGGCAGGCGGCGGAGATGAAGGAGGGCTGGGCCAGGCTTTGTGTGTGAAGGGGGAGCTCTCCAGCCCCTGAGCCCTTCCTACTTTCCCAGACTTCCCTCCTTGCAGTCTCCGGGCCCAAGTGGAACATGACGCTGCTTCTCCCGATTCTGAGCCTTTGCCCTGGCGGTACTCCACGTTTGGAATACTCTGCCTCCCGGTTTCCCTGGCTTCCTTCACGCCTCAGCTCACATTCCGCCAACTGCAGAAGCTCCCCTCCGCCGCTGGCGCCTTCTCCCTCCAGATCACCTCTCACTTACTATGAATATATCTTATAAACATCATTATTTTCACGTTGTCTCTTCCATTAGCCCTGAGAGCAGGGACTGTCTCGGGCGTCTTTTTGTCTCCCTAGAGCTTAGCACCGGGTACACAGTAAGGGCTTTATAAATGTCTGTTCACTGGCTTTGTCTCTGGAGATGGCCGGGAGCTAATACCGATTTCTTATTGATCTTCTGTCCATCCCTCCCCCACCCCCAGTTAATAAATGCCCATTGTTGCTGAATCAGACCCTGTACGAGTCCTTGAGTGCCCGGGGGTGGGCTGGGGGGCTCAGGATCCTTGGAGTTGGGGCACCAGTTGGCACTGCCCCGAAAGCCCCCATCATTCTCTCACTTTAGCTGCAGAAGGCCGGGAGGAATAGCTCTGAGAATGCAGCCAGCTGAGGCCGTACGGGAGCGCGTCTCTGGAGAGGGGAGAGGACGTTGGAGGAGGGGCGCAGGGCTGGCACCTGTGGGCCTCCTTGCGCCCCAGGCGGGGCGAGCTGGAGAAGCTAGCGCGCCTTAGGACCCAGAAGCTGCCCGGCTGCTGCTGCTGCTGCAAACGCCCTCCCCTCCCCGGCTTGGGGGGAGGCTGTTTACCAGGAGAGAGCAGCCCTGGCGAGCCTCGGACCGACCCGCAGCCAGTCCACCGGCCGGCCAGCCAGGGAGCCGGGCAGTGAGCGGCCGAGCGCTTGGCCGAGACAGCCTCAGGACCAGCGGCCGGGGCGCCCAGCCAGTCCGAGGATGCGCTCCGGCTCAGCCCGGCGCCTCGGGATGCAGCTGCCCCTGAAGTGGGGGCCCGCGCTACTACTGGGCACAGCGCTGCTGAGCGCAGCCTCGGGCTCCCGGGGAGGTGAGCCCCAGTCCGTCCCAGCAACTTAACGGGGAGTTAGGGGGAAGGCAGGAGGCGGGGGGGGGGAGGGGGGCGGGAGTGGCGAGAGCATTGCGCTCTGCCTCAGCCCGGCGGTGGGCAAGCTGGTCCGCAGCGAAAGAGCGCAGCTTCAGCTTGGGGCAGTGGGGCTGGGGGGCTCGGAGGGCCACCTAGCACGGTGGGACAAAGGCAGCCGGGGAGCAGCCTCGGATCGTGAGCTGGGGCCGTGGCCCGTGGCTGCGAGCATCCTCCGGCTCTGCGCTCCCTGGCCTCGCCAGGCACAGCTTGGAGGTGCTGCCGTTGGGCCGGGCGCGGGGCAGGCAGTCAGCCCAGCACTTGGAGCTCTGGGCCGTCCGAGCTCAGGCTGCTGCCCCCAGCTCTCTTTCTGTACATTTTCTTTCTCATTTCCTGCTGCGTTCAGGGGAGGGGGGGGGAAAGTTCCAGCTGAAGACTTTAGATGGGAGGGGGGTGGATTTGGAGTCATGCCTAGTTTACATAACAGGAACAACTGTGTCCCAGGCACTAGGGGCAGGGTGGGGGTGGCTGGGATCTGGATGCCCACCCGCTGACCAATATCCTCTAGGCTGTATAGACTGCTGAGAAGGTCCACAGGCACCCAGTAGGCTTGGAGCAATCAGGGCCCTCACATTTTCTATCTAGTACATTTTACAGATGCAGAAATTGAGGCCCTCAGAGATGCACAACTGGACTAGTCCCAGCCAGGTTTTCTGACTCCAAAGTTAGGGTGCTTCGCCCCTTTGCTCTGCTCCCAACATCCCTGCACGGGGCACCATGGGGGTACATCAGCTACTGACATGCCTTCTGTAGATGCCAAGGCCCTTCTTCTTCACAGGCTGCTTCTGGGACCAGGGGCAGCTGTACCAGGCTGACCAGAGCTTCTCTGAAGAGGGACTGCCCTGCCTCAACTGGCTGGAAGTGCAAAACCAGGGGACATTGACTCTCACCACCGGTGAGTAGGAGAGGGTCAGTGGGTGAGGGATGAGTGAGTGAAAGGGTGAGCAAGGGGGGGGAATGGGAAGTGAGGGGGCAGGTTGGTGGGTGAAGGGAACTGATGTAGGTCAGGGAAGGCCTGGAGTGGTTGAATGGGAAAGTGGTTAGAGGGTTATGGGGTGGGGATGAATTGGGAGGTTGTGGGGGGTGTAGAGTGTATGAATAAGGGAGAGATGGGAGATGAGTTGGGAGAGTGAGGGAAAGGAGTCAGTGAAGGGATACAGGAGGTGAGGGAGGAGCATCAATGAGGAGGTAGAGAAATGAGTTCTGAGATGAGAGAAGAACATAAAATGAGGTGAATGGAGAGTGAAGAGAGGAAGAGAGTGAGGAAACGGCGTGAGGAGAGGAGGGGAGGGAGGAAATGAGGGAGGTGATGGAGGAGAGGAGGGGAGGGAGCAAAGGAGGAGGGGAAGGAGGTGAGGAAGGAGGGGAGGAGGGAGGGAGGAGATGAGGGAGGCGGGGAGGAGATGAGGGAGGAGATGAGGGAGGCGGGGAGGAGATGAGGGAGGAGATGAGGGAGGCGGGGAGGGAGGAGATGAGGGAGGAGATGAGGGAGGCGGGGAGGAGATGAGGGAGGCGGGGAGGGAGGAGGGGAGGGAGGAGGGGAGGAGGGGAGGGAAGAGGTGAGCAAGTGAGGGAGGAGGTGAGGGCAGCCCTCTTGGGAGGCGCACAGCACACAGGTGGGGATCGGCTCATCGCCCCTTCCCCTCTCCCCCCTCCCCAGGGGCGGCCCCAGGCCGGACAACCACTGGGGAGAACCACAGCTTCTGCCGGAACCCCGACTCGGACGCAGCCGGGCCCTGGTGCTACGTGAGCGGTTCCTCCAGAGCCCCAGAGAAGCGGCGCTGCGAGCCCGTCCTGTGCGCAGGTACCGCCCGCCGTCCTGGGGCTCCTAGGCCCCGCCCCACTCCCGCCATTGGCTACGGCATCCGGCCCCGCCCCTTTCATCGCCCCCAGGGAACTGCCCCGCCCCCTCACCCTCGCCTTTGACCCCGCTCTGGTCCCTCCCCTCCTCTGGCCCCGCCTCGGGATCCGCCTCCTCCACCTCGCCATTGGCCGCAGCTGTCTCTGGGCCTCGGCGCTGACAGCCTATTGGCTGCTGGGGCCACTCCCCATGAGCTCATCCTCAGCTAGCCTCTGATAAACAAGTGTTTTCAAGGAACGTGTGTGGGCATGGGACGTGGTGGGGAAACTGAGGCGGGGAGGGGCAAGGAAGGTCCCATTTGGGAGGGGACCCGAAGTATGGGATCCCAGATCTAGACCCTCGAGACCAGCCCCCATTATACATGGGGAAACTGAGGCTCAGAAAGGGAAAAGGACTTGGGTAAAGTGGCGGAGCCAGGACCCACGTGGCTGTTATCAGAGCTGGGAGGGGCCTGAGAACAGGGGAGGATTCTGAGAATGATAGTCCACTTTACACATGGGGAAACTGAGAGGGGCAGAAACTTTCCCAGAAGCAATGGAGTTGTGTTAGCCTACCCCTGAACCATCCCCTCTGTGATCTCTGAGATGGCTCACCTTAGTGGGGAAGAAGGTCTTTGGTCTGAGTTGGACTGGCTGGACTTGGGGCTGAGCAAGCCTCTGTTCTTCCCCCCAGGCAGACAGTCTGGTGCCTTCTGAGAAGTTTGGTGCCCATAGGATGAGCTCAAAATGAGCACGTGCCTTAGACATAAAGGTTGATGCCCCAAGTAAATTAGGGGAACCTGGGAACACGGACCTGTGAGATCTGTGGATAAGGGAAGAGACAGAAGATCATGGGTGGCCAAATGGAAAATTTTTATTATGTGCAATTAAAAAGTTTTTGCACCGACAGAAAGCCTGGTATAGCGGAATAAGCTGGTGAATGAGAACCAGGGGCCCTGAGTTTGAGTCCTACCTTGCCCTCCCTCACCAGGCTCAGATCCTGCCTGGGGCCACAGATCTGAGCCACAAGAGTCCCCAGGGGCGGGCACACTGAGGAAGCTTTGCCCTGGGAGGGGCATGAAACCTCCAAAGTGATGCCAACATCCTGGCCCTGGAGTCCAACACACTCATTTTATGGTTGAGAAGACTGAGGCACAGGGAGGGCACTTTGCCCCAGGGGCACGCAGCTACTAGGTGGAAAAGCCAGGATTTGGGTTCTAGTCCTGTACCCTGCTGCTCATCAAGGCAATGAGTCACAGCAGCAGGTCCTGCGCACCTACTATGTGCCAAGCATGGTGCCAGGAGCTGGGGAAAAGAGAGACTAAAGCATAGTGTCTGGTGGCCTGTCATGATCCCAAACATAATGAGGCAAAATGGCACCGGGGCCGGCTGATTTTAGTTAGCCAGGAAGTGAGGGGAATTAGCAGTAAGAATAATAGCGAACATTTATACAGCACATTTACATTCGCAAAACACTTTGCAGCCGTGATCCCATTGGATCCCTGGGTGGCCTAGTATTACCCCCATTTCATGGATGAGGAGACTGAGGCTTGCCCAGAGTCACATAGCTAGTAGGTGTCTAATGGGAAAAGCATGAGAGATGTGATTTCAAAACACGGTTCTGGGTAGAGCATGTCCTCTGGAAATCTTCCTTTTAGAGCAAGGACAGCTCTGACCAGTGCACTACTGCTACCCAGGGGCATTTGTGTGTGTGTGTGTGTGTGTGTGTGTGTGTGTGTATGTGTGTGTGTACCTCCCATGCCCCTCTGTCCCTACCCTGCAGCCATCTGCTCTGTTCCCCTCCTGATGCCCAGAATTTCCTTCTCCCTCTCCAGGGACCCCTACTCAGGAAATACCGCCCCTCAGCACAGATGCAGGGGTGTCTCAGGAAAGCCAAGGGGCTGACGAGGAGGTGTTTGAGGTGGCAGACTCTCTGCCCTCTAACAGCGAGTCGGCAGCGGTGCAGCCCGTGATTGGGGTTGGCCAGAGAGTGAGAATGATGTCGGAGAAGAAAGACCTGGGCATGATAGGTAGGTGCTGCCCCTCTTCCCAACACCCCCAG
Source organism: Pseudochirops corinnae (assembly GCA_028646515.1). NCBI lineage: Eukaryota > Metazoa > Chordata > Mammalia > Diprotodontia > Pseudocheiridae > Pseudochirops > Pseudochirops corinnae. The sequence goes on along the minus strand of CM053587.1, from coordinate 347,356,234 downwards.
GGGTCCCTTCCTTGCTGAGGACTCTGCCAAGAGGCTGCCCGTCTTCACTCAACAGAGGTGCTCATGCATGTTGCCCTCTTCCTTGGCAGGCTACGTGCTGGGCATCACCATGACGGTTGTCATCGTTGCCACTGGTGCTGGCATTGTCCTGGGCTATGTCTACAAGAGGTCAGTGTCTTATTGCCTGCCCCTCCCTCCATGACACCTCTTCAGATAGGCACGTAGTGCCATGCAAAGAGTGGCAAATGGCCATGGTTCACATCCTGGCCCTGCTGTTTGCCCTCTTCTCTCCAGGCCTCAGTTTCCTCTCCGTTGGGTTAAATTTGGACTAGATGCCTCTGAGGTCTCTTGCTGGAGGATTAAGGGAGATATAGGTCAGGTATGTGTCCTCATGTATACGACAGGTGTGTGTCCTCATGGCCGCAGGTCTGGGCATTCTGAAGTCTTCCTGTGGCAGCTGGAGAAGATGAGCCCACCAGGCTGCCTAAGGAGGTGTGAACCAGCCTGGGTCAGAGATGGATCCCTTAGAGCTCTGACCAATCAGCAGTGGAATTGAGTACATTAGGAGACACTGAATTTCCAGGCTGGATGATAGAGGGAGATCCAGCCTTAAAGAAAAGTGAGGGGACATGATGTGAGCTCCCTGAGGGCAGGACTAAGTTTTAACTTTCTTTATGTCCCAAGTATTTATTTACAGAGAACCTGGCATACAGTAAATGCCTATTAAATGCTTGCTGACTTTAGGCAAAAAAATTGGCAGGTATTTCTGTCTATCCTATTTTTCTATACATATATTATTCTATAATATTATATCTATATCTATATGTGTTCTATAGCTATCCGGCTAGAGGGTCCATCTCAAGCACGGATGGCTCCTTGCCTGCTTTTGGCGATTGAGGTTTTAATTTCTTCAGGTATAAGCTTCTCTTGGGCAGGACCGTCTGTAGTGTCCATGGTCGGGATGTATCCTTTCCCCATCCCCCAGTGTGTTCAGATGAGATCCAGTTAAAATGACCATCAAGAGCAGCCTAGAAAGGGGAGAGGTCACAGTAGGGCAACCCAGGTTGGTCAGATGGGTGTGATGCCCGAAGGAGGTTCCTGCCTTGTATGCCTCAGTGCACAGCCTTAAAGCCAGGGCTCCCAGGGGTCACTGCCCTGTCCTCCACCATAGAGCACTGAAGGAAGGTGGTCATCGTGTGTGTGTGTGTGTGTGTGTGTGTGTGTGTGTGTGTGTGTGTGTGTGTGTGTGTGTGTGTGTGTGTGTGTGTGTGTGGAGTAGACAGTACTATGAGATCTGACAGGGCAGTAGACCAGCCTGCATTGGTTTCCCTGTGGCCCTATTCGATGCATGATGATTGAGACAATGGGCCTGCACTGTACTAGGCATTGACTCTTGCCTTCGAGGCCCTTGTCCCATCACAGCTTTTGCTGACCTCAGGGGCAGGATGCACAGAGGCTGCACAGGGGGTGAGGGGCCACCTCAGTTCACCCAGGCCTTGAACAGGGCCTGACCCATAGTAGGAGCTTATTAAATGCTGATTGAGTGCTTGAGTCAAGAGGCCCTGTCCCCCACCCTTGACCTCTCTTCCTCCTGGGGATAAGATCTTCAGTGCCCTGGGGAAGGCAGCTGGCACTATCTCTGGGCTCAGCCTGCCTCCATGTTGTACCTGCCACACCTTCATCCCCAGAAACCTCTTTGTGCAGCCTTTAAGAGCTATAGAACAGGAAATGAATTAAGCTCCTCCTGGGGACGATTTTAACCCTTTTAAAGAGAATGAAGCCAGGCCGCCCAGCCCACAAAGGTCCTAGCTCTAAGACCATCTGCTCTCTGCACATCCGGGGCTGAAGGGCTGTCGGTGGAAGAGGGATTGGGCCAGTTCTGCGGGGCCCAAGGCCTAGAGCTGTCCAAAAGTGACCAGCTAGCTTGGGAGGCTGGGGACTCCCCCGCTTTGAGGGGCTTTCAGGACCCTTTGGGTCAGATTTCTGTTCAGGCACCGGATCTCATGAGATGGCCTCAGTCTGCAAACTGGTCTTTTTGCTCAATGGGAGTTAGGGGTCACTGGCTGCCAGAAACGACCCATCAATGTTTTGGCTGCTTTGTTCAAGTCACTGAATCCGCTGGTTTGTTCTGCTAAGTTTCTGGTCTTCCTGACTGGCTGTGTTTGTTTGGGATCGGATGCTTTAGAGTGGCAAGGCCATCTGGCCTAACTGCCTTGTTTTACCGAGGACACTGAGGCTCAGGGAGGGGCCCCATGCCACTGGGCAAGGGCAGGCTCCCTGACCCCCTGGGCTTGGCTTGCTGCTGGGAGAAGCCGGGTTGACTTAATGAGGTTTTTCTGTTCCCTCTTGGGCCCAGGAAGAGGAAGCCAGGGTTGAGACCAGCAGGGTGGCTCCCTTGGCATCTCTCCCTGCCCTGTTTGCTGCCTGGCTTCTGTTTCTGGCCCTTTGGCAAGGCAGGAATCAGGTTACTGCTGATCTGTGGGATGGAGCCTTCCATTAGCTGGGAGGGTGTGGGCAGGTAGAGGGAGCCTTGCTCTCAGAGACTGTGGCCCTGGAAGGGGGTGGCAGATGGGGGTGGGGATCGGAGGCTCCCCCTGCCCCTCTGTTCCAGGGAGGGCAGGAGACATTGTGCTTGGAAGGGATTGTGGGATTCATTGGGTTGGTCTGAGGGTGCCAATGCCTCCCCCACCCCGCAGTCGCCTAGCTGGGCAGAACTCCAGGATAGCTCTTGTTCACTGATAAGAGGCAAGGAAAAAGTGTAAGCTTACAGCGCTCCACCCCCTGAGGAAAGGAGGGGACAGTTGGTGAATACAATATTTGTTCCTCCTTGGCCACAAGGGACTTTTGTTGCCCCCTGAGACAAGCTATGAAAAAGCTGGTTAGAGGAGCCAGACAGGAGAAGCCAGGAGTCCTGCTGTTTTTTGTGTCTGGAGCTGGGCAGGGTGCTGCCTCAGTTTCTCCATTTGACACAGAGTTGGCTGTGCTGGGTAGCCTCTGAACGGAGGGTCCCAGCCCCTGGAGAGTTGGTCAGGTCTCTGACATTCCTCCTGAGCATCCCAGGCCGGCTCCCATGCTCCCGGGAGCAGGGCAGATGTGCCTCCTGTGAGGTATCCCTTTCAGAGGACAGGCAGGGGAGGAAACCTGCGGAGACTGGCAGGGGCAGAGATTTCAGGCCAGCATTTGCTATGTATTTTCTGATTATTCTCACTGGAGCTGCCATACTCCAGGAACCAGGTGGAGGCTGTTCCAAAGGGCCAGGCCTAGGCCAGCTGCCCTAAGTGAGGGAAATAGCCTGGTGTAGGGAAGATGGTGTAGATGGAGACAGGAGACTGGTGCAAAATTTGCCTCTGCCTTTTACCTGGTGGGCAACTCCAAGCAAATCGCTCCCCCTTCTCTGGACTTGTTTCTAATTCTGGCCCGTGAAGATCCCTAGGGCCCTTTTAAATCCTGTGATTGAAAAACCGGAGCCTTGGTCCTTGAGGCAGGGCTTCATGTTAGTGGGACCAACTCTGCTTTTCTTAACCCAGTCCCCAGGCCAGCCCCCAGTTCTGCCATTGCAGCCAAGATCACAGAATTCTACGTCTGGAGTCCAGCCTCCTCCTTCTGCAGAAGGGGAAACTGAGGCCCAGAAAGCTGAAGACATGTCCAAGGTCACACAGCGAGTAATGGGCACAGGACCTAGTCCTCGGTGCTCAGAGTCCCAGCCTAGCGCTTCAGCCACTGCTGCTTCAGGCAGGGTCTCCCGGGGCATCTGCTCTTGGGAGGGGTTACCATGGTGCCAGAGCTTGGCATACCTTTGCATGCTCAGGAGCCCAGCTTTAACAGTCCTTCCCACAGTGGGTTGTCAGACTCTGGGGAGCTGATCCATAAAAGCCACACACACACACAAGCCTGAGTAGTCACTGATGCTAGCAAAGAGACGTGTTGTCCAGCAGTAAAGATGGGCTGGTCCCATGGCAGGAGCAGGGGGAGGAAGAAGCCATGGAGAGCCCTTCTGCCCCAGCCAGCATAGGGGCCGATCTAGGGGAGGCTGTGGGCTGGAGGAGACACCCAGACCCTCTGGGAGTGATCCGAGCAGATCAGGTGCTGATCTGCCACGAGGATGGGAGGCCGAGGCCAGAACATTCTCTTCCTGGGAGCTCAGCCTGCTTGGCAAACCAAGCTAAAAGCGGGGTGTGGGAACCTCAGAGATCCCTGAGTCACGAGGATCTGAGCTCTGGATGTGGAAGGGGCCTCAGAGGCCATCTGGCGAACCTCTAATTTTATAGATGGGGAGACTGAGGCACTGAGAGACAGAGTGACTTGTCCAGGATCACACAGTCTGTATGAACTTTAGAGGCAAGGCTGGACTCTCGGTCTTCTTTCTACTCCAGTCAGCCACCATTTATCAAGCTCCTACTATGGGCCACGCACTGTGTTAAATGCTGAAGATACAGAGAAAGGCAGAAACAGGGTCCCTGCCCTCAAGGAGCTCCCAGTCTAATGAGGGAGCTGACAAGTACAGTGATTCACCACAGATGAGATACATACAGAGAGGATGAAGGAAATCTGAAAGGGAAGGCACTGGCAGCTGGAAGAGAGGGAGAGGGGGACCCCCAGCACAGGCAGGGGTGGGGGGATACAGCCTGGGCAGAGGCACAGAGGCCGGAGACAGAGGCATCACTGGGTCACAACAACCTGTGCATGGGAACAAGGTGTGATGAAGCTGGCAGGGGAGGTGGAGCTGGCTTAAAAACCAGAGGACTTTGATGTTGGAGGTTGGAGGGGGCTGATAGAACTCACTGGGATGAGTGTGTGTGTGTGTGTGTGTGTGTGTGAGAGAGAGAGAGAGCGAGAGACAGAGACAGAGACAGAAGGGGAGAGAGACAGAGACAGAGACAGAGACAGAGAGAGAGAGAGAGAGGAGAGAGAGAGAAAGGAGAGAAGGAGAGAGAGCACGCTGGTCAGACCCATACTTTAGGAAAATCACCTTGGCAACTGAGAGAAGTGGGAAGAGAAGCAGGGAGAGAAACCAGTCGCAATAGACAATAGGTGATTTCCCCATCAATCTATCCAGCCTCGAGCTGAAGCTGTTAGTCTCACAGTCCTCTCCAAAGAACTCTTGGCCATCTTGAGCTGCATGTCCCATAGGCATCTCAGATTCATTATGTTCCCCCATTCCAAATGTCCCTGTGACTGTCCAGGGCACCACCATCGCCCCCAACAGAAGGTGACTGACTACAGTAGTCGATAGAGGCGCAAGGGCCTGAATGAGCCTTGTGGCTGTGCAGTGAAGAGAAGGGAATGTGTCTTCTGAATGAAACAAAACGTTGGGAAGGTAGAAACCATAATACTGACTCTGTCGAGGGTCGGGGTGGGGGGTGAAGAAGAAAGATGCAGAGGCTGTGGGGCGAGTGACTGGGGGAAGGTTGGCAGTCAGGGAGAGACTGGCAGAGAGAGGTGGGATAATTGAGGACTGCGGAAGTCAGAAAGAGTGAGCTGGGGTCAAGGGCCATGGCAAGCTGAAGGACCCTCTTCATCTGAGACCAGAACAGAGGAGGAAAGAGGAGTGTGGTGGAGACTCACATCTGAATGATGGGAGATGAAACGAGATCTGTACTGATACAGAGTTAGGAGAGGCAGCCCATACACTGGAGGACAGTCAGGAAGATCTTGAGAGACTTTAGAGTTGAATCTAAGATGAAATTGAATAGGGATCAATGTAAAGTCTTTGAATCTGAGCATATTCCAAAAAGTTGGTTTCCCAAGCACCAGACCAGAGAGAGCTGGGATTTCTAGTGGACTGGAAACTCAGAATAAGACCGTTGTTTATGGTGGCTTGTGGTCATCCTCACATCCTGTGAGGCTGATGTCCAGGACCAGAGATCCCAGGGCCTGCCCTGGTTGGACGGCACTTGGGGAACCACATTTAGTTCTGGAGCACTTGAAGGACCCTGATAAGCTGGAGAGAATCTAGAGAAAGATAATCAGGACATTGAATTATGGCTCAGGCTGAGTGGGCTGTTTCCTGGGAGAAATAAAAAAGGGGTTCTGCTTGGGAAGACCAATAATGTCTGGATGTTGCAGTGAGGCACAGGGGAGCTTGACAGAAGGGAAATTCCCAAGAATTCAGGCTCTCCCAAAGGGGAACAGGCTGCCCCAGGAGAGGTGGGTATGGGTCACAGTGTACAGCACAAGACTTCTTTCTGTCCCTTTTTCTGACTTTCTCCTTTACTCTAAGGAGGCTCTGCTTCCAGGCTGGGCCACGAGGCTCTATTTGCTGTCTGTTCTGAGGTGGCTAGACTTTCTTTACTGTTGCTCCTCGCTATTGAGGAAGAGGTATGAGGAGATGCTGCCGGAGGTAGAGGCGACTCGGGGAATGGCGCTTTGAGCTTGAGGATGGGGATGGCTGTTACTTGTGTCCCACACACAGACCTTGACAAGGCTACCAGGCGGCTCTGTCGGGTGGCACGCCCGCAGAGCCCGGTGCCAGCCTCCATGACACTCAAGATAAGAAGTGAAAGGAATCCGGTTGGGAACCGTAACTTGATGGTGTTGTTCATTTTCATTCTTCCCATCAGGGGGAAGGACTTCAAAGAGCATCGTGAACAGAAAACTTTCGAACGGGAGATGCAGCGTATCACTTTGCCCTTGTCTGCCTTCACAAACCCTGCATGTGAGATCGTGGACGAGAAAACCATTGTGATTCACACCCACCGGACTCCAGGGGAGGATGCAAAGGAGGGCAGTGCTCCCCTCATGGGCCAGGCTGGCACGCCTGGGGCCTGAGCCTGGTGGCCGGTGGCTAGGAATCCATGCTGACACTGACCTCCCAGGACAAAGCAGGGAATGGCCTTGTCTTCTGTTACAGTGTTTTGTGGGTGAATTCCAGAGACAAAGGACTAGAGGGGACCCTGCTTCTCCAGAGGGTCATCCCTCGGGGCGGGACTGTGGCAACAGTGGTAGGGGTGCTGTGTGCGGGGACTGCCCACAGGACTCAAACTGGGGGCAGGGCGGGCTTTGTCCCCGTCTCCACCCTTCCCTTTGTGCTCTAGAATTCCACATGGCCTTGGCTTCCTCCCTGTCCCCACCTCTAGGGTGTGACTGGCACATATAGACTGTTACCTTTCTATTTCAGGAAAAATGGGAGCTTCATTCGCATCAGGGTCAGATGGAGAATTAGGGCCTCTCAGTTGTGTTTGTGGCCCCTCGAGGCCAAGAGCTCAGTTTTTGCACTTAGAGACACAGGCCCAGAATGCTAGAGATGGAGGGTCAGGCTGTTCCAGGGTAACTGCAGCCCGGGGGCCAACCCCCTTCTGGGCCCAAATGAAGAGAAGAAAGTTTGCTGAACATTCCATGTAGACTGAGGCCTGAGTCAGGTGCCTTAGGCCAGCACAGGGAGTCCAGGCTCGAAGCTCTGGACTGAGAGATGAGGTCAGGAAACAGTGACAATATTTTAGGATGCATAATTGTCCAAGGAACCAGAAATGTTTTCAGTCAACGATTCTGCTGCTGGATCCTTTAAACATCCCCCAGGAGGTTCCTGTAGAAGCTTGAGGGTCAGAGTAAAAGGAAATGCAGACAGGGGCTCACATAGCAGGGTTCTTTGGGGCTTGCCAAACTGTGCCCCCTTTCCCCCCAGCCTCTGAACGTCCACAGCTGCACAGGACGGTGGGGGAGAGACAGGTTGGGGTCTCCAATCCTTCTTCCAAGTCTTTCACTGCTCCTCATAAGGCATTCAGGAAGAAAGGAGGGACTTCACCAACCCACAGCTGCTTTCCATCCCCTGAAATCCAAGCGGTTGTAGGGGAGAGAGAGAGAGAGAGAGAGAGAGAGAGAGAGAGAGAGAGAGAGAGAGAGAGAGAGAGAGAGAGAGAGAGAGAGAGAGAGAGAGAGAGAGAGTGTGTGTGTGTGTGTGTATGCACCATTCCTGGAACATTGGGTGGCTCCAGTGGAAGGGACAACCTTGGCATCCATAAGCCTGGCTTGCATGTGCACTGCACACCAGGGACACCGCCATGTTATTGGTTCTGACTTTTTTTAACCATTTCTGTGTGTTTTATATACCTCATTCTAATACCTGCACACATAGGCAGGAAGCCACTCTGGATTCAACTTGGTAAAAACACATTAAACAGGACAAAACCCACTTGTGAGCACTGTCAGCCTTTGGGTAGGACATCCCGCCCCATGAGCTCACCCTTGGGAGGCAGCTCTCTGGTGACCTCAGAAACACCTGCCTAACCTTGGGCGGTGGCCCAGAGTTGGAGTGGCTGTGGAGGAGCAGGCTGGTGCCTGAGTTCTGCTCACAAGGAACACTGAGGGTGTTGTCATAGGGGAGTGGCATGAACGATGTAGGAATGTGGTTCTGCTCATTGCTATGGGACCCTGGGCCCTTCCAGCTCCACCTAGTGATCCTTAGGACCCAGGGAGGGCAGGGCAGCAGCTGCTAGAAGCAAAGCTTCCAAGGATGGAGGGTCTGGGGGAATCTGGGTGCCCAGGGGTCTAGAGAAGGACATTCTCCCCAGGGATGCAAAGGTTCCACCTCCCCTTCTCCCAAGACCTAGAGTCTGGAACAATGGCCCACCTCAGGCCCCAGGAAGGAACTTTCCAAGGATTAGGCCCTGAATTCTGAGCTGAGTCCAGTTCCCTGCATGGAAGAAAGGGACAGGGGCTCTTCCCTAGAATAAGAGCTTTGGGACCTACCATTCCTCCAAGGAGACCACCCAATGAATCCATACTGTATGGAGGCCATATTCCTTCACATTTGTGGATTGGGGAAGAAAGAAGGGAGCAAGCATCTGCCGAGTGACTACTGGGTACCGGCCACTGGGCTGAACCCTTTATAAATATTGTCTCGTCTGATCTTCACAACAACCCTGGCCACTGAGTAAAACACATGAATGTATTTTATATGTGACTCAGGTTCCAACCAAGGCTGAGCCCATCCAAGACTAAGACTGAGAATGGCTTTACAGAAATGGAGAACCAGCTTCCTTCTAGATAGGGCCGGATGAGACCTGCATTCATTTCATTCCATAACTTAGTGGCCACCATAGAATGTCAAAATTGGAAGGTTCCTTAGAACAGGGGAATGTCAGGGCTGGGAGGGGCTTTAGAACAGGGGATGTCAGGGCTGGGAGGGCCTGAGGACAGGGGATGTCAGGGCTGGGAGGGGCTTTAGAACACGGGATGTCAGGGCTGGGAGGGCCTGAGGACAGGGGATGTCAGAGCTGGGAGGGGCCTGAGAACAGGGGATGTCAGGGCTGGGAGGGGCCTGAGAACAGGAGATGTCAGAGCTGGGAGGAGCCTGAGAACAGGGGATGTCAGGGCTGGGAGGGGCTTTAGAACAGGGGATGTCAGGGCTAGGAGGGGCTGAGGACAGGGGATGTCAGAGCTGGGAGGGGCCTGAGAACAGGGGATGTCAGAGCTGGGAGGGGCCTGAGAACAGGGGATGTCAGGGCTGGGAGGGCCTGAGGACAGGGGATGTCAGAGCTGGGAGGGGCCTGAGAACAGGGGATGTCAGGGCTGGGAGGGGCCTAGGACAGGGGATGTCAGAGGTAGTCCTTGCAGATCATAGAACCCAAACTCCTCCTCACCTTATAGATGAGGGAAAGCCTTGTCCAAGGCCACATTCTGGTGAGTGGCTAGTGGCAGGTGGATTTGTGGTCACCATGGCCATCTCTAACACTGTTTCTTGGTCCCTGATTGCCCAATCAAAGCATTTTCCAACAAGGAAAGTGTACTCACGTTTTTCTGATCCACAGCCCAAATAATTTTAATATTGGTTCCATCAGCTACATTATTGCTTCGCTTACTGAAGCTGACCCACGTGCCTGGCCTGGCCCTACTCTTTTCACACCTGCCATGAAGAACACTGGTTCTTGCCCTCTTGGGGGAAGGAGACAGTTCAGACCAGTCTCCTCTCTCACCTGGTCCCCTCCTCCCTGTCAGTGTACCACATCCTGCCCCCAAGGAGTCCCTAGAGCCTACAGCCAATTTACACAGCTCATTAGAAAAGTTAACTTTAGTCAGGAGATGACAACCAGTTCTACAGTTCCTCAGGCTGACAATCACTATTTCACATACTCTTGTCAACAGAGCTAACCCAAGAGTATGAGCAGCACCCCAGGCCCCATCTCAGCAACCTCAGCACCGGCTCCCTGACTGTTAAAGGTGGTGTCTTCCCAGAGGGCATCATAGAAGGCAAACTCAGCTGCACGCAGCTGCTCCTTCTGATTCATTTCTGGGAAAACCAGCCTTGGCTGGCATCCCCCACGGTAAGCTAGAGTGCGTCCTCCACAGTGGCCAGGGAAGGGGCCCTGTGACTTTGAGAGGGTGAGTGGGCCTTGCTTAGGGGGTTAATTTTCATCACTAAGTTTCAGGTGGGGAATTCTCCTTCCCCCAGATCATGTCTTCTTCCCTCAGCAGAGAAACTTGTAGGTGCACTCCCTCACCAACCCAGAGGACTGAAGAATATGTCAACAGCATTCATCATGTCCAGTAACTGGAATGTCTACCCTGGCAAAAGACTAGGGTCTGCCCCAGTCTTAAGGCCATATTTGCTAGCAGCTGGCACTGACCCACACTACCATCATAAAGGACTTTCTAAGTTCCCTACTGCAGATCTGCCTTGGAGGGAAGAAGGAGCAACCATGAGTGAAGTTCACAGGGGTAGGCCTGGTTTTCTCTCCAACACCAGAGATGGCCCACCCTGGCACCACGCCCCACATCAGTGGAGGCGGTGGAGACTCTCAGGTCCTGCAAGAAGACTGGTACAAGGGCGGTAAAGTAACAGAGATGAGCCCTTCCTAAGTCTGGGAAGCTTCCTGGAGAGCGGGGGCATACTGGGTGGTGCCACAGCTAGCCACATTTGCTCCCACATGTCCAACACGGCAGAGACCCAATCGAGGCATCCACATGTGAGGGGCCCAAGGAAGTGGATGCAGGCCCTGCAAGGAGGCAGTGGGTTTCTGGGTGCCAGGGGCAGGGGTGCTTCTTCACAGCTTGCAGGTGAGAGCTGAGTTGGAGATGGTGAAGGGGCACGCTATGTGCCCCAGAGATCTATCTCCTGAGCAGTAGTGTTGGGCACATTTCCTCCTGAGGAGGGAGCAGAAAATGGCTTCTTCCCCTCTCAAAGGGAGCCACAGATCCACAGGAAGCTCAGCTTGGCCAAACTGGGGCTGGGTCAGTGCCCCAGAAACAGGCAGTGTTGTGCCCTGGGATGCCCTGTGGGTGGCTGGAGCGCCACGCTTCTCTTGCCACACAGCCGGTGGCCCGAGGAAGCTTAGGAAAGGGAGTCTCGGCTCAGCCCATATTGCATGCTCACATCATGGTCCAGCTCTTCCAGTTCTGAGGGCAGAGGGATCCCCAGCTCTCCCAGGTAGAGGGAAAGTGCGTCAAAGGAATCTTCCAGTTTGGAGAATGGGGGTCTGGAAAAGAAAACAGCTCAGGGTCAGGGATCCTCCTCAGTCACCACCAAAGGAATGGAAGGCCAGAGAGTGACCGGCTGGAGCTGCCTGAGGGAGCAGCAGGGCTCCTTGTTCTTCCCACTTGCCTGGGAACCGCCTGAGCTCCCTCGGATGCATCAGACTAGGCCCGCAGTCTGATGGCCAAGCATATTTCTCAGGACAAATCTATGAGGCTGCTCCCTGCAGGTGAGAAAGCTAAGCAGAGTCTGGCTGGATCCTGCACTCGGGCCTTCTGACCTCAAGAGCTGGGTGCTCCTGCTCTACCCCCTGCCTCAGATAATCCACCTCGAGAGCCCAAGAGGGCCTTCCAGGTGAATGGGCCCTTTTTTTGAGGAGTGCACAGAGGGGTTCAGACCCTCAGGCCCCTTCCCATCACCACTCACCTGCTTTCAGGCTCCAGTTTGCAGCAGATGGCAGCAAGGGGAAAAAAAGCTGGGGGACAATCTGTGGGCACAAACTTCTCCCAGAAAAGCTTCACGTTGAGGCCAAAGTCCAGTGTGCGAGGGAGACAGTCAGGGTCAGCATACACCTGCCCGATGATCTGTAGGGGAGACCCAGGAGAAGTCACCAGCAGCAGGATTAAAGGGCAAGCTTTTTGGTGTTACTCCTTGTGTGATAGACACACACCATGCTTCTCAATTGTAGGGAGATCTCAAGGCCAATTCAACCTTAAGGCCTAACTCTCTGATATGATGGGTGCTGTGCTAAATGCTGGAAAAAAATACAAATCACTGCCTTCCAGGAGTTTACCTTCTACTGTGACAAGTACAATATGAATGCCATGCCAAGAAATACCAAGCACTAAGTGGAAGGAGATGTGTGTGAGCTGTGCTAGGAAGGAGGCAAGGAGTGCATTCCAGGTGTGGGGACCAGCTGAGGAAGCAGCCAGCAGAGAGGAGGACTGGAGAGTGTGTGAGGCACAAACCTCTGGGAACCAAAGACTGGAATGGCTGGTAGGTGGGGACTAAATGGTGGATGGCTGAGGAGTCTGTATTGGATCCTGGGAAGCAATGGAGAGGAGTTCACAGACCCGAAGGTAGAGATCTGAAAGGAGCCTGAGGCCACTGAGGCCAATTCCTTTATCTGACAGATCACAGCTTAGAGCTGGGAGGCCACTCAATTTACAGGTGAGATCATGACCAATGTTGCCCAGGTGGCAGAGCAGGATTGGAAGCTGGACCGTCTGACTTCAGAGCCAAGGCTCCTCCATGTACCACCAATCCCCAGAAGAGTAGAGAGACCACCTCAGGGCCAGCCAAGAGAAAAGAATGGACATGACAGGTGATGGGGGGCAGAGATGGACTGGCTGTGGAGATGGAAAGAAAAGCGAGCATCCAGGATGGCTGACTTCAAGGTGGTGCACCTGGCTGACTAGAAGGAGGGTGTGCCCTGCACAGAAATGAGGCCATTTGGAGGCAGCCAATCAGTTCTTGGGGAGAATCATAATGAGGTCCATTTTAGACGTGTCCAGCTCAAGAGGCCTCCAGGACACTGAGGTGGCAAATGCAGGAAGCAGCTGATAACATGGGACTGGAGATCAGGAGAGACTTGGGAAGCTAAGGAGATCATCTGGAAGGAAGAGAAGAGGGCCTGAAGCTCAGTCTTGGTAAACATCCCAGGTAACTCCAAAGGAGGCTGGAAGCAGTAGGCGCCTGCACCAAAGCTACTCCAAGGACTGGAGGCTGACTGAGAAGAGGCCATGGGCCCGGACAGTTCCGAGATTGTGGGTAACATTAGATGATTTCAGTTAGCAATTGGTTTGGTAGGTCGATTTCTAGGGACTGAGAAGTGAATGGGGCGTGTGAGGAAGGGAGAGGGACTGAAAGCAGACAGCCTTTCCAGGAGTTCCATTATGAGATGGAAAGAGAGGCACCTTGAGGGAGATAGGAAGAGAGAGGCTGAGAAGAGCTTTTTTAAAGGAGGAAGAAGGCCTGGGAACGCTTGTAGGTATCAGGGAAGGGGCTAGTGGATGAGGGGAGACTAAAGGTGAGAAATTGAGAGGGGGTGATAGAGATGGCCAGCTCCCAGAGAAGGTGTGAGCTCCCCAAAGCTTAGCTGCTTCCTCATCAAAGCCTCAAGTCATGGAAGAAAGCAGAGAGGGTGCTGAGAGGTTTGGAAGAAGGAGGAGAGGGAGGCAGGAGGCTGTCACCTGGGGGGGAACAGAGAAGCTGCCCTGGGGCAGGAAGCCCAGCCTTGGCAGCGTGGGAGCAGGACCTGAGAAGGTGGCTGGGGGGAAGCTTGGCCAGGTGTGCCCGGCAAGAGGACAAGAAGGCCTGAATTCTGAAGCAGCTGATAGTGCTGAACAGGCAGACACCGAGGGAGCATGGGAGTGCAGGCCTCCCCATGGCCAAGGCCAGCAGCCCCATAACTACCAGGAACCCTGACTACCTCTCATATTCTTCATCTTGGATTCCCCAGCACTTAGCACAGGGCTGTCCTTGTAATAAGGACTGTGGGCTGAGATCTGGACCAGCAAAGAGAACAGCCACATCAATGAAAGTGTGTTACTGGCTACTGTTTCCAGGGTGTGCATCTTGTCTGTCTCAGCGGCTCTCACCTCCTTGAGGGCAGGGAGTCTGTCTTATTTGGCTGCCCCAAGCCAGAGCCTGCCCCTCACTGCCTCAGGCTGAGCTGGGCTCCGAACTCACCTCACAGAGAACTATTCCGAAGGAGAAGACATCCACAGTCTCATCATAGCTCTTTCCTAGGGGAACATGAAAGAGCAGAGTGAACACTTCTCTCCTGTCTTTTGCAGCTAGGGCTGGGTCAGGGTTCAAAGTCAGGTCTGAGCTCACCCTCATGGAGGTGATGGTGGCTGAATGGTGGGGGCAAGGATGCCAGGACAGGCACTGAGTGACCTTGGTCCTGATCTTTAGGAGCAACAGAAATCCTGCACTACGTTCTTTAGCAGAATGATTGCTGGCCCCCAAGGTGGCAAGGGCTTCTTGGAGGGAATGGAAACGGCTGTTTCTACCACATTGTCTATGGTGGGGCAGCCCAGGCTTACAGAGCCCCAAATCTTGTAATCCCAAGAGAGTATCCTGTAGGGACCAGGACTGGCTATTGAGGACGGTATGTAAATAAAGGCTACTCTGGATGAGTCCCAGTCAGGGAGAAGCTCTAGGGCCTGGGCCTGAGGTCAAAGTGGAAAGACTTGGCTCAGAAAGCCCCAGCCCTGGCTCTCCTACCACTGAGGGGCTTCCACAAGCAGGATAATGGGGTAGAGAATGGTGGCACCTCCTCCTCTCAAAGGGTTATGGGTCTTAGAAGTCTGTTGAGCCAGAGCCTGCCTCCTTGGGGCAGGCAGACAAGCAGGTGGGCAGAAAGACAGACACAGACAGACAGGCAGGCAGAAAGACAGACATGTACTGCCTCTACCAGGGACAGGCAACATATAATAGGAAACAAATGGGGGAAGGCTAAGGGCTTAAGGGTGGCAGCAGCTCACCTGCCCACCTGGCTGCTAAAAGTTGGCCCACAAGGGGGAACTGGGGTGGGAAGGAAGGACACTGTGGGTACAAAGCCCACATGGGCACATGCTAGGGCTGTCAGGCAGGGAGGCCTCAGTCTGCTCTAGGCCCTCCCATGGCATGTGCCTGGCAGCCCATCTCACCATTGAGCATCTCGGGGGCCATCCAGTAGGGGTTTCCCACCACGGTGTAGCGCTTTTTGCGGTCACTCTTGCGCAGGGTGCGCTTCTTGGTAGAAACCTTCTCTGAGGCCGGCTTCTTTCTCTCCTCCACAATGAGCCTCGAGAGGCCAAAATCGGCCACAACGACGGTCTTGTCCTGGCCAAAGACACAAAACGGGGCTGAGTGACCCCTGTGGTCAGCAGGTTTCCGATGTGGGGAGCACCAAAGGCACTGACAAAGCCCTCTGGGGGAGGTGGGCAGTGCCCACTCTACAGAGGAAGAAGTGGAGGCTGAGAGGCAGAGGTCACCCAGATCTCAGTGGTAGAGCCTGCTGTTCTTCCCACCCTAAATCACTGGCTGCCAGGGGACTCTCCCTAACAATGTAAGGGTTTTCTGCAGGTGGGTAAGGGTCAGCTAAAGAGGGCCCAGGATGATGCCACATCTGATGGGGATTGATGAAAGTAGAAATGGAGATGATGACAGAATTTAGGAAAACAGTAGCGGTTCACGGACAGGAGTTTGAGTAAGCTTGGGAGAGAAAGGAGGGGTATGCAGAGAGATGGGCATCTTAGCATGGCCAGAAAGCAGGGTGGACACCAGAGGACAGCAGAGGAGGGAGCCCAGCAGGCACACAGAGCCAGAGGTCACAGAGCTTGGCCTCTAGCTGAGAAGGGAAAGTGTCACATTTCCTCATGGGTAAAAGGGTCCCTGAACTCCCTCTGAAGCTGCCACTGCTCCCAGTCCCCAGGATGAGGCAGATGCCCACCAGGCACAGTAGTTTGCCCCCAGGGCACTTACCAGCTTGATAAGACAGTTGTGGGAGTTCAGATCTCGGTGAATGATGCACATGGAATGCAGATAGGCCTAGAAGGGAAGGAGCAGTGAGGAACCTCAGTGGAGACCAGGTCCTTCTGGTCAGAGCTGGTTAGAGGCCGGCTCTCAAAGGCACTCTGGCCTTGTTTCCCGAATGCCTGAAACCTGCCTCTCTGATCCCCAGCACTGCTCCTCTGCAGCTACTGGACCATGGCCTCCCGTTTCCAGCCAGGGTGAGGCAGGCCCTTGAGCCCTCCCTGCTCTTTGATTCCACTGGCTGTCTCTTGGGGACATGCTTCCTTCAGAGCCTTAGTTCCTCTGGGAGTGCCCCCTCCTGTTCTGGGCGTATATGGCAGGACCTTGTGGAACAAAGTCCCCACTGAGCTTCCAGGGGTTCAAGCACTGCCAGCCCAGCCTGATCCTCTCTCTGGGCAGACGACCTCGCCAGCTACTTGGCTGAGAAGATCCACAGGAACTCCCTTAGCTCACCCACCTCTTCTCAGGATAAAAAGGATGTCATGTCTTTTTTTTCAGAATATGCTCTACCTCTTCTGAATATTTTTAAATTTTTAAAAAATTCTCGAATGCCAAAAAAGAACATCTCCATACACACAGAACTAAAGGAAACAAAAGCTCCATTTCACCCCACTTGCTTTAAAAAGAAAAGAAGTAAATAAGAAAAACTATGTGTCCCTTTCAAAGCTGTCCTGGCTGTCAGGACTTCCCTTGGTTTTTCTTTATGAATTTAAAAAATGTCCTAATGGGGCCTATCAATAACTTCCTCTCTCCCCACTCTCTTCCATCACCCCCCCCCAGAACAACAGGGCTGAACTTGGGGGCCCCTGGAGCAATTTCAAAGAGTAGGAGAATTTGGGTTTTTAAAGAAAACATTTTGATAATGGTATTTCAGCACAAGACTCTTTAAGTAACGCATTTAAACCTTTCTTCTGAAAGAGATCCAGAGTCTTCCTCAGATGTCCCCAAGAGATACATCCTGAACCTCTCCCCTGGCTCCTCTCCTACCTACACACAGGCTCAGGTGTCCCTATGCCCTCCTCCATTCCCCCCCCCCCCGCTAGACCACTGGAATTGGCCCCCAACTTGTCAGCCTGCCCCCAATGTGCCCCAAGGCATCCTCTTCAGAGCTGCCAAAAACAGATCTGATTGTGCCAACGCCATTCCTCTATGCCAGGCTCGCTAATGCCTACAAAGTAAAGCACCCCCAACTTCCCCTTCGGCCTGGCAGCAGATGGCCAGCCTCACCAGACCGACCTTCCTTCGTCGCCCTCTGAGCCTGTTCTCTGTGTCAGGCTTGTTTGGCCCCCTCTCCAGGACCAGAAGGCCCCACTTCAGCCTCTCTGCTGGCCATGAGCCTGCTGGTCAGCCTGCCTCCTTTTTCTCCAGCCCAGGCATGGCCTCTCCCATGAAAGCTTGCTGGACTCCCTGGCACAAAGTGCCAGCTCTCATGTCTGGCTTTTCTAAACCTTGTTGGCCAGAACCTGTCCCCTTCCTAGACTACAAACTCCCCGAGGGCAGATTCAACTGCTTTTCATCTTTGTATGCTCTTAGCACCCAGCAATGTGGTAGAGCTGGGGCCGGCTGAAGGGTTCTCCTCCCTGATAGTGCCCCTCGAGTCTCTTCTTCCTTTTGCCACTAAGTTTGAAACCATTTATACTGCTACCTTTTTCACCTTCCCCTTCCCAGAGCTGGCTCTTACTCAGGCCCCCCTATCCTTGGGTAAGAGGGGATTAACACTTACTGCTTTCACTGCCCCCAAAGGCCTCAAAATACCTCTGTGCTCGTGCTCTTGTCATTTTCTGAGCAGGCCTCAACGGTCTCCTTGCTTGCAAGGTCAGTGGGGCTGTCTCTCTGTCTCCCTTGCACCAGTCCAGCTATATAGTTTTCATGGGCCCCTCAAATTCAACATATTCAAAACAAGCACCACCCCTCTCCCCCCAGCTGCCCCAGCTGTGTGGTGGGCATCACTAGTCTCTATGTCACCAAAAGAAACAAATCATCTTGGGTTCCTGCTCTCTGCTCCCATTCAGTGATGAGACCCTGGGAATTCCATGTCATCCCAGCCCCCATCATTCTCTTCATCTGTCTTTGTAATGACAATGGGAATTTGAAGATCTTCCTTGCCCCTTAATAAGCCTAAGTGAATCTGAAGACCTTCCCCGCTTTGAAAATAGACTCTGCCCTCTAATAGGCTGAATGAGGTCACATGGAACCTGTGGTGGCAGGAGTTTGCTGAAGGCTGGAGCAGAGCCCAACAGGAGAAGCTTGCTTAGGGGAGGCTGGTTTGTCAGGAATGCACACACCTTGTTACTTTGTAATTAGGCAGTGGGTCACCAGGGTGCTACCATTCTGTGACCCTGGAGAAGGATATATATACTCTGAGGCGAGGTTTTGCTTTGGGGCTCACTTTGGGAAGAGTTGTGTGATTTGGCCAAATGAGACTGGGCAACCGCTGAGCTCCCCGGCTTTGAAAACCCAGATGTCGGTGCTTCTCTCTCTGGTGACCAACTGTATGTATGTGACAGTCAGACAGCTGGAAGCCCTGTCTGTTGGTCTGCTGAATTGTGTTATTTTTCCTGTCCGTATTTTTTGTCTGCTTGTAACCCATTTGTATTTTCTCTGAAGCTCAGGGTGCTGACTTTTTCCTCTGAACTAGGTAAATTATATACATTTGATTAAAGTAAGATTGTTAACCCTTTCTGAGTTGCTTTCCTTTAGAAAAGCAGATCACAGAACCTGGGCATGCTAGGGTGCTTGCTGCTACACTCCTTTATTTGCCATTTCCGCTTCCAGCACCCTCTGCCAAAGCTCCAACCCAGCCCAAGAGTCTCTGTCCCAACCAGATTTGTCTACATCCACATTAGCCTTCCTAGAAAGAAACCGCCTGCTCCGATCAGGTCACTTCCCTGCTCAACAACCTTCAATGGCTCCTCTGGACAAGTCACTCACAGTCTTTCCAGACTCTCTTGTCACGGCCTCCATCTTTTAGTCTGACTGGACTCTCCTGCTCCCTACACAAGGCTGGTGATTCTCCGCCTTCACTTCTTGGCTCCCTTCAGTTCTCTTACATGGACTGTTCCAGTCTGTCACCACCCCACAGGACTTGTCAAAATCCCATCTCTCATGGTTCAGCTGATTTACTGCTTCCTCCAGGAAGTCTTTTAAGCTTGAACCCCTGGAGCAATCTGCTTCCTCAGGGAACTTATCACATTGTCCCTCAGATCAGAGGTCTGTGTGAACACATTTTGTCTCCCTCCCTCTCCCATAACTGTAAAGCTACTAAGTGTTAGAGCTAAGACTGGAACTCAGATCTTCTGATTCTGAGTCATTCTGTGAGGGATGGAGGGAAAGAGGAAGGGAGGGAGGAAGGGAAGGAGAGTGGGAGGGAAGGGAGGAGAGAAGAAAGGAGGAAGGAAAGAGGGAGGAAGGGAGAGAGGGAGGAAGGAAGGAAGGAAGGAAGAAAGGAAGGAAGGAAGAAAGGAAGAAGGGAAGGAGAAGGAAGGAAGGCTGCACTGAATGCTGGGGGTCAAACTTGAGACCCTACACTTGCCCTCTGGGAGATTCCTGATATCACTGTTAAGGCAGTAAAGTGAGAGAGGCCCAGAAGAGGGCAGAAAGTGAAGGAGGATTGGCCAAAGACTCTGGTCAACTCCCACTTCCTACTGGGTTTGGTTCCAACTCTTAGTTCTCTCGTCAAAAGCTTGTCTGCAAGGTGCCAAAAGGTGGCTCTGCACAAACTCACCATCCCAGAGGCAATTCCTTTGGCGAAGCTGACCTTCTGTTGCCAGGGAAATGGGTCCTGCAGGACAAGAAGGACTGTCAGTCCTAAGGGTGGCCCCTGGCGCCACACTGGGGTCAATCTCTCTACCTGGAGTCCTATGCCCACCCAAGGCCTTCTGCTGGAGGGAAAGGAAGCTGCCCAGTAACCATCTAGCTCAACCCCCTTATTTTGTAGGTGAGAGAGCTGAAGAGCAGGGGTAAAAAAGGGTTTGGGATTCTCAGAGCAGGCTATCTTGAGCCTCTTCATTTGAAGATGAGGAAACTAGGGCCCAAGCAGGCCAGGAATGCCGTCACGATTATATAGCCTCAGTGACAGAGAGGGGCCTTGCACCCACAAGGCTCTTTCTTCTACACAATGGTACTTAGTTATAAGCTGACTAGTTTTCCATGAGTGTTAGTAAATCTGGATTTGAACCTCTGACTCCAAACCCAGCATTCTGTCCACCACACACACCCTGGGCATTGGATGCCTGTGAGGACCCACCCCAAAGCCAGGGCCGTGCTCCTTGCTGCTGATGACAGCTAACACAAGGAGCCCATCAGGAGCCCACCCATCAGGACCCCATCTCTTCACACTGACCACGCTGCGCAGGAAGTCCTTCAGGGTGCCTCCCTCGATGTATTCTGTCAGCAAGTTCAGCTTCCTGTCCTTGTAGAGGACCCCGATAAACTTGAGCACATTGGGGTGGTCCAAGCTCCTCATGACTTTCACCTGAGAGGTGAGAGAACATTACTTCTGGTGGGGTCTTGTCAGACACAGGTGGGCAGAGAGAGGGCAGTCTTTCTGCCTCTAGGGAATTGGACACTGAACAGCTTGACAGACAAAGAAAACCAAGACAGAGAGAGGAAGCTCACATCTGTCTAATCATCCTGTACCATTCTAGAAGTTCCAGGTCCTTTGCCCAGGGAAGGGGGAAGAAGACAGACAACTTTCCACATATATCCCCCAGAGCCTCCAAGACAACCGAGACCTTGGAGGTCAGGCAGGCAGTCCTCAACAAGCATTTAAGCAAGTGGCTGTCATGTGCCGGGCACTGTGCTAAACCAGGTATTCTGAGAAAGGTGGCCAGTCCATGCTCATGAGGAAGCTTAGTCTAAGGGGAGACAGCATGCAGACGCTGACAGGGGCCAGTGATGAGTGGGACAGGGCCGAGGGGGTCCTACGATGGGCGGCTGTAAAAGCAAACGGAGGGCTCTGTTCTTGGTCCTGGAGGTGACAGGGAATCACTCGTATTGACTGAAGGGAGGTGTGGGTGGAGAGGGGGGTAAACATGGCCAGACCAGCCATTGAGGATGACTATGACAGCTGAATGGAGGAGAGACCTGAGGCAGGGAGAGCCTCCCCAGGGGTGAGGGCCTACACTGTGGTGCTGGCAGTGCCCAAGGAAAACAGCAAGGGAAGGAAGAAGGAAGGAAGGAAGGAAGGAGGGAGGAAGCCTCTCAAGCCCTTGCCACATTCCAGGCACTGAGCTAAGTGCTCATGGGATCCTCACACTAACCCTGAGAGGGAGGTGGGCACTGTTATGGTCACTGCTCCAGCATCTCCATGACACATGTCACAAAGGAAAACTGGGCAGGCTCTGGGGTGAGACTATGAGGAGCAGAGGGGCCAAGCTAAGAAGCTCATTTTGGATACACCAGGTTTAAGATATCAGCTGTGCCTGAAAGGTAGTCAGAGAGAGGCACAATGGACATCGGCAGGGAGGTCAGGGCAGGACTCAAGAAGCCTCAGCAGGGACGAGGCCTAAGGAGGTAACCAAAGCAGAGTCCCCAGGTTTTCCCAAGGCTGCTCCCTTGTTGGCTTCTCCCTCAGGGGCCAAGTTCTAGCTCTCAGGGAAGAACTCACTGGCCTTAGCCCAGCACTAACATGGCCCTGCTTCTGGGGAGGAGGGTCCTGGGTCTGAGATCTCAGCAGGCATCCACAGCTCCTCCTTTGCCCCTGGCCTGGCCCATCTCTCTCAGCAGACTGCCCCTCTATCTCACTTCTCTGCAGCATTTCTCCTGGTCTACTGGCTGCAGCCCACAGACACAACCACATTATCCCAGCTCCCTCATAACCCCTCACTAGCTAAACCCCATCTAAGCTCCTGGAGAAGGCGATTTACTGTAGAAATCTTCATGTCACTCCCTTAACTCTTTGCAGTCTGGCCTCCCCTCTCACTATTCCACCAACACTGCTCTCTCTGAAGTAACCAGAGTCCTCAGTCTGGACCTCTGCACAGCCTTTAATGCTGCCGATTACCCTCTTCTCTTTAGGATTTTGGGACCCCTTCCCCACCCCCTCCTGGTTCTCCTCCTCCCTCTCTGACTGTTCCTTCTCTGTCTCCTTTGCCAGAGTCTCATCCAGGTCACAGCCCCTCACTGTAGGTGTTCTCCAGGCTCCCTCCTGGGCCCTCTTCTCTTCTCCCTCTGTACTAACTCAGTGCTCATCAGCTGCTGTGGATTCAGCTCTCATCTCTACATTGAAGATTCTCAGATGTGTCTACCCCATCTGAGCCTCTCAACTGACCTCCAGTCTTGTCTCACCTCCACAATTGCCGCTTAGATGTTTCCTATTAGATCTTAAATTTGACATGTCCCAAACTGACCCTCCCCTCTTTGCAACTTCCTTGTTACAGCTGAGGGCACCACCACGCTCCCAGGCACCTAGGCTGGCCACTGAGGGGTCAACCGGACACCGCTCTCACTGCCTCTATATAATCTGGTCATTTTTGCCCCCTTCTCTCCTCCTGGCACTGAGGTGCAGGCCCTCACCATCTCATGCCTGGACAACAGCCCTTTTGCAGGCTTCCCTCCCTCAAATCCACCCCTGCTCAGTTGACAAAGCCATCTGTCCCTATTCAGTCAGCTTTCTCTCACCTCCAGGAGCAAATAGGAAATGCCTGGTTTGGCCTGGGAAGCCTTTCTCCCACCTTATGTCACAATGGCCGTGCGCTGGCATTTTCCTGCTGGTTCTAGAGCCAGGGACCCCCCAAACCCAGCTGCAGGTGGTTCCCTGCCTGTTTTCAGGCCTCAGGGGCTCTTCCTCCTGTCTCAGCCAAGGTCCTGCCTTTCCCTGGGAAGGCCTTCCCGATCCCCCTCCTGCCTGTGCCTTCAGCCCGTAGCTTGTTCACAAAGGTGTTTGCAGGCTGTCTCCTGCTAGACTGGAAGCCCCTTGAGAGCAGGGGCTGTCTTCTGTCTCGCTTTGTGTCCCCAGCCCTCAGCATGGAGCCTGGCACAGGTGTGCCCAGCTGCCACATCTTGCTGTTTCTCCCTCTACATCACCACCCTGTGCCCTCTCTGCACTCACCACTGCCTAGTTCAGGTGGATGGAACCAACCTCCTAATTTGGTTTCTGGCTTCTTGCTTCTTCTCTCCAATCCACCTTTCAAACAGCTGGCAATCAATCAATGAGCATTTATTAAGCACCTACTACATGCAAGGCACCGTGCTAGTTGCTGGGGTCCTGTCCTACAGGATCTTGTGGTCTACTTGGGAAGACGCCTGCACACAGAGGTGCCCGTGAAACACAGGCTGGTACAGAACAATCCCACGGGCACCAGCAGCCAGGGGCAGGGCAGGAAAGGCCTCCTACAGGAGGCTGAGCTCACACCTAGGAAACGAGAGGGCAAGTCCCAGGCCCAGCGGAGAGTGAGCGGAGCCCACGGTGAGGCCCACAGGACAGCAGAGAGCAGGAAAGCAGGAGCAGAAGGTCAGGCTCCTTCACCCTGCATCTGTCACAGTGTCCTAGCCAGGGCTGAAGGGGCCTTCTTTAGTACCTCAGCTGTGCACACAGTCGGCACTTAATAAACGCTGCCCTGAGGAGTCACTTCTATTCTGCTCTTTGAATAGTGAGTTCTTTGAACAGGAGAAAAGGTGGCTTGTTTTCAAGGCTTCCGAGGCCCAGCCTCCCTACCTCCGTTAGGAAAGTCTTCTGCGTCTCCTCATCACACCGAATCAACTCCTTCATGACCATGACCTTGCCGGTGGCCTTGTGTGTCACCTGTTGGAAGACGGAGGGGATGACGGAGGGGATGACTGAGGAGTGATGGCAGACATGGCTGGGGAAGTCACTCAGAGGGGCTTCTGGAGCTGGCCGGGCAGAAACCTGGTAGCTGAGGCCTCGGGGAGCCAGCGGGCGTGAGTGCACACACCATCCAGAACCAGCGTGCGGGGAAGTTTGGGGCCTATCAGCAAATACACATTTCTTCTGATGACTGGTTTCACATATAACACCACAAACCAGAAAAGGGAAATGGGAACAAGACAGGTCAGAGCGGAGAAAATCCATGATGTGCCAAGACAAAGAGGGGTTCCAGCCAACTGGCAAAGGAGTCACCTGAGACTCTGAAGTGCTTGGGGCAGGGTCTGCAGGGCAGCCAGGCACTGGGAGCCAGGGAGCTGGGGAGGCGCCATGCTTGCCTCCCCTTCCCTTCTCCAGGGACAAGATGCATGGAAGAGACAGGGAACGCGCTGCTTACCTGGCCCCACCTCCCATCTATGTGCACAAAGGGGGGAGGAGAGAAACAAGTGTTAGTCACCTAGGCTGCTAGCTGGTCCAGGGCAGGCCCCATCTCTCACCTCCCCCAGCCCTCCAGAGAAGGTGTTTAATAAGTAATTGTTGATTTAACAGAGAGAGGATCAGTGAGACCCCGACTCTAAAGTGGCCCTTGGGTGTAACTGGGCCTCTAGAGCCACATGGGATGTGGGCATTCCCATTTCTAGGCACTCCATGAACCTAAGTGGGGATTCACTAGCTGGAACTAACATAAGGTTGAGAAAAATAAGGAAACTTTGCATGGGGCCAACTATTTGGATGAGAATGATGGGTTAGAAGCTCTGCCCCTGCCCCATCCCTGCCTTCCTGGCCATGCTACCTCCCAGCAGCCTTTCCCTTCTCCTTCCTCCAGCCTACTCCTCATATCCCTGCTGGGTCACAGATCTGGTTCTGTTACTTTCTGAGGGGGGAATGCAAGGCAATTGGGGTTATGTGACTTGTCCAAGGTCACATGGCTACTTTTGTGTTAAGTGTCTGAGGCCGCATTTGAACTCAGGTCCTCCCAACTCCAGGGCTGGCGCTCTACTCACTGTGCCACCCAGCCACACCAACGTTACTTCTTAATGGCCGGGCTTAGCACAGAAGGGCATCCACACTCTGCCTTCTGAGCCTGTAGTCCAACACGTGCATCGGCCGACAGCCATACACACTGTGTGCCGGCTTAGCTGAACTGACCATAGCCCGCAGAGCTAACGGCACTCTCACCTTGATGGCCTGTCCAAAGAAGCCCTTGCCCAGGACCTCTCCGTGGCTCAGGTCACAGGGCCGGAAGATCTGCTGAGAGCAGCTGCTCGAACAGCGTAGGGACTCGGAGCGGCTGATGTCTCGGCTGAGCAGCAGAGGCTCCTTGGGGGAACACGGGCCCGGAGACTTGGAAATGCTATTACTGCGCCTGGGGAAGGACGGCCGGGGGGACGAGGGTTAGGGCACGTGCTAGGATAACCACTGGAGAGATGGGGGAGGCCCAGAGACCCCATGCCAAAGGACAGCTGACAAGGACTCTGCCCTACCCACCAATAGTCCTGCTGTCAGAGCAGCCAGCTGCCTGGGGGGTGGGGTTGAGGGGTTCTCCTCCTGGGTATCTCCAAGCACAAGTGGATGGAGCATGTGTCAGGCATGGGAAAAACCTCTTAGACGAGAGCTCCCTCTTCTCCTATTCTCTTTATCTCAAAAGCCCAGGACATCAACCCCCATGGGCTCTCTGCCAAACCGGTGGCAGCCTTTCTTACCAAGGCCAACCCCTCCCCATGGGTCCCTGACCCATGCTCAGCACCCTACGTCTCCACTCTTGCTACTGATCACTTCTTTCCCTGCTGTTCTCAAAAACAGTCAAGTCCCTCCCATCCTTAAAGCCTCTGCTAGACCCAGCATCCCCTTAAGCCTCTGTTGTACCCCTCTCCTTGGCCAAGCTCCTGGGCCCAGCTGTCTACACCCACCAGCTTCACAATCTGGTTTCAAACCTCAACGCTCACCTAAATTTGCTCAGTTTGTTTGCCTCTTCTCCGTCCTCATCCTCGCAGTCCTATCTGCTCTCCTGGACACAGGAGACCAGCCTCTCTCTCTTCTCTGGACTTTCACGACACCCTTCTCTCCTTCTCTCCCCTGACCTTCAATCCTGAGTCACTAATTATCTACTAGACCTTCCAAAGTGTCTGACCCTACGACATCTCAAACTCAGAATTCACCTTCTTTCCATCAAACCCCTCTGTCATCCATGTTTCCTCATCTCTGCCAATGGCCCCACTATTATTCCAGCCCCCTGGGCCTGTCACCTCAGTATCTCCCTCACTCCCCATATCCAATCAAAAGCCAGTTCTTTCAGCTTCCAACTTCCCAGCACTCCTTAGCACCCCAGCCCCTCTCTCTCCTCAGCCAGCTCCCACCTTCCTTCAGCCCCCATCACCTCTCACTGAAATTATTCCAGCAGCTTCCTGATGTGCCTCCCTCCTGTCCATCTGCCACATTACCACCAGAGTCATTTCCACAAGCTCAGATCTCAGTCAGACTCCCTCTGGCTTTGGAGATGAAATACAAATGCCTGTCCCCAGAGTCTCCTGGGTCACCGTTTCCCCCGTCTGAGATCCAGCCCTACTGGACCCCTCTGCTCCCATCTCCGTGCTGGCCATGCTTCCTGCCTGCAATGACCTCCCTCCTCACTTCTATGCCCAAGAGCCCCCTTTCTTCTCCTAGGTGTCGATCAGGCATCATCTTCTGCATGAAGCCAGACTTCTCCCTCCCTCCCTCCCTCCCGAATGACCTTGTACTTAGCTATTCTGTTGATATTGGTGCTTATTCACTTCTATGCATGTTCTGCTGTACCCCCCATTAGCCTCAGTCAGCTCTGTGCAAGGACTGTTTCCTTCCTGGGCATGTATCCTTGCACAGTGGCAGAAATCATCAGGAATACTTGTTAACTGACTGTCAACTGGTGAGTTTGACCAGACGGCCAATGAGGCTCCTTCACTAGCTCTCCAACGCTCTCAGTTTGTGCATGTCTTGTCTAGAAGGCTCCCCATGCCCAGACTCTGGCTACCACCACACCTGGAGAGGGAAGGCCAGATAAGGGCCATCTGATCCCTTTGACCCCGTGCCTTGCGCAGGGCCACACCTGAGAGATCGCCTTCGCAGTGTCCCATCCAGGTTCTCCTTAACGTCCAGAGTGTTCCTGGCATGAGGGACCCCGCCAGGCTTCATGTGGGGGGAAAGCCGGGAGTCTAGCCGGAGGTGATCCAGGCGCTGGGAGACAGGGTCATGTTCAATCAAGAGCTGGAGGGTCTGGCTTGTCTTGCCAATCACGTCCTCTACCTGGAGGTAAAGGCAGAGTGGGCGGCCGGCTCTGCAGAGGCTCCCCTCTGTTCCCCTACTCTCCTTCTCCTCTCTCTGGGGCTGAGCAGGCTATAAGGAGGTGACCCTCTGACCACTGACCACGTTCTTCTCTTGTGGACGGTTTCAGTTCTCAGAGGGGGCTCTTTGCTTGGTCTCACAGCAGCTGACCCTGCACAGCCTGAACAGCAGCCTCTCCTCCTCTTTGCCTCACTCAGTCAGGTGGACATGTTTCAAGAGGACAATCACTAGACATCAGAGCCGGGAGGGGCTTTAGGGATTCATCTAATTCTCCATCTTACAACTAAGGAAACTGAGGCCCAGAGAGGGAAAATGACTTGCCCAGGGTTACAGGTTTCTAAGCCCCTCTGTGTTCAGGGTCTATACTCCATCATGCTGCCTTCCCCCTCTTCCCTCCCCCTCCATCTCATTGCCAAGTCCAGAAAGGCTGAGGGGGGTAAGGGGAGGAAGGGGGGCCCAGGAAGCCTGAGGAAAGCTCTGGGAATCAGGGCTCACTCCCCAGCCATGAATCAGCCTGTTTTCTAGACCCCACAGAAGGCCTCAGACTCACCTCCTCCACCCGCAGGGCTCGGACGGGGGTCCCGTTGACTTCCAGGATCCGGTCCCCAGGGTGGATGGCGTTGCGGATGTCGGGGCTGATGTGCATCCGGCTGACCCTGAACAGAGACGGAAGTGCAAAGGGAGAAGAGAAGAGGTCAGAGAGAAGTGGTCCTTGGGCCAATCCATGCAGACGCCATGAATGCTGGTTCAGGAGGAGTCCCCTTTGTGCAGGTCAGAGGTACCCGGGCATCCCTCCCTCTCTCTCCTGGGACGGCAGAGCCTGCCCTGTGTGACGGTATAACCCAACAGCTTGGGCCTCAGGCCCCATTTCATCTTTCCAAGTCTGAGGCCTAGGGCTCACCGAGACACAGCAGCAGGAGACAAGGACAGCAGCTGTGGGGAGGGGCTCTGCACCAGGCAGGTGCTGGGGTGCTGCCAGGCCTACCTTGGGGGAGTCTCGGATACTCACTCATTCACTTGTACGGTGGTGGCATAGTCAGAGCAGCCACTTTCGATGGACACGGAGAAGCCTCTCTGGCCTTCGGTGGTCGCTGGCATGGAGATGAGTGTGACGGAGTAAGGCAGCTGGTCATGGGCAGACTCTGTGGACAGCCTCTCAAACATGGGCGTAAGCACCTCCTCATTGTAGCACTTGCCACTACCCAGAGAAGACATGCTGTGAGCTAGCTTCTTCCTCTCTCCACACAGGCCCTGCCAATCCCCGCCCCCATCCTTCCTTTTCAATGAGGACCATTCGTGACCTAGACCCTAACCAATCTGGAACAGCCAGGTACTCAGCCAGCTCTGGATTCAGGCAGGCATGAGGGCAGAGGGAGGCTGGGCAGCATTACTGTTATGACAACCAAGTCATTTCATTTCTGTGTTCTCAATTGATTCTTAAGACAAGTCCGTGAGGTTGGTAGGTCATTGTGAAGATGAGCAAGTAGGCTGGGGGCTTGTGCAAAGACTATCTCCCCCACCCAGATTTGCCATGTGCAGTCACTTTACCAGTAGAGAGTGGAATGCTGAACCAGGGCATATGCATCTCCATCTTCGATGATCACCTTGCAGCTCATGCAAGCAAAGCATTCTGGGTGGTACTTGTATTCTCCAGCCACCTGTGTGAGGAGGAAGGAAGAGGGGCAGGGAGATGTGACAGCTCTCCTATCTCTCCAGGACACTCAATGGGCCTCACTATCCCTCATGCTGGGAGCAGGCCCAGCAGTAGAGCAAGGCTGGACATGCCTTGCTCTAGCCCAGGGACATAGCAAGACATTCTTGCTCACTCTACTGGCCTTACTGAAGGATCTTCTCTCCCAAACAGAGAGAAATACTTACATCCCTCTACAGAGCCCCCCAGTCTCAGCGGGAAAGGGCCTCAGAGGGCATTAAGACTAACCATGCCCTGGGCAAGACACCAGCCTCTGGTCTCCCTGACAGGAACTGCCTGTAATGTCAATGGAATAGGAAGATCTTCCCTGTCCATTAACAGGCCTATGTGACCAGGAGTCTCGTTCCCAGCTCTAAAGGTACACAGATAATTCAGTCATGGATGTCTTGCTGCATTCACAGCTGTGATACATCCTGAGTCACACAGAGCCCATTGGGGAGGAACTTGCCTAAGGAGGGGCTTGTTTAGGGGAGGCTTGCTTGTGAGAAGGCTTTCACACCTTTTGGTACTAAGTTAATTAGGCAGTGAGTGAGGAGGCTCGAGGTGCCTTCTGGCTCTGAGCCTATTAGTTGAACACTATATACACTGGGAGGCTGGTATTTACTTTGGGGGCTCGTGCATGAGAAGGGCCTTGGCATTCCCTGGCCAGGACTCCGAGTGGCCGTTTGTTAAGAGCCCTTCGACTCCTCAGAGGCTAGGGCTCTCCAGCCTGGTGGGGTGTGTAGGGGGTTGTGTTACTTTGTTCAGACAATGGGAGCCCCGTCTGTCGGATTCTTTGTTGGATACTCTCTTCTTTCTACTTATCTGTGATTAAAGTAAGATTGCTGGCCCCTTTAAAGCTGTCTTTTCTTTAGAAAAGCAGATCAAAGAACCTGTGCTAGCAGGACCTCCTGGGTGTGCTAGGGTGCTTGCTACTACACTGCTCACCGAGAAGAACTCAAGTTCTTCTGACTGGTGTTCAAGGTACCAAACTGCGCCCCCCAGCCCACAGGTTCCCAGCTCTGCCCTCCACACCCCAAACTGTTCTGTGACTGGACCCTCCCTCCTAACTTCAGAGGCGCCGAGCCTGCAGATGCAAAGCTCCAGGTCCCTTGGACCAGATTCAAACAGGATTCAGAACTGTTTCACAAACTAAATAACGAGACAGCACAGTTAAGCTAGTCTGTGGTTTTCTACAGTGGAACGTCCGTGTTCATCTGCGTTTTGACAGCATTGTCATCCTTCCCCTCTTATAAAAGGCACTGATCAGGTCATGCTGTTTGTTCATTTATCCCCTACTAGATTATAAGCCTCTTGAGGGCAGGAATTGCCTCTTAGCTAAACTATCCTCCAGGATCAAATGCGGGGTGTCCCCAAAGTCTCAGTGCAGATTAAAAGTGATAAAGCTTAAAACCCTGTCCAAACACTTCTGGCTTCCAGTGCACATTCACTGGCTATTACCCCATTACCTCACCCGCACCCCAACCACACCATCTCCCATCTCCACGTCTTTGCACTGGCTCCTGGCATGCCCTCCCCCTCTTCACTTCTGCCTCAGGAAGTACCTCAAGCACCATGTTCTACATGGAGCCTTTCCCATTCTCTGACACTCACCCCACTACTGCTCTTTTGTGCCCCACCCCCAGCTGCCTGGCTTTTTCCTGCTTTGAATTGTGTGTGTGTGTGTGTGTGAGTACAATTGTGTGTGTGCGCATGCACATGTGTGTGTGACTGTGTATGTGTGTGTGTGTGTGCGTGTGTGTGTGTGTGTGTGTGTGTGCACACCCACTTGCTTTCTTCCCTGTTAGCTCCCTGTGAGGGGGTTCCTTTCCTTCTTGTCTGCGTTCCCAGGGTCTAAAAGGCCAAGATCCCCCACTGCATCCTGGGCCATCTCCAGTCATGCTGACTGAGATCTGGCCACTGGACCCAGATGGCTCCGGAGGAGAGAGTGAGGCCGGTGACTGCACAGCCTTGCCTCACTTACATCCAGTTTACTTGCATGCCATGGTTTCACCTCCCTGATGTCACAGTCCTCTTCAAGAACGAAGGACAAACTACAAAAACCACAACCCAGAGTCTAGCACATTCCCTGGCACGCAGTAGGGGCTTAATAAAGGCAAAATTTTTTTCTACATCTTTACATTTCCCTTTCTAGAGTCTGTACTTGAAGGTGAAGCACCAGGTTCGGCCTGCCTGGCCCCCACCGCCTGACACTCTGATGGGCTAGCAGACCTACACCCAGATGCTCCCCAGAGATCGTGTCA
Source organism: Pseudochirops corinnae (assembly GCA_028646515.1). NCBI lineage: Eukaryota > Metazoa > Chordata > Mammalia > Diprotodontia > Pseudocheiridae > Pseudochirops > Pseudochirops corinnae. The sequence continues at coordinate 347,325,206 of CM053587.1, read as the reverse complement.
GAAAGGGCGGCTGCTTCCCTCTCCTCTCTGCACCTTGAAGCTGTCTCCACATGGAGGATGATAATGAAGGAGACAAGAGCCCAGCAGAGAGAGCCCTGGCATTAGGCATAGGGACTTCAGTGTAGGGAGGGAGGCCTCCCCACCCCCAGGGCAGGGCGGAGAGCTGGGAGCAGCAGAGATGGGTCCCTGCTCAGGCCTTCTGGCTCTCCTGCTTTCCCCACTCACCATCCTGGACTTGTGGAAGCCTGGGCAGAGGCTGAATGAACCTCTCCAGTCTCCTCTTTCTCATATGTTAAATGAGAAGACTGGGCTAGACCAGTAGTTCTTCTAACCTTTTCGGTGTTATGGACCCTTCTCAGAAATCGTATTTTTAAACAGACAAAATAAACATCAAAGAACAGCAAAGCCAATCAATTCTACTAAGATACAGTTGTCAAAATATTAAAAGAGCCAAGTTCCCGGAGCCAGGTGAAACACTGGGCCCTTGGATGCCTTAATGGGCCCAAACATTTCTTAACGATCATCTCATCACAGCACTGTGGGTTAGGAAGTGTAGGTGTCCATGTCCACTGTACAGAAGAAGAAAAAGACTCAGAGTAACAGTCACATGCTGACTCCAAATCCAACACTCTCCACCTGCTATGTTACCCTAGACCAGTGGTTCTCAACCTGTGGATCACAACCCCTTTAGGGTCAAGCGACCCTTTCACAGAGGTCACAGGGGATGCCTAAGACCATTGGAAAACACATATTTCTGACAATCTTAGGAACCTCCTCTATCCGTCTCCAGGCGGGTCCTCCCACATGCAGATACGCCCACATACGACTATTAAAGGGCTGGGGCACTAGGACGGTTGAGAACCATTGCTCTAGACCCACAAGCCTAAGACTAAGCAGCTGGGACTTCCCTCAGGGTATAGGACACCCAGGCCTTCTTCCTTTCCTGAGCTCATTAGCAAAGGACTCCAGAAAGTCCAGAGCCAAGAGCCTCAAGGAAGGCCACGGTCAGGAGCTGGGGGGGGGGGGGGGTCTCCCTCCTGTTGGAAACCACGCTCACTCCCTTGCTATATAAAACCCATTCTCTGCTCTTAGAGCCCCACCAAGGCCTTTCCTCCTCGGGGCCCTGGCGCTTCTGGGGGGCACTTCCCCAGAGAAGGGCAGTGGAGTGGAGCATGGGTAAGGCCCTTGGAAGGGCCTGGGGCCCTGCAAACTGGCCCACCAGTACAATGGCTAGCACTGGGGTACCTGAACCCAGCTCGCTATCCTGACCAGGCCCCATGGAGCTACTTCTCCCTTCCAATCCCTGGCTTTGCAGGGCAGTCTGTTTCACATTCTGAGACCAGGAGCTCCCACTCAGGTAGTGACTGTGGCCTGTAGAAAAAGGGAGTCCTGTGCCATCTAGTGACACCTGAAATCATGGAAAGCTGCTCACTGACTCCTGGCAATGGGAAGTCCCCAGTGTCCCCTCTGAGGAAAGTCCCTCAAGCAGCACCCCCAGCATCAGATAGTCTTAAAAGAGTTGCCTGAGTCATTGAGAGGTGAAATGCCTTCCCTACTTGTCCTTCGTCCCAGAAGGCCTCTGCCTGGCTCTCCAGGGCTGGCCGCCTATCGGTCCCAGCCTGGCCTCTTCCACCATGGTACATCTGTGGATGCTCCCCCCAAAGCAGCAATGAATTCTGACCTTGTCTTGGCCAGCTCAAAGTCCTTCCTTTCCCTTTCAGGCCCAGCTCAGCTATCCCTGATTTCCCAGCTGAAGGTGACTTTGTCTTCCTCAAATTCACTACCCACAAGGCTCCGTCCTTGGCTCCATCACTATGTCTTATTTTTCCTTAGAGTCTAAGCTCCTAGAGATCAGGAAATGTCATCTGGTGGTTCTAGGGATAGGGGGGTGGAGTTGGGATGAAAAGGGCCTCAGGGCTTTGTACAACTCTTTCTCCCATTCCTCCCCTCTATACCTTCCACTCCTCTCCAAGCCCACTCAGTCAGACGTGGCCCCTTTATGCCATTAGGTTCTGGGTCATGAGGGTCCCCCTTTGCGCTCAGGCTTTTGGGGGCACCCTATGAGCCCCAGGCCCATTTTTCCTTGGGGTGCTTCCCCTAAGTGGGAAAAGCCCCTGGTGGTGGAAGGACTGGGAGGGTAAGAAACACATAAGCAACTGGAGATACTTGTTCAACATCCTACAGCCCAGGAAAGGACTAAAGGGAGAACTGAGTGCTTACCATGACAGGTCCAGTCATGAGCAGCGAGCAGCCATGGCAGAATTCCCCAAACTTCCCCCAGTAATCCTTGTGGCAATAAAGTTTCCCGTCCTTTTCATAGTACCAGTTGGTGAGAGGATCCTGACATTCTGAACACCTGAAAGAGAAGACGAACAAGTCCTGAGGCTTCTGAGGAGGCCGCCACTGTGAGGAGCTGCCCCAGCTCAGGGGGCTGGCCGTGCTTGCCCATATTGTGAGCTGGCCAGCATGTGCATTCTTTCCACTTCACAGAAGAGGAAACTGACCTTTGTCATGGCTACATGGGCAACACTGGCAGTGCCTGGCACACAGCAGGTATCTGCTAAATGCCTGCTGATTGACTGGTGGAAACCCACACCTTTCCACGTCCAGCATTGCAGGTGGAAAGACTGATTACATTCTCTCCAACTCAAAGAGAGAAAGAGGATGTGGTTTAACCATTCCTCCCCCCAATGGACAAGGCCACAGGCTCGGCCGTGGCGGGCATTCAGCTTGGATGGCGCTAATTCCCACCACACTTTACATCACACCTATTCCAACACTGCCCCGAATGCTGATCTTCTCTGCTTATACTCAGCTTGCTGCCTATTCTATTTCTTCTCAGACCCATTCTATCCCTTTCACCCCAGCACCTGCGCATAGTAGGCTCTTCATGAATGCATCCAGTCACCCAGCAGGAGTAAACATGGAGCTGTCAGTAATCCAAGGCTGTGGAGGGTCCCAGAGGTAAGCACAGGCTCCACTCTATTCTATGGGGAGGACTCTGGCCTGCAAGGAGGAGCCTCTCTTGCCCTTAGGCTGATCCTCGGACCACACAAGTTTGAGACCATACTCAATGCCTTTCTGGCTTGCTAGGGACTGTGGCTTCCTGGCAGAGACTCCACGATGCCAGGACCATCCCCATGCCAAAGAGGCACTGGATTAAAGCTCTAGTGAAGGGCTTTAGAGAGAGACAGATGGAGACAGAAAGATCTATAGATATTCTCTGGTGGTGGAGGTCATAGACCCCTTGGGTGATCTGAGGAAACCTACAGACCCCTTCTTGCAATATTTTAAATGCAAAAAATAATACACAGGATTGCCATGGAGACCAATTATACTAAAATGTAGTCATTGAGAATCTAAAAAAATAAATCCATGGCCTGGGTTATCTTCCCTCCCTCTTTCTGAAATTGTCCATTATCCTCTCCTTGAAGCCTAAACTCACACAGCTTCCTCTGGAAGCCTATACAGTCTCCTCTGAGTGTGGGTGCTTCCAAAGCTTCCCTAGTGGTGTAGGATCCTCATACTCCTTGATCCCTTCAAAGGCCAGCTCAAAAGTCATCTCCTGGAAGAGGCTCTCCCTCCTCCCCACCCCTCAGAGTACCCTGTATCTGTTCAGTTTTATATTTACTTGTGGGGGCATACCTGCTTACCCCAAGGAGAAAGCGCTCTCCTTAAGGGGAGAGACAACTGCTCCTTTGTCTTTGACTTTCCAGAGCAGAACATGGTGCCTGGAACACAGCAGGTGCTTAATGAATGCCTGCAGAACTGAACTGGCTTTGTCTGGTCACTGTCAGGACCCAGGCTTAGCCTCTCCCACTCTGGCTGAGCTGCCATGAAATCTCAGGACCGAAAGGACGGCTGGATCTGCTCACCCCTTAGCTGGCATCATCTTGGCACTTTTAAGATTTGCAAAGAGCTACAAACATGATCACATGATCTCATTTGACCCTCCCAACAGCCTGCGAGGGAGATGCTATTACTGTTCCCATTTTATAGATGAGGAAGCTGAGGCAGACAGTAGTGGTAACTTGCCCAGGGTCACACAGCTAGGAAGTGTCTGAGGCTGGATTTGAACTCAGGTCTTCATGACTCTAGGCCTAGTGTTCTATCCACTCTATCAGTTGTGACACCTGCCCCGAACTGGATAGAGAGACAGACAGACAGATAGAGACAGACATACATCTCAGTGTGAGGGAAAACTCATAAATGAGAGCCCTCCTAGTGGAGAGCTTTCCCTCACACTGCCTTATACTACCTTACTCAGAATCTCCTTTAAATACCCCCTGCAACTCTTAGGGGTAACACGGATAAGCAGAGAACAGCCACAAGGAGGGCTAAGGGATTCAGTGCACATTTATGCAGCACCTCTGAGCTGCCAAGTGGGATGGTCTGCATCAGGAGGAGCACTGGGCAGGAATGCTGCAGGAGAAATCTCTGCTCAGCTCTGGGCTGGGCATGATGGGACTCTAGAATATCTCAGGGTGCATGACGTGTTCATGGCATACCATGCAAAATGCTACAAGTGGCCATACTTGAGTTGTGGTACCTGTGCTCTGGCATCTGATGGTCTAGCTGGGGAGAGAAAACAGTCCTGAACAGTTAAGTCCCAATGAAAGGCGACAAAAGCCAAAGTCGAGCAATGCCTAACTTTCTAGCCTTAAATCCCATGATACCCCTCCATAGCCCCCTTGATACCATTTCCCACTGGAATAAACCTCTTCACCTATCCAAAATACTATTTATTCACTGTTCAAGGCTCAAACTCAAGTCCTTTCCCTGACACGCCCTGCCCCCACAGCCATGGGTTCTTATTGTATATTGTGTATTGGAGGACCTGGGTTCAGATGTCACTGCCTAGGTGACCATGGGCAAATCACCTGACTACAGCTCCCTATCTGTAAAATGGCCCCTAAGATCCCTTTCCAACTTCCAGTCTCATGCAACCCTCTTATTTTCAGGAGGGGAGGGAGCGATGTGACATGCTTGTAAGGTAGCCAGGCCAGAGGCCTAGTCCTGGGCCCAGTCCCACTCTCCCAGTGGTATGTGTGCGGGAGAGCCGGAGGGCAAGGGGAGAATGAGAACATGCCCACCCCTCCACTGCCAGTATCCTGCTTTTGTCTGTGGTAACCGTCCCAGGTTGGGTGAGCCGGAGGTGGGAGGGGTGTCAGGAGAGACGAGTACAGACAAGTAGGAGACGAGTCAGCTTGTTCTGAAGAATGCCTGAAGAAGTGAGTGGCAGAGAGAGTGAAGAGAGTGGCACATGGCGTCTCTACAGAATGTCTGGAGGTGGCTCTAAGAAATGGAGGTCCTTAAAGTCCCGATGAATGGCCAAAGCTCTGACCTGGCAAGGCATTCAGAGACCAATGAAGACTATAGGAGGCCGCTAGACAAGGCCTGCAGCTCCATCCTGACCCGGAAGGCTGGCTGGTCAGCATATAACATAGCAAGAAAAACCCAACCCCAAGAAACAGACATGAGGGGGTTTAACTAAAGTGCATTAATAAGACAAGCAGGAAGGGAAAAGAGAAAGGCAGAAAAGAAGACAAAAGGAACAAGAGGCTCAGGATTAGGCCCAGAAAAATGGATGAGCACTCCCAAACTCTACAGAGCCCTCTCAGGGATGAGTCAGTCACGTCTGAAGGAGAATCACTAAATGAAAAGAGGGCCCGGAGGAGGGCTCCTCACCTCCACTGGGCCATGGCCCAATCACTCATTCTGGACAAGGCCATGACCCTTCTCAGAACCATGTTTGTAAATGCACAAAATAAAACAGAACAGGATTGCAAAAGAAGTCAATCACATTGAAATTTGTAAAAGAACCATAAATTCAAGGTCCCATTGAGGAGGGCTGCCCCTCAGGGCCCACTCGCTCCTGATGGAGCCTCACACTTTGAGCACCCTCCACCAGTAACAAGAACAGTAAGAACTCTGATTTTACAGAGATTTCAAGTTGGCAAAGTGCTCCATGTACATCTTCTCATCTGCTGCTCCCCGCAACCCCACGTGGTCAGTGTGGACATTCTCCTCCTCCTCTTTTGACAGATGTTTGTGAAAACGCTCTGAGAGAGGTGAGGAGGCTTGCCCACAGTCACCCAGCCTAGAACTGAGGCCCCTGACTAGAGGGCACCCCACCGAGGAAGGCCAGGAAAAGATCCCAAGAGAACTGCCTTCCCTCTGGCAACGACTGTCCTGCCTCGGCAGGCATGACTGCCCTGGGCTAGGCTCTATGAGAGAAAAAGCAGTACAAGACAGGGTCACTATGCTTAGGACAGTCCTAATGACCCAACATTCTTCTCAACGTCTGACCTCAAGTTCCTATGACCATGTTTTCAGTCTTCCTAGAAAAATCAGAATCCAGCAGAAATGGAGATGAAAGCTAAGAATGTCCCACTATAAATCCACTGGGGGGGGGGGCATTCCTGGGACTTCATTTCCCAGAGCCAAGCAGGCAGGGGTTTCGCTCTAAATCCCCTTTGCGGGGTGGGGGGGGGAGGGGGGCAGGGGTCAGTAATGAACATGCCCTAGGGCTAAGTTCTGCTCAGAAAGGAGAGATTAGTGAAGTATTTCTTGAGTCTGCCTTTTGGATTACAAGAGAATGAAAGATGGGCCTGGGCGGTTAATATTTCCCTAATACTAAACAGCTCACATTTCCATGGAGCTCTGTAGGTGAAGCGGGTTGAATAAAAGTGTCATCATCGACATCTTAGGATGAGGAACCTGGGAAGTCACGTGACTTGCTCAGGGTCACACAAATCCCAGATCGCTAGCTCTGGGCTCAGAGTTCAGGTTTTTTTAGACACAGAAAGCCCAACCAACCTGCCCCAGGCCTTGCAGAGCCACCCCTGGGACTTCCTCAGTCATGTTCCCTCCCAACTGCTCCTGAGGAAGGGGAACAACAGTCAGACCCTGGGGTGAATTCCACTGGTCCAGTGACAAATCCTGCTTTGTGAATAATGGTCTAATTTGGGTTTTGTTCTTCAGCTTGTAATAACACCACCTGCCCAGTCCAAATGGTTTTATGGGGGATGGGGCAAGACACCCAGCTATCTGGAGGAGAGGCCAGAGTTGGCCAAACAGGGTAATTACATTCCTTTAGGATGGAAGGGCAGTTCCACCCGTCAGCCCGCCGGATCCCAGCTTGGCTCCCTGGAATCTGGCTATATCACTCCAGGGGCTATCCCAGCACTGGGGCTCCAATATGGACTCTGGGCCTTACTGGTGAGACACAGCTCCTGGGGAAGGGTCTCATGCAGAAAGCCATCTGGCCACCCCAGCTTAGCCAGCCAGCGCTGGGGCAGAGGGTCACCCTCCCCACTCCCCACCCCCTGGGGCCTGAGGAATTCAACAAAGTTCTGGTCTAGGGCATTAGGGTGGGGGGAGGGGATAGGTCGGGCCTAACTATCTCCGGCAGCCCAGCTGGGCAAACAGAAAGCCTGGGAACACAAAGACAGCCAGATGCCACTGAGGGTCATCACACTGAACCCAAACGTTCAGGCTTGGAGCTCTCTGGCCCAGGGAGTTGAGCTTCACATTCACTCGGGTCTGAGGAAGGGCCAATCTTAGGGCCACAGGTCCCATGGGACACTGCATTCCTGAGCTCTAAGAAGAAAACATGCTAAAACTTCTAGTGAAAGCCCACTTCCCCCACCCCATTCTCCAGAGTTAAGATACAAGTGAAGGACTGTTACATCATAAGATCTAATACTATTTTATGATGTGCAAAACATGTCCAATATCTGTCTGCTTCAAGTTTCTTCATCCGTAAGACAGGGACCAACATAGCCCCTACTTCCCAGGCTGGCTGTGAGGAGCAGATGAGGAAATGTTTGGGAACCACTTCACAAACCTGTTCTGGCCCTGGGAATGAGGTGGGGGACGGAAGACCAGTGAGCCACCTAAGGCATCGGGGCAGAAAGGGCCTGTCCTGGGCCTTCAGTCAGGTCAGAGCATCAAGGGCATCCCTGGAGGTCATCTAGCCCAAGCCCCTCATCCTACAGAAAGGAAACTGAGGCCTGGGAAGGGGATGTGCTCACAGGAGCTACAGAGCCACAATCTCCAGCTCTTCTGACTTCAAAGGGAGCCCTTGTCACGAGGCCATTTCAAGGAGACAAGGGAAGACCGCTAAGTTTAAGCTATGAGCTCCTTAATTAGCACCCAGACCCTTTGTCCTCACAAGCTGCTTAGAAATACTTCCTTTGTGAATTTCCTCTCTAGAGAGTATCGTGAGATCACCCCTTCAGGGTTTTTACAAATCAGGAAACTGAGGCAGATAAAACTAAGTGACTTGCCGGGGGTCACACAGCTAGCTGCTCAATGTCTGATGCTGGACTGGGGCTCAGGTTTTCCCAACTTCAGGCCCAGGCCTGGACCATCGAGCTGCTGCTACAAGGGTGGCTGCGGTGGGGGAACAAATGCCTGGGAGTGGAGGCAGCCTGGAGGAGCCGACTCTGCCCTCCACCACCAGAGCTCACTGGCCAGCTCTAAGGCACCTTCCAGTCTGAGATCCTACGATCCCAAACCACAGAATGCCAAGAGGATCTGACTGGCCACAGCGGCTGCTTGTGAGTCAGCTTATCAAAGTCGACGTACATTTTGCCCTTCTCCTGAGGGCTCTCTCAGGCCCAGGGTTATCCCGGCCAGGCCCAGCTCCACCTGAAGTAGGTAGTTCTCACTAAGCCACATGGGAGAAGGTGAGCTGGCCACCTGCAAGGGAGAGGCGTCCCCAAACCTTGCCCAGAGTCTAAAGAAAACAAGCCACGCCCCAGCCAGGAACAGCTCCATTCCGGAGGCCCTGAGGGCCTGAAACCCCCTTCAGCAGCTTCAATTCAGAGATGGGTGGGGTGGGGTAAGGTGTAAACCAGAGGCGGAGGAAACAAGTCATACCTCACCCACTCCAAAACAGATCTGAGCCCCTCCCTACCCAGAGTTCCAAAGCAGGGAGAGGACACACCCCCAATCCTTAGGGTCACTTCTCCATAAAACAGTAAAGAAAGCGTGAGACTCCCTACTGAGAACAATGGGGGTGGGGTGAGTAGGGGTACTCCCCAAACCTTTCAGATATTCTAGAAAAATGGCATCTAGAATGGGAAAACGTGGTTACTAGCCCTAAATCTTGCAGGTCAAGGATCACAGCCTTGCCAAGTCTGGGCTGGATTCTAACAGGCCATGAATGGTCTGCAGCCCTTCTAGGCCCAGCTTGGAGACCTCTAGGGAACAGGAATCAGTTTCTTCCCCAAGAAGCCTACACCTCTAAACTTACCCTCTACAGACAAGTCTTTCCTCTGCCATGCCCAGATAACAGCAGGCCTCCATGGCTATGAAGAACACCACTGGGGCCAGACTCAAAGCTGGACTCTGCTACTGCTTATGGGGGTGTCCAGGGGCAAGTGGATTCCCCCTCTAGGGGGAAATCTAGGGCCAACATTTCCTTCCTCCCTAATCAGATTACCTCTGAGGTTCCAGGGCCAGCTTGAAAGCGCTTGGGGCCTTGATGTGACCAAGAGCCAGTTCCTGGCCTTGGAGGAGGCTCCTGGCCTGACTAGCCCGCAGGCCTGGCCACCCACATGCCTAAGCCACTCCTACAAACTCCGCAGCAGGTAGCAGGGCTCAGGCCTAGCAGGAGAGGCGTTGGAAAGCCAGCTGGGTGGCAGTCCTAGCAGCAGGCAGCAGCACTCCTGGGGTGACAGGGCCCGGAGAGGAGGAGATGAGCCCGTCAGGCTGCGCCCCTTCCCCAGTCCAGTGCAGTCCCGGTCAGAAGGGCAGGGGTGGCCACTCACCGAAAGGGATCTCTGGAAGTGAAGTACGCTGGGACGGACCAGTAGGCGCCCATCTCTACACTAGCTCCGTAGGCTTGGCGAACCTGTCCCGAGCAGCTACATGGCAGGGCTCGGCCCTCCCGCACCTCTGCCTCCGGGGCTGGAGGAGGGCCAGGGCTCCGGGCCGGGGCCACCCGTCCGGGGGCTCATGACCCTAAGCTGCAGCCTCGGGAGGCGGAGGGCATTCCCTTCTGGGCAGAGGCTGGCTGTCAAGGGAGCTTGCTGGTGGGGCACCGCCCCCTGAATCGTGGAGGGAGGGGCGGCTGGAGGAAGGGGAGGGGCTGGGAGGCCGGGTCCGAGGCTGTGCCGAGGCAGGAGGCGTGGGTGCGGGGCAGTCGGAGAGTGGGGAGAGGGAGCAGCACTGGTGAGGGGCCAGGGCAGGGGAGAGTGGCTGCATGCGGGTGAGGGTGTCGGCTGTCTGGCCGAGCCCCGCCTGGCTGGGGAAGCTTGTACCGCAGGCATCCTTAGGGCTCGAGGGGAGCTGTAGAGCATGGGAATCCGCCTGCTCCCCTTGCAAGCCCCGCCATTGCCTTGGTTGGGAGAACCTTAGTAAATCACCTACGATGTGCCGGACCCCGAGAAAACAGAAAACAAGAGGGAGAACACGGTACCGTCTACCCAAGGATGGAGGAGGCCGGGAGCCCAGGGAGGTTTACCGCCCCCCCCCCCATCTGGGGTCTTCACCTGCTGGGCCTGCGAGTCAGGGGGTCACAGAGCCACTAACACTATCACCGCCCACAGATTCTGTCCTCTCCCTGGAGCCTCAGCTTCCCCATCTATGAAATGACTCCTTTACCCTGGAGGGCGTCGGGCGTTGGCCTCAGTCTGTCCCGGGAAGCAACAATGTTAACTCACGTTTCCATAGATCTTTTAGGTTTACAGAGCACTTCCCCCTCCAAACACATGTGTGAGGCAGGCCGGCAGGCGGGGGCACAACCGGCACACTGGGCACACCTGGCTCTCAGGATCTGCCCTGCCCGCTCTGGATTCTGATCAGCTCAACACGCACCCAAGGTGGAAGAGAACACGAGTCCTGAGCCTTTGCTCACCCGGCCCCTTCCCTCCTAGCCTCAAGCTCGACTTTCAGAACCCAGGCCATTCCTTCCACGAGCCTTCCCTCATCTGACCCACGTGGGTCAATGGATACAGGTTTAACTGTCAGACCTGGAGTCCCAGACCTGAGTTCAAATCCAACCTCAAAAACGTACTAGCTGTGTGACCCTAGGCAAGTCACTTCACTTCTGTCTGTAACTGTCTCACTCTGTTTCCTGAACTGTAAAACGAAGGTTAACAGTAGCCCCTGCCTCACAGGCTGTGGGATCAAATAAGGTAACATTTGTGAAGCTGCTGCTGTTTGTCCTTCCTTCTCAAAGAGGACCAGTGACATGCGGAGGGTGGCTTGCTCTGGAGCCGGATTAAAGTGAGGGAGAGCCGGGCAGAGTGGCGGGCCTCACTCCTCCAATCACTGAAGTCCCACAGCAAGACGACTGGCGATGGCCTGGGGTGTGGCGGGGGCCTCGGCCTGTTTGAGGCAACACCCTCTCAACGACTAAGGGCTGGGTAAAAACTGAGACAAAAGACGGCTTGATGTATGTTCCACTGGGGAACGGGAATGTCCCCGAATGTGACTCTGCTGCATGAGATGAGAGGAGACGTGACAGGCATTTCCTAAGCACCTGCCATGTGCCAGACACTCAGCTGAGTGTTTTACAAACCATCACTTCAAGAAATATGATGAGTGCAGAGAGGCATGGGCAGATTTATACAACCAACTGATGCAAAGTGAAGCAAGAAGAGCCAGGGACACCTCCAACCCTGTGAGAGGCAAAAACAGCCCTCACAAAATGGCACACGTTGCCAGAGACTTTCTGTGGTCTTGGCGTGTCTGACTTTTTCCTTTGCTTTGACACCCCCCAGCTCCGATCAATGAGAATGGTCCCCGTACTCGAGGGCAGGAACACCAAAGAGCAGGTTTGCAGAGTGGGCTTGGGTGACCCAAGGTCACCCGTCCCCACCGTCAGGCGTCGATGAGAGTGAGTGGAGATGGACACGCTGGTGCCCTACCCAAGGCCACTCCACCAGCCTTGTCTCCTAGAGTCTCTGGGTCATTCTCAGTGATCTGTAAAGCACACATGACCTGGTACATGATGTGGGTACTCAATGAACGCCTGGTCCTTTCCCTCACCCCTGGTCTCATTAAAATTAATCTTTCCCAAATTCTTTATTTTAAGGGATTCCTTTCTGGGAAAAGGGAAGGGGGAGGATACAGGAGGAAATCTGAGCACATAAAAACAAAAGCTATTAATAAAATTTTTAAAAAATCTTCCCAGGCCTCCAGGGTAGAGTCCCTTTTGGCTCTACTATTCTATGCTTCTGTACCCCTTTTTTGAGTTGACAACATGGCCTAGACAAAAATATCCTTGGTCCTTGCAGACACAGTACTGCTGACATTCAAATGGGGCCAAGGGTTACAAGGCATGTCACATATATGACCTCGTGTGATCTGTACTTAAGTACCAGCTTTATTTTTTTTTAGCTCACTGACCGGGCGAAAGTGATGCACTTCTCAAAATCTCAATTTACTCAGTCTTCTGTAAAATAGGAGCAATAATAGAGCCCATTCTCTAATGGCTGCTAAGAAGAAAGAACCTTAAAATGCTAAAGAAAAGTGCACTCTCCTCCCCATCTCCCCATGACGGGGCAGTGGACAGGGCCCTGTATTTGGAGCTCCACAAGCTTGGGCCAATCACTTAGCTTCTTTAAGGCCAGTGTCCCTAGCCCCACAATCCTTAGGGTTCTTACGTCCGCACACAGCTCGTGTCATGTCACACATCTTCCACACTTCACTAGTTATTTTGGGCTCATAGTGGAGATTATGCCCATTTCTCTTTGCACCACCTCCTGTGTAGACAGATCATTAGTGCCTGGCACACATCAGGCAATCAATGAATGTGTAACTGCAACATGAGGTAGTAGAAAGAACACCTGAGTGGAAGTCAAGAGACCTGGTGAATCAAACTCTCGTGCCTCTGTCGATTTTCTCCCAAAATAATTATGTTATTGTACATTATCATCATCATTGAATAACAATCCCCTAACACAAAGCTGCTCCCAGACACAAAAAGCCATCTTTCTAAACACCAACATTCTCCCAGAGATGCTCCATGGCTAGGACTCCACAAACTCTGAAGAATATGAATGTCAGGTGACCCAAAGGTCAGAGGTGAGACATAACCAGCTAGCACAAGAAGTGGTTTAAGAGACAGTATCAAGGAGATGTAGGCTAGTCATGCTTGGAGAGCCAAGGTTGTCCATACAGGAGACAGACAACCCAAGGGCCACACTGGTACTCCAGAAAGATCCAGTTAGAAAAACAGCCTCTGGTGTGCTAAGAAAAATTTCCTATCAAGGACCTTTTAAAAAATTGGGGGGGGGGGACAGAGAGAAGGTTAGGGCATTGAGGAATCACACACACTGTGATTTGCACTGGTGGAGAAAACATCCTCAGTCAGTGAGTGTACAGACCCACTACAGTGGACACTTTTATACTACTTGAAGGCTATCCTGATAGTTCTTATTGTTCAGTCGCATCTGACTCTCAGTGACTCCACTGTGGGGGGGGTGGGGGGGGTCTGTCTTGGCAAAGACACTGGAGCAGTTTGCCATTTCCTTTTCCAGCTCATTTTTACAGATGAGGAAACAGGCAAACAGGGTGAAGTGACTTGTCTAGGGTCACAGAGCGAGTAAATGTCTAAGGCTGGATTTGAACTCAGGTCTTCTTGATTCCAGGTCCAGTACTCTATCCATTATGCCACCTAACATCCTGATAACCTGCCACTAATTTGTCCATGTGCCCTGCCTGAATGAAGCCTTACCCCTTTCTGGGCCTCAGTTTCCTCATTAGTAAAATGTAGTGGTTGGGCTGGATGCACCCAGTGTTCAATCAAATAGACTGACTCAAGAGTCCCCAATTCCCATGGCCCAAGAGATTTCCCACATTCAGGGTCCTGGGGAACCCTTCATGGGAGGAAACAGCAGGAGGTACCCCAAGCTGGGCAGCAGCTGAGAGGCAAGTCCTGTTCATTAAACTACTTATTCAATCCCCCTGCAATCTGATCCAAGGAGAAGGGGTCCTCACATTAGGTCTGGAATTAGCAAATTCCCTTCTGCTGGTTCCCTCAGAGCTGTGGCCGCAGACTCTCGGGAGATCGCCAAGCAGCCCTTGCACTGAGTCTGTGGACATAATGCCTCCTGACATCTCACACAGCTCCACTCCAACAGCCAGGCAGTGAGCTGGTGTCTAGGAATGTGCTCCCTTCTTCCACAATCCCAGCTGTGTTCAAGGAGAAGATCTGCAGGCTGCCCCAGGCTCTGGGACCAACTTTCAGCACAACCCAGACAAGAGAGAGACGCCCAGGCATTGAGGGAGAGAGGGCCCCACTCTCCAACACTAGTGGAAACTCCCTCCCCCGCAAAGAGGTGGATATTCCTCTGAAGCCTCTCCCGGATGGGATGAGATCCCTTGTGACCCCAGGAAATCCAGACTCCTGGAGAAACCTTTGAAGATTTGATCAACAGATGTGATAAGCATCTTGCAACTCAGGCTGAAGTGAGCCTGACCCATCCTCCCAGGCCACCTGCATGAAGCAAAACTACCCAGGGAGCAGAGGAAGAGGGTCACCTGGAGGCTGACCAGCAGGAGAGCTGTCCAAGTGCCAGAACTTCCCATGGGAGGTGGTCCTGGGGCCACTTACTTTCTCTCAGCTCAAGGTGAGCCACTTGAAAATGACTGTGGGGATCCAGGGACAATTATAGCTCTGATTTACTGTTGTTATTTTTTTAAAGGCCTGAGAGATGCTAGTCTATTATGCATTTCACAAGTCTGAAACTTGGCAAAGAGTCATGTAAACTGAAACCTGCTCCTAAGTCAGTCATCTATAGGAGGCTGGCATGAGTGGTCCAGCTACCTATTATAAATCAATCACAAGGATTTATAGGAACACAAAATGAAACAATCCCTGCCTTTGCACTGGCATGCCTGGAATACCCTCAGAACCCCTCTTCCTTTAAGATGTGGCTCAGGCACCCCGTCTTCTCCACCTCCAACCCCTCCCAAACCACCTTGTATTGAATGATTTTTTCCATATGAGTTCTACTGTCTCTCTCACCAGAAGGCAAACTCCTTGGGAATGAATGGGGTTTCATTCTTCATAACTGTGCCCCAGGACCCAGCACACAGTAGGTGCTCAATAATTCTTGATGACTGATAGTGGGTTGAGGAGCGAGAGCTCCTAATGAATAGCCTGAAGTACGGAAAGCCTAGGGTGAGCCTTGCTGACATGAGGGTGGTTATGAAGGGCAGGGGCTGGCAGGGTGAAGCAATGGAAAAAGAAGGGAATGAAGGCTTTGGGAGCCCTTCTGGCTCCAGTTCTAATGACCTTTGCTTAAGCCAGGCCTTAGACGTAGGTGTCCCAACCCTCTGCTCAAGGGCCTCTCGTGCAACACATGAAAGTACAAGACAAGGTCCTGTCCCCAAGAAAGCATGTGATCTACTGTACCTGTACACATGGAAAACTAAGCCAAGGCTGCAAGGGCAGGAAGTTCTGGAGGAAACCCCAACTGACACCTACCAGGAACCCCCTCCACAGGCTCCTCAGCACAGGGGGATCCAGCTGAGGCTGGGCGGAAGCCTGACCAGAAATGCCTAGGAAGGGCTACAGAACTTTATTGTTTTGGGAGGGAGATCAACCTGTGGTCATCAGGGAGTCAGTGGGAAATGAAAGCACAATCACTACAGCTAAGAGGTCACTTTTACATGGCACGTTAAGACTGCGAAGCCTCTATTGCATATGATCCTCCCTGCCAGCCTGGCAGGTACATGCTATTATCATCACCATTTTACAGCCCATTGGCAACACCCTCTCCATCTTCATCTGTTCGAAGGCATCCTTCAAGGCTCAGCTTACTGCTGCCTCCTCCATAAAGCCTCCCATGATTCCCTCTCTCCCATCTCAGGTAGATTTCTTCCTCTTTGAAGTTCACAGAACTTTCCCGCTGTCTTTAAAGTCTCCCCAATTCCTTCATGGTCCCACTAGTACATGATTCTCTGATGACCTATGGCCTCTTTGAAAGCAGAGACACTTTCTTCTGTCTTACTCTCCTCCCCAGCCATGCCTAGCACGTTTCCTCCTCCACGCTGAGCTGGAGATTCTTGGGAGTGGGAAACAAGGGTCCAATTTCTTCTGTAATCTTCAGGGTCTCTCAGTACACAGCCCATTTGATAAAGGATACTGACCCATTAGAAATCTGGTGACTAATTCAGAAGGTTATAGGTGGGGGAGAAGAAAGGAACTCTTTTCCCTGTGGGAACCACAGTAGAGGGCTTATGGTTCTCCATCTATTTGATCCCAGACGTGAGACCCACTAAAGAGCTGTGAGCAGGGAAGCAGCAGGATCAGACTGGTATGGGGAATAGCTGGTAGCTAGGTTGATGTCAGACTGGAAAAAGAGGAGACTGGAAGCTGGGAGATAGTCAGAAAGCAACCACACCAGCTACCACACCAGTCCAGGTGACAAATGAAGAGGGCATGAACTAAGGCGGGGCCTTTGTGAGTGGAAAGAAGGGGAAGCAGGAATGTAACATAATGGCATCTGCAAACGAAGCTAGCACACTGCTCTTGTAAAATGATGCTTTATGCACAACCCTCCCCTCAACTCTTTCCCAAGCTCCTTCCGCTGGTATTCTGGGCCTTTAGAATGTGACTCTACTCTACCTCCAGTCAGGAATCTCACCACCTCCCTGAGCACCTGTGACTAAACTATAGCTTCCTTTTTAAAGGAAAGAAAATGCAAATTTCTAGAGCCTTCTGTAAAATGCTTTCTAGAACACACTCATGAGTTCAGGAATATTACTATTCTGTCATTCTACAGACCAGGGACTGACAGTACTCCTTCCTTCCTGAAACTGCCAGTCATTTAATCACCTATTTACAGGGCGTCTCTTGCCCCAAAGTCCCTAGCAGAGCCCTCATCCTGATGAGGGAGCACTGAACCAGGGGCAGGAGCTCTGGCAAATTCTGCATGCCAGAAGGCTCTGCAGATGACCACTGACTCAGAATTGTCAGAGGTGAAGGAGACCTGAGACCTCTTAGCCCTGCCCATGCCAAAAAGGAATCTGCACAACTGTGTCATCTAGGCATCCTGCCTCTGCTCCAAGACTCTGGGTGAAGGGGAGCCTATAACCCCTCAGGCAGTCCACTCCACTTTCAGAAAGCCCTAATTCTTTAGAAGTCTTCCCCTTATCATCAAGCCTAGATTTGCCCAATGGCAGCTTCTACCCAGAGAACTCCCACGGTGACCAAACAGAAGAGTCTGATCCCTCTTCCACAAGACAGCTGGTCAAATATTTGAAGATGCCATCATACCTGCCTTAATTCTCTCTTCTTTAGTTTAAACATGCCTACTTCCTCCAGCCCATCCTCTCTTGGTATGCATTCAAAGCCTTTCTCCATCCTGGTTTCCTTCCCCCTGGATTCTCCCCAACTTATCAAAGTTTTCCTCAATTATGGCACCCCAAATGGAATCCAATATGCCATCTGTGTTCTCCGAGGCAACGTGCAGCAGGCCTCAGATTTCCCTATCCATGGAAAGGAAGAACAGCTCTCTCAGGGTGGCTCAAGGTCACTGGCTCTTTGGAAGCTCTGTCACCATCCTGAACTCTTCATATTCATAATTTCTGACATTGGCAGACCATAATTTATTTAGCCATTCCCCTAGAAGATGGGCACCTCCTTTGTTTCCAGTTCTTTGCTACAACAAAAAAATGCTGTAATTAATATTTCAGGGACCACGGAACATTTCTTTCTGTCTTTACCATCCTTGGGTACATATGCCTAGCAGTGGGAACTCGGAGTCCAAGGGCAGAAGACATTTTTATCATTCTTCAGCATCACACTATAGAACAAGGAACAGAATGGCTTTCCAAAGCTAATCAGGATTTTCTAATTGTCCTTGGCTGTAAGTAACAACTAATAAGTTGTTGTAAGTAACAACTAATCTGCCCTCATTAGTCTACAGTGTCCAGACATCTGTTCCTACACTCCAGATCACCATGTGATCCTTGTCTCCAGTTATGAACTTTTCTTGTCACCTCTCCACAACCAAACCTCAGGGTTCTAGGTTCTAGATCTAGAGCAGTCTACTCCATCTCTCTCATTCTACAGATGAGGAAACAGAGGCCTAGAGAGAAGATATGATTTGTCCAAGGTTGTGTTAGCTTCTTTTCTTCTATCTTTCTCTTAAATCCTAAGGGTCCTTAAGAGGCCACATTATATACTTTAGCAATGAATACATCACCAATTGTTCATTAATGCTGGTAGTTTATACTCGGCGCTTTCAGATTTACAAAGTGTTTTCCCCACAAAAACCTGAGAGGAGAATATTACAACTATTATTCCCATTTTCTAGATGAAGAAACCAGCTTATTAAATATCTGGACATCATTTATGCCTCCTCATTTAGACTGAAAGCTTCTTAAAGACAGAGACCATGCCTCTTCCTTCCTTTACCACTGCCCAAATGGCTAAATTAACAGCTAGCTTGGCTCTTGGCAATAAGATGAGATTGTTCTAGGGTTTGGGTAATGAAGATTCTGCCTTTGAGGGATTGGCATCCCTGGTATTGGGGTATCCCAATCCATCCAAGGTATCCCAATGGAGCACTCAGAATGCTAAGATACACTGTAGTATGATGGAAAGTGCTGGAGCAGGAAAGCCTGGTTTCCGATTGTGATCCTGATATTTAACATTTTGGACAAACTAACATCTCTGGGATTCAATCTCCTCATCTAGTCTCTTTAATTCATATATCCAGCCATGCAATAAACGTTTATGAAGCCAGGTGGCAGGCTAAGTGATGGGGACACAGAAAGCACAGTGAAACGAAAGGGAGGCAGCCAGGATGAAGAACTGCCCTAAATTCAAGGCACAGGAACACGATTAAGTAAAAATGCTTGGCCTGGTCAGCCTGGAGAAGAGAAGGCTCAAGGGGGACATGATAGGAGCCTCCAAATATTTGGAGGCTATCCTGCTGAGGAGGGATTAGACTTGTCTTGTTTGGCTTCAAAGGGCAGAACAAGGAGCAATGAAGAGAAGCTACAAAGAGGCAGGCTTACGTCTAAAGTCAGGAAAAATTTCCTCTCCATTAGAGTGCCCCCAAAGAGGGGCAGTGAGTGCCTCTCCTTGGAGGTATCCAAGAAGAAGCTGGAGGACCACTGGGGGTAGGGAAGCAGTATGGTGTTGACTGAACCAGATGGCCAGTGAGGTCCCTTCCAACTTTCACATTCTGGGAAGCGGCCCCTCCCCTCAAAAGCTTATATAATTCAATGGGGCATACACACCTGCAAATGCTTATAAAGGTAGTGCCTGAGGAGGTTCATAAGCTGAGTTTTCAAGGAAACTTTGCCCTTCAACAAGGTCTCACTCCTCCAGGCACCGTTTTGGTACTTCACTCCCCTACCTCCACCTTTCTCACCAGTGTCCAGGCCTCTCAGTCCAGTAAGCAAGCCCTGGAGGGTTTAAACCTTTCATGCTCTCAGCAGCCTCAGTTTCCTACATAGTCCAATATCTAAGTCCAGGTTCTTGCCAAGCTTCATTTCATCCCCTGGACTTTCACCAGACCACATAAATATATAAGTGTAATCAGATCACCAGATCACTTTCCTGTGGCCCCGCTCCCTGTGCCTGTCACTCCCTTATACAGGTCGTCTGGCCATCAGAACCCAGGCCCCCTGAAGGCTAGGCTTGTCTTCCTGTCTGTACCCCAAGAGCACAGTGCAGAGCTCTGAACTCTCTTCTTATTTTCCTGTACTCAGCATTGTGTACTGGACATGAGAAGCACCTCCTGGTAGACCTCCTGGCCTCAAGTCCACTCTGCACTTACTGTCTTCCTAAAAAGCCCAGCCTGACTATGTCACTTCCCTGAGTCAGTCAGCTCTGGTAGCCTCCTCTTACCTCTAGGATCAAATCTCAAATTCTATGGCTTTTAAAGCCCTTTATAACATGGCCCCTTCCACCCTTCCGGTCTCTCATATCTCCCTCCCCTCTAGTTGTTCCATGAGACAAGGACATGGGCCTCCTGGCTATTCCTTGCACAAGACACTCCTCATCCCTCAGCTCTGGGCCTTTCTCTGGCTGGCTCCCGTCCTCCACCCCTCTCCTGCCCCCAAATCTCTCCCTCTGTAACTCGCCTCCTGGCTTCAAGTCTCAGCTAAAGTCCCACCTTCTAGAAGAAGCCTTCCTCATCCTGGAGACATCTTGTTTATACACTGTTTGCATGTGGTCTTCCCCATTAGACTGGGAGCTCCTGGAGGGCAGGGGCTGGTCTTTTAATTCCCCTTTCTTTATATCCTCAGCACTTAGCACAGTGCCCAGCCAGCCTGCAGTAGGTGCTTCATTCAAAGAAGCTGAGGGCAGAAGTTAGCACATTCTATGCATGCCAACACAACTGATGTAAAGCCATAGAAAGCAGAGGTGAAGGGTCACATGAGAGAGGGGGCTGGCCAGTGTGGCGGACCGGACAGGTTGGACACAGCCAGGCTAGGAGGCTCTTTAAAGGCCAAACAAGAGAGCTGACATTTGATCCTAAAGGTAACAGTGACCACAGGAGTTTACCAAGGAGGAAAACCATTCTGTCACCTGTGTGGAGGATGAATTGGAAGGAGGCATAAGGACCAATCAGGTTACTGCAACAGTCCCAGGCAGAGGAGATAAGAGCCTGGACCAGGGTGACGACTGTGCGGGAAGAGAGGAGGGGATTTGAAGGATGTTGTGGAGATAGAAACTCCAAGATCTGACAAGTGAGAGTAAGAAGGTCAGGGTGACGCCCAGGCTGCACCCCTGAGTGATGGAAAAGAAGTAGTGTATTCAACAGCAGGGGGGAAACTTGGCAGAAAAGGCTAGGGGAAAGGATGACGAGTTCTGCTTTGTAGCTGCTGAGCTTGAGATGCTGACAGGATGGTGGCTGATGAGTTGTAGTAGGACTGATACTAGACTGGGAATAGGGAGCTGGGAGATGAGAGCTGGACCCTTGGAAGCTGCTGAGATTATAAGGCAAGAAAATGGAAAGAGAAAACAGGCCCCAGAGCAGAGCCCTGAGGGGGACACCCATGGTCAGTGAGTAGAGGGGGGATGATGGTCCAGCAAAAAAGGCAGAGAAGGAGCAGTCAGAGAGCGCAAAGGAGAGAATGGTGAAAATGTCAGATGTTACAAATGTCACGAAGATAAAGACTGAGAAAAGGCCATTTGATTCGGCAATCCAGGGGCATAAAGTCAGAAACCACATTACTGATAGTGTGGAAGAGAGAAGTGTCAAAAACGAGAGTGAGTAGCTTTTTCAACAGGTTTGGCTGAGAAATGGAGAAGAGACAGAGAACAACAGCTGAGGGGACAGTAAAGTCTAGTGAGGGTTTTTTTAAAGACAGAGAAGATTTGGGAAAGTTTGTAGGAAGCACATAAGCAGAGAATGAAGAATTCCCAATTATGGTCATCAACTAGGAGTGATGCCACCTGATAAAAACCTGACATGTCAGGGACATAGGTGACTCCCAGGACCATTGGTGACTCCCTCCTCCTCCTCTTCCTGATGTGGCCTGAATGATATCATGTCTAGCCACAATCTTTGCCTCTTTTCCCCTCTACTAGATGCCTTGCCAGGCCTTAAAAACCTTCCTTTATGTGAGACTTAAAACAAGTTGTAACAAAGGGCTAGTGCTTTAATGAAAGAATGAGAGAGTTTAAAGGGATCTCAGGGGCCGAGTAGTCCAGTGCATCCATGAAAGGATCCCTGCTAGAACCTATCAGTTCTCAGGGAGGATCTGCCTCCAGTGAGAGCGAAGCCGCCATTCTCTTTTCTGCTATCTCTAGTCGTTGGGAAGTCTTTGCTCTCAGAGAAACCTCAATTTGACTCGTTGCCCTTCCATCCTTGGGACCCTAGTCTGCAAACACCAGGTAGCTTTCAAGGCCGTTCACAGACTCCCCTTGTCCTCTCTTCTCCAGGCTAACCAGGCCCAGTTCTTTCCTCCTAGGACAGGGGCCTCCAGGCCCTTTACCATCTCAGCTGCCCTGCTCTGGCCACTCTGGCTAATCAATGCCCTTCTTAACGTGTGGGCCCTAGAAGTGACAACAAAGGCTGCATGCAATGGGATCTCACTTCTCTATTATGGGAAGCTCTGTTTCTCTTACTGAAAAATCAAGATCACATTAGCTTTTTTGACTGTTACTGCTGACTCCTACTGAGCTCATAGGCTACGATAACCCCCCAATGCTATTTAACTTTACCATCCCCATCTTATACTTGTGAAATTGACTTTTTGAACCCAAGCAGAAGGTTTTATATTTATCCCTACTGAATTTTATCTTGTTAGATTCAATACCATACTAGCCTATCGAAATCTTTTTGGAACTTGAATCCAAACTCAAAGGGCTACACGTGAGGACCTAGAAGGCCACATGTGGTCTTGAGGCCCTACATTCTCTATTCCTGTTCTAAAGGAATGAATGCTAGGAGGTGGCTTTCTTGATTTAGTACAGGGGAGGTGACTCCATTCTGGAGTCAGCAGGCTTGGGGTGGGAGGTACAGCTTTCTTTTATGCTTATTAGCCATGAGACCTTGGGGGAACCCCTTAAGGAGGTTTAGCGTTGGTTTCCTTTTCTGTAAAATGGAGGTAGAAATTCTTATACTATTTCCCTAACAGACCTATTAGAAGGAAAGTGATCTAAAACTCTGAGCTCTTCTAGGGCTAAGAGAAAAAAGGGGTTAGGATGGTTTAATAATTAACATTTCTATGGTATTTTCCCCTCTCAATAACCCTGTGAAACATTATTCTCATTTTGTGTATGAGAAAATAGAGGCTCATTTTTTGAGAGGATTCCTCAAGTCTGGGAAATGCCAGAGAAAAAGGTAATTTGACAATGGGAACCCAAAGTAAAAGTGATAAAATGTAAGCTCACAGAATCTCAGAGTCAGAAAGGATTAACTAACAGGAGCTGGATGGTTAGCTGGGGAAAGACAAGGCTTATAGGCAGTCCATGACAGGTGTCCAGTGGTACCTGGAGGATGCTCATGTGGAAGAGGCAGGAGATTTGTTTTTCAGCAGGTAGAACTAGGAAGAATGGACGGAAGTGGCAAAAAAGCATTGTTAGCTCTAAAAAGGGAAGACTTTCCTAAAAGCTGAGGACAGCACAACCTTGACAGGTAGTAAGCTCCCCGTCACTGGTGGTTTTCAAGCAGAGACTGAACAGGATAAGTACACACTTAATAGAGATGTGTTCATTATTTGATTGAGAGAATCATAGGTTTTCAGACATGGAAGGAACCTCAGAAGTGATCAGCCCAACAATATATTTCTGGTTCATTTAAAATGTGATTTAATTTACAGCAACTTTCCAGAAACACAATTATTGCATAAAACAAGAAAAAAGTCTTGAGTTCGGATGTCAAAGCCCACAAAAAATCTGGCATTTGTTTCTTTACTTCTTGGAATTACTCAGTATAAAAGATCTGTGATTGTAAACAAAATGTATTCATAAAAAAAAAGAGGTGAGAGGATTGGAGAAGGGACTTGACCAAGGTCACACAGCCAGAAAGTTCTGGAGCTGAACTTGAAATAAATCTATGTCTCCTAACTCCCACATCTGTACTTTGCCATTCTAATGTTTCTCTTCATTTTCACCTGACATTTCATCTCTAAGAGGTCTCCAGTTCTGCCCCATCTGAGAGAGCTCTCAGTTACTGAAGCCAGTAAGGAGAGGCTGCAGTTCCTGCCCATAGGCATATGGCACCAGAGTGACTGACCCCAAAGGGAAGGAGGCTGATTCCACAGACAAGTATTAAGCACCAGCTGTTGTGTGTAGGTGCTATACTCCTGGCTGTACAGCAATGGGCAAGGCAGGGAAAGATGAACAGAATGTGGACATAAGGTAAATACACAAATAAGAAATGGCAAGAACAAAAGGCCAATCCAAGCAGCCTCCACATCCTTCACAGGTTCAGGACCGCCCTGGTCTGGCCCAGCTCACTCTGGCTCGTGCTCCAAATTGGCTCTTCACCCAAGGGGGTGCCAAACTCTGTGTGTTCACTGCATCTGGCCCCCTTAGATCTCAGGCCTTGGGCGAGTGAGAATGAAGCCATTTCAGATGAAACTTTCTTTTTCCTTCCTGTTTCTAATCTGTAAAAGTCTACACGGCCAACTCTCCTTGATTCTGGATGAAGGTTCAGGATTCACCTCTTGCCTCACTGTACTGTGGAGGCGACTCACTTGCTGGTGGTAATGCCTGTGAAACACAAGGCTCAGACAGGTCCTGCCCACTTAGAGAGGCTTTGAGTACAGACCCAATACCTGGCTGTGTGCCTGACATTTGAAGAGTCACTCGGAAAAGGGGGAGAGGCTCCCCAAAGGGCTGGCTAGCAGGTGCTGAATTGTCTTTGGCCTTACCAATTCAGGAAGACACGGAGGAGGCACAGTGTGCATCAGGCACGGGGAGGGAGTGGCCACCCTGATGAAATCAAGTATTTGGTTACAAAGTAGGCCACACTCTTACTTTCCCAAGACTCCAGTGAAGGAAATGGAAAAGATTTGGTAACTGAAATCAGGATTTAAGAAGAGCTTAGAAGAAAAGAGCCTTCAGGTCATTTTGAGGTGACTATAACAAGGTCATTTCAGCTGGAAAGAAACAAGAGACAAAGATCTGAGGAGAAAGTCATCACCCAGGTTTTCTGGCAGGCTCTTTAGGAGATGTGACAGTGAGCAGTGAGTTTAGCTAAAGGGAGATGATCAGGAAGGGCCTGCCTCTAATCTAGGTTAGGCAGGGAGAGAGAAATGACTGCAGCAAACTCTCCTGTCCTGGGGCAACATAAGCAAGGGAGATTTAGCGTTCTGAACCTGGAAAGCGGAAGATCTCAATCCAAGCCCACTGTAGACACGGTGTAGCTGTGTAACCCTAAGCAGATCAGTGGGCCTCTGCCTGCCTCAGTTTGCTGATCCAGGCCCTGGCTTCCTTACTGTTCCTCAGACAGGGCTCTCCATCTCCCAACTGGGGCATTCTCCCTGGCTATCTACCCCCCAGGCCTCTGCATCTCACCTCCTGGCTTCCCAGGCTTCCTCACCTTCTGCATGGAGCCTTTCCTAGTTCTAAATGTTCATGTCTTCCCTCTGGAACCATCCCCTTGTTCGTAGGTCCCTGTTTGTTTTGTATGTTGTCTCCCCCATGAGACTATGAGCTCCTTGAGGGTAGGGACTGTTTTTTTCTTCCTTTGCACCTTCCGCGCTTAGCACAGTGCCGAGCACACAGTAGGCCCTTAATAAACACTTGCTGACTTGACCTGACTCGGGGATGGCCCCTTTCAGATCTAAATCTCTGATCCTAACTTACAGTCCTAGCCCATTTATTACCACCAGAGAGGCCTGCTAATGGGATCACTCCTTCATGGAATGTCCAGCCTTCCAGTGACCTTCTACTCCGTGTGGACAAGGGCCCAGAAAACTTTGGGGCATGACTCTTATGGCTCGCAGTGCTCAGCAACAGGCTGCCAAGAAGACAGCGAGGTGGCACAGTGGATAGATGACTGGGCTGGGAGCAGGAAGACACAAGTTCCAATCCTGCCTCGGATGCCTCCTAGCTGCGTGGTCCTGGACAAGTAGCTTCATTTCTGTCTGCCTCAGTTTCCTCACCTGTAAGACAGGGATAAGAACACTGCCTGCCTCCCGGGGCTGTAGGGAAGATCAAATCAGACCATGGCGTTAAACCACCCAGCAAAATGTCTGGCGCATAGTAGGAGCTATTTCTTCTCTCCTGTGTTGCCAATAGTAACACTTAACAGGGGCTAGTGCACAGTGCTGGGTGTGGACATGGGGCAGGCCCCAGGCAAGCCTCTGTTTGTCCTATGGCAGTTGGTGGGTGGTCCCACTGCTCTAGGGTCAGTCCACTCTGGTGTTCTGCTGAGCCCCAGCCTTCTGTGAGATCCAAGTGGAAAGGACACACGGAGCCACGCTGTCACATCAGGTAAGAACAGCACTGCCACAGCAGGGGGCAGAGTAGTTTTGTGGAGTCCTGTAAGCCTGGGCGTATTTAGCTTAGAGAGACCAGGGAAGGTCCAGGAGCTCTCAGAGGGGCCCTGGGCATCTTTGAAAAGAAGCTAGAGAATATGTGCTCTAAAAGGGGAAAGGTTCTTACCTCAAGGTCCAGACTCGGGGGTCTGTCTGTCTGAAACACTGGACACCTTTACTTTCAGCAAGCCCTCTTGCTGAACGGCATTTTCTTCAATTACTGAAAACCATGATTCTAAGCTGGGGTCCCTTGCCTTCTCTCCTCATTCTATCAGTCAGGGAGGTCACCCAGGTTCCTCCTTCCAGCTCTCAGATCAGAATCACATGGCTCAGAAACATCTCCTCCAACCCCTCATTTTAGAGCAGAGGAAACCAGGGCATGGGTAGGCAATGATCCAGGTCTCCCAGGCAGGACCTGGGCCCTCTCCACTGCACCCTGGAGCTCCCCCAAAGCCAGGGATGGCATGTTCAGGATGTAGAAGAATCTCTAAATTAACATCACAGCAAAGGGATTCTGCCACTGCTACCAGCAGCAGGCCACCTAGGCCTAGGTCTCTGGGCCCTGAGACCTGTTTCTACAGCCATGGAAGGGAAGGGACAAGGTGTTCTGATCCCAGCCTGATACACTGAGATCTGTAAGCCTTCTCCCTCTTTGAAGCTCCTTACTCAGGATGGTCTTGCTGGTTGCTCTGCTTCCCAGCTCACACCATGAGGAGGATAGTTTGTCTGATAAAATGCATCAAGGAGACCCCTTTTCACAACCCATCTGGGACTGTTCTCTAGGGAAATGAGGCAGTGAAGTGAGCAGTTCCTAAGACCTTTAAGTAGTGGATTTTCCTTTTGAAAAGCCATCAGTCCTCAAGTCAGAGCCAAAGCAGGTGTGCAGGGCTCTGAGATGAAGCAGAAGCCGTCTTCCTCTCCTCCTCTGCCATGCAGAAAAGGCTAACATGATGCAAGCTGATCAGATCCTCATCCAGGACAGTGCCAAAGAAACTGGAGGATGGAACTACACAGCCACAGATTGGGCTAGCCCACCGGCAGACCCCGAAAGAAGCCCAAGCACAGGGGCTTCCTGGCCCCTCCCAGGGACAGGATGAGCCCCTGTTTGGGGAAGCATCAAAGGAAAGGGAGGATGGCCAACCAGGCTGAGGCCATGTAGAAGACATGTACGGGCCACCTCCAGACCTAGACGATGCACCCAACTGCCTTGGAGCAAAGATGGGTAGGGGTTGAAATGCCTGCTCACAATCAAGAGGGATGCTGGTAACACCATCCTAAGGAGGGCAGCAAACTGCTCCCTACTGACCAGAGCATTTTCTAAGAGACAGGATTGCAGACGTGTCTGTAGACAGAACAGGGGAGGAGTTTTATCGGATTAAAAACTCAGCAATTTCCAGCCCCACCCTACAACTGGGACAACAAAGGGGTGTGGGGGTGGGGTGGGGTAACTTCAGGCCCCAGCTGGCTGGGCGCTGGCTGTCCCATGGGGCCACAGGATAGGGGCTCCCCACACAGGCCGCCTGGCCTCCAGCAAAGCTAGCCGGGCTCTCTCTGCTCTGGATGGCTCCTAGATCACACCCCTCCCCCCCCCCCCAACACACACACTCTCATCCCAGGCTGTCTGGGGTGCAGACAACTACCATACTTCCTTCCAATCTGTCTAAGACCTTATGGCTGACTAGAGTCTGGGGTATGGGGACAGGGGGGAGGGTGTCACAAAGGCAAATGACAAATTTCTACCTGAACTTGTGATTGAATCAGAGTCTGAGGGTGACAGAAGACAGACTTAAAGGCAGAAAGGCCTGACCTTTTAGCCGGCATTCAGCAGGGTGTCTGGGCAAACACTGCTGTACTTCAGAAACCAAGATTCTCAAATGTCTCATGCACGGGCTCCCAAGGACTGGGTTATGGCCCTAGAAACTAGGCCTCATTTTACAACCTGCCCCTCCCCTCCCAAGAAGGCTGTTCTCCCCCTGGCTAATGTGCTTATGGTTTATTCTATATTGTGATGCTCTGAACTGGTGTCTTACCCTCCCAACCAGCCTGTAAGCTCCTCAAGAATAGCAATAAGGCCTTTTTTAAAACTCTGGATCTTCCCCAGCACAAATGGGGAAGGACAGCAAATCTTCAAATAAATAACTTCAGGAAGTCTGAGAATTCTGGGCATCTTGTCACTTCTGCAAAGCTGAATGGGATGGATGGAGCCGGGGCGTGTGGTTAGGTGAAGCGTGTCCGAGCTAGGAGAGCTCCCTTTCTGGTCCCAATCCTGAAGCAACGTGACCATGGTCACTTCCCATCTCAAGTCCTTCATTTCCTCATGAGAGAGGATGAAATGAGGCCAAAGGAGGACAGAGAGGTTTCTACATCCTCCAAGTCTACCCTCCTCCCCAAGTAAATGACAGAAGTTCAGAGATGTTCGACTGAATCAGAGAACTTGACAACCCCCTGCCCTCATCTATCTCTGCAGTTCTAGGAAACAAGAATCTCTGGCCCTGAAGGAGTAACTCTCTCTCCTCCCTTCGATGCCTTGGCAACATACCCTGTGCTCTCTGGTACCAGAGGAAGAGCTTTGTGGGAGTGCAGAGGGGAGAGTTATTCATTTCCTCAAACACACACCGATGGAGCACGTACCCTGGGCAAAGCCCAGTGCTGGACCCCACGGGAGAGGGCAGGAACAATTATAAATCTATGATCTGATCCTCTGTCCTACTCCCCCCCCCAATACTGTAACTGAGCAGTTAGAAGGGGGCTGCAGAGACGGCCCCAGGGCAGCTTCCCTCTGAGATGTGCTGATCTCATGGCAGCATTCTGAGCTGTCCACAGCACTCTGCAAACCTAGGAGGGGGCTGCAACAGGTCCTACTCATTACCTTCATTTGAAAGCTGGGGACCAGGCTTAAGAAGGTGAAGAGAATGACTGGCCTAGGGGTCTATGGCCTAGAGCTAACTGGTGTTGAAGGAGGGAGACATTCCAATGATGCTCAGTATCTCTCCTGATGTCAAAGCAAGTACTTTTCCCATGATAGCAAACTGAAAAAAGTCCTATTGGTCTGTGTCAGGGCCATGGTGGGAGAAGAGAATCAGTCATGAGAGCTTTCATGGAAAGCGTAGTATTTTACCTGGGCCATTAAGAGGATGAATGGGCATCCCAGGTCCAGGGAACAGCATGAGCAAAGGCATGGAGGGAGGAGAGCATATGACATGTTGAAGGCACAGAGAACAGCCCAGGAGACGTCATTCTGATTCATCCCCTACCTTGAAAATCTTAGGTGGAAGGTGTAGTAGAGCTCACTGTCATGAGCTAAGCTCACCATACCTCCCAGTGCGCTGAATACCTCTGCTCTCTACTGGTTCTGACAAGAACAGGAAATGCCTAGACATGTTTTAAAATAAGGTCAATTCTATCTGGGTCTATTCTGTCAGTTTTAATTTTTCTACCAATATAATAGGTTTAAACAAATAACTTAGTGGCTCCATTTGTGTGTCTGAATTACTAGGTGACAAAAAAGATTGTGTATTACTCAATCAAGGACTTATCTTTGGGCATTTTGCCCAAATCCTTTTTACCTACATCCCCTCCAAGGGCAGGAACAATCCCTTCCCCCCGGACCTATTCTATTCTAGAACAGCAGAACTGGCACCTCTAACGTACTGATTTATATTACAGTTATTTATGTGTGTGTTACATCACCCAGCCACAAGACAGGTATTGGACTGACTGATCAACAAGCCTACTATGTGCCGGCCATTGGGTCAGAGCACAAAGAATGAATCGATCTCTACCCTCAGGGAACTTAGATTCTAATGGAGGAGACAAGGAACTATATAAGCAAATACAGCAGAAAAAAAGTGAATAAATGCAAATATATGTGTACAGTTGTATCTGTCTATGCATGTATATATGTATGTATATGTGCATATATGGAGAGAGAAAGAAAGATGGAGAGAGGAAGAAAGATATAGCAGGAGAGACAGAGAGAAGGGGAAGGGAAAGAGAGAAAGAGAAGGAAAGAGGAGAGGAAGGGAGGCAGAAGAAGGGAACAAAAGGAGAGAGAGGGTAAGAGGGAAGGACAGGAAGAGGGGGAGAGAGAAAGAGACAGAGAGAGAGGAAGAGGAGGGGGGAGGGAAGGAGAGAAGGAGAGATAGAGAGAAAGGACAGTAGTTAAATACGTGGCAGTTTAGTGGGGACAGCCATAGCAGTTGAGGAAATCAGAAAAGGTTTTATGTAGAAGACGGTGCTTGAACTGTGACTCTATCAGGCAGAGGTAAGGAGGGGGCAGTGCAGGCACTGGGACAGATGGGAGATGAAGTGCCATGTGTAAGGAATAGAAAAAAAGTCAGCTTGGTCAGATCCCTGAGCATGAGAAGGGGAGTGCGTCGTAGCCAATGAGGCCAGAAAGAGAGATGCGGCCCATGTTGTGAAACATTTAGCTGTAGAAGCTAAACAGAGGAGTCTACATGGCTCCTAGGCACAATGGGAAGCCACTGGTGTTGATGCAGTAGGGGAGTCACATAGTCAGATCTGCCCTAAGGAAAATACTTTGGGGGCACTGTGGTGGATAGACTGGGGCAGCAAGAGTTGAGGCAGGGAGACCAACTTTGGTTGTTGCCTTTTGCTCCTGAAGAAGACCAAAATGACATCACTACATTGGAGCCAAGGTACAGTGTGTCCAACTGTAGCTGATCAGCTCTACCACAGGTCAGGCACAGAGTTCATATTAACATCTGGAGTGGCTCTGCTCACAAAGCACAGCAAACCCAAAAGCTACCAAACTGTGCATACCCTGTGACCCAGCAATATCACTCCTAGGTCTGTATCCCAAAGAGATTTTAAAAAAGGGAAAAGAAACTATTTGTACAAAAATATTGATAGCAGCTCTTTTTGTGGTAGCAGAGAATTGGAAATTGAAGGATGCTCATCTCATCAACTGTGGAATGGCTGAACAAGTTGTGGTATATGAATGTAATGGAGTACTACTGTGCTATAAGAAATGATAAGCAGGCAGATTTCAAAAAACCTGCAAAGACTTATATGAACTGATGCTAAGTGAAGTGAGCAAAACCAAGAGAACACCGTGTACAGTACCAGCAACACTCTTCAATGACCAACTATGACTGACTTAGCTCTTCTCAGCAATACAATGATCCGAGACAATTCCAAAAGACTGAAGATGGAAAATGCTGTCCACATCCAGAGAAAGAACGATGGAGTCTGAGGACAGAGCGAAGCAGACTTTTTTTCACTTCTTTTTTTTTTGTGGTTTTTTTCCCCTTTTGTTCTGTTTCTTCTTTCACAACATGACTAATGTGGAAATACGTTTTATGTGATTGCACATGTATAACCTATATCAGATTGCTTGCTGTCTTGGGGAGGGAAGAGGGAAGAGGGGGAAGGAGAAGGATTTGGAACTCAAAATCTTATAAAAAATGAATGCTGAAAATTGTCTTTACATGTAATTAGAAAAAATGAGATACTATTTACATTAAAAAAAAAAAAGCTGCTCAAGACACTGCAGCTTCAGTCCAGTGAGAAGACAACCCTATGGCCTGGGCCACCTGTGTGCAGGGTTGTGACTATAGCTCCCAGCCGATCCACATCTGATGCTTCATCAGTTGCCTGTTGCCACAGGACTCTGAGGCAGGTAAAAATGGTAAAATGGTGTGGGTGAGGTCTTTGACTCATGCATAAATTGGATTTAAGTGAGGCAGAGTTGCCCAGAGCCACTGGCCTCACTCTCTCATCCAGAGTCATCACAGTCCAGTGGCAGGACAGAATCAAGACAACTAGGGATGGCTAGAGATGCAGCACATGACCTTGGCATCTTCAGTATCTAACCAGGCTCTAAGCACTCAACAGCGCCTGCTTCAGCTGCCTTTGTGGACATTGGAACAAATTGTTTTCATTCTCCTGTTCTTCAGGGGAAGCCTTCACATGCTTGGGGTAGATATCCCCTAACTCACCGATGGGTGTGAGACCCTTCAGTTACCCTCACCCTGGTTTAGCCTGGCTGCTGAAATAGTTTACTGGGGTGTGGCCACTGCATGTGCTACAGCTTCAGGGAGCCACAGGTGAGAGTAAGGTGACAGGTAAATACCAAAAGAAGCAGCAGCCCTTATACTAGTCTTCCCTGAACATCCCTTACATACCAGGGAGACCATCAAGAGGTCACGAGGAGCTGACCTAAAGGATGGCCCTATGGCTGGGGAGAAGTCAGATAGGAAGATGTTGTGGAGGCAGAAACCAGGAGTTTTGGCAGCTGGCTGGCTCTGTGGTCTGGAGGAGAGGGAAAAGACAAGGATGGTGGATTATAACTGGGCGTGGGGAGGGGAGGGAGCAGAGACAGGGAAATCTAGGAAAGGAAAGAGTTTGGGAGGACAGAAAATAAGGGCAGTTTGGGATATGTGGAGTTAAAAATGTCTCTGGAGCGTCTCATTTCAGAGGTCCAATAGACAATGGGTGATCAGGGACTGAAGTAAGAGAGGGAATAAGCATTTCTGTAGCTCCTATGATGTGCACAGTAACCTTACAGGTTGTTACAACAACCCTGGAAGGAAGGATGGATGAAGCACCTGAGGCAGACAGGGGTTAAGTGACTTGTCCAGGGACACTCAGCTGGATGTGAACTCACTCTATCCACTATGGCAACAGATAGAGAGGTCTCTGAGACATCTGGGGAGAACAAACAGGCTCCTGGAGACTGCTGAGGTCCCCTTCAAGCTGGAGGCGCTCTTAAACATTCCCTGAAGCAAGCTGATCGTGGGCCAGGGCTGCTCCTGAGAGCACCAGGGAGAGCCAACGCAATCCAGCAAGGGAGCCAGCCTTGTCAAGCCAGCACATCCATCAGACTGTGTTCCGCATCTCTGCCAGGGTCAGGCACACCAGATTCTCAGAAGCGAGAGTGAGATCAGTTCGTCTTCGCTCTTTGGTAAAAGCTACTTCTCCTACTCCAAATACATACTTTCAGGACTTAAAAAACAGAGGATTGGGCCTGATGATCTCCTAATTCTATATTCTCTGGCAGGTGCTAGGTCATTCTTCTGTGCCATCCAGCAAAGTAGAAGCACTGGGTAGTGGGAAAGCACGAGCAGGAGGAAAAAACAAAAAACAAAAAACCAACCCAAGTGGCACTAATGTGGCCAAATAGCCAGAATGCCAGGAAATGGAGCAAAAGGACAGCACTGGCCTGGTGGCAGTAAGGGTTAGCCTGGGAGGGCTGAGGAAGCCTGGCTCCTCTCAAAGGACCCGATGGCCCTGGTGGAGGCGAGCCCTCACAAAGGCATGCACTGAGAGGAGGCTTCTGCAGGCAGCCTTCAGCCTCACTGGCAGGCTCCACCTCATGCTCAGAAATTCATGCTTGCCGGGAAAGGGGGCCCTACCCTGCCAAGCACCTCTATGAGGGCTGCCTTTGTGGCTTCCAACACTTTAGTTTGAAATCCTCAGTGGAAGCTTAAGAAAACAGATCCCAAGCTGAAGTACAACTCACTCAGTCCCCAGGGCAAAACTGGGTGGGGGGTGAGGGGTAGAAGCAGCTCCTCTGGCTTTCCTATCTAGTTTTCAAGCTGCAGGGTGCTCTTTGGGGACTTCATCCTCTCAGAGTGGTCCTTGATGGTAATTTTAACCTGACCTCATCTGGG
Organism: Pseudochirops corinnae; assembly: GCA_028646515.1. Lineage (NCBI taxonomy): Eukaryota > Metazoa > Chordata > Mammalia > Diprotodontia > Pseudocheiridae > Pseudochirops > Pseudochirops corinnae. The sequence continues at coordinate 347,291,652 of CM053587.1, read as the reverse complement.
GTGCAGTGGATACAGTGCTGGGCCAGAGTCAGGAAAACCCAAGTTCAAGTCCTGCCTTAGACACTTACTGGCTGTGTGATCCTGGGCAATTCACTTAGCCTTGGTTTCCTCATCTGTAAGAGATGGATAATTCTAAAAAACTACCTCCTAGAGCAGTTGTGAGGATCACATGAGATAAGATTTGGAAAGTGATCACCACAGTACCAGGCACACAGTTGGTGCCACATAAATGTGACCCTTATTATTAGATAAGAATGTCTGGGAATATGATTTGTTCTGACAAGCCCTGACCATGGATGACTGATCTTAACTTGACCCTCCTAAAGGTTTATGCAAACGTGGGCACCAGGGGGCGTCTTGCTTGGGAGGGTAATGGGAAAGAGCACTCCTGTCCTTTCATCAACGTCTGTGCAGCAGAACAGTCTCAGCCCCCGGGAAGCCCGTCTGCAGGCGACCAATGGTCACTTACCGAAAACACGCAGTGTGCCAGACTTCACTCACTGTCCTGTACAGTCTCTGGGCAGGGGAGACGTAGTCGCCACACCCTCGACATTTCCAGGTGTCTTCCCCTGCAACACAGAAAGTCGACTCTTTTAGCGAAGAGGCAGGATGGTGTTCCAGCACCAAACTGGAGGCCAGAGGACGTGGGTTCAAGGGTTGGCTTGACTGTGACATCATGCAGGCCACTCAATCCTTCTAAACCTCAGTTTCCTCATCTGTAAACTGGGGATAAGAGGACTCTGTCTCCCTCACAGGGCTGCTGGGAGCCAAGCACTCTGTCAACTCCAAAGTGCTTGAGCAAAGGTTCAGACCCTGTGGGAAGCGCCCTGCTTCACCAGGGCATCTGTTTGCTGACTGAGAGCCTTCCTTGTAAACTGACTGTGTCTGGGAGAAAGAGCTTTGTTCGGGCTCCAGACTGAAAGCCAGGGCCATATTGGCAGGGATAGCTCCTGAATGTTGTCAGACCAGCCGGGAGGATGAATAGACAATGAACAGCCCAGCATTTCAGGGATGCTTTAGAGCAACTGGAGGCAGCAGCTGAGGGGACCGAATTGCTCACAGTAGCCCTCGTCGCTCCTAGACAAGCTAGGACAAAGAAGCCAGCGGAGGGCTCTGAAACACCAACTCAGCTCCCTGGAGAGCAGTGAGCTCAGTACATGCTGCCCCTGGACAACTCTTCAGTTCCCCTTAAAGTGATGCATGCTTACAGTGACGAGAAAAAGCCAAAGAAGGAGTACATTTGCAAAATCTCATCAGAAAGACTGTTAGAGACTGAACTGGGGAGGAAGGAGAAGCCAGGCCAGCTCAAGTTAGCTCACCTCAGCCCATTGATTCAACTCGACATCACAAGGAGACTGATGTGCAGTCAGCAGAGGGATCAGAATTTCTATAGCACATGAAAATCACAAAGGCCTGGGGAACTTGTGTGTCTATTCCAGAGGTGGGGAACCTGTGGCCTCGAGGAGGCTGTAAGGCCCTTTGTCTGAGTCCAAACTTCTCAAAACAAATCCTCTTAATAAAAGGATTTGTTGTAAAACTCAGACTCAGTCAAAGGGCTGCACCTCAGGGCCTAGAGGACCACATGTGGCCTCGAAGCTGCAGAGTCCCCATGCCTGGTCCATTCTATCAATGCTGGAATCCAAACTTTCTTATTCCTCTTGGGGAATTGTCCCTCCAGGGCTGAAGCCCAGTACAAAGAGCAGGCTCCAGTCTTGCTTCCTACCTAAATCAATCCTGATCACTAAAAAGCCTTGCTCACCAAACTCGACTCTGAATAACTTTTAGCTGCCCTGAAGAGCCTCTCTGATTCAGATGACAGAGATTTGCTAGCAGGAAGTGCATCAGAGGTACCTTCCTTGCCACCCCCATGTCCCTTGCATGTTCCCAGCATGCACCATGCTGTCACGCTTCCCCCTCTTTGTCCCCACAGAATCCCCACCTACCCTTTCAAAACCTTCAACAGTAGGCCTTCTCAAATTCCCTAGCTCTCAATACAGACCTTTTGCCAGTGCAGACTTAACCTAACTGATTGCTTCTACTTCTACACTTGTCCAATCAACAAATCTTCATTGCTAAGCACCACAGTGCTAAGCACAACACAGCATGGTTTGAGGGACTGGAAGATAGTTGAGAGGAGACATGGTTCTGACACTCCTGCAGGTCACAAACTAGGCCAAGGCTAAGACAAAAACTCAGATGCCAAAATGTGCAGAATCATATGATTAGTACATTACAAAGGAAAAAACCAAATGCTACCTGGGGGCCACTGGTAGAAGGACCTGGGCATGTGCAGCCTGGGGAATAGAAGGCTGAGGGAGAAGTTTCAGGTGCTACATTCCAGGAAAACTGGGCAACCTGTTACCTCCTCCTGTACATTCATATTAGGGTACCTTTCCCTGGGTCAAGGGTGGAGAGCCTGCAGTCTTGAGGCCACATGTGGCCTTCTAGAACCTTAAGTGTGGCCTTCAGAGTGAATTCAAATTTTATAAAACAAATCTTGAGGCTGTGTCTCAAGGCCACAGGTTCTCTATGCCAGCTAGCCTGGGCCTAGAAATTCCTTCCTAGGAACATTCCTAGGCCTGGAATGACTTCTTTTCCCTAGTTTTTATCTATTTATCTCCTCCAGCAAACCCCTCTGGTCCAGTCTTCTTTCTACCAGCCCATAACCAAGTAACAAAGCTCCTCTCCTCCCAAGGACACTTCAGACCCAGGGATGTGAAGGACTTCTGATTCCATCAGTGTGGGCACACTCACAGGTGACCCAGATCACACTCCTCTAACCTTTAGGACATGGTCTTTGAGAATCAATGGGGATGGAAAAAATCATTCCCACCATCGACAGAAAAATTACAATACTTTATAGTTATGCTTGATGTTGGCATCTGCAAGAGACTAATGGTAGGCAGGAGGGGGAGGAAGAAAGGAGAGCCTTGTGGTAGAGTAGTTTTAAAATCAGGCTTTTAGCATCTATCTCCCCATTATTACCAACACAAAAGAGGAAAGAGTTGGTTTTTAAACCAGGCTTTTCTGGGCATGCCCAGTTCTCCTAACATGGAACCCTCTTCATCTTGTACCATGTGGGTGGGGGCCAGCTTCCTTTGACTGGCTCTCTTCATCTTTCGATGTGGGCTCTCTGCTTTTCTCTCATCAGCTGTATGTAGGGGATGAAGATCCCAGATCACCCACAGTGAAGAACCTGGGGGAGAGGGGAAGGAAAATCCTTCCCTCATCACACTCTCTTATCCCAGGCCCTGAGAAGTGGGCCTGGAGGACACTTGTTTTTGGTCTGTGTTGTCTCTTCTCAGTTTTGGGAGCCAGTGGTGACCCTCCTGGATCACCAGGTCTTGGAGCCAGGATGGGAGGCAGGGCGGCACAACAGCCAGTCTGATATGCCAGTTAGCTTGAGAAGCCAGGGTGCCTGGGACTTGAATAGAGAACCATTATCTGTTTTTGTGTATCTGCCCCAGTGTTTCAAAAGTATTTGATAAACTTTTGGTGAATAAAAAAATGTAATATGAATTGTCTGGTTTGCTGATCAGACATTGGTTAAAGATGACCCCAAGGTTTGTAGCCTTAGTGAATCTGGAGAGACAGTGCTAGGGATAACAAAGCCCCAAAGCCAAAATGGCTCGACAGGGAAAGATTGGAATCTGAAATGATGGTAAGTAGCAAAGTAGAGTAGGTAACTGAACAGATTCCAGAGCAAACACTTCTTAGCGATCAGGACTGAACTAAAAGCTGGACAGACAGCCTAGAGAGGTAGTGAGCCCCCCTCCTTGGAGGCACCTGAGCAGAGGTTGGACCACCATTTCATGCCCAATCCGCCAGGGTCTGGCTACCTTATTATGAGTTGGCCTCCTTGGCTGCTGAGGACTTTTCCAACATATGATTTCTGCAATTTCTGTGACACTAGCCTGGAACATGGGTGAGAAAGAGGTCTCAAGTAGAGATTGGGGAGACATTGGGTTAGACACAGCAGCTGAAACCATAAAAATGGGTTTGAGTTACAGTAATTTTTCACTAAATTAAAAAAGGCTAAAGCAGGAGAAGATAATTTAAGCCCTCAACCCTCTTCCACATGCTTGACTACTTCCTACAACCACCCTTTATTCTTGCAAATTTACAAACATCGTGACTCTTTAGAGTCAGAAGGGACCTTCAAAGTCTCACCCTGAAGCATGAAACCCCTCCATGGGGCGGGGGGGGGTGGGGTGGTTTCAAGACCCTGCCTCTGCCAATACCCCTCCAGGAATCTCACCAGCATTCTGGCCCCCAATTCTATCCTTTTTCCAAGCTTCCCCCTCATTTCTCTCTTTTGTCTTTTATTCATTTTGAACTTAAATACAAAAAGAAAAAAAAAGCATTTCCATGTACACAGCACAACACAAAGAGGATTCAATATGAAACCATGACTCTCCATTTCACACTGTTTACTCTTTTTGAAAAACTATATGTAATAAATGCTACACATCATTTTCCAAAACTACCCTGCTTTTCTGTGCTTCCTTCTGAGTTTTCTTCTGATCTCTGCTGTGCACTTGTTATTTTAATGTTTTTCCTGCTCCCTTTCTGCCCTGTATTAGAGAAAGGCTGCCATCTCCATCTCCTTCTCCCTCTCTCTGTCTCTCTCTCTCTCTCTCTCTCTCTCTCACACACACACACACACACACACACACAACTAAACACATTTCTCTTTATCAGTTCTTTCTCTGGAGGTGGACAGCATCTTCCTTCAAAGATCCTTTGTAGCTGATTTGACTATCTACAATACTCAAAATGATTAGTCATTCACAGTTGTTCTTAGAACGATATTGCTGTTACTGTATATAACATTTTCTTGGTTCTGCTTGTTTCACTCTTCGTTATTTCATGCAAGTCTTTTGATGCTTTGGACAGTAGTACTCTAGCATAATCATATACCACACCTTGTTCAGCCATTCCCCACTTGATGGGCATCCCCTCCATTTCCACCCTATCTCTCCTGACAGTGCCACCATCTTCCAGGTGGCCAAGTTTACAACCTTGAAGTCACCCTTGGACTCTTCCTTTCCCTTTGATTCTCATGTCTAATCAGCTGCCTGGTCCTGCTGGTTCTACCTCCACAGCATCCCTTCTCTACACTCACACAGCACTGGGCCTACTTTAGGCCCTCAACAATTCCTGCCACTGGTCTCTTCCTTCTCTAATCCATTTACTACTACCCAGCTCCCAAACTGGTTTCCTAAAATACAGATCTGACCATGTCATTCCCCTACTCAAAAACCTCCAAGGGCTCCCTCTTGCTTCTAGGATAACATTCAAAATCCCCAGTTCTTTAAATCCCTCTACAACCTGGCCTCCCACTTCCCTTTCCTGACTTCTTTAAACATACATTCTCCACTCCAACGAAACTACCCCTCCGGCTGTTTTGCATACAAGACATTCCATCTGCTGCTTCCATGTGGTTCCTCATAACTAGAAGGAGGACTCTTCTATCACCTCTGGCTCCCAGGATCCCTAAGGCTCATTTGAAGTGCCATGTCCATTCCTGGGACACCCCATTAGCAATAACTCTCTGCGGATGTGCTCTGCATTTACTCACCTGTCTCCACTAGAATGTAAAACCCCTTGAGTGCAAGGACCAGTTCATTCTTGTCTTTGTCTCCCACCATCTAGCATCATATCTGGCACATCAAAAGTATTTAATACATGCTTGCTGATGTCAAGTTTACAGGGCAGCAAGTGGATAGGCTGGTTGGTGAGAAAAGTGTGCCTGTGGAGGCGTGATGTAAAACAGGGCTTCACTGAGGAGGGCTCTAAAAGGCAGGCTGAGGACTTTGTGGCTTAACCTTGATGCAGGGGGAGGTAGCCACTGGGGATTTCTGAGCAAGAGAGTGATATACACTGCAAAGCCTGTGCTTTGAGAAAAGCATTTGGGCAATGGCCTGAAGCTTGGATTGGAGGGGGAAAGCCTTGGAGCAGAGACCAAGCTATTGCCCAGGGAAGAGGCTATGAGAGCCTGAGCTTGGGGAAGGTCAAGGGGAGGAGAGAGAAGGGCATGGATATGAAGGGAGCAGGAAGAAGACTTGCCACCTGATTGAATATAGGCAGTAAGACAGAGGGAAAACCAGGGACAGCTTAGAAGATGTGAGACTGGAGTACTAGAAGCAGGTCTCTGCTCTCCACAGACATACAGAAGTTTGGAGGAGGAGAATAGGCTCTACTTTGGCCTTCTGACTTTGTCCTTGAGGAATGGCAGAAATGTCGAGCAGGCAATTCAGGCTGGACAAGTGGCAGTCTGATGCAGGGGAGAGACCTAGGTGTAGAGGCAATGGGCTTGTGTTCAAATCCTGACTCTGTGACCTCAGTAACTTTGACCAATAGGTCACGTGGTCTCTCTGGTCCTCGGTTTCTTCCCCCATAAAATAAAGAGATCCGGCTGGATGGTCCTTTCCAACTCTAGATCTATCTATGGTCTTCATAGATGTGGGAGTCTGTGAGATCACTGAGAAGGCAGAGGAAGAGAAAGGAAGAGGCCCCTGAACAGTCTTGGGGGACACCCATGTGAAGGGGGAAGCAGAAGGTGGGTGATCCAGCAAAGGAGATGGAAGAACTGTGGTCAGAGAAGAAGGAGAGTCAGAAGAGAGAGGCAGGCCACGAAGGCAGTGGAGAAGGGGAGCATCTGAGGCAGAGGTAGCCAACCAGGGTCAAAAGCTGCTAGAAGGCCAAGAAGAAGAGGACCGATTTTATTTTTTAAAAAAGATTCTCATTTATAATTTTGAGGTTTCAGGGGAAATGGGATCAATCTGCTCATCTTTCCCTTTCCTGTTTAAGAGTCAGGCTCATTAACTAGGTTGTTCATAGTTTGCTCTCCTCAGCCCACAGCTTCAAGTTGGACAGAAAACCTCAGGCCCTGAGGGGCCAAAATACCGTAGAACCTGGTGGAGATGGATGAGCAGTGATCTTTCTCATTGATTTCAGAGAGATCGCTAATGCTTCTCAAGTTCCATTAGACAATAAGAGCTGGGGACAAACACTGAACTCAGTTCAGTTCACGAACAACAAGCCAAGTAACTGCTGGGCCCCCTGGGAGCTGGGGAGTCAGGTGTATGGCTCCAGCTCTGGGACAAACCAGGAAATGGAGGGAGAAGGGCAGGGAGATAGCAAAGGGAGAGAACACCCACCAGAGGGAGGGTCATGATTAACAGGTGTTCCCCATCCCTTCTTCTCTAACCTGAAGCCACTTCCCAAGGCTTGTTAGACATCACTAAAGGCAATATGAGCCTGGCTCCTCTCAACTTTCCCTCACTGACTGAAGACACAGAAAGTTTTCACTCCAGCTGCTGCTCTGCTCTCTCATCTTTTCCTATTTTAAATTTTTAAAAAATGATCTCTTTTATTGATGTATTTTTAAAATTTTTATTTATTGTGTGCTTACATCTGTTACTTCCAAATCCTGAATTTAATTAAGAGAAGTCTGCGATGATTAAGAGTGATGGATATTCCTAAACCTGCACTGGGATAGCCAGTGGTGTAGTAAAAAAAAAAAACCAACTGAACAGGGAGTCGCCAAGACTGGGGACGGAATACTGGTTCTGCCACTGACTGGCCCTGACACCTTTAGCAAATGACTATGTCTTTCTGAGACTCAGTTTTCTCGTTGGTAAAATGAACAGGGGTGGACTTTAGGATTTTTAGGGCCCCTCGAAGCCCTGACATCCTCTTTTCTAGGAGCCCTCCCAGCTCTGACATCCTCTGTTCTAAGGGGCTTCCCAGCTCTGACATGCTGTATTTATGTTCAGGGAACTGGAATAAAGCTATAATCATGTCTCTCTAAAGCCCAAAGAGGGCAGACTAAGTTCTCTAAACAAACATACTGTAGAAAAAAAAAGTCAAACTTCTGATCTAGATTTCTTATGCTACTCCAGGCTCTGATTTCCAACCCTAGAAGACAGCCTGGCATGATGGAAAGAGTCAGGAGATACCTGAGTCTGCCTAACATTTGCTAGCTATGGGACCCCGGATTTATTAATGAGCCTCTTTGAACTGGTTTCCTTCTCAGTGAAAGGAGTATCGTAATAGCAGTGACCTGACAGGGCTCCTGTGAGGATCAAAAAGTGCTTTGCAAACCTTAGAATCTTTCTCAGCGTCATCTTCTGTGGGAGATGGACCCAAAGGAATCCATTTCTCGGCAGCTTTGGTTCAGAGTCTCAGAGAAGAGAACTCTGTAAGCTCATAGTGTGTCTCAGAGTGAAGACTTTCCTCTGTGGAAGGACGCTTCCGGGCAAGCCAGAATCCTTCCAGGAGATACAAAAATATCCCCAGAGACTAACAGGCTCCAGCTGGTGCTCTCCCCATCCCTCACTAACCGAGAACCCCAAAGACAAGGAACATCTCTCTACAGCAGGATGGAGGATGGAGCAGGGAGGGGGTCACTTAAGCCAAGAGCTCCGTGGGGTGCTCTCTTCAGAGCGGGTTCCCCTCCTCACACATCTGCAAAGCTTCCCGGTGTCCTTGACCGGAAGGAAGGAAACCAGCATCAGGCTGGCCAAACAGGGGCTAGGCTGGAAAGAATCCTTCCCATCAGTGATGCGGGGAAAACGCATGTAGAAGGTGAAAAGTCGCAGGTGTAGACGCGGCGACCTGTCGGTGGGTCACACTGTACCGAATATTCCCACGTTCTGGGGGTGCAGGGCCCCTGCCCTCCTGGCGAGGGTCCACTCCGCCGTGCCCCCCCAGAGCCCGGGCCCTCATTCGCTCTCCCCTGTGGCTGGGGGGCCCTCTCTGGCTCCTCTGACCCCAGAGGGGGTCTTCCTGGCAGAGCCCCCGCACCGGCAGCCCCTTTCTTCTGCACACACATGCACAAGATACACAGGCTGAAGTCACACAGCTGTGGAGTGTCTGGGACTGGATCAGAACTCAGGTCTCCCCGATCTGGGCCACCGGGCCCTACCACATGGGCTTTCCAGCCGTCCTGCTGGCCCCCCCCCCCCCCACATCACCTTCCTCAAACTCCCAAGTCTGGCGGGCCTACAGCCAAAGCCCCCGCGTGACCGTGACCCATCACTCCCACGGAGGAGCCCGCGGCTCCGGGTCCCCGCCCCCCACCCCGTCCGTCCGAAGCCGGGGGGAAGCTAGGAGCGGTCCTCCGCCTCCACGGCACTTCTAGGGCCCCTGCTCTGAGCCAGCACCGGCGGAGCCTCGGCCCAGCCCCCAAGCCCTTTGGTATGGGGCACCTTCGGGAGGGGGAGGCCGGGCTCGGAAGTCAGACCTGGACAGGGGCTCCGCCGGCCGGGCAGGAAACGGCAGCGGCGAGCGCGGGGCATGTGCGCGGCGGAGGCCGTCCGCACGGATCGGGACCCCCGGGACCCTCCGGACCCCCCGCGGGCCAGCGGGCGGGCCACCAGGCGGGGCCCGCAGCGCCCCCCCTCCACCCCTCCCTCCCGGGACTCCCCTCTTCTGCAGACTTAAGGCTCCCCCCAGGCCCGTGGAGGGGGCGCCGTTCACCCCCCCCTTTCCGGCACCCCCCTGCCTCCTTCCGCACGGAGCCCCGCCTCCCGCCCCGGGTGGTGCCCCTCTATTCCCCCCAATCAGGGAAGCGCCGCCCCCGGGAGTCCCTAGCCTTCTAGTCGGAGCATCTGCCGAGAGTGGCGTTCGGAAGCCGCGCGCCCTCGCGTCCCCCCAGGAAGCCCCCTCCCCGGGGCCCCATCCCCCCAGGCCCCCGCCTCAGCCCCTCCCCTCTCTACTCCTTCAGGGCAGCGCGCACGGATTAGGCGCCCAGTGAGTTCCGGACGCGGGGCTAAGCGCCCCTCGGCGGTGCCCATCCCCCTCGGGGCCCCGGGCGGACGGCGGAGGCAGCGGGACTCACCGGACACCACGTCCATGACTCCCGCCGCGGGCTGGCCGCCTGGGTCCCGGAGCTCTCAGGCCGTTACCTCAGGCGACAACTGAGCGCGCGGAGGGCGCGCCCGTCCCGCCTACGGCGCCCCGGGAGGGCCAAACCGCACCTGGCTCCGGGCGCCGCCCGGGGCTGCCGTGGGGCCCCGCCCCTCCGCCGGTCCGAGCCCCGCCCCCAGGAGCATGGCCCCGCCCCCTACGCACCGGGAGCCCCGCCTCCCAGAGGTGTCCGAGAGGCTGGCCGGCGCTGCCCACAGCGCCCCCTAGCGCCCGCACGGCGGCACTGGCGTTGTCTTGGCGGGTCTGACAGCGCCTGGTACCATGGCGGAGCATGTTCTATGCGTTCGATCAGCGTTCGTGGATTGACTGATCCGGGCGAGAACCCTGGAGGGCATCTGGGTCACCCTTCATTTTACAGTTGGGGAAACTGAGGCCCAGGAGAGGGAAAGTCCCTGGCCCTCCCCCTCCCCCAGGTCTTCTGCCTTCCCTTGTCCAGGTGCGGGATGCTCCAGCCCTTAGAAGCGCAGGGACTCTTCCCTCCCGCTCCAGATGCAGCCCTCCCTCCACAGCGCCGTCATTAGGAGTCCCCGCATTTAGGGAGCGGGCAGAGGAAGGGCATCCTGTGCAGGACTCAACCAACACCTACTGTGTGCTGGGTGCTAGAGATGCAGAGAGCTCCCAGTAATGCATGCCCCAAGATGCGCACACAATAGGCACCAGGTCTGCGCTGTGGGTAAGGCAGCGCACATCTATTGAGCCGCCGTCCTGTGTCCGACACCGCGCTAAATTCTGGGGATACAAAGAGACAAAACAGTCCTGCCCTCAAGGAGCTCACAGTCGAATGGGGGAGGCACCAACAGGGATTTTAGCTGGTCCTCGAAGGAAGCCGGGAGAGCCAGAGGGCCATGGGGAGACGGAGATGCGAGAACCCGCAGACTGAAAGGAAATCAATATGAAAGAACACCAAGTAATTTTCAGAGAGAGAGAGATGCTCATGCTTGGGAGGTTCAGAAAAGGCCTGGCATCAGAGCTGGCCTATGGACTGTGCTTTGAAGGAAGCTGGGGACTTTAGGGGGGGCAGCTGGGTGGTACAGTGGTTAGAGCACAGGCTCTGGAGTCAGGAAGACCTGAGTTCAAATCCAGCCTCAGACACTTGACACTAGCTGTGTGACCTTGGGCAAGTCACTTAATCTCAACTGCCTTGCCTTCTCCCCTCCAAAAAGAAAGAAAAAGACAAAAAGAAAACCCTGAGGACCAAGTCTAGGGGGTCATGTAGACTTGGGCACCACTGAATAACAAGAAGGGATTTTAGAAGGTATAGATGAGGAAAGAGGACATTCTAGATATGAGGAAGCCACTTGTACAAAGACATGGAGATGGGAGCCATGGAGATGGGAGCCATGGAGACAGGAGATGGCATCCTTTGGGGACTGGCAGGGGCGAGGCTGGCGGGGCTGGATCCCAGAGTGTGGGAGGGGAGCTGCAGACGTGTATGGGGGTGCATTGTGAAGAGCTTTAGAAGCTCCATGGAGGAGTTCATCCTTTCTCTCCGTGGCAATGGGCAGCAGCTGATGGAGAGTCACATGCACTTAAGGAAATCCATCATGGCAGCTTCACCGGGGAGTATGAACTGGAGTTGCGGAACCAATTGGGAGGGTGCTTCAATATCATGCTGAGGGCCCGAACCAAGGCAGAAGCCATGTGGCTGGAGAGAAAGAATCTGAGGCGATCCATTCCAAGCCCACTCAGTTCTGGCTCACCATCCATCCAGTGATTCTGTGTCCCTGCTTGCATGCTCAAGGGCCCCGTGGGGAACTCAGGGGTCCATGAACAGTCGTGGTATTACTCTAATGGAGAAGGGTCCTTTCTCAACTCAATCTCTCTCAGGCCTAAACTTCAAAGACTCACTAGAATCCTGTGATTCTTGCCTGAAAGACCAGATTCAGAAGGTCCTCTCCATCACCCTAGGTCCAAGTTCAACCTGATGGGTTGCATACTGTAAATGTTATTCCAGGTACAAGCAAAATCCACTGCCTCCCTGCCTACATTTTCCATTTTGGGATTCCCCAAACGTAATGTTCCCACCTCCTCATCTTTGTCCAAGTGGTCCCTCCTACCTGGAATGCCCTCCTTCCTCATCTCCACCTCCTTAAATCTCTAGCTTCCTTTGGAGCACGTTTCAAGTGCCTCCTCCCATCCCATGCTTTTCTTGACCCCCACCACACTCACCACCCAGTTAGGAGCAGTATCTCTCTTGAAACTGCTTTGTATTATTTTATGGCAAGTGTATTTACTTACATCCTTCCAGTCTGGCCCCAGCACCGAGGCAGGCTGAGCCAAGGACAATTCTGTTTCCTTCCCACTCTGGCCGCCTCATCAGAGCCAGATGGAAACGAGTCAGCTGTGGCTATGGCGTCCGGTTCCTGAGGTCATCCTCACCTTACATCCATATGAGCTCCCAGTAATTCCCAGCAACAGTCTCTGCCCAGCATCTCTGGGATCCTGGAGGATGTTGATGATTTTGCTTAGACACATGACCAAGCTGTATTGCTGAATGGATGCATGGAGAGGCTGGCACTGTGACCTTCTACTCCACGGTGAGTTCATGGAAAGAACCAGGAGTCCGAAGAGCCCACCCTAGGATATCCCCAGGGAGAAGAGCTTCCTTTTTTTCAAAGCAAAAATGGGGCTCAGGTCTCATCTCCTACACAGTCTTTTCTTGTCCCCCCAATTATCAGCTCATTCTCTTTCTAAAAATTTCTTTGGATTATTTTGTATACTTGTTGTTATACTGCCTAATTTGGGGAAATGCTCTATCACTCTTAGAATGGAGATCTTGTAAGGGCAGGGATTGTCTCATTATCTACAGGGGTGAGTAACCTGTGGGCCTCGAGGCCACATGTGGCCCTCTAGGTCCTCAAGTGTGGCAGCCAAAGGTTCCCCACCCCTGTCTTAGGACCGTCAGTGTCTGTACCTTCAGAATTCAGTCTAGAGGCCACATCCTGTGGGAAGTCTTTCCTGATTTTCCTAGCAAATAGTGTTATCTTGCCCAATTTATCTGGTGTTTTCTTATCTGTGTTAACTGGTCCACCACTGCCTCCCCCCCCCTTCCTCCCCAAATACGTTGTAGTTAAGTATTTGGCAAATATTTCTACTTATTGTACACAAGAATGCAGGTCTTTGTCCTTGGATCCCCAGCACCCAGCCCATCTTAGGTGCTTAACACTTGATTAACAGGAATTTGGTTCAATCCAATAAACATTTCCCTTGCCCTGTCTCCCAGGGGGCCTGTGACAATAAACCAAAACCACGGCTGTATTTGAATGAATGTGTTGTGTAAAACCGGAAAGAAGTAAGCACATACAGCATATGGATATAGTTTGTAAGCCTTGGGCTGGGAGGGGCCTTAGAGACCACCTGGTCTGACACTGATACCGAAGCCCTCCGGGAAGTGACTCGGCCAGGGTCCTTAAGGAAATAGCAGTATTTGACTTTGAAACAAGCTATGATGGTGACAAAGCACTTTGTACGCATGACCTCATTCGGTCCCCCAAGTGAGCGGACTGTTCTGCGACACTTAGCAGTGTCAAGGAAGGAAGGAGCAGAGGAGGATTCAAAGCCAACAACCCCCCCCCCCCCACACTTGCCTGACTTTAAATATCTAACTTCCTACCAGTTGTTGGTCTGACGGATCTTAATCTCCCTCCCTTGCTCTGTCTTCCTCATCCTTTCTCTCGCTCTCATAGATCCACAGATCTTATTTCTCCTCCCCATCACAGAATCAGAAATTGGGAGGGACCCCATCGGCCATCGACTCCAGTTCTTACCTGAGAGAAATCTCCACTCTAATATACCCAGTCTGTTGCTCTGGGTTTGAAGACCCCCAAAGGGAACACACCAACTGCCTTCCAAGGCTGCCAATTCCACTTTGGGGCAACTGTTAAGAAGTTTTTCAACCAACCAAAAATTCTACTATTTGTCAGGTGCTTAGTATACAAAGATAGAAGCAGCAGTCCCTGTTTGGGAAGCTGGCAACTGGGGCCATCAGTAAATGAGATGGGGGTGAAGAGGAAGTGTATTCCAAACACAGGGAGCACCCTATGCAAAGCCACGGAGATAAAAAAAAAAAAGCAAAGTCACGGGTGAGGAAGAGCTAGATGGCCTATGCTGGGCACAGACCCATCCCAGGCTGTGCTTTATTCTAGAGGCCGGGAACTTTGTGAGTCACACCATGATCAGCCCTATGCCTCAGCTACAGAGGGACCAAAAGGAGGGCACTGGAATACTCCAAGTGAGAAGTGACGGGATGGGGTCATGATGGCTGCGAGAGCGAGTGGAGGGACGGATACAAGAGAATGCTGTGGAGCATTAGTAGGATTTGGCAACCATTTAGACCAGGGGAGAGAAGAAGAACCAATAGGACTCTGGCTGCTAGCTGGCCGGGCAGGCTGGTTCAGTTCTGTGTTCCCTAGAGCAGTCACGGGGCCTCCCTCCCACCGAGCACCCCATAAATGCCTGGTTTTGAACCAAAGGTGGAAGAGTGCAAACACTCTCTGCCACTATCGAATGTTTAGGGAATGCAGGTGCTCCTTCTCCTTTCTCCCCTCCCCCTACCTGGTTCATGCCCGGAAGAGGTGTCTGTCTGACCTTGCTGACCTTAAGGAGGGATTGGAGCATCACCCTGTGGGGCTCTTCCCATAGCTGCTGGGGTGGGGTGGAGTCTGTCTGCGTCAGGTCTCTCTACATTCCAATTGCCCTCCATTCAGCCATGAAAGTGATTTTCCTAAAATGAAGGTCTGATAATACCACCTCATCCCCACCCCCCCATAACTCTAGTGACTCACTCCCTTCACGATGCTGTTTGGCATATAAAGTCCTTCAAAACCCAGCCCTCCCCCGCTTCCTGTTTATTTACACCTTACTCCCCAACAAGTACTCTTTGACCCAGTAACACTGGCCTCCTGGCTGTTCCACAAACAAGACCCTCCATCTCTCAGTTCTAGGCATTCTCTCTGGAGACCCCAGGCCAGTGAAAATCCCATCTTTTACTGCAGCGGTTCTCAACCTGTGGGTTATGTTCAATTTGTAACAATGAAAATACATCCTGCATATCAGATAGATTCATAACAGTAGCAAAATTATAGTTGTGAAGTAGCAACGAAAATAATTTTATGGTTGGGGGTCACCACAACATGAGGAACGGTATTAAAGGGTCGCAGCATTAGCAAGGTTGAGAACCACTGTTTTACAGGAAGCCTTCCCCAAACCCTCTTTTAAAGAAAAGAAATATTTTATTTTTCCCATAATTACGTGCAAAAACAACCTGTAACATGTTTTTAAGTTTTGAGTTCCAAATTCTGTTCCTCTCTCCTGCACCTCCTCCTTCCCTGACACAGTAAGGCATTTGATAGAGGTTCTACATGTGCAATCATGTAAAACATTTCCATATTAGTCATTTTCTAAAGGAAGACAGAGAGAAAAAAACAAAGAAAGAAAAAGGAAAGAATGAACAAAATAGAGAAAAAGCACGTTTGTCTACATTCAGACACCATCGGTTCTTTCTCTGGAGGCATTTTCCGTAAGTCCTTTGGCATTGTGTTGGAACTCAACTCAGCTTAATCCTAGTGCCTTCCCTCAGTTATTTCCTTTTACGCTGTCCCTGCCTAGCTTTCTCTAGATTGATTTGCACGCTTTCTCCCCCCTTAGACAGTAAGCTCCCTGAAGGCAAGGACTGTCCCTTGCCACAGTTTGGATCCCCAGCGCTGATCACCTTGGCTGGCCCATAGTGGGCCCTTAATGCTTATTGACCGATTTCTCCCAAATTCCATGGGCAGCAGCAAAACCAAGACTCAGTTCTCTTGGCTTCAAATCTAGGACTCGCACCAATTGTGCCATGGTGCCTTTTCGTAGATAACCAGATGCAGGCCAATTGGCTTTTCTGAATCTGTTTCCTTCTCTGTAGATTGAAAGGTTAGATTTCATCTCCTCTGGGTGATATTCTTTGATCTAGTTGTATTCCAAAATGCACATCAGCTTTTGCCGTCAGAGAAAAACAACAGGTTCCTCACTGAACTACGTTGTGCCAATAAAAACAGCCAACGTTCACTCTTTCTGCTGGCCTTCCCCCTTCCCTATGACATACGTACTCATGAGGACCGAGAGAAGAGGGCCATGAACGTGGCAGGTGCTTAATAAATGCCCACTGACCAAGGATCACAATGTCAAGGAAGCCAACAGCTGAGGAATGGCAATGACCACAAGGCAGGGGCCCACAGATAGGAAATGAACTCTTGTTGCCTTGAGCCTAAGACTTGGTGACTGGGCTAGTTTTAACTGGTTTCTTTGCTCCAAGAGAGGGGTCTTGGGGCATACTTGGGAGGAGGCATACATCTAAATGCCAAATGACTGTAAAGTAAAAAGAACCCCCTTCTCCTCCTCCTACCAAGTCAGCTTATTAGATAAGTAAATGTTTGAATTGTGGAATCAAAGTTGGCTGAGGAATGAAAGGACGACAGTCAAAGCTCTACTTTGTCTTAAAAGCCCTGGTTACCTGGTTAATGATCAAGTTTGTAAGTGCAGTAGACAAGGGGCACCACCCCCTGCTCCTGGCTATAGGGCCCAAAGGGAGTTCCCTAAGGAAGAACCCACTTCTCCCCTCCCATGAACACCAACGGACATCCCCAGCTCCTAGTAAAGAATGCTTATCAGTGTCTTGAGCACATGCTTTGGAGCTGTGTGAGTGAGTGCCTCCCTCCCCTCCAGGCCCGCAAAAGGTATGTACCAATCCAGGCGCCTAAATCGGAGCCCAGGAATCTGACCCTTGGCCCAGAGTCAAGGTACTCTTCAAACAGAACATGCCGAGGGTAGGGCTGATGACTGAAAACTCCAGGCCCTGAAGTCGGTTGGCTGATGTCTGCAGGCGGCTTTCATGTGCCCTATGACATCACTGAGGAGGGACAAAGGTGCCTCCCAGGGAACCCCACCTGGCTCAAAGCCTCTCCTAGAGCAAACCCACACCTGGCCACTTTCAATGTAAAACCATTTTTATTTTTCTCCTAAATCAGATGACTTTCACAACAGTGAAAATTAGTGACTGGTAAATGCATCTCATGGTACATAGTGTCATTGATGGTCTCTTACCCAATACAGTGGAATAAAAAGGAGAACAAGGGTGAAGAGCTCCCGAAGGAAGAAATACATTAACTTGGAAAAGAAGCATGAGGTCACTGAATGGCCGGGTGGAAGGAGCCTCCAGCCGGCCCTAAAGTGCCGCTGCCACTCTGCAGGCTCCCGGCCAAGGCACACCTCAAGGAAATGAGAGCCAGGCCCAATTCGGAAAACCTCTTTCCACCACTGCTTTGTAGATTCCAGGGGATTCCTCTTTCTTAATCAAACTGCCCTCCTCCCACCTTACTCCCACAGGCCGGATGGAGCACTGGACCACTACATGACCTGTACCCAGTCCTGAAACTCCCCAACCTTGGGCTTTAAGCTCCAACAGCACCCCCCTGCCCGGGCCAGGGGATTCATTGGGGGGCCTAATCAAAAAACACACATCCAAGGTTGGGGGGCCCCAGGAGGACAAGCTCCTTGATTACACACACACAGGTGCCAGCCAAGCACCAGGCTCCATGATCCTCTCCACTGCAGACTTGGCCAAGGTGACAGCTCCAGAATACTGGGTTCTGATCATTTCAACACTGGGTTCGGGCTTTGCTGAGTCGGGAAGATCGAGAGGGGAGCTGTGGGGGAAGAGAACAGTTGCAGGAAGCATGTTCATTCCCTTTTCTTGGTCTCTTTAGACTGAAGGCTTGAGCCTGCCCCATCCCCAAAGCAGGGAGGGACTGAATTCTTTCCAGAGCCTTCTATCTCCAGAATGAGGAGCTGGGCCAGAGGAAAGCCACACCTCACACATGGGAAGAGACTCCCCAGAGGAAGCCCAGGGTTGGGTTCCCTCCAATGTCAGGGATCCTTCTGCATCCAAAGACATTTTGGCAGGCAGAGACATAGACACAGAGAGAGGGACAGATAATTAGACAAGATGGTACGTTGTGAGCCATTCAGTGCCCTACCTTCTTATTGATGAGAATAAAAGAAAAAGCACTTTTAAAACAAGAAACCAAACCAATGATTCTACCAAAGTACCTTTCTTCCCAAGATTCTGAATGAAGGGGTATGAGGAGGGAGGGAAAGCCCATTAGTGACTGTAAGGCATCTCTCTTCCTTGAGGAGGCAGCAGGAGCCCCCAAGCCTGGTAGGTATCAGGAAGGATCTCTTTTAATTGCCTATATGTGGATGGGCAGCTTGTTGCTTGGGAAGCGCACAGCGACCCGGGCTCTGAATAAGAGCCCCCCTCCTGCTGCATCCATGCTGGGCTGTCTGCAGAACGAGTCCAGCCAGGGCTGCCACAAGTCTCACCACCCTGTGGGGCCCGAGGGCCCCACACAGGGGCTGCTTCCAGGAGAGATGCCAATAACTGAAGCTTAAACTTCATCTGGAGAAAACATTAGTGGGTCAAATTTCCCCTCACTTTTAGATTTGTCTTTAGGGCCTAGGGAAGCCTTCACCATTACTCCTCCTGCTGGAGAGAAGCCAGCGTGGATACAATTCCCAGGAAGAAGGGGACGTGAAGTCCACGTGCAGAGCTAGCAATCTCCACCAGGGACGAAGGTGGCTAAGGCCTCTCTGAGGCCCGAGCCCAGCAGGAAGCCAGAGCGTCCAGACTGCTCGAATGAGCCAAGCTACCAGAGATACCTTGTGCTGATTCGTACAGCCCCCCAGGCTCATCTGAGGAATCCTAAGGAAGAGCAGGGAGAAGGATGGGGATGGAAGGGGTGGGCTGAGAGCAGAAGGTGAGTTCCCAGGCCTGGCATCGGGCTGCTGTGTGCATAGTGGTCCATGTATGCAGTCAGGAATGGACTACTGTTGGACACAGTGTTGTGCAGAGTCTAAGGAGCTCCAAAGAATACCATCTGGTCCTTCCCTTTACTTTTGCGATGTATGTACATGATAGCACAGGGGCTCCTCTCTCCCAGCCCCTCCCCGCCTCAGGTCAATCCCCTCTGAGCTGTTACGCTGCTCAGGCAAGGCCTGAAGCCGAGTGGGACCATGCTGAGACGTGGACTCATCAACCAAATCTAGTTCATTCTGCTCCAAAGCTCTGCTCCCGGCAGCCAGGGTCCTCCCTGTGTCTCTGAGCTCCCTGACTCCTGGGCCCTGGGGTGAGCTCAGGAGCCAGGCAGTGAGGGCTGCAAAGGGGGGGTGGGTGAGGGCTGGTAACAAGGTCAGAGGCACCGCTGCTGCTGAGACCCAGGCCACAGACACACGGCTACGCGATCAAAAGCCAGAACATGATCACCAGTGCCACAAACAGGAAAAGCCGAGACAGGAACTGCTCATCCACATACTGGGGAGTCCCGGGGACAGCTGTGAAAACAGGAAGGAGAGTGGGCGGTCAGTGGAGTCCCTGAGGATAGAGCCCTTCCGCCCCACAGGACCCCATCAAGGGTCGGCATCCTGGATGACCCCAGGCTCTCAGGGCCTGTGAGGCCTCTCTGCCACAGAGGTGACAAGGCACCAGCTGGCCTTAGCTGGAAGACCTCTGGTGACGGGGAGCTCACCACCTGCCAAAGTAGCCTAGTAAGCTCTGGGAAGGTCTAACTGCTAGGAAGTTTCTTCCTGAAAGCAAGACCAAACGTGCTTCTTTACAGATACAACAAAACACCAAGAAGCATGTAAGAATCAGGAGAATACGTTTGGATTGTGTACAAGATGATTTTCCACGCCAGCATAAGAAAGAGTTGACAAGTAACAGGTCCTAGAGACTGGCCTGGGAAGGCACCAACAACCTAGTCATGCCAACGAGACCTGGGAGAGGCAGCAGCTGGAGGCTGGGCCTCCAGGCAGGAAGCCCCACATTCAGCTCCTGCCTTTGGCACAGACTGGCTGCTGGGCATCACTGAGTGCCTCAGAAACTTTCTGCAGGGAGCATTCACACCAGGAGATCCCCACCCCAAGGAAACCCCTGGTCCGGACTGAGGAACCACCACCATAAGGCTCCTTCCCCAATGAGACAGCATGGTCACCCTGGGTGCTCACACCTAAGGCCCAGGGCCCAGGCTGAGGGAAGAAGACCTCAACGCCAACCTGGGGAAGGTTTATTGGCTTCGGACCACTCTGACTGTGTGCAACACATTAGCAGGTGATGAAGACCACCAATTAAAGGAACAGGGGCCATACTGGGAATCGGTGGAAGGATGGGCTACCTGGGATGGAATCCTGGCTCCCTGCTATCTCAGCACTGAAGGGAGGCCACGGGGCATGGGGTGGATGCTGCTCCCTAGCTTCATGACCCTCAGCCTACCTCAAGGAGCACTTCAAAAGGTCCCACCGAGGCCAGCTCATAGGAGGCACCACATAGAGCAGGTGGAGGCTGGCCTTAAGCCCGTCACTTCCCATGACGTGTGCTCTGTTCTGGTCAACCATCAGACCTTGGAGTCCCCACCCATCCACCCAAGGCTCATGGTAGGCAGACAATGTGCAAAGCTCAGCTTTCCAAATGCTAGAGAAAGTGTGCTGGCTTTAGGGTCAGGGATGTGGGGTCACATCATGCCCCAGCCCTTCTGCTTCCCTGGGCCTTTGGCTCTGGTCTGCCAATGAGAGGGCTGGGGAGACAGTGATGGGCCAGGGAGCAGCAGGAGTCTTATTCGTGGGACAAATCCAAGGGGGATTTTGTTCGATCCCGCATGTGTTATGAGAGTTGAGGTTTTCTTTCCTTTTTCAGTTAAAAAAAGGAGAGGGAGGGGATTCCTTTAAAAAAAGAGAGGGTTGTGCCAGGGGAGCTCTCGGCCCCCTTCTAGGTCGAGGCCTGCCATTTCACCAATCAAACAGGGCACAAGAACTAAGCAGTGAGTCAGCACACGAAGGGAGAGGTCACCTACCTGGAGGGGGTCGCCCATCATTTATGTTAAATGCTGTGGCAAAGATCCCAAAAGGAAAGGCTCCAATCCCAAAAGACATCTGGAAGCCACCATCTCCAAAGCCAAAGCCTTGAAATCCCTGATAGAAGGAAAAGAAATAACTGAAGGCGACACAAAGGAGAGAGGACAGGCTCGGCTCCCACCATCTGGCCTGCTCCCACCTCCAAGCGGCCCTCCAGCTGCCACCCAATGCCAGCCCTCTGCCGAGCATTACTGGTCTCACTTTATGGAGAAGGGAGCAGGAACATCCCAGAGGACACCCCCTACCTGGGGCCTGTGAGAGCTGCCGCCCACATCCACAATACGTGGCAGGAGCTGGGCATCACAAGAGGCAGGGCAGAGTGCCTGGGCAATGGTCACGCCACTGTGTGCGAGGGTGTCACTGATCTCTGCTCAAAGGCCTTTCCTGTGAACCTTGGCCAACAGGGAGCCCCTTGACTCCCCCCCATTATTTTGTTGTTTGCTTTGTGTCTGTACCCAATAGTGCTTACGAGTCTCTGACCCTGTTCTTGCTCCTGACAGAATGTCGGCTGTCTGTGGGTGGGCTCGGGGCCTGGCGCACAGGGGACCTTTCAGAAATGCTTGCTGCCAGCCTGGTCTCTTTTCCTGCCCTTTCCTTAGCAATTGCCTCCTTCCCTGCATATCAGACGGGACCACGGATGCTGCCAGACATGTGACCAATGTCCCATAAACATCAGTGTCTCTCACGCAGAACTGGCTGGTGTAGACCTCCCTGCGCCTCAACTGTCTCCCCTCTAGATTGGCCCAGCCCTACTCAGAGTCCCTGCCGGCAGTGCTGGGGCACTGCAGATCACTGTGGCTCCCCCAGACTGCTGGTCCAAGGGAGGGGGGCAGGCACGCGGCAGGCAGAGGCCTCGGAGGAGCCACAAACTTTCTGGGGGCCTTTCCAGTTCTGCCCAAGGATTCACAGGAGACTGGGGGCTCACTGCCACAATGGTGACCCGTGCAAGGCCCTGCTGGTCAGTGGAAATGGGCAGGGGAAGTAACGGAAGGGAGCCTCTGTAGGGGAGGAAGAAACAAAAAATGCCAGAGAATCTGAGGTGATGGAGCAGGCCATGGCCTTAGAAGAGGCTGGCTGTGTGTGCCCGCACTGGAGAAGGAGCCCCTGTGCCTGTGTGCTTTCTAAAGCTTGGGGGAAGGGGGGCATACTGAACTGCCCTGGGGAGCTGCAGCACCTCTTAAGGCCCTTCATTTAATAAGATTTAATAAGAGCACAGCTCCCCAGGGAAGGAGTGGTGGAAACTCTCCACCCCCCCCACACAGAGATACCTCCCGGTCAGAGCCCACAGGGAACAGGAGGCAGCGTGATAGGAGGCAGCGCAACAATTTCATCAGGGCCTGCGTCCTTGGGTGAGCTTGGCTCAGAGCCGCCTACATGGCCGGACCCAAAGACTGCAGATACTGGGGCCAAGCTCGAGGGCCTGAAGCCCTGAGGGTCAGGCCACGATGGTGGGGGGCTGCACCCAGGAAGGGGCACCCGAAGAGCAGGTGCTGGACATGCTGCTCCCCAGGCAGGCAAAGCTGAATGACGGGGGAGGACTTCCTGGTGCAACACCCCAGACCGGGTTCTAGACTCAGGCAGTCTGGGATGGGAGAGCCAGAAGGCCTCTGGGGCCAAGCGCCAATTCTGCCCCCAGGAAGGCAGCTGCCCTGGGTCACCCATTCGACCTCTCCATGCCTGTCAAACCTGCCCGAGATTGAGGCAAAGCAGTGGATTCCATAAATAAGACCATTCTCAGAACGATGTCCTTACCCCTCTGTTTTCAGGCTCTGGTCTCTGTCCTTGAGGTCGGGGAGGCGTCTTCTCTCTGAAGAATAAAAACGGTGAGAAGTTTAGAGAGATCCGAAGTTGTCCAGTGAACACCAGTGTGAATGCTTCAGGCCAACCTTGTTTAAGGGTAATTCTAGCTTCTTCAAACATACCATCACAATTGAGAGAGAACCAATGCCTTAGCATCATGCATGTCTGCCGACAGCA